>CM068744.1:45113576-45716606 GCA_035084275.1 Hydrolagus colliei | reverse complement strand
TGGCCTCTTTCTTACTGATGTTTCCCAATTGCTGATATATTATGGCTAGTTTAGCTCCGTGTGTGTTTGGGTGCTGGAAACTGAATAGATACTGTCTAAGCTTATTTCACTTCAAACTATTGCAGGTTGCATCTATAGGCACACCAAAATATTTAGGACCAGAAAAGTCCATTGTAATTCAGCTTTTTATTAACATGAAATAAATCTCTCTGGGCTGAGTCAAACTATTGTCATTTAGAGAGGACAGTTCTGCAGAGATAGTATTTGACCTAAGTGGTAACCAATGAAAACCTCAACAAATATGTATCCATCCCCACATCTCTTTGAACGCACCTTTCCCTCCCTAATCCCAGCAGCATAGTTGATTTTGATGATTTGCTATTATCAAGCTGTATCTATCATATCCTCTGCTAATGTTATAGAGTCGATACTTATTCAGTTAAAATGTTCATATATCCAGTACTTGGGATCTACCTTGATTGGTGTGTAGTGAGATAAGCAGCTACTGCTCAAGCTCTGCACCTCCAACTGGCGAAGCCATCACTCAGTGGGTAGGATGTGTGTCTGAGCTGTGGGCAGGAAGATGGTGACAATGCTCTCATACATTTCATGCTGAGCCCTGCTGCTCACCAGGAAGCTTACAGAGTTTTTCATACCTGCCATGTGCCAAGTCAAACCAACAACTAATGGGTTCTCCTTGGAGTTGAACTGGCTCTGTTCTTGGGGTTGACATGCTTTTCAACGGAACGTCAGAATCAAATCAGTCCTCTGTCGTGGTCTCCGTAGTCTAGTTCCTGAGTCGGGCGGATCCACAGTACTCCAGGACACTGCCAATGACAGTTCAGTCAGCCTGGGTTATCAGTACGTTTGGTGATGCAGATTTTCCCACTGAGCTCCAGCTAACCCTGCAACCAAAATCCCTAGGGTTGTCCTGGCTACATGAGCAACAGGAAGTTTGTCTGAGAGTGTGTTTTCAATAGCAAGCTCTGTGATATCAACAGCTTAAACTCCAGAAGTACCCCCGAAGCATACTCTAGGGTGGTCCCCAAGCCTTGATTTTTAACAACTGTGTCTACTGCTATGTGGAATTGGAAAAGCAAGATTCATATCTCTGGGAAGAGAGCATGCAAATGCATTCCATACATGGAAATTTCCATGTGTAGGTGTGATGCATGGATCTTTCAGTTTGGTTTGGATACTGTTAAGAATGTTGATGAGTTTCCCAATGTGTCAGACTGACCAAAATCAAATTGTTCAGTTCAAGGAATTAATAAAAAGCTTCAGCTATTTATTAACTCGTTGAACTTCAGCTGTTTTGTTGAGAGTCTTTCACATACCCACCACTCTGTGTGATGGTAAAAAAAACCCTTCTAATCCTCTGTGGAGTCCTGTAGCTCAGTGGTTAGAGCACTCGCCTTACAAGCGAGGGACCCGGGTTCATTTCCTGGTAGGGCAAAACATTGGGCAAGTTTCCTTACTCCACATTCCTAATAATAATCCCTAAAACAAACAATAATAAATTGGTCACTTCAATCCATGACTGTTTGTGAGACACTGATGTGTGCAATTTGCACCTATACAGTCAATTCACTTTACAGTATATTTGATTAGGTGCTTTGAGATGTCTAGAATAAAAGCTCTATATCAAATGCAAGGGTTATTATTATATAGTTAAGGATCTTAAAAGCACTCGAAGGCACTACAATACAAAATTACATTTGTACAGCCCCTTTCACATCGGGAGGACATCCAAAGACGCTGGAGAGTCAGGGATTTGGAACTGAGCAGGGGAGGGCGGTTCGGGAAAAGGAGGGTGGAGGGCAGTGAGGATAGCAGAGTAGCCAAAGCCATGGTCAAAGAGGAAGGTCTTGAGACGTGCCTTGAATGCAGCAAGGAAGGAAGTGAGGTGAAGGGAATGTGGGATGGAGCTCTCAGGCTGAAGGCTCAACCACCAATGGTGAGGCGAGCCGGGCAGAGGACATGGAGCAGGTCTGGGGGAGCAGACAAGTTGTTAAGGGGTTAGCAGGTCACCGAGGTAGGAAGGAGCCAGGCCCCATGTGAAAAGCGCTGTATTGTTATTACAATACAAGTTGTTATTGAACTTCCCCTTGAACCTTTTTTATTTAAACCTTGCTGTTGTTTTGCTCTCACAGTCAAAGTAAAATAGTTTACTTACCTCTATTTCGCATATAATTCAGCACTTTAAATCCTGGAAAGGAAGTGTCCAATCTTTTTTTTCCCCAGTAAAAGTAATCACACCTAATTTATGTTTGCCTTCAAAATACACAGTCACCAGGCTTTCTAGTCAATCCTATGCTGCCCTTTGAAATGTCCTTTTGCTCCGAAAGATGCTATATTAAGTGTAAGCAATATTATTAGTGTAATGTTTCCTTTGCCAACTCTGCAAAGGTAGGACACTCCTGCCTCACATATACTTGAATATACTGGTTCTTGTTCCAATATGTAGCATCTTACATTTGTGTATATTAAAATCCATCTGCCTCTCCTTGACCCATCTGCTGAATCTGTCCAGATCTTCCTGAATGCCATAATTCACCTGCCAATATAACTCTTTCATTCTCTAACCCATTAACCCGTCATTGAGCCAACCCACAAATTATACCGTTTGAATAGTTTATGTCAGGACCAAAAAGTTAAACTCTTCCCCCCTCCCCCCTCCCCACCCCCCCTATCCTCCATCTGACTCTCCTATTGTATGGAATCGGGATTGCTCGTATAAATCGTCGTGTGAGACTATGAAAGGGGCTGAGGTGAAGGAAACAAAAATCCATGGGTTTTATTTTCTGACAGAAAATGTTTCGAAGATTGTCCTCGTGTGTGTTCTTGAGGAGATAAATTTAACTTGGAATAAAATCGCCAGCAATGAAGCACACATAAAGACACACACACACACACACACATATATATATATACACATACAACATATCTAATCAGATATGTCCTCTAAAAATAATCCTGAATTTGCATTCATATTTTAATCCAACGTCAGATCGAACCACTCGCCAGTCTCTTGCTTTCTGAGAGAGAAAAGTGGGGGGTTAAACCTACCTGAGATGTGTTATGTGTAAGGTAAGCAGTCAGTTCTCAACAGTATGTCCCCAGCACTCTGATCAGCATTAAAGACAAGGTGTGTTTAGAAACAGTATAGAACTCTTCTCTGACAAGTAACATTTAGAGCAGCTTTGTTCAGATAGTTCTTATAAACCCCAATACAGAAACGTCTGTGAGATCTGGGCAATGCCTCTAGGTACCATTACCGACCAGCTTGTTTCGGATTTGACGGCAGATCTGGAAGGAAATTGTAGAAATCAACAATTTACAACCTTTGCTGACAGCTACGGGGATGAATGTTTTCATCCATCGCGAAGAGAGGTTCGACATTGAAAACCTGCTTTGTCGCTAGAATTGCAACAGTTTTTCCCTCCACCTAAACAAATGTGCAAAATAGAAATATATGTGTGTGTGAGTGTGTGCAAAAAAAATAAGCACAAGATCACTTACTTCACTGACCGATACGGCTCCTTTTTAAAAAAAACAATGTGAAATTGCTGGAGAGTGAATAGAGATTATTATTGGTTTCAAACTTTGTTTCCCAGACCACCGTTTCACACTGTGTCACACAGCGGAAGGTTAGCTTCACAGGCGCACATTTAAACACAGCGTCATCAGTGAGATCAGGCAGGAAGGCAGGCATTGGGGTCCAAAGCCCAATTATAGGAGATAATGATTCTGTTTTAAACGAAAGTCAAACGTTTTATATATTGATATATATATATATATATGTGTGTGTGTGTGTGTGTGTGTGTGTGTGTGTGTGTGCTATTTAGTATTCTCTATGGAAAGTGGGAGAGAAAGTGCAAATGTGTTGTCCACTGCCACCCTGAAAGTCACTTTTCAACAAATTCGTTTGAAACTGCAATATGTGAAAGGTGTTAAATGATTGTATTTAGACTTGATATCGTCTTATCCCCCCCCCCCCACCCCAGCACCACCCCACCCCCTGCATAAATAAACCATCCACGCGTGTTTTCAGGAGTGTGTGTTTCCTGGTGCATTGTGAGGATGAGCAGTTTAATTTAACGTGTTTTGGAGGAGCTGGTATAACCCAGAACAAGGCAATGGCAACAGTGCTGTAATAACTGATCTGTGCCTCAACATCAGTCAACACGCTGTGTGTGTCTGTGTGTGTGTGCAGTGTTGGGTACTGCCCACTAAACCTGTACCCGGACATTAATGTGTTAATAATAATAATCCTTACACTTAGAGGTTGAGAATTATTACGATCGCAACATTGACTAAACCGGTTTGGTTCAGACCGAGTTGATCAAAGTTGAGGGAATCAGCTTTAGATTGTGAATTATCCCCCACCGCCCGTGTCACTAACCTCGCCGAGTGTAATTGTTATTGTTATATATTGGCAATCGCTAATAATAATCCTTACGCGATTGCTGATATGAGAATAAATGTTACAGATTTATTGGCAGTGTTATTGCTAATCTAATGTTCCCAATCGCGATGGATGTGAAAGTGTAAATCTGGTAAATTCTCCGGTGTTCTCTGGAGCTACGAGAAGCTGCGACAGACAACAACAACAACAACAGAGATTACACTCGTGTAGCGCCTTTCATGTCAGGGGGGCGTCCCCAGGCGCTGAGACAGACAGGGAGAGACAGACACACACACACACATAGACAGACAGACACACACACACACATAGACAGACAGACACACACACACGCATAGACAGACAGACACACACACACAGATAGACACACACACAGACAGAGACAGACAGACAGTATTTTGGAGATCCCTGGGCGCACTCTGGTTGAACTCTTGTCTTCTTGAAATGATCTCCCCCCCCCCCCCCCTCCACCACCCCCCCCTTTCCTCCCGCACACGCTTCACTTCAGGCTTTATTGGGACCCATCGAGGAGCAAAGGGAAAGCAGTGTGTGTGAGAGAGAGAGAGAGATCATCGGGCAGACGGTACAGATCTAACATGTTTTGATTGTATACCATCAAAACTGCTGCCAAATCCACTTGATTTTATTCCACAGCCTGTGATCTTGAAGTGCATTTGCTAACGACGGGTGCCCTGTAAATCCACTGTTATTAGCACGATCGTTAATTTTGCGTTTCGTGTGGCAGCAAAACGTATGGGAACATCGTCGAAACCCCCCCCAAACACCGTGCACGATTAAATCAGCGACCCCCACAGCTATTCGGAATATGGGCGTTTTGTACATTGAAATTCGTGAGCAATGGGTTTTACTGCAGCCTGTGTGTGAGAAGCCTCGATACGGGCACAGAGCAAACTGACAAGCTATGGCAATATCAATAATAATAATAATTATAATAATAATCGTTGCATTTGATATAGCGCCTTTCTCACGCCGTTGAGACGCCCCAGAGCGCTTGACAGGTTATATTATAAAGTGCATCGACTGTATACTTTGTGGGCGAAATAAACCAGTGGCCCCCAACATCAATTTTCAGAGACTTGGATATTATTATTTTTTGTTAAGTGAGGACACCTCGCCTTGGGTTTCAGTGTTTGAAGCGAGTGCAGCCCGTGGATGTGTGGCTGCGATTGAGACAACAAGGGTTTCTCGGTTCAGAGAGTTCAGTGACTTTCCTTTCCTGGGTTACAATCAATGCCCCCAAGAGTCACAAATGTCCCTCGGAATGGCGATCTCCAGCATTCAATATCAACAAGGCAATGCCTCCAGGGACAGTCAGATAGCCCTTAATAACCACACGGTGCAACCTCACACAGCGCAGCCACTTTATATATGACACTGACCTTCCCCCTCCTTGTCTCCTTATAGCGTTTTATTTGTACAGTCCAGTCATGAGTGTGTTTTATTGCTTTAAATCAAAACGCTGAGCTCCGCTGTGCATATTTGGCGGCTGTGTTTGCTCGGTCTTGATGTTTCTGGCTTGTTTTTAACAGTCGGAAGTCGGTATGATTTTTGCGTCTTATTTTGCTGCCGGTTTCCTTTCATTTTCATCGGGTTAATTAATTGGCTTTAATTTTTTTTGTGGTGGTAATTGATTGAACTAGAAACTTCAATAGTTTCGTTGTTTTGTGTCTGGGATACCGAGCTCCGTATCCGGGTTTTGTTGTTGTTGTTATTGTTGCGTTCTCTCAGGTCACCTTAGCAAAAAGGTAATTGTTTTGGGGGAAAGTCAGCAAAAACCAAAATAAAACCAATGATGGCTGTTTAATCTGCAGAGTGTTTGAACACCGGGCAGCCACCAAATTGCGGATTCAGCAAGTGGCGACTTAAACTGCGACAACGTTGTATTTGTTGTGACCACTCTGGACATGTGCAACTAAACTACATTTGGCTGTTTTTTGCAATTCCTCTCTCCCTTAAATATCCGTCTGTTGGCGAAGGAGTGACTTTGTGCATCCTATTCATTATTCCTCGTGTGAAGTTCGTGAAGTAAGCCAGTGAAACCTTACAAGTTTGGTGTACGGTATATACTGCACAGTCAATTCACTTTACAGTATATTCTGCAAAGCGCTTTGAGGCGACTCGAAGACGTGATAAGGCGCCTGCCACATCACATGCAAAGGTTAGGATTATTATATTGCCTGGACATATCTGAATGTTTACTTTCCTACCAATGACAGTGTTCATTTAACACAATTAACAAATCTGAGAGCTTGGCTTATTCATTAAAAATAGCTATCAATCTGAAATCGCCATTATTCCTGGCGAGATAATAACCGAATTTAAAGCCTGCTTGTGTTTTTTTTTGTGATGAACATTTGCTGAACTTAAACAAATCCAATCCATCCGTCGATTACATTGTTTGCGCTGCATAATACACTCGCAGAGTCTAGGAAAGTGCATACACACGTTTGTACAACCGGCGAGGTTATTTATTCTTCACGTTGATCAACTTTTTCTCCCACAATGTTTTGCGTTATCTTTTAAATGCGTGCAATTAAAATAACTCGCCACGGCGTCTTATTCCCTCCCCTTTATTGAGAAAAAAAATCTTTCCCGCAGACAGATGTTCCCTGATTTATGCTCTTAACAATTTGACACATTCGCATTTCCTAGCTGCAGTTTGTAATTTTCACGGAAGGGCGCTGTGGGGAACCTTTGCATTTGTAAGGACCGCGAACAGAAAGTTTCGCTTCATCAGAATTCACAATGGCCTTGGAAGAATATCGCATACATTACAATAATTACAGAATGCAAAGCCTCAGTACAAGTTACAAGCGCATGAACAGTTTGAACCAAACAATCCACAAAACGGGAAAGTTGCCTTTTCTTTGGAAAATTCCACATTAAATGATAAAGTCTGAGGATTAATGGCTGCTTCGTAGGATTTGAGAAGTTGCCCTGATTCTGGAACCGTGGGAGAAAAATAAACATTCACGCACTGACACACGCACATTTTATCCGCAGCTTCGCTATTCGTTTCGCATGTGCTGCGATATTTAAAGTGTAAATGGAAACCAACCTTCACCAAAGCAAGAGATGGACATGAATTAATACCCCCCCCCCCCAAAAAAAAAGTCCTCCGATCGCAATGTGATCTAATGAGAGGCTGGGGGGAGGGGAACAGACAGACAGTAAGTGTCTAGACTAAGAGACCATTATGATGTATTTTTTACATGTTTCTCCAGCTAAATAAATGACTTACCCATTCGCACCGTGCGGTTGCGGTGTAAGATATTATTTTGTTAGTATCTATCAAGTGGACAGAATTACAGTTGTCAATGCTGTCATGGGTTTGTACCTGGCATTGCTGGGGAAGTGTGTTTGTTTTGCACTCGGGTGTCCTTCCCCTCAGTGTGGAATATGTGAAAGCTCCACACATCTCCCTGCTCTGTGAGTGCAATGTCACTTTCTGATTTAGAAATGGACTGAAACGGTTGTGTTTCGCAGGCCGGCGCTCACACGAGGCACAAACACGCACGAAACAGACAAAAAAAACTTGCAAAAGGCCACGATTGGAACATACTTTAATAAATAGCTTGTTTGGTCAATTCGACTGCGTTTTCTTCCTAGTTCGGCGGCTTACTGCAATGGTGTCTAGTTTTCAGTATTATTGGGAGAGTTTCGGGATGGTATGTTTAACATACACTTTATGTGTGGGGAGGGAGGGGGGGGTGTAAGCTTTTTTGTGCTGCACATTTAACTAATTCCACAAAGCAGTTATGGAATCAGCGCAATCTGCATTATACACACTTATTATAGATCACTGGGAACGACTGTAAACGAGCAATGGGAATGATGTGCTATTGCCATCAAAAAATCTCGCCTTTAGTGTCGCTTTCCAGCACCTTTAACTTGTGATCCCAATGGAGAGAGGAGTGGGATTCGGGTTGGTTGCCAATCCCCTGTTGTCCGGCAAGTGTAAAGCCGGGCAAAGCTCTGGATGTCCAATCCGTGACTGATAACTCAGCAGATCCACCACCGCTCGGTGTGTGACCGACCGGCCTTGGCGGAAATAAGTCTCACTTTCACTTCGCGTCTCTCGTTCTAACCATTTCAAAGTCGGGCGTTTCAGCGAGAAAGCAAAACCCGGTGCATCTTAAGAAAAGGCAGTATTTTGGTTAGAAAAAAAGTGTTATAAACCGTAATTGGCTAATCTGACTGATGGGGGGCGCCATTGCACCACATTCAGACAACCAGTAGCCGAAGACTGCCAGAGCTCTCTCTCTCTCTCTCACACACACATATACAAACGAACTCTTACAACATTTCAGCTCCTATGTGTGTTAAGAAGTTGGCATATGCTTTTGAACGTATTGTTGTTGTTGGAAAAATATTCGAATCGAGTTTTCACTGGAGAAAGAGTGTCTATTTTTGAAGCCACAGATAAACTGCATGCATTTAGCAACTGACACAAAAATGCCATCTACATCACGTTCGCATAAAGTTGCCTGAGTACTTTCAGAAAGTTGCCGGTTATTTAGTGTTTTTTTTACCCAATAAAGTATCTGACAGCAGCTCAGATTATATGGGCTTTCACAATTGTTTCTACTGATGTAAAAGGCTGTCCCGTTTGTCACAAGCGGATTTATTTTGCTTAGAAAAGAAGATAATGCAGTTTACTGTCTTCTTCGCTGCCTTTAATATGGAGAATGGTCGAATTGTGTTGACTTGGAAAACTGCTCAGATCAAATGCAAAGCTTTCTTTCTTTCCCAGAGAGAGAGAGGGGGGGAGAGAGAGAGGGGGGGGGGGAGGGAGAGAGAGAGGGGTGGGGGGGCGGGAGAGTAACCCCCACTTATCTTCATTAAAGAATAATTTATTCTGCACAGCAATTTATCAGTTATAAAATAAGATGACTCTCACATGAAAGACAGCATCGAGAGCGCTCCTTCCACAACTTAAATTGCCGGGGACTGTGACACTCGAAGGTACTCTCAGGAATGGTCGCTCATTGTTTCACTTGGACTCTGTTATTTTACTCAGACAAAATCATCACTGGATTGCCCGAGGTTTGAAACGCAAACGATTATTCCCGATGGTACGAAAATACGCGCACGTCGCCTCTATAATCCAGACCTGTTCGGAATTGCTCTCCTAGAAGTTGTCTCGGGGTGAAAATGCATTCCCTACTTCATTTTTTTTCTCTCTCTCCCTAATCACCGATCAGGATTATTCAGCAATATATTTCCTCCTGAATCTACGCTGATCCCAAGTGCACCTGGGGATGTTATTTACAACAAAAGCAGTGGGAAAGTGATAGTGAGATACTTTTTTTTCCCGTGTGCAAATGTTCATTTCGCTCCTGTTAACTCTTGGCGCTCTGGGTGTACGAGAGGAGATTATTAACTCAGTTGCGCCAAAAAATCAAAGGGATTTGTAACTGGATTAATAATAGATTAGCTTTCTGATCCATCCCCATCCTAGTTTTATAGCCAGGGAAAAAAAAAGAGAGGAAGCCAGATACATCCTGTGAAATCTAGTGTGCGTCAGGAAAGGTATGATTTTCATATTAAAACTGACCTTTCAGTTCACGTGGATCTGTTTTATTTCAGAAAAGGATTCACCACATCGTTAAACCCCGTTGGTTTTAAGAGCGAGGGAGATCACTTTTCGCTCCCACCCACAACCCCCCCCCCCCCCCCCCCACCCCAAAAAAAACGAGTGTAACTCTCATATCTCTCACATCGCGGTGTGGTAGGATCTAGGCTTTGTAACGCCTTTATGGGGGATAAAAAAAAGTAATTCACAAAATCAACCAGTGTCTGGTTGTTTTCACCACCGCTCCTTCTGATGTTTCTTTCTTTTTTTAAATCATTTTTTTTCAAAAAAAAACCCTCTCCCCGACACACTTCTTCAGTCCCTGTAAGTTTACAGCGACGCGAACTCTCACTTCATAAATGCCAACTCACGCAAAGAATGTATTTAATGTTCCTCGCGAAACTGAGAAAAAAAACCCACAGACAAACCGCAGCAGCTGCGAGGGGCAGCATTCCTGCAAGTTTCACAACTCACACCGCAGTCAGTGTTATTATTATTGTTTTATTTTATTTTATAAGAAACCTCCAACCCTCCTATGTGTGATTTGCTACCAGGAGCTTTGATGTGGTTCAAGGGTGTGTGTGTGTGTGTGTGGGGGAGATGGGGGTGGTGGTGGTGGGGGAGGGGGGGGGGGGGGGGGATGTGATCCCAAATCACCCCCACCCGCTGTAAATATTGCGAACTTTGGTGCATAAGAAACGAGGCAAATGAGCGGTTGGTAATGACAAAGGCGGGCGCGGATGCCCAGCCAGCCCGCTGCTGTAGGAACTGTGGGCTTGGCTTTAATTAGTTAGAAAATGGGCGCTTTTTGCGTTGTGTTGTGGTGCGGAAATATTAATGGGGCAAGAGATGCGGGGCTGGTGATACTGAACCCGCTGCTTTATTTTTCTGTAGAGCAACACATGCATGTCTAATGTGGCTTCGTCAGATGTGCATTGGTACTGAGCTTTCTCTCTCTCTCTCTCTCTGTCTCCCTATCCCTCTCTTTCTCTCTCTCTCTCTGTGTGTGTGTGTGTCTGCAACACACAAATATCACTACCCCCCCTCCCCCCAAAAAATAGCTTTTTTTTTCTGATGTCAATGACTTGGCCAGACATTTACACTGGCGCTTCCCGGCCCGAGCTGCCAGTTACAGGGCCTTTGGGTAACTTTTAGTATACAGAAACGAAAAAAAAACTCTCCCCCCCCCCCCCACCACCACCTCTTACTGGTAAAAAGGTGTGTTATTTACAGCGATGCGTTTCAGTGTCATGTTCCGACAGACACACGCACACGAATTAGCTGATGTGCTGTGTTAAAGGAATAAGTCGCCTAATTGTAACACTGTTGAGTTAACGCTGTGAATGCTGAAAGCCTCCCCACCCTTCCCGGTTTCTGTTTGCATGACGCCTACTTTGAAAACGTTATTTCCTACAGTCCCAGAACTTGCCGCGGCTCCGCGAGGCACGTTTCAATAGATCATTTTTCTAGGTATATTTTGCGTTTGTGGTTCATTCCCTGGAGTCCCCCCCCCCCCCCCCCCCCTCACCACCACCACCAACACACACGCACACACACAAACAAATGTCCACCAAGAGTTATTGATTGCTGTGCAAGTTAGAAGTCCCCAGACAGGCTGGTTTTAAACCATCGCTGTGCAAGTTTCGAGACAAAAAAAGGGTTGAATGTAACCATTTGACCGGGAGAATATTCAAAGTTACACAAGTGTCCCCCCCCACCCACGTTTCTACCCTTTGAGGGACATGTCTTACTTGTTGGCCCCCTTTATACCTTTTATCGGTGAACTCGTGGAGTCTCCCAATTCACACAATCCAAATCTACACCTAAACCATTGAACCAAATAGGCTACCCACACCCAAACACGCCTACCATTAGACAGTATGGTAAACCCAGAGAGATAACGTGTTGTCCTCAGCGCCGCAGTCATTGAGTGACACCAGACATCTCTATTGTAACTGAAAGCCACCCTCACCTCTCTAATGTCCTCTGCCTCTCTGTGTGGATGTCTGATCTTTGAATCTGTACATGTGCAAAAGTGTAAGATATCAGTGATGCAAAAGTAGGGCAATATGCGCTTTAAAATAACAACACATTTCATTAGCATTTGGACACACTCTCACTAGGTCCATCCATGTCCATTTTCTAGACAGTAACTTTTCCCAGCCAAATCCAATCTCGGTTGTGTAGCTTCATCTGTTTATATGCGTTTCAATCAATACAACTGTTTTGGTCAATCCACTTGTACAGACCATACCTATATTTTGAATGTGTCCATTGTACCTTTGTGTATTTTCGGTCGCCCAGATCTCTTTCATTTCACGTGTGCACGTTTAAGTCTTATTATTCTTAATGTCTGGCGAGTTAATACGGTTGCTTAATTGTACACCGGGAATATCTGCTGAACTCTTGTGTAGTTGTGTTTGTTGCAGAGTGAATTTCACTCAAACCTCTCTCGCCCGGTGGCCGGGTTTCGGTGACTTGTGTTGTTCATGTTCGGGAGAGCAGAGTTTGTGGGCGATAACAACCAACCCTGTGTTGTGTGTGTGTGTGTGTGTGTGGAGAAGTTTCACAGAACTATCCGTCTGCACCAACGTGTGTTTGTAGCTGTGAGCGCCAGTGTCAGGTCCACCTCCCAATTCATGCTGATGTAACTTTTATCCGGATGCTGATTTTCGGGAGCGTTTATGATTTGTGTGACCCACACGCCTGGTGTTTAGCTATCAGTGTCGGCGCTGATGTGGCACACGCCTGTGCCAATCTTTATATAGGTTTGCACAGTTGTATGATTCTGTATTGTCTGCACTTTTATGTGGACTGGCCAGTGACTCCTTCACAGAATAACAGGCAGCAAACAAACTCGCGTGTGTTTATCATGCTCCTGCCAGCGGTAATTTAACCTGCTTCAAATAAAATAATCATATCACTATCACGTTAAAACCCCCCCCAACGTTTTCCATGGGGACAAGAGAAACAAAACAGTCATAAAAAGTTTAAATTGGGACTGATTTCGTCCATTGACCGCTATTGGCGATATGATTTCCCTCCCCCCCCCCCCCCCCCCACAACCCAACTCCCCCACTCCCCCTCAGAACTATTCTGTTGTGTGGTGTTAATGACACTGTCTGAGTGTTTTATAGCCGGGGAGGGAGGATTGTATGAGAGCAGCGAGATGATAATTTATAGACTGAAACGCGTCCAACAAGTAAGGCACAGTTAACAGCAATGTCCTTCACAGCAGATACACTCCAGGCACACACACCACTTGCCAAACGCTCAGCCACAATGTATTGTTTCACGTTTCGGTTTGTTTTTAATTATGATATTAGGCAGAATTTCAAATATTGGCCATATTAACGCGTGTCACTCTTTTCCCAAATTGCACGCGTACCTCGTAGGTTTATTCTAATTCGCAGGAGGTGGCGAAAAGTCAGCCAAGAGATGTTACCCCGCACGAAACGTCGACTGTATTTACTCGCTCAGAATATGACGGTATTTACATATGTTAATTTATCACGATTTTTTTTTGGCATTAACTGATTGCCTCGGTCTGCAAATGATATGCGAATGATGTATAATGTATTAACCGATGGGATTTTTTATTTCCGGCAAGGAATGGCCTGGAAAACCTTTGCAAAACTACTTCAGGTTTTCATTCGCGCCCATCTCAGCCTCACCCGGTAGGGATTGTTCGGCGTCGAAATTCAATTTCCACCGACAAACACATCAATTACACAAACTTTCTATGTGAAGGGTAAAACAGGTTTGTGGTTTTAATGCAATCACTCATTGTCACCCTAAACCAGCTTTTTGAAGCTGCTTTACGTTCACAATAATCATTAATTTGACTGGATACAAAACAACAGAAAAACATAAATATAAAAATATATACTTGTCAACTGACTATTCAACTCGAACTTGCTCAAAAAAAACACAATCTCGTTATATGTTTCTCCTTGAGGTTAAAAGTAATTTTCCCTCTTTTCGGGGGAAACTCCGCTGTCAGTCTAGATAAACAGACGGAATTAAACTTAAGTTCATCTTATAAATTGCTTTTGTCTTAGTTTGTTTGGGGCTCTCGCTCTCGCTGTGACTAGACATGCTAAACTATATATACATATATACATATGTTGCGGGATTTTAAAAAAACTTCGATAAAATCAAATTATTGATAAAAATCCGTAAAATAATTTAATAATTCCTTTCCGTCCTCAAATACACCCAGACTATCTTCTTTGAGATCTGAAAGCTAATCTGTTTTAAACAGCTTTTCTTCTCTGTTTTCACCCCCCCTCACCACCCCAGGCTTCATCTCACTTGTTGTGGTGCCATCAATGTAAAATCTAAATCTAACACCCAACAGCTACATTTAACAATTCAAGGAAATTCTGCGGAGGAGATTGTGTTCATCGTTTTCTGCTGAACTGTACAATATTTGAGCAACAATACATATTTTTTTAAAAAATGAATTGAAAATAATCTAAAAAATTTCAGTATAAAACATTTTCTTTTACAAGTTTGTGAATTTAAATCGTTCTCACCAGGTCTCTTTTTGCAAAGACTGAGTAAGGTAAATGGCATTTACAGAAATTCCGTTCTCCAATTTAGTGTCATTACTTTTTCATCACCTTGCATGTTGTGTACAGACTTAAGTAAATGAATGACAATGGATGCCTGTTATACAAAAATATATGATATAATAACACAACACAGTGGAATCTGATCTATTTTAAGTAAAGCAGTGCCATATTAGTCAGAGGCACACGAGGATATATTCACTACAAAAGGTAGTTATCAGCCCTTAAAGCGTACGAATCCAGCGGGAAATCCAATACTGCAAAATGGGTTTTCAAAAAAAAGTATATGGCTGTCTCTCTTTTTTAGTTTTCGTCCAATTTAGCTAATATTTCTTCGTTTATTTCTTTAAAAAATTGCATGACAAGCATAACCGTTTATAGCTATGATGCCTTACAGGGTAATACTAGGTAAATATAGTTAGCAGAAATTGAAATAAACAGAATTCTGTTGCATTAGCACATTTAGCAAGCGTTGAAGATAATATTGAATTGGATTGTGGGGGGGGGGGGGGGGGGGGGGAGAGAAAGCCTGTGTTCACCGTGGCCCTATCTATCTATCTATCTGTCTGTGTCTGTCTATCTGTTTATCTATGTGAGGCACTGAGCAGTAGAGGGCACTCGCATTCCTTACAGATCACCACTTGCAGATATCGAACAATGCACGGGATCCATACCCCACTCAGACATTGCACCCCATCAGCACGTTTGTGGTCAGAAAACACTTCTTCTTTCTGTCAAATTTCTCTTTGTATTGATAAGATAATTTAGCTGAATATGTTCTGTACGCGTGTAATATTGACTCAGAGCAGAGGTGAGCGAGCTGGTGACTACCTGCCGACCGCTAGTTTTGATCCGCATGAGGAAATCCGTTTTTAATTTTTTTTAAAAAACAAATTTTACAACCAATCTCAAAAAAAAGTGAAACTCAAATATATTCCTATTAAAGGTCTTCCCGTCGGGGAAGTGTTCGGTTTGGCAAGGACTGTGAGATAACACGTGTGTGTGTGTGGAGAGGGTGAGGGGGGGGGGGGGGGGGGGAGGAGGGGGAGGGTGAAGGGGGGGTCGGAGGTGGGGGGGGGGGGGCGATTCTAGTTGTACCTGATGAACATGGTATTACTATAAAAATGTGATCTAAAATAATAAGTGCAAATGACATACGCCTAATACTAAACAAATTCGTTTTTGTGTTGTTGCCAATGTGTATTTAGCGAATCGGGTCGTCTGTATGGGAGTATTATATATAGTACTATAGTACAGTAGTCATAACGCGAAGTATATGTACATATACACACACTGGATTAACGTTTCTATATTTAAATTGTTTTTAAATGCTGATTTAGCAAGTAAGCAAGTGTACCACGCTACACATTAGTCTTAATGGCTAAATCTTGATTTGAGTTTAAATAATCTACATATGCATATAAATATGTATAAATTTTACACGCATGCCTTATGAAATCCACATATATTGTAAGACATTTATGTAGAAAGGTGTATATAGATATCTTGCAATACGTAGCTCATGTTCCTTCAGAAGCTTAAAGGAAGTAAAGAATATCTTCACATCGTTATTGTTTTTTTTTAAAAAGGCCGATTTGGAAGTTAAACTGCCCGCACTCGCCCCCCGCTCAGTAATATCACATCCCACAAAACCAAAACATTAGACTTCGAGGTTGTGCGATTGCTTGTTTTATGTAAGTAATAAAATATTACTTTAACATAAATATATAAGGGACTCTGCGTTGTTTCTTTTATCTTCACAAGACACATTGAAATGTACCAAAAACAAACTTTTCAAGAGAAGGGAAAAAAAGCATAACGAAAAAATTTACATCCCACATATAACATCTAATCAATTAAAGCTACAGAAGAAACAGTTTCCAGAACTTCTTTTAAAGAAATAAATACATCGAGGCAGGCCACGTGAAAATGATATTAAAATTCCCTGGGCAGCATTATGAAAAAAATGTATACAATGAAAAAAAATCATTCCGATTATTTTTTTCTTTCCGTTCAAAGGACAAATATATGCAACATATATACATAGTGGTATACGATGTGCATGATAACCGCTCTCCATTAAACCTATGATAAAAGGTTCTAACAAAGTACTCCACGTTCAACTTCATGTTACTAAACGAACAGACACAAATTTAGTTAGTGTCTCAGAATTATTTATCTCTGTACCAACCTATCTGACCCGGTTTTTTTTATTCATTTTTTTTTACACTTTACTAAAATTTATTGTCTTTAGGAATCGCTATAACTGCGGTTAAATTACAATCATATCACCACATCAAAATATCTCAAATACGTACACACCTTTTCTAGAAGTTTGAATGGTTGGGTATGTTCTTTGTAAGAAAGCGCAATATACTGATATGTTTTTTTTAAGGTTTTTTTTGTCCTTCTTCATTTGTCCTGACATTAAGAGGACCCCGCAGTTTTGTTTTCGTGCTAGACTCTAGGCGCACATTGAATGAGTAAAATGGTTTATACTGAAAATGTGACAGGAACAACTATTTTATTTTCGGGTTTTTATATTAAAAAAAAATTAAAATTATTGTACAGTGCTAATTCGGCGGGCGTTAAAATGTTAGCTAGGATATTTGAAATAGTTCTGTTGGTGTAAAAAGATATTGCAGTCCTAGGACAAGAATCAGTTTATACATGGGGGATAAAACTTTTAGTGATTCTGTAGTACTTTATAGCGCCTAATATTTATTGACTTATCATTCTTTTTTTAAAAAAAGTTTTTCGTGGATATGAATTGATCCCGTTTGCTTTTTCTTAATCTCCCAACTTCAGATCCAGACGAGAGTTGTGTGGTCTTAGCTGAGCTCCCGTGTGCCTGATTGACACAGGCTATTTTCTGCTCACATACACCGCCTCATACAATCTCATACAATTCAGCGCCCAGGAGAAATATCTCCCACTCTGCTGAGAATTTTTTTTATAAAAAAAAAGCAAATAACTAGGATGGCGGCTGGTTGAGAGAGCAGTGTATTGGAATTTTCTTTTTTTCTCCTCACCCCCTTTTCCCCATTCTTCCAACAAACAGAACTGCAGCTCGTGGCCAAATCCTCCTCTGCTTTTGCTACAAAAAAATCCCTTTGCCCCCATCTGTCACAGTGGATCTGTACATTAACAATTATAGCAGCCTTTCAGGTCACATTCTATCTAGGCAGTTTGTGTCTCTCGCCACAGTTTTGCAAAGGTATGTATGTATATCAGTGCCTCTGTTATTCATATACTCACTCCATTTGCCTGCGAGCTCCTTCTGTATAGGTCAAAACACATCATTAACATGTGCTATCGTAACGATAGTCCAGTGTTTTAAGCTGTTCGTTAAGAAAAGAACAAATAAAAGGAACAGAAAGTGATAGGGGGTTGTTCATTCACTGTACAGGAGTCTGAACCCCAAGATGTGACGGTGGAGTGTCCCTGGCCCCATATACATCCTCGGCTCCGGGATGAGTTCCTCCGGGAGGAGTCATGCGTTTCTCTTTCTGTCGCCTGTTACAAAACCAAACCCTGACCACCTCCTTCTCGAGCTGAAGACTGTCCGCTAGACTGGTGATTTCCTGGGCTGAGGGCTTGGGACACTTCAAAAAATGGCTCTCCAAAGCCCCCTTGACGCTCACCTCGATAGAGGTCCTCTTTTTCCTCTTCCTGCCCTGGGCTGCGATTTTGTCTATGCTGGTGGGGCTCCCAGATGTAGAGTCAGCCTCCTCCAGCCACTTGTTCAACAAGGGTTTGAGTTTGCACATGTTTTTAAAGCTGAGCTGCAGCGCTTCGAACCTGCAGATAGTGGTCTGAGAGAAGACGTTGCCATAGAGGGTCCCGAGAGCTAGTCCCACATCGGCCTGGGTAAATCCAAGCTTGATCCTCCTCTGCTTGAATTGCTTGGCAAACTGCTCCAAGTCGTCCGAGGTCGGGGTGTCCTCGTCCGAGTGATCGTGACCCTGATGCTGCTGTTGCTGCTGCTGCTGCTGCTGTTGATGGTGATGCTGGTGTTGGACGTGGTCGTTGTGGTGGTCGTCGTGAGTTTCCCTTAGCCCGTGGTGCATGCCCTGAGCCGCCGCCGGGTTGATCATGCCGTTGACCGTGAAGCCCGGCTGGGAATAGATGAGACCCTGCCCGTTGGATGCCATGCTGGGGATATGGGCTGAAGTGGTGGCGCCCCATGCTCCGTGGTGGTTGCCGTGCTGGTGGGCCATGTGAGGGGGCCGGTGGTGCAGGGTTGCCCCGCTGTGGAGATCATCCCTCCCCGTTTGCACCGAGGGCTTGATGTCTTGCTGGCCGAGGGGGCTGCCCCCCACCCCGGCCGACCACGGAGACCCCTCGGCGTGAGAGAGAGCGGTTAACCATTGATGAGCGTGGCTGAGAGGGTGCCCATTGCTCTGCATGTAATCATTCTGGACCAGTTTCTGTGCATCCCTGTAGACTGTCCCTTGTTGCATGCTCCCTGGCTCCGAGTGCACGATGGAGTTGGAGGTGAGGATGTTGCCGCTTGTAATGTAATGATTAGATGCTGTGGTCGCCATGACTTGCTAAGCCGGAGTGATCTGACTTGTTAAACGAGCCGAGCCTTTGACAACTTGCACCGAGCTCGGATCATTTGCAGCGCCGAGCAGGAAGCCGACGCTCTGCGCGCCGGCTCTGGCCGCCCATTGGCTGACCGCTGGGTGATTGACAGGACGGCCCATGGCAACCCTGGCCGGGTAACAGCATCCGAGACACGCCATTGGAGGATCAGACCCCAGTGGGGGGGGGGGGGGGGGGGAGGAGGGCTTTTTTTTTATATATGGCTCTTTAGACCCAAGGCAGGCGGCAGGCAGGGCAACCACGCGGAAGGAGGAGAAGCAGAGAGATAGGCAGAGTGACACAGACAGAGAGAGTGGTAGAGACAGACAGAGAGAGTGATAGACACAGACAGAGCGAGTGATAGAGTCAGACAGACACAGACACACACAGTGTGTGTGAGAGAGAGGGAGAGATGGGTGGGGGGGGAGACTCTGCTTCCATCTCTTAGAAATGGAAATCAAAACAAAAGCAACAAAATGAACAGCCTCAAACCTTAACCAGTCCCATCCCCACCACCTCCCTCCATCCCTCCCTCCCTCCCCCTCCCCACCCTCTATTCCCCTACCCCCCCCCCCCCCCACCACCACCCCTTCCCTCCTCCCAATGCAATGTCTGCATAAAGTGATGGAAGGTATTCGGTGGGAGTTTTTATAACACAAATTCGGAGAGGCGCCTGTGAGATCGATCAGTCAAGCCCAATTAGAGAAGTTTATCACAGGCTGAGAAAACAATAGCTATACATTTACAGCAGTCGTGTAAGGGAAGTTTGCCAAAGAGCCCAAGACTTGCCCTGCCTTTCAGAATGGTTGTATTGTTGGGAACTGGCTGAGCTGTGTCGCCGTTTGAAAGAGGAATGTGCTCACAAGTGCTTGTGCTCCCCAAATTTTCTCAAATGTGCTCTCTCTCTCTGTGTGTCTGTGTGTGTGTGTCTATCTCACTGTCTCGAAGCAAACGAGTAAAGATCCAATACTTTTCCAGGTCGCATTAATAATAATACCTTGTTGTTTCTCACTCTATATTTCCAGCGTGTAATCCTCTTATTTGACCGTATCGTTTTCAGAGCAGGTTGCTTTTTTCCCCCGACGTGGGTATTGTTTGAGCCACAAGAGCTTTAGCTGCACTGTACAATCAGTTCATTGTATCGCGACCGAGCGCGGCGTTACCAATTCACAAAACACAACACATAGCAGCTGTAAGGGCGCAGCCAGCTAATCCAGCACTGCTCGCTCCAGGTCGCCAACTTACACATTGTGTGCCATTGAAAATGTTAATATTTTAATAGGGAGGGGGTGGGGGAGGGGGGCGCATCTGGTTCATGTGTGTGAATGATACTGGAAACGTTAATCAGACGGGTGCAGGGGACTTAAGGCGTTCGCCGACGCTGTGTGACTGAGTCTGTTTGGTACAATTTCTCTTGTTTTTTTAAAAGAAATAACATTGGAAAGAGGGGACACAGCGCTCTCTGCCTCCACGGGTCAGCGGTCACTCCGCACTAAAGTTTCCTCATCTATGAACGATGGGGGTCCGGCTGCCTTGTGTCACCTCCGTGAGGCACTGAATCGAGTGCGATATATCCCAATGCAGCCCAACGGTGTTTGACTTGGGCTGAGATCAGGACACGGCTCCGGACTCGGACTTTATCTCTTTATACTCTACTGTCATCCGTGGACCACCTCGCTTCCCGCTTCCGGTGTAATCTGGTTTGTAAATACAGGACTGTTGGGGCTGGGGGGGTGGGGAGACACTGACACTCCCAGTCAAGCGAGACGATGCAGATTCCAACTAATCTCTTATGTCTCTAGCCAGAATGCACTTCAGGGGAAAGCGAGGTGCGACTGAACACTGCCTACCCAGCCCCAAATAGAATACAAACAGGGTAGTAATCCGTCTGTGAGGTCGCAATCCAACTCAGTCTCAGTCAGGCTTGATATTGCTTTAGCCTCTTTTCAATTGGCCCCCAGTGTCTGTATTTATAGCAGTGACCAACTTTCTCCGCTTACTGTGCAGCTGTACCGGATCTGGTTGGTACAATCGCACAGTTACATGGAAACCGTTTTAGGTTGGAAATGGGAATTGCTCGGGTTTAAAGCGTCATTGCAGATGGGCTTCCGATTGATGTTGGGAAATAATCTGATCCTCACCCTTCTGTCAGACATTAGTATCCTGTATCTTCATTTGAAATCGCAAGCATTGCCCATGTCCGGTATAATCTGATTGACAAATGACACTGAACAGTCAGACTTTATGTAAAGTTGTTTCTGAGACTGAACTGAAGTGGAGCCTGAGTCTGCCCGCCACTAGACTTGGATCTGAATCTGTATTTGAAGATGTTTTGAGTTTTAAGTCTAAATCTGGTATTGTGAACAGCACTATCAGGGACTGGATCTTACATTGACTTAGTGAGCATGCTCCAGTGCATTATCATAAAAACATTCTTCTGGTGTAATGTAAATGTGACGCAAATATCCCAGTCTACAGCTGCCAATTGCACAACATAGGGCTGTGTCACTGTGTCTGAGACGAGCCATATCGAGGTATAGCCGTGAATCAGTTTGGCGCTGGCTGCTAGATAACATGCAGAATGGACGCAACATCCCACAATCCAATCCATGTTATGACATGCATCAAACTTGATGTGTGTACAGCGCATGTCCACACGTTTAGATTGACAGACAAGGACAAGGTACTGGTGGGTAAGTCTGATGTGCATTTACCACGCTATACTGGGCGGTGCACTTTCCTTTCGCATCTAGAACAGCACTAAACATATGCAGACAGAGGTGAAATAAATGTGATAACACGTATATATTTCACAATTGGAGGCATCCGGGCTGCTCGTTGTTCGACAACACGATAACATCTGGCACGACTGAGCTGCATTGAATAATGATTATTTAAAGAATGAAGACTCGGGAATATAGAAATAGATAAATAAATTAAGGCTGATACTGATCAAGGACAGGACCAAACTCATACCAAGTCTGAAATCCATCTGAATTTTGAAATCAAATCGAGTCATTTGCAGTTTGAATACACGTATAAATAGTGTAACGAAGCTATCAGCTATCAGTTTGTGCGCATTATATATGTGTAATTCTGTTTGTGTGCTGCACATCGCTATATGATGGTATCAATGCTGAGATAGGTGTACAGTTATATGCAAGATGTGTAATTGCATGATTGTCATTAAATATTTACTGATATATGCATATCGTTAATACATTTGTGTTTATTGTATATAATGCAAGGATTATTATTATTATACACGCATAAAACATATGCAAATCACTTCACACGCGTGTCACTGCGTTACATATCTTGTTTAAACCATACAGAAATATTTATTATGTTTTTCGCTGTGTTTGTATTTATTTTGTCCAGTTCAGGTCCCAGTGCCAAACCATGCATATGGACATGACAGGCGCACGTGTAGTCACTCATGATATTCCATTCCTCTGGCTCTCTGGACGGATTAAAACTGTTCAGTGAGGGAGGACTCCTTCTCGCAAGAGCAGGTTGCAAGGCGTTGTAGCCAGTGCACGGTTTCAGAGCCAGACTTTACTGTTTGCTTCAGTTCAGCCTCCGAGCAGCTGTTCAAATACAAGAGCTGCTAACTGTGACGTGACGGGGATTTTAAAACGGCCCAAGCCTTTGAACTGCACACGGATCTGTGATATAACCCTCTGTCTCCAGCGCAAGAAGTTTTGTTGAGTTAGTGTGTCCCACTCTAAAGTACTCCATATCCCCCAGGCCATTGGAAAGTGAACATAAATAACGTATTAAAAAAAAACCCATATCTATCCAAGCCACCGTGACCAAATGATGAGAATTCCTCAATTGAGTATCATTAACACATTTGCTTTTTATTTACACCATTAATGTATTGAACATGGTTTCGCATCGTGGAGTTTGAATAGAACAACTTACTTGGGTAGATATTCACCTTGGGGTAAGATAGTTTACTGTCTTTCTCTTCTGTTTTCTCTTTCCCCACCTTTATATTCATTGTTGTATCCACACTGATCCCACCCTCTCTCCCTGGCCAGGCACCTATGCCTTTTGTGTTTCCATCTATTATCTTTCTATTCACGTATCGGTTTTGTGTCGGTAAGGTGTTCATCCTGTTGAATATAAACAACATAACAGTTTTCTTGTATTGTATTGTACAGCCCCATTCAAGCTTGCAACGCGAAACCACAGCCTTTTCATTTGAACACGTATCCATGCCGTGAGTGTAAAAGTTTATCAGGCTGTATTTCAGCTTTCTTCAATCCGTTCATCTTTCCACTGATCCCACCGAGTTGTTTCCCAGCCCCAATGGCTTGGGGTGTGTGTGTGTGTGTGTGTTGACAAGCGCAGCTTTGGAAATTATATTTGCATTCTAGTCACTTTCACTTACATCACAGCCAGAAAGATGCTTTCAATTATGAACCGGAAGTGTTCAGTGAGGCTCAAATTTGTTAAACTTGAACCTGCTGGCCTCCCAAGAAGAATATTCCTGGACAGAACTGCGCTCCCAGACACTCACATTTCTCTTCCACCCAGAAGCTGCAGTAGCACTGCTGCTGCTGCTGCTGTATACAGTAGCTTCTTGTTTGCATCCTTCCTATTAGTGAATTAATACAAACACCAGTTACTCGCAGCTCCTCTCACTGACCGCCTGCATTTCACAACCGAGGACTGTCTGATCTGAAACGCCAGTGATAAACGTGTTTAAGGGACAGCAGGTTTCGAGTAACATAGAGGAGCGTCGCTAACTTTGCACGTTGTGCAGACATAATTCGTTTTTCACCACATTTTGTGAATGCAGTGCATGTTAGGCTTGACACTGTCACTTGTATTCCGAAGAGCATTTATTCTATCCTGAACTCATTCAATAGTTTTTTTTTAAAAAAGTTTTAAAATGGCGATTTAAAAAAAAAAAGAACATTGTGCTTGGAGCTGGACTTACATACGTGGTGATTGACGATATGAAACTTCACGTTGTGGTGCCCTACAAGGTATAACACATGCCTCAATCACTTTCACCATCCCGATGACTGCTGGAGGGTTAGCGTTTGGTCAAAGCTGCACTAATAAGGCGAGCTGAGCCTTTCCCCTGGTGATGTCATTCTTTACAGAAGTTTGCACCGGCAGAGGAGTGAGTTGCAGTTTTGTTTAGACTTTAAAACAGGGTCATGTCTTTCTTCTCAACGAAATCTGTGCTCTTTACAGGCAGCGAGGCCAGTTCCTTTCTGGGGGGCTGACCTTGTGCCCTTTACAGAACGCCCTCTGTTTCTGCGGGACATTACATTCGTACTGAGAGACTGAGGCACTCTGCTGTATCTTACATCACCGATTTATTTTCCATCTCACCACCCCCCACCCCACCCCCCCACCACACAATCATTACGATCATTTTCCGATCATTACGGGGGGGGTTGACGATATAGCTGTTCATTTTCCGCGCTGGATGCAGAGATACTGAGAAAAGTGTAACAGATGCGCCGCTCTCTCTCTCTCTCTCTCTCCCTCTCTCTGTGTACTCCCCTCAGGATGTCCTATTGTCCCAGGAAGGTGCATTTTTGTCCAGACGCTCGGCGTTGCTATAGTGAAGCGCAGAAACGGAACAACAAAGCTCACACGAAAGCTGTTTGGGTGTCCTCGCACATCTGAAGGCTCCTTTTAAACTCACTGAAAGTCGGGCAACGACTCAGCCAAAATAAGAGTTCCAGTGAGCTTTCCAGCACAGCGTCGCTGAGCCAAAGTGGAGCGGCGTCACTGCCCTCTCTCTCTCTCACACACACACACACACACACTCCCTGGTCAACCATTCATTGCTAAACATAAACAATGCCGTGCGTTCAAATGGTTTAAACAGACTAATTTGAACAGACTTGTTTTACAATGTAGACATCTTCACACACACACAGCACACCTATTACACTACATATGCACACACAACACACACACACACACATATGTATGAAGACGAAAACTTTGATAATTTGAAATGCCACATTGACCGATCAACCGAAAGAGGTGCCGGTTAACCAGTTGGAGTGAACTTTTGTCTGTGTGACAGAACAGAGAGTTTCTGGATCTGATCCGAGGAAATGCGATGCCAGGTTTTCCAGAACCGTATCACTTAGCGGAAACGGGAAATCCCCCCCCCCCCAACACACACACACAGACAGACACACAGACACACAAAAAAAAAGCGTTTCAGCGAAAAGGGCATAAATTGTGGATTCTTACAATTTCAGTGTATATGTGGCAAATTAGGCGCTGAATTCATTTGTCAGTCAGGCTGCAGACACCAGCACTTCAACGTCAGTAGCGTTTCCACGAGGCTTGAGATTTATAACAAAGGCAATATTTGTTTTAAGTTGGTGCCCGTGTAGTGAGGCTCAGGAGATTCTGAATCAAACAACAAGCTTACATCCCTGTAAGGAATCCGAGTGTTCAACACATTCATGGATCTGGAGCCAAAAACTTTCTGCCGACAATCAAAGGGACTCTTATTTTGCAATGGGGACGCAATTGGCTTCTCTAAGAAAGCTTGTAGAAAACAAATAACTGCGGTGGCAGAAGATTTAGTGGCGCATAAAACTGAAATAAACATATACTGTGGAGTATAAAGCAGAAAGGAGACTGTTAAAAAAAAGCTTTGATCCTAAAGATGTTACAAAGTGCAGAGCTGTCGGCTGCGGGCTGCTTTCCTATCAGTGCTACTTGGCTTCCTAAAGACTTAACGGTTAGTTCTGATTACACTAAAAAAATAAGTGTATGAGGAGAAGGTAATAGAGAAAATGAATGTCGCGACTGAGAAAGAACAAGGCAGAGATTGAACGGGGAATAATGTTAAGCTATCATTGTTTCCATCGGTTTATATATACATCTGTGTGTTTATCATCCCACTAATCTTTTTATCTGTTAGTGCATTATTGTACATATTGATATACACACACGCTCGTAACTTCGTACAAGTGTGTTGTGCATGTGTGTGCATACATGCATTTATAAATGCATACATGCAAGTGCGCATATGTGTGTCTGTTTTTTTTGAATGTGTGGGCCATCTGTAAGTAAACATGAATGATTAGATTAATGACAAGTAAGCAGACAGAGGCAAGCAGCCGAGATAGCTAAGACAAAGTAATTAGGAATGGATAGAATTTTACTTAATAGTGTATCCCAGTGGAAGCTGACGGGTACAATGTCAAGATAAAAAGTGAAAGAATGAGGAAGCCGTATCGCCCAGAGACACATGGTTTTTTATAAATGAAAATACTGTATAGGTAACAATTTCCTCAGCATCTTTGCCTATTTTGTTGCTAATCCTGTATTTTTTTTCTAGACTTGAGAATACCTGTTATTCAATTTAAAGTCAGTTGTTTCATAATCATTTTAAATCGGCCAGTTGATTTTCGTCAGGTGACGATTTCCATATAAGGATTCAGGAAAGAGATCTGAATCGTTAATGATATTTTTCTTGTCGGAAATAAAAGAAAAGCAACACAGAAACACATCTAGACATACAGCTGATTCCAGTAAGAATGTACGTCACTGGCTATACTAATATGGTAGTGGAAATGCAAAAATGTACGGTAAAAAAATCATTCAAATGAAGAGAACATTTACTGTAATTGGGTGATAATTACAAGAGTCACAAAATAGACGCTGAGGCTTAAACATTACGTGTTTGAAGAAAAGAAAAACACATTATTTTAATAGTTTGATATGCAAACTATGGGGCATTCAATTACATGGCTTAATAATGCATACATGATGTGATCTTGTTATTTGTATGGGAAGGGCTGCAATAATTCACTCTGAGGACCACCGTGTTCACACATAAAATAAGATCCATTGGTATGGATCATGGTTTCCTGCCAAACTACATTTAAAAGAATACAAATCAATGAAGGATAATTTGGGCGTTAAATTAACAGTAATTATTTGACCTGCTCGCTGTAAAGATTAAATTTCTTACGCCCTAATTAGATAACATTTCCAAACGCATCGACCAATTTATCTTTGTAATTTGCATATGAGAACTGTGGGCTGTAGAAACAGTAAAATATGTCATTGCTTTTTATAACTATACTCGTCCATGGTTCGTAAACTAAGTGGCTGGCACACGGGCACACACACACGTACATATATATATATACATGTACAAGCTCCCTCACTGTTAATCTCACACACTATCTGTCTGTCCATCTGTCTATCACACACAGGTTCTCACGTACACCCAGTTACGTTATTCATTCAAGTTGAAAAAAAAATCTTGCCTCTTAAGAACACAATAATTTTCCAGGGAAAGCAGGCCACCGGGTCCATTCAGCTGACTTCCCACCATCCTGACAGTCGCAGGACACGTCATACTACATATTATCAATTTTAAAATTACATCTTCATGTTTAGGTATCCATATATTAATATTTTAAAAGTTGTTTTGCCTTCGGGATCCTAATAATCCTTATTTCCTTGGCCGATTGCACACATGTTAATATATTTAATTTTGAAATATTTTAAAGTTTCATCTTTGAAGTTTGTTTTCAACTTTTGAGGTAATTTAAGAAGGTTTCTTTGCTCTGAAAGCGCAAAGTTAAAGTTTTCTGAAATTACAAGTGTAATAATTTTGCCTTTTTTAAATAGTCTATTTTTCATTAGATGAAAATCTAAAGCAATGACTTTGCTGAAAATATGGCATTTTGAAAAAAAAACCCAGAGGTTATTCACTGAAATGGGCTCTAATCGGTGTCTCTCAATGCTGCAAACACTTTAGATGTTACATTTGTTGACGTTTAGCAAGTTTCTCTGACACATTGACAGGGGCTGGGATCGATAGGCTTCCCAAGTGTCATGTGGAGTCGATTTTTTTTTGGCGGGATTTGACTTTCACATCTAGACCGTACAGTATAGTACAGTATGTTATAGACGAGTGGGAGAAGTTACATTGGCAAAAAAAACAATATAGCGAGGCGGTTTATGGCGACGAACCTAATATTATGCACACAGCAACAGTAAGTCTAACCAGAGAGAACCTGACAGTATTGAGAGAGGGGTCTTGTATTATTTACAATGGTTTTAATCGGATGGTTTATATTCGGGTGTGCAACTCTGTCCCCATCGGTGACGAATGAAAGAAAACACTCTCGTTCTTTGACTGTTGCTTGTCAATCAGAAATTCGGTGCTGGCGGATAAATGGAGCACATCGGGCGATCATAGTTTCAAAAAATGGAGTGCCAATAAATAGTTCGGATCGCCACACTTTACTGGGTGGAGTCAACTCAACAGCTGGCAGGTGGCTTTCCAAAAAACCAGATTCAATGGCAGGAGCTTTGCGTGTACGTGAAGCTAGCCTGTGTAGGTCTGACACTGATAGCACTGCCTCACAGGGCAACTCCAGAGTGCAGGGATTTCTATGGCAAACACTTGTCTCATTTCTAAACCGTAGATTGATATTCGTAAACAGACTGTACCTCAAGCCCGTGTATCACCCGCTCTGCACAGTATTTACAAGTGTGTTATTCACAGTGAGGAGCTGCTCACCTCCCCCTCACTCAAAGTCCAAGTCAACGGGGGAGAATCACCTCTGGACACTACTGTGTTGCTGCTGACATTGCAATCAATTGAAACCACGTGCCACTGGTGAACAGATGTGTGTGTGTGTGTGTGTGTGTCTATGCTGAGCACTTAACACAAACGCCAATAAAACTGTTAAATAAGCGGAACCATAGTTAAAATCTCACTGGCTTCACAACAATAACAGTCAGTTAAAGGGTCTGAAGGAGAAGCTAGTGCTGAGAGCTGATAGCGTGGCTTCTAAAAAATAGACGACTTTGGGTAAAGTTCAGTGCAAACTTCTGATACCGATAGTTGGTATCAACGTGTTCTAAACAAATTGATCACTTGGTTTCTTTGTGTCTCTGTCTGTTACGGGGTCTCTTCTGTATTTGAATCTATCCGTGTTTGTCAGTCTCTTTGAACCTTTGTCTCTCTGTCTTTCACCCAACTTTTCTGTGTCTGGCTGTCGTCTATGGCTCTCGCCAATCTCTCTCTATGTCTCAAGCTTTCTGCATCTCTGCCTCTCACCCAATCTCTCTATGTTCCTGTCTGTCACACAGTCTCTTTGTGTGTGTGTGTGTGTGTGTGTGTGTGCATGTCTTGCTTTTTCACCCACTCTCTTTGACTCATTCTGTCACCCAGGTCTCTATGTGTCCCTATGTGTCACGCAGTCGTGTGTGTGTGTTTTGCGTATCTGTTTTGATTTGTCACCCGGTCTCTCTGTGTCTCCTTCTGTCACAGTCCCTGTTTCTGTCTGTCACCCTATGTCTCCGAGTCTCTGTCATCGGAGTCTTTCTGTGTCTCTATATTTCATTTCCAGTTTATTTTTGTATCGCCTATCACTCAGTCTCTCTTTGTGTTTATGTCTGTGTATGTCACCCACTCTGTGTCTCTGTGTGTCACACAGTCTCATTGCACCCTTGTATGTTACTACCAGTTTTCCATCTTCTGGCCTTTCTGTGACACTTTCATCCTAAATCCATCCATGTAACTCTGCCACCTTGTCTGTGTTTTACATCCGAGTTTCTGCCTGTGCCTCTCTATGTCTCTGTCTGTCACCAACAGTCCATATGTGTCTCACTATATGCCCCTGTCTACCCATTTGACTTTCTGCATGTCCCTGTTAGATACCACAGTCTCTGTGTGGCTCTGTGTCCCTATCCCCACAGTCTCTCTGTATTTCTGTCTGTCAAATACAATCTCTGTATATGTGACTGTCACCCCCATTCCCTGTCCCGATTATTTTGCCCCTTTCTTTGGGTTTCTGTTTCTGTTTGTGTCTGACAGTCCCTCGCATTCTAACTCTATCTTTCCATCTTCCCAGCCTCTTGCTTTATTTCTCTCCCAAGTCTTTCCCCGCTCTCTCTTTCAGTGTGTCTGTCTCCTCGTTCTCTTTATATCATTCTGTTTCTCCGTTTGCTTTATATGTCTACCCTTTTGTTTTTCCGCTTTACTCCTCTACTTCCCCTCCAGCCCCCTCCCCCCCACCCCGTGTCAATTTCTTTAGCCTCTCTCTGTTTCTCTCCCTTTTTCTATCCCTATTGTGTCTATCGTTTTATGGCATCTGCTTTTTTTTAATTCCTCTTTCGGGCTTATAAAGAACTGACAAACAGCACCCAGACTGACTCAAATCGCAGCTTTTTTTTTAGCTGAAATGGATCAAATTGTGGTAAGCTTTAATGACTTCCTCATCAGTGTACAGATTTCCATGGTGTATTGCAGAATTTGATAAGAAGGTAAGGAACCTGAGTTAATAGAGTGGTGCGTATGCAATCAATCAAACAACTGGACAGTTCAAACGTTATTACAGTGCGATAAGCGGTTAGTTATAATGTGATCACCACATGTTTCAGATGCAGTCCTTTTCTTTGGCGTGGAAAATTATTATATGAATAAGACGTTTGAAGACTCCTGAAAGCAGAAATAAGTCTGAGGGTTGTGGTTTGCAATATCAAGCACGCCTGAAATCCTTTAACTCTTTCTCGTGCACTTCTTCTCTTTCATTCGACGAAGGTTTCTTTTAATTGTTTAGGCGATTATTCAAATGATCGGTTAAATAAAATAAAATAAAGAAATCCCCCCCCTCACAGTCACAAAATAGACAAGGTTCTCCCTTCTCTCCCTGTCGCTCTCTTGAAGCAAAAGTGAAGAGTTTATTCCTGATTGAGGTGCCTGTGTAGTAATGCTATGATTAAGCAACTGAACAATAAATAACATTTTAATACGACATTTATAGAGGTTTATTGCCACTTTTATAACAGTTCGCGACACTCCTTTTGAAGCGTCGGATCCTTGCTTTCATTGTGTTGATGAGACAAACGTGTTTGTTCCTTTAGGCTGTAAAATCCGGTCATATCCCCAGGAAGAAGCGAGCAGAGATCAGTGCAAAAGAACAGTTTGATCCAGTTTCCTGCTTCATCTATTCACGGCACTTTCATTTATTCACTCGCTCATTCATTCATGCATTTATTCATCCATCCATCCATTCGTTCATTCATTCATGCATCCATCGAGGTTTAGAGTAAAATCTCTCAACCATTTCAAATCGTTTCCAATTTGTACATTTCCAGACATACTTTGTAACACTTATACTTAATATTTGTTTCAACTTATCTTCTGAATCTCCTAAATGGAGCTTGTTGAGTAATACAGTATTTATAATAGTTGAGCTGCTCATTTAGAATGATTTCTGCAATTTCCTTACAACTCTGGGCGCACTTCCCATTCTGATAAAGGGACCCCTAAACTTTTATCCCGATAACTCTTGTAATATTAAGCAGCTGTTTTGTTTATTTGACGGCTTTAATATAACTTTGTTAAGTTTGTTCAGTATTGCATCAACCTTGGTGTAATTGGATTGTGACAGGCTTATCTAATATCATAGTCCTGGGATATTGTGAGATATTGTAATAATGTGACCCCCAACCTTGAGCTTCAGCAAATTAGGAAACACATGTCATTTTGAAATCCTCTTGGGACGCCCAAGCTATAAACTCCATCAGCTATAGGCTGCATGTATATAGCCAGCCAACTTAAATTGATCAAAGATATACCCATGCCAATAGCTGCAGGGTGGGTCTAGCTCATTACAATACAGTAAAGAGGATATAAACAAAGCTTAGTCAAACCATTCCTCCGAAATCATTTGACCCGATACAAGAGTGGGAGCCTGGCACTTAGGTATCAATCATTGACACCAATTGGGTTTACTTTCTTTCATTCACTTGCCGTGGAACTTTCGATTATTTTTATTTGGGGGTGGGGTTGGGGGGTGGAGGGAGATTTCTAAACAGTATTTTGTACCCAGGCGATTCATATAAACTATATATTTGGAGACAATACTGCACTCCCCCTTCCCCCCGTCCCCCCCTCTCTCCCCCACCCCACAACCCCACACACACTCACCGATTTGAACCTGCTAGGAAATTATCTTTTGAATGCCACGTTTTATTGTGTTATATTCACGCTGAGCAGACCCTTTGGTGAGTATTGCTAAAGTTAACTTGATTGTTTCATATTTTCTAACTCAGATAAAATAGAATGTCTTTTATTACCTCAAGTAGCTCCTGCAAACTTATACTGGCTGCGAGAATAAATACCAATTGTATAGAAATGAGGCATAAGTAATAGAAGTAATATCATATATATTGACTTTATGTTACTATACCAGCTGATGTGTCTCCTCGGTGGATTGAAATCGGATTTTATATTGTGCACATATTACATCGTATTCTTTAATGTAATGTGTCTTTTGAAATTCAAAGCAGAACCCAGCTAACCAAGTGAATTATATATTTTTTCTCAGGCGCTCGTGGATTCCCTGAAAACACAGGAAGCAAACAGGAAGCAAAAGTGGGTAAAAAAAAAGGACTGGGATCAAAGAAACAAGTCTGATAGCCAAAGTAAATTGTTCTCATAAACCAGAGGTGAGATGTTCTTAAAGGGTTCGACATAACTTGTAGCCTCAAGTCATTGGCATAACTGTGGCTTCAAGTCTGAGAAAGCTTGTACATAACTGTTCCAATCTCAAGACCAGGACTGTACATGACTGTTCCATGTTAACTGACATATTACTGTAACCCTTTTCCAGTTAACAATAACACTCCCCCCTCCCCCCACCTTTACCCACATAGAGTAACTATGAAGATGATTTTTCACCACATTTTCAAGGACCGATTTTTGGAAAACCAACAAAAAAAAACTTTACCCACTGATCACGTACTTAAAGGATCGTGGTGAGGTGTGAACACGTAGGTAACTTTACAAATGCTCTTTTATGTTAGTGTGGGGACCTGGGGGGAATTCACCTGAATATTTGATTCCATGCTTCCCACCTGGTTTGGAAAAGCCGAGGACATCAACAATACCAACTGTTAAAGTGCTTGTGGGTCAGATGTAATGAAAGTCCAATGTTACTGTGTCGATTTGTGAACGACCACCAATTTTCTAAGTTAGACCCGAGCCTGGGTGAAGGAAGCTTTGGTGGGAGGGGGGAGTGTGTGTGTGAGTGTGTGGTGCGGGGTGGGAGCGGAGACACACATCGCATGCAGGTGATTTGTTAACGTTCAGAACTTAACTCTTCCTTGACCTCGAAGGACAAGTGACTTCAGTTGTCATGGAGAGATGTGTATTGCAGAAATCAAGAATAATGGAGTCAACCATAGTTTTCATCCGAAACCTCGGATGTTTTCAACAGCTCCCAGTACATCATTCACCTGACCCGTGAACAACGAAACGATGAAATGTAGCTCGAGGGAAAATGAATTCATGTTACTGCTTCTTTTATAATCTAGCACGATTCATCTACAATCAACAATTTATCCCAAAGGCCAATTAAAAGAGAAAGTTTGTTCATCGACTACGGCTGCAATTCCTGTCGTCGCATATTTTATTTCTCTGTAAATCAAAAAGATAAGGTAAATTACACAGTGTGTGTGTGTGTGGGGGGGGGGGGGGGGGATCTGGCGGCAGCATCCTGTATACAACTTTACAATTCTTTTAATTCCTCCAAAAGAGTTTGCAGACTTGCACCTGTTTTACAATCAGAAATTGGACATCAATTGAGGATCGGTGAAGGAAGTAGGAAATCCATCAAGGATTAGACATAGGGCAAGACTCAACAATGCAAGTCCAATCCGAGAGGAGCATTTCCCTATTGCATTGGTGTGACAATTCCCACCCATACACCAACTAGCTTTGCAGGTTAAATGCCACAAGAACAAGTAGATTATGGGCAAGCGTGGTCACACTCTGACTGAAACATTCCAGGAAAAGTCAGGCACTTATTCGAATACGTGTTAGTTTACAGAAATGTAAGAGTATTACACGCAGGCTTTAGGTGAGCATTTAAAAAAAAATCACAACCACAATATCTCCCGTCTGGCAAAATATCAGTCTCTTCAAACTAAGCTGCCTATGCATTTCTCTTTATTCCACGTATCTCTGAGGATGCTGAGTAGTTTCCAAGGACATATTACCATACATTGCAGCATCCTTTGTCAAAAATATGAATCGTGCTCGGTAGATTGCGAATGTAATAATTTGTTTCTTTTCCCTATTAACGTTTGGTTCTACTATTTGAAAAAAAAAAGAGATATCACTTTATTTCATATTCATTTAATTTGCATGTTGCAAATTTCGTTAGAAATGGTACCATTCAACTGCTGTACTTCCACGAGTTGAAGTGTACAGGGTCTTTCATTTATCTCCGGTTCTACTTGTGGTCCGTGTCTGATTTAAAAGGTATTTTTTCTTCTGTGTGTGTGATAATTATTGCCCAAATCCCAGTGAGTTGTGGGCTGTGCTGCTGTCTCTGACAGGCAGATCTCCTCCCTAGGGAACACCCACATGGCAAGCACTGAGCTCCATAGAATTCCATTAATCACAGTCTCAGTTCCCCAAAGCTCCCACTGCACAAATAATTATAAATCCAGACGAAATTGGATTGACAAATTCTACAAAACCAGAATAATCTGTTGTCCAGGACAGAAACGTACACACAATTCCTCTGGATTACACGCCATCAATTCAAAAAATATAAATTTCCTGGTTTCGTTTACAGAGGAATGATTGCGTTTATGACTTGGATTTGTTCTATTGTTTCATGTAAAGTTGCTCCTCCGCTGCGTTATTTCGTGTAACAAGCCGCCACCGTCGCCATAGATCTGGGGGTAACACCGAGAAACTGTGATGTATTAGCGAAATAATTCTTCAGATCGATGGCCAACACTTTACAGCAATCAAGTAACGAGCACGGCTAAATGCACACGAGATACAGACGATTTGTTCTTCTAAATAAATAAAGATAAAATGACACTGGCGGGGGGGGGGGGGAGGGGGAGAAAAAGTAACACTTCCTGCCTCTTCTCAAGCGTTTTTACACGTCTGTGGCCGGCACACAGTCGCGGGAGTTTAAAACAGAAATTCAAAAGCAGAATAGGCTTTGATTCAGTGGCAGTAGTTACATCAACATCACGGATCAGTTTGCCTTCCTCGGGTGTGTGCAAAGCAGGAGCCCGCACCGCCACACATCCCCACCACTTCACACGCGGTTCACTAATCCAGTCTAATTTCAGTTTGTGAACAGTTAGCAAGACTTGCAATGCCCCGAGGTCACCACACTGTTGAAAGTAAACAGCCGATGCTCCTTATCTGTACACTCAGTGCGGTTTAATTCCTCATTATCCCACTGCTTTGACTTTTTATCAGGTGAATTTGAATCCCTTCTCCAACGCTGATTGCTTGTTTTCGGCTGTGGCGAGTCACCTCGCGCTGAGCCACCGCCCGTCCTTCCTCAGAAATAAATGTTTTGAGTCACGGAATTCACACGGGATCGGCAAATTGGGAGAGTGGGAGTTTAAAAATGAACGGGAACGTCACGGCGCGTTTACACCCCGAAACTCCTGCCTCAGAGGCCGGTTGTTAAAATGTGAAATCGTAATCCTAAAATTGACCTCACGTGTGTTAATTTATTCCCAAATAAAAATCAATATCGTTACAATGCAGGATAATTGTGGCGGCATAACCACTGAACCTCAGCTCAGTCCTCTATCGACGGGCAATGCAACCGGTGCAAGTTTGCTGAGTTGCTATCCGCACACAGCACGATCCGGGTTCAATGCAATGCGACAGTTTCAATATGCAGCTCCGGGTACAGAGCAGATTGTCGGCGGGATGCAGGACTGTAGCTTACCGTGCTGTAGCAATGCTTCGCCCACAAGTATACAGTCGGCTTTCCTGCTCTCCTGCCCCCTGACCCGACCCCTCCCCTTGACATCTTTACCCCCCATTTCCCCATATCCCACTTCCATGACTGTTTGTGGGACACTGCTGTGGGCAATTTGGCTGCCACCCACAAATATACAGCCAATTTCCCTACTCTTCTTCATCCTGCCCTGACGCGCCCCATCCCCCCTGCTCTTGTCCCTACCTAACTGTACAGCGCCTTGGGACGTCCTCTCCACGGGAAAGGCGCTACATAAATGTAAGTTCTGATTGATTTGATTGTAGCTGGAATACAGCGTTGCGTTTTCAATGAAGTGCAGTAAATACAAGCAGTTCTGGAGGTATTGAGCATGTTAGAGTGCAGTGTCCCAAACACAGGGCGGGGTGACAGGTGCAGGGCAGAGTAAGGACTGCAGGTTCAGGGAAGTGTTTCAGGTACTGAACACTGCTGCAGTTACACAGGAATAGGGAAGTACTGCATGTACACATCACTCTTTAGGATAAGCAGCAGCAAGGCTCGTGTAACATAATCAAGCAGCCAAAATAAATTACATAATAATAATAATAATCCTTGCATTTGATATAATGCCTTATCAAACCTTTAAGGTGTCTCAAAGCGTTTCCCAGAGTGTATGGTAAAGTGAATTGATTGTATATTACGTGGGCGAAACACAGCAACCGATTGCGCACAACAACAACAAAATTATACTTGTAGAGCGCCTTGCACATCGAGAGGACATCCCTAGGTGCTGAATAATCAGGGGTTGTGACCCGGCACGAGGGAAGAGCAGAGGAGGGGGTGAGGGGAGGGAGAAGTGGGAGGGTGACAGAAGGCACGATCAAAAAGAAGGATCTTGAGACCGGCCTTGAAGGAGGAAAGGGAGGATGCGAGGTGAAGAGACTGTGGGATGGAGATCCAGAATGTGAGGGCAAAGTGGCTGAAAGCCTGGCCACTGATGGTAGGGCGGGTCAGGCAAGAGACCTGGAGCAGACCAGAGACCCTGAACGGAGACGGGTAGGTTGATAGGGAGTTAGCAGGTCAGAGAGGGGGGGGGGGCAAGGCCGTGAATGGCCTTGAAAGTGAGGATGAGGATCTTGAATTCGATCCTCTGGGGGATGGGGAGCCAATGGAACCGGGCGAGAGTGGGAGTGATGTGCTCGTGAGCTTAATGCGGGAAAGGACATGAGCTGCAGAGTAGTTCTGTTCACTTCAATCCATGACTGTTTGAGGGACGTTTTCTTCCAGCCCCTACATTGTCTCATGTGGCATTCCTCAGGGCTTTGTCCTGTGTCCCCTCCTCTTCACTCTCTATATGCTCGCCCTCGGTGACATCACCCGCAGACCTGGGGTAAATTTCCACATGTACGCCGATGACATCCAACTCTCTCTGCTTCCACCTTCAACTCCAGGACTACTGGCATCCTAACAGCCTGCATATCTGACATCGAGTCCTGGACAAGAGACAACTTTCTTCAGCTCAACGTCAGCAAGACTGAGACCCTCCTGATTTGCTCACGTCAGTACCTCCGCACCTCAGGAGCTGGCAGCATCAGCACCCAAGGCTGCAATCTCCACCTTATGAAACCAGTTAGGAACCTGGGTGTCTTTTTTGATCCTGAACTGTTCTTCTTCCCCCACATCCACACCATGGCCAGCATTACCTTCCTCTGTAATTTCCAGGCTCGGCTTCTGCCTCACTCCTTAGGCTGCTTTAACTCCTTAACTCCTTCATCGTCAGCCTTCCTGGCTCTTACAAGCTGCAGATCATCCAGAACTCTGCAGCTCATGTCCTCATGTCCTCTCCCGCCAGGCTCTGCGACCACATCTCGCCCGGCTCCATTGGCTCCCCATCTTCCAGAGGATCGATGAAGATCCTCATCCTCACGGCCACTCATGGCTTTGGTCCTTCCTATCTCTTCAACCTGCTGACTCCTAATCAACCTGCCCACCCCTTCTGTTAAGTGGGCTTGAGTCTGCAACATGTCCCCTGCCTGACCTACCCTACCATCGGTGGCCAGGCCCCCACAATCTAAAACTCCATCCTACAGTCCCTTCCCCTTGCTTCCTCCCTTGGCTGGTCTCAAGACCCTCCTCTACAATCGTGCCTTCTGCCGCCCTTCCAACTCTCTCCTATGCGCACCCACCTTCTCTGCCCTCCAACTTGTTCGGTCCTGCCTCAGCTGCTGCCAGCGCAGTTCAATTCAGTCCGTTAGCAAATAAGCCCATAGCATGGATTCCCAGTTCATTGATGTTGAAGTGGAAATCATTTCTGTTAAGAATGTATTGGAGACTTGGATGATTCTATTTATTTTGTCTGACATGGTTTGTGAAGCTCACCTAAGCCATCGCGGCACCAAAGCAGATTGTTGCTTGTGGACATCAAATATTTGCTCTATCATGAACTTCATTGTCCTATATGTCCAACATGACATTGTGCTAGCATTCTGTGATTTTGAATGGCCATATGAGGTATTTGAATGCCATAATCCTAACCTCCTAGCAAAGAGCCTAGCAATTTGACTATTGCATTGGAATGATGCAGCTAGGGACAATTAAAGAGCACATTGATCGTAGACATTGGTCAATCATATGCAACATCCTTCATTGGCATTCACAGACTACCTATACATTGATTGAATGGAAGCTTTTCTGGTTGATTGACTGTAGGTGTGCTTAGTTTCGAGAAATTCAGTTAATCACACTAAGATGCTGGGGAAATTAATGATACTACAGAATTGTTGTTGTCTCTCAAATTGTTGATTCACAGCTCTGTAGAAAGGAAAGATCCTGTACAGGAAAGCCTAGGAGCCCCTCTCTTTTTAAAGGCAGGTGGACATAATTCTTTGCCTATTCCCCAATAAATCATTCAGAGTTGATCGAGAAACAAATTCAGGTGATGTAAACCTCATATTCACAATCAAGGGATTCGGATTGCTTTTCCGGGGGTAATAATCACTTAAAAAATATATATAATTTTGGTCATTCAATCCACGACTGTTTGTGGGACAAGTCAATGTGGAATTGGCTTCCGCTTTTTGCCCACAAAATACAGTCAATTAACTTTGCGGTATATTCTGTGAAGTGTTTTCAGATGTCTCAAAGATGTGATAATGTGCTGGATCAAATCATAGGATTATTATTACTATATCCCATAATGTTATTTCCTAAAAGAATTCAATCTAATCGGTGTTTGAACAACAACAACTTGCACTCATAGGCGATTTCAACTTCCACTTCATCCCCTCCAGCTCTACCTCTGATGACATCTCCTCCCTACTCACCTCCCTTAATCTCTCCCTCCACATCCACTCTGCAACCCATGTCCATGGCCACCCCCTTGACCTGGCGATCACCTGGGGCCTCATCATTTCAGACATCACCATCAATGACAAAGCCATCTTGGACCATCACATCATCTCCCTTAACGCCTCCATACCCCATTTTGCTACTCAATCCTTTACCATCACGTACCACCCATGGAAAAAATATTCCCCCTCTCCCTCTCTGCTGCCCTAAAGTCGCCTGAACTTCTGCCACTCTGGTCCTCACTAACTGACCTACACTCTTCGTTAACTTTTCTCCACAATTCCCTCTCCTCCATCCTTGACTCCCTTTCCCCCCTTATCTCCCAAACCATCCTTTACTCCCAGATGACACCCAATTCTATATTTCTACCCCTACCCTCAACTCCAGGATCATTGCTGTCCTATCAGACATCAAGTCCTGGATGAGTGCTAACTTTCTATAGTTCAATGTCAACAAGACTGATTGGCTCAATCCAGCTCCTTCATATATCAGGCACTGGCAGCACCAAACTCCATGGTTGCACACTCAACCTCATAAAGCAAGTCAGGAACCTTGGTGACTTGTTTGATCCTCAACTGTCTTTCCTCCACCACATCCAGGCCTTGACCCGCTTTGCCTTCCCTCACCTCTACAATATTGCTCGACTCAGCCACTATCTCAGGCCGCTGAAACCATTCATGTCTTTATCACATCCAGACTCAACTATGCCAATGCCCTGATTGTCGGCCTTCCCAACCCCTCATTCCAGAGGCTGCAGATAATCCAGACCTCTGTGGCCTGTGTCCTCTACTGCTCCAAGCTCTGTGACCACATCTCCCCCATTCTTGCTCCATTGGCTCCGCATAACTCAGAGGATTCAATTCAAGGTCCCATTGGTCACCATTGGCTCCCCATAACCCAGAGAATTCAATTCAAGGTCCTATTGGTCACCATTGGCTTCCCATAACCCAAAGGATGCAATTCAAGGTCCCATTGGTCACCCCAAATCCCCTCCTTTCCCTCCACCCGCCCCATTCCCGACCTCAGCTTGGGTCTGAAAGATTGACTGTGCAGTAACTTGGGATGTCCTCCTTATATGGAAGGTGCTATACCAGTGTAGTTTTGTTGTTGTTGTTGTTGTCTTCCAGAGTGCTTCACAATGGTGGAGTCTGACAATGAACCAGGGGGAGAGGGAGGTTGGAAGTGACCGCAAGCATGATCAAAAAGGCGGGATTTGAAGGTGCAGATGGAGGGGGCATGGCGGAGAGATTGAGGGAGAGAATTCCAGAGTTTTGGTGCATGGCTACTGATGGTGGAACAGAGGCCATGATAGATAAACAGGAGGCTGTAGCTTGCTGAATGATATGGGTGGCGGAATGGGAGGTAAGCAGGTCGGATACGTAGGGAGGTACAAATGCATGAAGGGATTTGAAAATGAGTGAGATGATCATGAAATCAATCCCTTTGGTGATTGGGAGCCAGTAGAGTGTGTCAAGGATTGGTGTTGACCCGGGGTATAGTTTGAAGGAACCTTCTTCTTCATCTGGATTTTAATTCTGTGAATCCTCTGACTGCAATATGATTCTTATTCATATCTACTTGGAAAGGATGGTGTCAGGTTAAAAAAGGACAAGATAATCCTCTAAAATTTGCCTGGGTATACTTATACCATTGAAAGCAGGTCTGAGTTTGTCACTTAGTTGGTGAGCAAACCTAGGTCACTTAGATATCCAGAGGCTGTAATATCGCTGTGTTTGATAGGTTTCATCTACCAATTATTGGTCTTAATTGGTTTATTGCACTCTCAGGAAACTTTTTGCTGACATTTAAATTTAAGTCAGAAACTGGGACCTTCTATTAATAGCTCTATTTTATGGTATCTTAATGTATAATTTCTAAAAGTAAGACCATTAGTAAAATTACTGCTTGTGGAATCTGTAGCTCAGTGGTTAGAGCACTCGCCTTACAAGCGAGTGACCCGTGTTCAATTCCAGGCAGAGCAAAACCATGGGTGTGTTTCCTTACTCCACACACATAATAATAATCACTAAAATATTGTTTTTAAATTGGTCATTTCAATCCATGACTGTTTGTGGGACACTGCTGTGTGCAATTGGCTGACGCGATTCACTCACAAATGTAGTCAATTCACATTACAGTATAGTCCGTGAAGCACTTTGAGACGTCTAGAAGATGGGAAAAGTGCTCTATCAAATGCAAGGATTTTTTACTGCTGGAAATATTTCCAGGAAACCTGAACCCTGCTGTCTGCCAGTGCAATTGTCTTTTGGGGTTGCTGTAAATTGGGTTCTGCATTCCAGAATGCAGATTGGAGCTAGATGAGTCAAACTAAAATGCTAATATCAGAAAAGCATCTGTGGTCACATTAGCCCTTTTCTAATACTGTATTGTGAATTTTACAGTTGGACAGCCTCCAGTAAGCAGGGCGCTATTGTGTATTTTGTCTGCATGAACTGAACTTTGCTTTCTCTTAACTGAGCATAGTGTGAGCTTGGCTATATAGCTTGGTGACGCCCACTCAGACAGCTCAAATTGTATGTAGCTGTGCTACAGCTCTATACTTTCCTGTACGGAACTATGAAGGCAGAGCAGGGAGGAGCGAGATGGTGGAGTAGGATGGATTATTCAACAGTACAGTATTAATGACAGCAGAGAGCAGGAGGATTGAGGGGTTGTGTGTGTGTGGAAGGAAAACAGCAGATAAAGATAAATTATTCCAGCACCTTGATGTCTGACTGTCTGACAACTGAACGGCAGCAAAACCGAGGTCTTCCTGATTGGCTCATGCCAGCACCTCTGCACCTCAGGCATTGGCAGCATCAGCATCCACAGATGCGCACGCTACCTAATCAAGCCAGTCAGGAACCCTTGCTGTCTTATTTGACCCTGAACTGTTCTTTCTTCCCCATTTCCATGCCTTCCACAACCTCTGCAACATTGGCCATCTCCGACACTGCCTCACTCCTCAGGCCACACTTAGGCATGTGTCACCTCAAGGCTCGGCTACGGCCACTAAATCCTTGTCAGTCTTCTAACTCTTCCCTCCATGAGCTGCAGATCATCCAAATCTCCGCGGCTCATGTCCTCTCCCACACTAGGCTCTGCGACCCCATAACCCCAACCCTCGCCTGGCTCCACTGGCTCCCCATTCCTCAGAGGATCGAATTCAAGATCCTTGTCCTCACTTTCAAGGCCTTCCACAGCCTTTCCCCCTCCTACCCCTCTGACTTGCTGACCTTTATCAACCTGCCTACTCCCTCTGTTTAGCAGGTTCCAGCCTGCTCCATATCTTCTGCCTGACCTGCCCTACCATCAGCTGCCGGGCTTTCCAGCCTCTCTGCCCCAAGTCTCTTCGCTTTGCTCCCTTTGTTGCCTCCTTCAAGACTGGTCTGAAGATCTTCCTCTTTGACAGTGCCTTCATTCGTTGTCCTACCTCTCTGCCCTCCCTCATCCCAACCCTGCCACCCCCATGCTCAGGGCCTGACCCCTGACTGTTCAGCACCTTGGGACGTCCCATTGTGAAAGATGCTCTACAAATGTAATTTTCTTGTTTTTGTTGTTATTGGAAAGGAAGGGCAGGTTGGATTAAAATAAAGGACAGATGGCATATTTTGTTATACTGGTAGCTCGATCCAGAACATAAAATCAAACAGATAATGTTGAATTTGCCAAAAACTTTTTTAGGTCACAATTGGAATCTTTGGGCATCTGACTACACAAAGGATATAACAGCATTGGAAAATTCCACAGCAATATTTGAAAAAATGAAGGAGTTTCTCTCAGTATTGTAGCCAACAATTCTACAGATAAAAATGTCCATTCACCTTACGGCTGTTTGTGGTAAATTGGTGTATGCAACATTTTCAACAACTTTGATTTATCCACGCCGGACGGCGTCTCAGAGTGCTTGCATGCATGTCCATGCATGTATATATCTATATCCCTTTCAAATATTCATTTGATTTTATTTCTATGGCCTTCTGGGATAGTGCATTTACCATTTCACAATCTTTTGTTTGAAGGAATATTTTGTGATCTCATCTCTAATGGGTTTAGCTTTAATGGTAAGAGTATGCCTCCTTGTTCTAGAGTCCTCTCATGGGTTTAGCTTTAATGGTAACCGTATGCCTCCTTGTTCTGGAGTCCTGTACCAGAGGGAAGAGTCATTCAGCTTAACTTGTCAATTCCCTTCATTAAATAAAATACCTTAATCAGACCACCCCTTACACCTATCAGTTCTAAGGAATGTACTGTAACCCAAGTCTACTCAGGCTCTGACTGTACCAAACACTGTTTATCTGATCAATTGAATTGTCTCTGGACAGCCTCCAAGACATGATGGGCTAAATGGCCTTCTTCTGTGCTATGTAATAAAACACTATGAGAAGTATATCTCTTCGAAGATTGAATGAACAAAACTGAACACAATACATAGGACATTATTTTACTTGAGAAGGTTTCATGTTAACCTAATCAAAGTTTCTACATTGCAAAACAAATAATAATCAATTATTCCCATTGTGTGGTGAGCCAGTGTTGATAATCACAAAGAGGGGAATCTAGAAAACCTTGCTTTTCACAGAGGTTGCTTTCACCGTGGAATTCTCTGCCAACTCTTTGCTTAAGCAGAGTCTATGGATTATTTTAACAGGAAATTAGATAAATATTTGAAAAAAAGTGGGAATTGGTGTTAGCTTGGCTCATTTGGTAGCAATCTCACCTTTGAGGCAGTGGGTTGTGGATTCAAGTTCCAAATCAGGACTTTGAACTCGCAATCCAGATTGACACTCCACAGTGATTGCTGGGGATGTGTTGCATTGTTGGATGTGCTATTCTTCAGATGAGATGTTAAATTGAGATCCAGTCTGCCTGATCAAAAGGATGTTAATGACTCTACGGCTTGATTTGTAACGAGAAGGTTTTTCTCCCAGTATACAGCTCAACAATCCCCAGATAATATCGATCATTGACTTCATGGCTATTGTGGATCACTGCTATATGCAAATTAGCTGCCATGTGTGCCTACAAATATACAGTCACTTTATTTATTTAACACTATATCCTGTGACGCATTTTGAGATATCTCAACTATTTGACAAGGTGCTATATCAAAACAAGGATAATTATTATATATTGAGGGCAATGGAGTTAGCAAGAGAGTGGGAACAGATTTCAAGACTCATGTGGAGAAATACATCAACACAGACTTGCTGGGTTGAATGACCTGTTTCTGTGCTGTAAAGTATTGGTTGATAATTAATATGATAATTAAACTCGAATGGATGGAAGGAAATTATAATTATATATCTACTTCTTTTTAATTTTTAAATTAAACTTGTCAGTTAAATAACAAGTTTGAATTGTACAGTATAATCAGAGTCCTGTGTCTCAATAGTTAGATCACTCGCCTTGCAAGTGAGAGACCTTAGTTCAAGTCCTGGCAACATTTTGAATGTTTCCTTACTCCACCTACCTCTGTTTACCTAGCAGTAAGAAGGAAACCGGTTGTTATTTGATTGGCGGATCACTTTTCCGGGGGTAATAATTCCTAAAAATAAGTAATGAATTGGTCACTTCAATCCACGACTATTTTGTGGGACACGGTTGTGCACAATTGGCTGCTGCATTTTGCTCACCAAATATATAGTCAATTCACTTTGCAGTATATTCTGTGAACCGCTTTGAGATATCACCGAGGCACTATAAAGCACTATATCAAATGCCAGGATTGTAGGATTATTATTTGGTTGAGTCTAATATAAACCTATTGTGCACAACTATTGTCAATGTTCAGGTTCACCTTTCTTTGCATTATTTAACCATTTGTAACTTTTAGTGTAGCTGTATTAATTGAGAAAGCCAAGGTTTTGTTGCAAAGCTTTTAGTGGCTGAGGATCCTTGCCTCTGTGTGCTTGCTCCCATCTCTTTCTTTCCCAACCTGGATAGCAGGGGCCCATGCTCAATACACGGTGCCTGTGTTATCTGTGGAGAGAGTATCCGGCTAGGGTTGGGGCTACAGTTACCATCAGATAATTCACATCCCCGGGATCGCACGGATCCTGCCGTCACTCAAAGTCAAAGCAGGGGCCTGAAGCTCTGCCAAGATTGCCTCCCAACCCATTCAAACAGGAATCTGACGACCTTTAGAGAGAAACATGAAACCCAGAGTGGAGACATTCATTGAGATATTATAATTCAATTAGCCTGCATAAAAAAGCTTGTTGAGTTAACCTTGTCCTTTTGATTTGAGAGTGTTCTCCGCAATGTCTTAGTCAGAGATTGCATTTTCTCCATTTACATTCGGATTATGTTGGCATGTTTTATAAATTGGTTTGCAAATGGTTAAAGCAATAAAATCTGTGCAGATCTGGGATGACATTTTGCTAGTTAACAATGTTTGTGGACATTGAACAACCTGCACCCCTGGTTTAGTGAATATTGGCAGGTTACAGGCACTGATCCTGTAAGCTTGGTAAAGAAAGATGAGCTAAAGTAAAATAGTCCAATACAAATGTCTTCATTCTCTCGGCACAGGGAATGCTGCATATTTGTTACTAGTGGGGAAAGGTCAGGGAAACAGCAACCCCTCCAAACTCTTGTCAGGGATTTTTTTCTGATGGAGAGGAAGAAAAAGAGAGAAACAAGCTATTTTCTTTAAAATGCTGTGAGGATCTGGGAGGAGGATGGTTTTATTGTCACCTTCAAGATTTGAAATGATTTCTGCCTTAAAAAGTAATCTGCATATGGTATTTGCCAAAGTGTGTGTTGGTGGTGGTGGTGGTGGGGGGACAAAGAAAACAAACAATGAAAAATGTAAGTAAATGAGATGAGAGTGCAGTGATTGAATGTCACACTGCACTGCGCCCAGTCCAGACTGGAGCCAGACAAGACACAACAGTAGCACAAGGCACATTAGAAACTATTTAGGGGGGTGGGGGACCCAACAAGAATGTCTCTGCAAAAAGTTCTTCTTATACAACGAAAGAGCTACTTGTGTCTACACTATGTGTGCATGTAAAAAAAAGGGTAAAATGTTTATTTAAAAGAGATAAAGCACTTTCCGCACCTCCACTACAGAGAGAGAAATATATTTTGTACTGCACTCCTGTTTTGGAAGCGAGGCTGAAAGCAAGGAGCTCTATCTGGGCTGCAGGGTTATTCAGTGTGTTTAACGGTCCTGGCATTGCTTTGGGTGTTAAGAGCCACCCAACATGTTTGTACTTGACTATCAGCCGTTCATATACAAAGCCTCTTTTCTTCTATCCTTGGCTGGGATCCAGGACAGTCTCGAACCCTTGACCTCAGAGCCATCATTAAGGAGAATGTTCATCTCACATCCTCACTTCCAAATGAACTTCAACTATTGCCAAGCTTACTGACCCGGAATGTCTAACGGGATGAAGAAGGGACGGAAAATAAAATAAAAAAGACATTCCTCAATGTCTTTCTCACACAATGCGATGCACTTCAAATTGCCATCCGCATATCAGATGCATTCTATTTGAAACCGACAATATCCCTTCGCCTGACCTATGAGCGATCATCCAAACAGTAAACCATCACGCAAAGCATCCCCAGCTTCTGTATGATTTTTATTTGAGTTCTACCACAGTGATCACATTATATGAAGGAAATGTCTCCAGCAATGTGTAAAAAAATTCATAATTTCTATTGCCAAGAGCTTAAGAATGTGCGAATACTATTTTACATTAAAACAACCATCTGGAATGTCTGTGTGGAAAGTTTTTTTTGCGCGTGTTTAATTCTTATGAACTGATGAATAATAAAAGTTCTTGCGCAGATAATCTTGATTGTCGCATTTCACCCAAAAAACATACAGTCAATTCACTTTCTTGGTGTAATTTTCTACACCCTCTCTATAACTCTGACTTCCTTCAGAAGATGGGTGACCATAATTGGACACAATTCACTAACTGTAGTCTAACTAATGATTGTACAGGCTAATCCCTCATGAAAATAAATAAATAAATTGGTCACTTCAATCCACGACTGTTTGTGGAACACTAGTAGGACTTGGCCTGCTCTAAGCCCCCCGCCCGAACCGCCCCGCCATCGGAGGCTGGGCCTTCAGTTTCTCCGCTCCCACCCTGTGGAATTCCATCCCCCAATCCCTCCGCCTTGTTTCCTCCCTTTCCTCCTTCAAGGCCAGTTTGAAGACTTTCCTCTTCGACCGTGCCTTTTATTCCCCCCCGAAATTTTCGACCTCCCCTACGTGTTTCACCCCTTCCTGAACATTCCCCTCCCAGCTCGGGTCACACGCTTCCTGTGCAGCGCCTTAGGACGTCCTCCCGACGTGAAAGGCGCTTTATAAGTTTAAATTGTTGTTGGTGGTGGTGTGTGCAACTGGCCACATTTCATCCACAAATATAGAGTCAATTCACTTTACATTCTGCAAAGCATTGTGAGACATCTAGAAAACATAAGCTTTATGTTAAATGCAAGGAGTATTATTATAAACATTAATGTTTGGTTTTATATTCTTCACCCCTTTAGTCATCTCCTGCCTTGACTTTGCAAATGCACTCTTTACAGATCTCCCTAATCTTACCATCCATAAACTCCAGCTAATACAAAACTCCACCTTTTGCATCATCACACACAACTAACTCAACACTCATCCACGTTAATCCTCACCAGGCTGCACTAACATCCTGTCACCAAATGGGTTGACTTCAAGATCCTAATCATCATGTTCAAATCCCTTCACACCTCAACAACAACAACAACAAATTACATTTATAGAGCGCCTTTCACGTCGGGAGGACGTCCCAAGGCGCTGCACAGGAGGCGTGTGACCCGAGCTGAGAGTGGAGTGGTTGGGAAGGGGTGAAACACGCTTCTTCCTGAATCTCTGATGTGCTCATAAGCCACTCTAGTTTACTCCCAGTAGTATTTTAAATCTATTAAATTCCTAAATACTATACAATGAAAGCAGACTAATATATTAACAATTCAGAATTAGCCACTTGACCTTTTCTAACAAGTTTTGTACTCGTTGCTTCTAACTGTTGAAATATCCTCCAAACATGGCAAGCAAACTCCAACCATTCTGAAGCAATTGAGTGAAATGTTTTATTATACTGTAATAATAATAATCCTTGCATTTGATATAGTGCTTTTCACATTTTCTAGACATCTCAATGTGCTTCACAGAATATACTGTAAAGTGAAATGACTATTTTGTGGGCGAAATGTGGCAGCCAATTGCGTACAGCAGTGTTTCACAAACAGTCGTGGATTGAAAATGACCAATTTTTCTGGAGGGATTATTATTAGATGTGTGGAGTAAAGAAACTTGCCCAAGGTTTCACCCTGCCTGGAATTGAACGCAGGTCTCATGCTTGTAAGGCAAGGGCTCTAACCGCTGAGCACATGAAGAGATAGAAGGGCATTCTTTATAAAGTATTGAATGATTTTCTGGTGCCTAGGATGTACAATTGCAAATGTACCAAATTAGTTACATTTAGATATTAAACTCATGTTACGCAGGGTAACTTGATTTGGACAACAACACATTTGAAAGTTGTTTTTTAGCAAATGTTGTAATAATCGCTCTCCTCTTCTATTTCTATTCCATACAGATAAATACTGTAATGATTGAATACAAAATATTTGTCTATTAGTGTTTAAAGTGGACCTCTACATGATCTTTTGTGTAAAACTATTAATCCATAATTTCTCCAATTATATATTCACAGATGAATAAATCATCTACATGGAGAACAATGGATGTCTCTTCAAGCAAAGGCTAATTGTGTTTAAGGACCATAAGCAGGAGGACGCACATGATTGAAAGAAAGAAGAAGGGATGGAATCCAAAAGTTATAGAAAATAAAGGAGCAGAACAGATCATTGATCACACAAAAGGAAAAAGACACCTCCATCCTAGAAACTTCCACAAGACCAATCCACGACAGCTGAGCAGTATGTCGTAAGAGAAGGAAGGGAAGATCGGTCAATCCACTCACCAAGTCCAAAAAATATAGAAGATAGGAATACCTTAAAAATACAGAAATATGGCTTCTACTTTGCATTCTATCTGAAGCAGCGGATAGTAGTATTGTTTGTTTGCATCATTGTATTCGACAAGATTGAGTACGGCTCAGTTTCATTGGAATTGGTGAGAATTCAATACAATTTTTGTGCTGGACTAATGTAAACTCTGCAAAGCATAACAACATTTCTAGGATCCCCAAATATAGTACAATAATATAATAATGTATCTGGGCACTGAGATCCTAATTAGAATCGAATCTCCTCTGGGAAGGAGTGTTACATTACTTTGTTTTCCACCAAATAATAATATTAATAATAACAATAATCTTGAATTTGTGAATTCCTGTAGCTCAGTGGTTAGAGCACACACCTTACAAGCGTGAGATCTGTGTTTGAATCTAGGCAGATCAGGGCGAAACCGTGGGCACGTTTCCTTACTCCACACACCTAATAATAAACCATCCAAAAAAGAAAACACAATAATAAAATTTGGTCATTTCAATCCACGATTGTTTGTGAGACACTGCTGTGAATAAGTGGCTGCCATGTTTCACCCACAAATACAGTATACAGTGAATTCACTTTAGAGTATAATACATGAAGCGCTTTGAGATGTCGATAAGATGTGAAAAGCGCTATATCAAATGCAAGGATTCTTATTATTATTATTACAATACCATGGGCAAAAATTCCTAATTCCACATGCATGAAAATAATCCAACAAGAATTTAAAAAAATAAATTGGTCACTTCAATCCATGACTACTTGGGGGACACTGCTATGTGCAATTGGTTACTACTTTTATCCACAAATGTAGAGTCCAGTGCCTTGGGACATCCTTCTGACGTGAAAGGTGCTATATAAGTGTAATTTTCTTGTTGTTGTTGTTGTAGAGTGAATTCACGAACAGTATTTTCTATGAAATGCTTTGTGATGTCTAGAAGATGTGAAAAGCGCTATAGCAAATGCAAGGATTATTATTATTTTATTATTTATTTGATACAGTGCCTTATCACGTTTTCGAGACATCTCTAAGTGATTCACAGGATACACTGTGTTGTCTGTGACTGTATATTTTGTGGGTGAAACGTGGCAGCTAATAGCACACAGCAGTGTCCCAATGATGTAGAACTGCAATTTGAAAGTAAAGCCAATTTTTAAACTAAAATACATTACAATTCATAATGAATGATAATTCAATTACAATTAATATTATTGATTGTTCAAGTATTTTGACATAGGCGGAACTACTAACCATGTTAAATATTAATTAGTGGACCTCAGCATATGTGCTTTCTGTGTTGCTTAAAAGCTTCACTTCCCTTGCACTGAACCCAAAGTGAGAGTGCTGGACACCTGGCATATACCTCCAGTCTGCTGGTTCACATGGAATCAACACCTGTGCTCTAATGCAACAATAAACAAAAAATATTCTCTGTGTAGTGTATCTGTTGTTGTCTACTTCAACATACAACCAGGCACCCACTATACCAGAGATGCAGTGTTTCAGAGCTTTTCAGATGACTCATAGTTCAGTTGGATTTGGTTACCTTGAAGTGACACTTCACTGTGAGACAGACCCTTCTTCAAGCTTCTTCAAGTGCTGTGCTTTTTCCTCTTTTATCCAACTATTTTCCAAAGTGCTAATTTAATGTATAATTTACTGGTGAAATACATCATCAGCTTCCATTTACAGGATTTATACAATTTAAATACAAAGCACAATTGTCTTAGCTTGTTTTTACTGAATCATTAAACTCATTGCTTTTAATTGCTTCTACATCTAAGCCTTTTTTATTTGAAAGCGGATAACCCACCAAGGTTTAATTTTAATAAAATATGGGCAGCTGCCATTATACATCCCTCATCCATGTATTCATCACATCAAGTCTTGACTGCAGAAACTCCCTCTCTTCGGCCTTTTCAGCTCTTCCCTTCGCAAGCTGCAGATCATCCAAACCTACAGCTTGTGTCCGCTCCTGCACTAGGCACTGTGGACCCCATCACTCCCACCCTCGCCCGGCTCCATTGGCTCCCCATCCCCCAGAGGATCGAATTCAAGATCCTCGTCCTCACTTTCAAGATTATCCATGGCCTTGCCACTTCTATCTCTCCAACCTGCTGACTCCCTACCAACCTGTGCACTCGATCCATTCAGCGGGCTCTGGTCTGCTCCACATCTCCCATCTGTCCCAACCTACCATCGGCAGACGGCCTTTAAGCTTCTCTACCCCACACTCTGGGACTCCATCCCACAGCCCCTTCGCCTTGCTTCCTCCCTTGCCTCCTTCAAATCCGGTCTCAAGACTCTCCTTTTTGATCATACCTTCTGCCACCCCTCCACCTCTCTCCCTCCCATCCCCCACTCTCCCCCTCCCCCATGTCAGTCTCGACTCCTGACTGTTCAGCGCCTTGTTGTTGTTGTACATCTCCTTCTCGTATCCATCAACCACATTTTCCCAGATACTCCAGCTGAGATTACTCAAATGGTCTAGTTTTGGGGGAGGGGTTTAGGTCCAGCTCAGAATAAATGTAAGACCTTTTTCCTTATCAACAACAACAAAATTACATTTGTATAGTGCCTTTCCTATCTGGAGGACATCCCAAGGCGCATTTCACAGAGTGAACATTGTGGTCATTTTTCAACTTCAGACATAATCTTAAAAGAAAAGAGGTGAAACATGGTTTAAAAATTCTGAATTGCCCCAAAATTTGCAAGCTCTGAAATTCTCAGAATGTCTACACCCAGATGGAGTGTTGATATTGCCATCTGCCACTTTTACTCAGTTCCAGAAGTAAAGCGGGTGTGCCCAGCCGGAGTAATCGTGTCTTGTTGGTTTTACTCACTCCAAAGATCAGAACATACTGTATTTTGGAATGAGTGGAAGTGGCATAGGTGGTGTGCGTGGGCCGAACAAACTGCCTTCAAATTAATGATTCACTTTCCATACGGTGAAAGTGGCAGACGGGTTTGTGTGAAGATAATTTAGGCAGGAGAAACATAAATAGGGTAAATAAAAGAAAGGGAGGGAATGTATGATTTTTAATCAAAGTCACTGTTTTGATGAATTCTGTTATTTTTAATAGGTTGTGTCTTAATGGTGTGTGTCATATTTTCAATCGAGTTATGAGACAAACTAAGTACTGTACACGTATGATTAGAAGGGTGCTTTCTATTCTGACGTGAAGGATGCTTTATAAATGTAATTTTGTTATTGTTTTAATATCTGTGTATGCAAAATCATAACTTTATGATACAAATGCTTATGATATTGTGTAATACAATCAGGTTGCCAAACACTATTAAATCAACACATTCATCAACAAAAGATTCAAATGACCATTTTGCAGAAAATAATAATTCTTACATTTGAAGATGGAGGCCTGAGGTGTGCATGTGTCTTAGAAATCAGGTTAAGCATTTTTCTGTGCTATGATATTCTGGATTTGTGCATATGAAGGAGTTACAGAGGGTGGGAGCAGTGTGTTTCAAAATTCAGCCACTAATAATAAACTGAGGGGAGGGAAGTTGTCGATCCAGTGCCTTGGGACATTCTCCCGATGTGAAAGGCACTCTATAAATGTAATTTTGTTGTTGTTGTTGTTGCTCCGTTCAGTGATAGGGAGCCCATCATCAGTCCCTGACGAGGAACGCTTTCTTCCATCGCCCCCACATTGCCACCTTTGACCGTACCTTACCCCTAAACCCTTGGGTATGCATTTGTCACCTCCCACTTGGATTACTCAAACTACTTCTCGCTAGTATCCCCTTCTCCACCATTCAAAAGCTACAGCTGATTCAGAAGTCTACCGACTGCATACTTACCCCAACCATATTCCGGCCCCACATCTCACCATTTCTGGTCAGGCTCCACTGGCTCACCATCACCAAACAGATCAAATTTAAGATCAACACACTCTTGTTCAAATCCATTCACTTCTTAACACCTCCCTTCCTCTCCGATCTCCTCACTCCCCAATCCACCATCCCATGCCTCCATTCGACTGGCACCAACCTCCTGCTTGTCCTTCCCATCCTCCTCCTCACCATTGGAGATCGTGCTTCCAGCCACTATGCCCCAAACTCTGAAACCCTCTCCCTCAATGCCTCCACCTTGCCCCCTCTCTCCTGTTGAAGTCCTGCCTGATGATGATGACGACACAGTGAATAGAGCATCTGAAAAGTTAAATCCAGAGGTGACAAAAGCAAAAATGATGGATGAGAGTTTGGGCATAATGCATTCATGTAATGAGTTTGTGCAGTCAATGTTTTCTCAAGGAGTGCCTGTATACTAAACTTGGCAATAGTTGAACTTTGTTGGAAAGTTGAGGAAGTGATCTATTATGTTATTCAACAGCATTTGTTGAGTAATTTGAGACATCTTCACAACTTGAAAGAATCATATAAATGTAAATTGCATAGTATTGTAACATAAGTTTACATTACATTATTATTCTGATTGAGAACAATAGAATGGAAATGGAAATGTTTATGGCAGTGTAGAAGGGATGTTCATATAAAGTATCAACAGAAATTAAAGCACAGGAAGCCATTGGAGGCTTTACTAATGTTAGCTCTTCCAGTAGAGCAATACAACCTTGTACTTGATGCAAATCATTTTATGTTCTTACAACTTTCTGCATGTAAACTTCTCCTTCAACTTTTCCTGTGCCAACCTTCAATTTTATACTTCCTGAGGTTGTAGAAAATCATTTCTGAGTCAGAAAAGTGGGAGATGTATTCTTTGGCTTTTGTTATGTAGTAATATCCATCCACGAAAGCACTCACCTTGTAAGCAAGAGACCTGGGTTAAATTGCTGGCATGGCAAAATCTTGGGCAAGTTTCCTTACTCCACATGCCTGATAATAATCCCTCAAGAAAACATAATAACAAAATGGTAACTTCAATCCACAGCTATTTGTGGGACATTGCTTTGTGCAATTAGCTGCCATGTTTACCACCCACAAATCTACAGTCAATTCACTTAACAGTATATACTGTGAAACACTTTGAGACGTTTAAAAGACGTGAAAAGCGCTATATTAAATGCAAACATTATTATTTTATTATTAAGATTACATTCATGTAATATGTAGAAAAACTGTCTACTGTCATGAGCTCAATATAACTCATAATAAAATGTGAATTCAGTTGTGTGAAAAGCAAATTATGTTCACACTGTAAAAGTCCCTTTAAATGTATCAGGTACTGTAATCAAATTTATTTCAGTATTCACCTGTCAGATATTAATACAAGTGTCGAAAATGCATCAGATACTGTACCAATGTGAAAGTGTTGGTCCTGTGGTAGCAGATTGACATTTTTGGTGGAAAAAATTCACAGATATTTGTGAGCAAATGTCAGTGTAAGACAGTGGGAGGTATGAAAACCTGCTGCTGATTTGACTTTAGCACCTTTTTAAAAAGTGGGAAGATACCAGGCTGGCTCATTCAAATGAGGCCACTTCCTAATAATGGTCTTCAATTAGTGTTTAAGTTCACTTATGATAATCTATTAAGGCTCCATTGAATATTACATAGGAATAAATGCAACACCATACATTACACATAACACTGCTTGGCCTCTTTGATAACTCTACATTAAGGTTATTGCTAGAAATATGGCAACATGAACAGTCACAGGATGAGCTGGACAGTCACACAACTTCAAATGATATCAGAAAATGCCAACAAAATACATAGTGCACAAAATGCAGTTCACAATCTTTCCACTTTACAATATATTCTGTGAAATGCTTTGAAACCTCTGAACGACACGATAAGGTGCTGTATCAAATGTGAAGATTATTATTATAGAAACAGATAGAAAATTAAAACACAAACATTGCCTGACAAAGTGCAGAGAAAGAGTGAAGCACCCACATAGATTCACCAGTGTAAAGAGTGGCCCTGAATAATGTATTTAATTGACTCAGTAGACTGATCACATATGTGAAAGGCATAAACTCTAAGAAGAAATCGAATGTACCTTAAAAGATAAACATTGTTAAAAAAGTTCTGGGTGATGATAATTTAAAATGCAAACCACACACTGACTGCATGGTCAGCACTGCTCACTACTAGCTGCAGGTCTTCTGCTCAGTTTAGCATGAGATTACAAGACCTGACCCCGTGAGTACAATGTCTGCATCTTCAGTCAGAGGCCCCTGGTTTAAAATATATTCTATATTAAAAGGCAGTTTAGCCAGTTTGTGCTCTTAACTTCTACTTGTCTTCTCACGTTTTCTTCATTTTTCTTTAAAAATGTATAAACAGTGCTCCAGTGCACTCCAGCAGCTATAGATATCTTCAGATGCAATTAATGGTTTGAACTGCGTATTTTTTTTGCAAGAAACCTAGAGGACTTTAATGACTGACTCCATCAGAACCTTATTTTCAAACCACTAGTTACAGTGCCTTGTGAAATATTTACCAAATACTGTAGCGTATAACTTGATGGAATCTCTTCTATTGCCCCTTTTGTAGTTCAGGTTAATAGCAGCAAAACCTGTCTCACTGTCAACGCAAGACAAATAAACTTTTAATGTAACAGATAAAGGATATCACCAAACCACAGCCTCAAGAAAGTTTGGAGATCAATCCTGGAGGCATTATACTGCAGGGAAAATCGAGGTTGTGTAATATTTATGAGAGAGAAGGGAGAAAGGTGTCAGACAAATTTGAGTAGCGCTAATATGCAAGTGATCCAATGATTTCTCTTTATTGACTGCAATTAATGCATATCCAGCAAGGTCATTGGCACCAGTGCGACAGCCCTGACATTCAGCTGAATGACTATTGACTATTGACAAAATGTCGTGTCGGACAATTGCGATGCAGGCCACCGATATGCTTGTAATCTTAAACTATAAAATTTGCACCAAGCAACTGGAGGGAGCGATTTTGACCAACAGTCACTGAAGCCCATGTCAAAATTGTCATAAAAGTCAATGGCATCTAAGCCTGGATATCATTGTTTGCAGATTTATTTGTTTCAATTCTCAGGATCAGCTAGATGTACTGATCTATTTCACGTGATATATACTTTTATTTCATTGTTTAACATAAATTCTCCTTGTTTAACTTTAACAGTTTTACGCATGTTATACTGCAGCTTTGTTTTGATGCAGCTTTTCCATTGCACATTTGGTGGTGATTCATTATCAGAATGGTATTTAACTGGCTCTCAGACAGCAGGAATTTGGCCTGAGTCCTGCTCCTGACATTGCTTGCTGGAGATGGCCTTTGGTGCAGTGGAATTTGCAAGCACACAATATATAAACATAGAGGAGTGTGAATTGCACTGGGCTCGCTCCTCTGTCTTCATTTACTCCTCCATGACTGATTCATAAGTTCTCAGCCAGACAAGTGAAAAGCCCGGGAACGTTGAACAGACTGTTTTATAATGCAAGGATTTTACAAATAAAGTTTTTAATAAAATTCACTGTATTGCTGTTTGTGGGACAGCTGCCACATTGCTCTCCTCTGACCTCTCACCCGACATAACCAAAAGCCTTCTTTCATACACTTGAATTTTCTAATACCCTTCTTGCTGGTCTCCCCAGCTTCATCACCAACAAATTCCAACTGATCAAAACATCACTGCCTATATTCTCATTCCTACCAAAATCTACATCCACAGTACCCCAGCTAGCCCTTGCCAGACTCCCGTTGACTACTGATTGCAAAACGGATCGACTTGAACATATTTATGTTTACTTACAAATGTATTAACCACACCTGCACATCCTCACCTTTCCAACAGACTCACACTCTAATCTGCTACCCACTCCCTTTGCTCAGCTACTCTTTGTCGCCCTTCACTTCACCACTGGTGGCTGTACTTTGAGCCATTATGCCCTGAAACTTTCTTTGCTTTAACCCGCCAAATCAATTGTTTTATTTGACCCTTGCTTTCCTGTCTTCAGATCACATTTGAAGACCTTTGGTTTTGACTGTGCCTATCGTTGCCTTCTCTTTCTTCCCAGCTCGGTCTCAAGTTTGCTACTGTTAAGAGACACTACCGTACATGTAGGGCACTAAGTAAATGCAAAGTTGTTATTGTTGTTGTTGCTGTGTGAAAATTGGCTGCCACCTACAAAATTCATGGTCTTTACACTGCATTGCAAATCCCATGAAGCACTTTGAGATGCCCTACCGACATGCAAAATTATTTTAATATTTTTGTAACTTTAAAAATAAAACAATTGATTTGGGTGTTTTGTAAATACACAACAGTATGACACTTCAGAACCTTGAATCAGGTACAGTATTTGTTTGCAGTCCTGATTTGAGGAAATATGAGGTATCAGTATCAATGAAGCTTATCCTTTCCGCATCTTATATTTTGCCAGGAGCAAAACAGCTTCACTCTTAGTAGATGAATACAACAAAAGAGGAGGAAGAACACTGCTCATATGTATTGAATTGGAAGACATGTGCATAGCTCTGCTTATTAACTGTCATCTTTTTCATTCTATCACTCACAATCTGAATTTTACTTAGTTCCTTAAATTGTACTCAGACTGTGTCTCTAATTAATGCTATAAATCAGTCAGGTTTCTTGGTGGGTCTCAACAAATTAGCACACTTATATCATATATGTTTTGTCTATGTGCGAAGAAATCCTGAATGGTGATTTTATAAGTCTATGTAACTCGATTAGACTGTACATACAATGACCAGGTTTGGTATAATAGAACTCTCTTATTTGTCTTGTTTCTTCTTCGAAACTTTTCAACTGTAGAGGTGTCATGCACCATGCAGTTCCCCACTGAGGTTTCACTTTAAAAGATCCCATATGTTGAGACAGAGTCCATGAATTATCTTAAAAGGTAATGACACCTATTTGACAAAGAGGAGGTTTTAATGTATATGGGGAGCACGTAACAGAGTATGATTAGTTAAGTAGTAGACTTGATGAGCTGAATGACCTATTTCTGTGCTTAATTCTGTGATTCTCCTATGTGACCCAAAGTATGTCTGTGGTGAGAATACAAATACCTCAATTCAGGTGGTGCAGTGTAGATGCTGTTGAGAGGTTGGATTGTTGAAAAAACTAGTGACAGAATAGAGGTAGTCCATGACAAATACTTGACATGACACTGACAATGAAGGTTTTCAATGTACTGTACAGTATTTTAATTATTTGGAGAGAATGTAAAATCAAGTGCTTTAACTTCTATGTTGATAGTCTTGTCATCAGGGAAATGCAGCAGTCTTTTGTTAATAGAATTAGGGTGAGAAGAAAGATTTAAATAGTTCACAGTGCTAGCCAAATAGAAAGTATCACAGGCAACAACAGTTACAAGTATATCATGGACGTTTATTTTAATTTTCCCTTGAGCACGCTTGTTTAATGTCAATTAATTTCCATTGTTAATTCAAAGCCAAATGAACTTGCTTTCTTTGGAAGGGCTGGCAGCAAAATGAGTAGGGAGCCTTACTGCAGTCTGATCATAAAGCAAGGGACATGCATAAAATAGTCTCCATTAAACTCTCAAATTCATGAACTGAGATAAAGATTCCATTATAGACCCCAGCAAGTCTAGTAATACAATGGGATCTTTATCTCCATTTCAGTCATTGAACTTGATGCCAACAGAGAGAGACTGTAATTCTACATGTGCTCAAACCATCATAAATTCTGTTTGCCAGAAGTTGCTCTAATGAATAAATGACTCCTGAACTTTGATTGAATCCTCCGGCCTGTGGTCCTAGCATTTTGACAGTGCAGGAGCTGCGCATTTAGTGGCTCATGTTTGTCTGGATAAATGGAAGATACTTTACAGCTTAATTGCTGAGTTGATATCAGTCCTCTGAACTGCTATCACACAACACTACTCCCCAAATCCAAACTCGATGGGGTGTAATCTATGGGCTGTGCTTACTATCTATGTAGCATCCCACCTCCAGTAACGCAACTACTTCTTTATCTGAGAGCCCAAATAATGGGTTTTGACAGGTTGATTAACTTTGGGGAATATCAAATCTGATTCATCCTGACTATGATCTTGTACTGTCTGACAGTTAAGCATAGTTTCCAGCAAGTACCACTGAATAGTAATCAGAAGTAGAAATCCTGGTTGCATTAGTATAAGTTCATGTTATACAGTGGTAGAGAAAATACATTGCTAAGTCATTGGAGTTGAAAGTCCTAATATTGCAAGCCATTTATTCCACCTGGTATTCAGTGTATTTTCAGCCAGACAGACAATCTAGTCTTTGGACAGGCCACCTGAGCATTTTGAAGCTGAACAGAAAAAGATCTATTTTACAGTGGCCTATGTGGAGTTTAAGAGATGAAGAAGTGAAAGAGAAAAGAAAGATAAAAAACAAAGAGGAAAAAATAAGAAGAAAGCAAAAAGAGGAAGAATGAAGAAAGAGATGAGGAATGAGTAAACAGAAGGGAAAAGGAGATTTAAAGCATATGAATTTTGAGTGCTCTGAGATGCCATCTGGCGTGGAGGGCACTACATAAATCCAAGTTGTTGTTGTTGTAAACCCACGTTTGTTTTGAGGTTAGCGTTAATTGAACAGGGAATATATACAATCCATCCTGTTGATCAGAAAGACCATCATACGCCAGTCATATCTCACACACTGTGAGCTGGAGATCTTTTCATTCAGGGAAAGAACTGTGGATCCCACACCGATTCTTAGACAGTCATGCACAAGAAATAAGGCAAAAGGCATCAGCATATATGAGTTGTATTGCCCACCAGGAAAACTCACAGAGAGTTCCTGATTCCTGCCATCCATTTAGTGAGAACTCAAACCCACACTATCCTCCTAGGGATGTGGGTTAAGTAGGATCTCCTTGTGGCTAAATTTGCTCCAAGGTGACATACTTGGCAATGGAATATCACAATTGAGGTGCTGTAGCAGTCTCAGTAGTTCAATTACTAAGCCATGTAGGTCTACAGTGCTGTAGGGCACTGCTGATGTCAACACAGCCAGGCTGGCTTATCTGAAAACAAAAACAAAAGTTGCTGGGGAAATTCAGCAGGTCAAGCAGCATCCATGGAGAAAGGAAAAAGAGTCAACCCAAAACGTTGACTCTTTTTCCTTTCTCCGTGGATGCTGTTTGACCTGCTGAGTTTCCCCAGCAACTTTTGTTTTTGTTTTCAGATTCCCAGCATCTGTAGTATTTTGTGTTTTGGTCAGGCTGGCATATCAGCAAGACATGGAAGGGCAGACCAGTCATTGGGGGTAGAGAGTCTTCTCACTCAGCCTTTGTTAACCCTGCAAGCCAAAACTCTAACAAAGGATGTTCCTAACTGGACAAGCAATGGGAGTGCTTGCCAGACAGTGCTTTCAATGGCAGCTTTGTAGTTTTAGCTGGTGAGAATCAGTAATAATACTCCAGCACACACTCTTGAATTCCCAAACCTTCACTCTTGCCAACCTGTGCCTAATACTTTCTGAAATCAGGTAAGCCAGATGTGTTCCTCCAGGGAGAGATTGTGTATTGCATTCCAGTAACTATCCATGTATAGGTGGGATGCATGGAACTCTAGTTTGGTTTCGATACACTTAAGCACAGTGATGGGTTTACACATATGTCAGACATCCATCTAACCAAAAAAGTCAAAGATTTATTTTCTGTAAGATGCATCTGAATACGACAAACAACACATGTATATTTCATTATGATGTCCACAGGATTAAAATACATCTGTTACATATTTTCTATCAGTAACAATATGCCTGAGGATGTGAGGATGGATACAACAAAAACAACTAAATTACATGTGCATAGCGTCTTGAAATTGGTTTGTTTCCAAAAGTTCAATGTTCAAATATTTTCAAGGAAATGTTTACTGATATTAGCAAAAGTTATCTTTGTTGGCCCAACTACAACAATGCTGTTTTAAATGCTGTGTGTTATCTTAAAGTTATTGTTCAAGATGTTTTGAGCACTAGTAGCAGCCATAAAATATCTATAACTCATAGCACTATGCCCTATGTCTGTTGAAGAAGGTTAACATTCTTAATGTCTGTATTCTGTTTCTGTATTTCTTTTCTCAGCATATCATTTCATGAGTTTAAGCAGCAAGGCTAGTCATCTAACAAGCTTATCGGGTGTGCAAGCATCAGAAACACTTTCAATGTTGGCAACACTCTCAAGACAAAGTACTATAATTTCACTGGATCTAAAAACACTGGATAACTTGACCAACCTACAATAACAACAACATAATTACATTAATATAGTGTATTTCATGTTGGGGGGATATCCAAGATCCTGATGTAATAACCTAATTATTCTTGTAGCACTAGACTGCTGTGTAACATGACATTCTCTCTACCTGTGGCCGGGGCTCCCTCTGCCTCCAGGTCCTCATGGAATTCTCTGCCGTGTTCGATACAGTCAATCATGCCATCCTCCTTCACCGGCTCTCCTCCCTCATTTACCTGAGGATCCGGACCACTCTCAAATGGTCCGGATCCTTCTTAACCAACTGCCTCCATTTCATCTCAGCAAATGTTTCATCTCCCTTCACATTAACACTGCCACCCACACCCACGGCCATCCGCTCGATCTGGTGATCACCCAAGGCCTCAACGTCTCTGGCATCACCATCACCGACAAGGCCATTTCAGACCATTTCTTCATCTCTTTCAACACCTTTATCCCTCCCCCCTCCACCTCCAAACCCACCACCATCTTCTACCGGCCCTGGAAGAAGATTCCCCCTCAAACTTTCACTTCTGCCCTCGAAACCTCCGACCTCCTCCCACAGTGGCACTCTTTTTGCACCGACCCATCCTCCGCCTCCACCGTCCTCCATAACACCCTCTCCACTACCCTCGACACCCTGGCCCCCCTCACCACCAGAACTGTCTCCCATTCCCGATCATCACCGTGGTACACAACTCACCTCCGTTCCCTCAAAAGCCAAGTGAGAGCAGCTGAACGCACTTGCCTCAAATCTGGCCTCACCGTCCACCAGCAAATCTGGCTGGACCGCATCAAATTTTACCGCTCCGCCCTAGCCACCGCCAAATCAGCCTTCTAGTCCAGGATAACCCTGGAAGCGAAGGACAACCACCGCCTCCTCTTCGCCACCACCAACCAGCTCCTCTGCACCCCCCGTCTCGCTTCGCTGATCCTTTCCTCAAACGAACGTTGTGAGGAGATGTTGGACTTCCTCGAGTCCAAAATAGAGAGAATCCGCTCCGCGGTTTCCTCCCCCCACCTCTCCTCCACCTCCGCCCCTCCATCCGTTATTTCAACCCTCACCCAACCCCCCCTTCATACTTTCATCCCCACCTCCCCGTCTTCAATCACTAAAATAATCACCTCCATGAAACCCACCACGTGTTCATTGGACCCCATCCCCACACCCCTCCTCCGCACCCAGCTCCACCTTCTGGCCCCGCTCATTTCTGACACCATCAACCTTTCCCTCTCCTTAGACACCGTCCCTACCTCCCTTAAAACAGCCACCATCATCCCTATCCTGAAGAAACCCTCCCTTGATGCGTCGCAACCATCAAGCTATCGACCCATCTCCAACCTCCCGTTTTTATCCAAGGTCCTTGAAAGAGTGATTGCCTCCCAGCTCCGCTCTTTCCTTTCAACTCACTCACTCCTTGAACCCCTCCAATCAGGTTTCCGCCCTGTTCACAGCACAGAAACTGCCCTGGTTAAGGTTACAAATGATATTCGCCTGTGACGAGGGCTCCCTCTGCCTCCTCGTCCTCCTTGACCTGTCTGCTGCGTTCGACACAGTTGATCACACCATCCTCCTCCAACGTCTTTCCTCCCACCTCAACCTTCAAGGCACAGTCCTTGACTGGTTCCATTCCTACCTGACCCACCGTTTACACTTTGTATCTTCCAATGGTTTTTCCTCAAACCCCCACACAGTTTCTCACGGTGTCCCTCAGGGCTCTGTCCTAGGCCCCCTGCTTTTCACCATTTACACGCTCCCTCTGGGCGATGTCATCCGCAAACATGTGGTAAATTTCCACATGTATGCGGACGACACCCAGGTGTACCTTTCTGCCTCATCCCTCAACCCCCAGACCATCGATGTTCTGACAGCATGTCTGTCCGACATTGAGTCCTGGACGAGGGACAACTTCCTCCAATTGAACGTGAGTAAGACCGAGGCCCTCCTGATCGGCTCAAGCCAGCGCCTCCGCACATCGGGCGCTGCCAGCCTCAACATCCAAGGCTGTACTCTCCACCTCACAAAGCCAGTCAGGAACCTCGGCATCACGTTCGACCAAAAACTCTCCTTCCTCCCCCACATCCATGCCTTGACCGGCACCGCTTACTTCTACCTGCGCAACATTGCCAGGCTCCGCAATTATCTTACCCCCCACGCTGCCGAAACACTCGTGCACGCATACATCATGTCAAGGCTGGACTACGGAAACTCTCTCCTCGTCGGCCTCCCCAGTTCCTCCATTCACAGGCTGCAGGTCATCCAAAACTCTGCAGCCCGTGTATTATCCCGCACCCGCCTCCGCGACCATATAACCCCCACCCTCGCCCGTCTCCACTGGCTCCCCATCCTCCAGAGGATCGAGTTCAAGATCCTCGTCCTCATCTTCAAGGCCTTACATGGCCTTGCCCCGCCCTATTTAACCAATTTACTTTCCCCCTACAAGCCCACCCGGACCCTCCGTTCAGCAGGACCTGGTCTGCTCCAAGCCCCCCGCCCGAACCACCCCACCATCGGAGGCCGGGCCTCCAGTTTTTCTGCTCCGACCCTATGGAATTCCATCCCCCAATCCCTCCGTCTCGTTTCTTCCCTTTCCTCTTTCAAGGCCAGTTTGAAGACTTTCCTCTTCGACTGTGCCTTTTGTTCCACCCCGAATTCTTCGACCTCCCCTACGTGTTTCACCCCTTCCCGTACACTCCCCTCCCAGCTCGGGTCACACGCCTCCTGTGCAGCGCCTTGGGACGTCCTCCTGACGTGAAAGGCGCTTTATAAGTTTAATTTGTTGTTGTTGTTGTTGTTTTCTTTAAGACCTGCCTGAAAACTTTCCTCTTTGACCATGCGCACAGCCATCTCCCCATAACCCCTGGGACAGGCTCTGCTACTGTTAAGTGTGCTGAGACACTAAGCAAAGTTCCTGTTCTCATTCTCCAATCTATTTCTCCATTATGGAATGGGTGAGGTGATATCAGTTTGCTTTGACTTGGAGCTGGTACTTTTCCAGTTTATTTTGTAGGTGGTGCTAGCTCTAGCTTCATATTCCAGGATCAACAATTGACTGCACCATCTTATACAGCATTTCTGATAGTATTAAAAGGGGAATATAATGTATCCTTTGGGGACACTCTGATGAATTCTTGTAGACATTATGCAAATATGTGTTGATACACAGTATTTATATTTTCCACACAGGATAGTGATGGCAAGTGGAACCACAACAAGTTGCAAATACTGTATGCATAACAACCTCCACATAGGATAGAACCTTGTAACACTGTACTGGAACTCCTCTCCATTTGTCGTCCCAATATATGTTGTTTCGAATATACATTGTTGGTGAATTCATAATTGGTTAGAAAAAAATAGTAAAATTGGATTAATAGAAGGTATTTTAGCTGATTACATTTCATATTAGTTGTTTAGGAAATATATGATAATAGATACAATTGAGAACACTTACTGGAGATGGTTGATGTGGTAGTGGGAGGGGGCGGAGTCGTTCAGATTACATATATGTGGGATTACATGTCTCTTGTATGGATCCCTAGAGGGGCCTCCCTCACTCTGTGGCCCCAAACAGCTGATCGCTGGTATGCATTTGCTCATTCGTACATTTCGACAACTTTAGAAAAAAGTACGAAGGCGCAAACGCGTACCAGCTGAAGGAACGTAACCCCTATTGATAGAATTAGGGCCTATGGTAATTTAGCTTTCACTATATGTTGTTTCACTTAAAATTGCGCTCATCAATGTTAATTGAGGAGTCCCAGTACTGTACAGTAACTGGATATTGAGGAAGAGAAAAGGGGAGGTGACCATCAGCACATTTGAAGACATAAGTCTTAAGGTGCAATTTAAAGATAGCTAAAGGGACGAGATAGATAGATTGAGGCAAGGAGTTCCAGAGATTAGGTGCGTAGCATCTAATTTAACTACAACAACAACAAAATTACACTTGTATAACACCTTTCATGTCAGAAGGACAGACCTTTAAAGTTCTGCATCTCAGGTTAACAACTATAGCCCGTTGTTCCAAATGTTATTTGATCTTCACAGGATGTATTATGTTTGATGCAAAATCTTTTTTCTGTGTCTCTTAGACTTTGCCATTTTGCACCATACTGAAAAAACAGATGGTGGATGAGTTTTTTTTATATTGTATGTGATTTCCTTTGTGGAGTGTTGGCACAGTGAGCTAAATATTTAGCAAACCATTCTGAACAGTTTAAAATCCAATTCCAGCCAACACTGAGGGACTTTGTAATTTTAAATGAAACTTAAAACCATATGAATTGTCACTAATATGATTAATGGGTGGAAACAGTTTATTTATTTTGTACTTACCTGAGCTTGGTCTGTAATTTCACTTGTCTTTTCAATATAGCTAAAGTTTTAAAACAATGCACGTCAATTGATTTGTAGATGTTATTGAAGCAAAAACAAAATCAAAAAAAGTCAAATTGTGTCCTGAAAGAGGATCTGAATTTTTTCCACAGTCAATGATCAAATCAGGAAAACTTTGGAATTTCATCTTGTGCCATGGGAATGGATGGAGATGGAGATTTAGATCCCAGTTTATTCACACTCAATAGGCATTGTGTCAAAAATCAATCAATCAATCAAACAATCAATCAATCAATCAATCAAAATTTACATTTATATAGCGCCTTTCACGTCGAGAGGACGTCCCAAGGTGTTGTACAGTTAGGTAAAAAGTTGATCTTAAGATCAAATGTAGGCAATTCCACTCCTATCACACTTCACTCACAAGCCATTGTGGCGGTCTTTAGATCCCTGCAGACATTTCATTCAAACGTCCAATTCAACCAAAGATCTCATTTCATTCACACTTCAAAATTACAATGTCAAAGGAGTGGTCTTTAGGTCTCACACACAGAAACGTCAACTCATTCAATTATTCAAATCCTTAAAGTCAAGGATCATTGACAGTAAGGTATTCTTGAAAACTCATTGAGGGGAAAAATTATTTGAAATACTGTATGAATTGATTTATTTGTTTCCTTAATTATTTATTTTCAAATTGGTTTAGATGAAGGACATGGAGGTGGCAGGACAGTAGTGAAAGATAGCATTTAGAAAAATCATTTATATTTGTTCACCTGGATTTGACATGCAACCAGTAGCACCCAACTATTGTTTCAAAACGCAAACTACTGCAGAAGCTGGAAATCTGAAACAAAGATAGAAATCGCTGGGAACACTCAGCAGGTCAGGCAGCATCTATGGAAAGGGGAAAAGTGAGTCAACATCTTGGGTCCACGAACCTTCATCAGTTCTGGCGGATGTTGGAAGAGAGAGGCTTTTAAGGACTAATGCAGAGTCAGGGCAAGGAAGACAAATGAGAAAATGGGGGTAGAGGGCAGGAGATGATGGGTTAAAGTGGTGTAAATGTTGTGAAACAAAAGGCACCGAATGCAGATTGGGTGACCGATTTGCCGCACATTTCCATTCTGTCCGCAAATATAACCCTGACCTACCAGTCGGTTTCTTGACATTTCAATTCTCCTTCCCATTTCAAGTCTGACCTCTCCATCCATGGTCTCCTACATTGTTCCTGTAAACTGCAGCGCACGCTCGAGGAACAGTACCATGTCTATCTGCTTGGGACCTTACAGCCCTCTGGCCTTAATATTGATTTTAATAATCTCAGGCCATAACAGCTCACCTTTCTCCTCTTTTGTGACCATCTGATTTGCCTATTCATTTGCAATTTCACCCCCTCTTCATTTAATATTATTAATACCTCTTCTCTCCACCTTTGTTATAATTCCCTATGTAATTCCCTATGTTCGGCAAATCGGTCACCCAATCTGCATTTGGTGCCTTTTGTTTCACAACTTTAACACCTCTTCAACTCATCATCTCCTGCCCTCTACCCCATTTTCTCCTTTGTCTTCCTTGCCCTGCCTCTTCATTAATCCTTAAAAGCCTCTCCCTCCCAATATGCCCCAGTTCTGACGAAGGGTCTTGGACCCAAAATGTGGACTCACTTTTCCTTTTTCCATAGATGCTGAGTGTTCCCAGCGACTGCTGTTTTTGTTTTCCAACTTTTGTTTACTTTTTAACAAATATATTCCATCATCAGGCTTGGCAGATTCTGGTACCATCATTCTGTCCCATCCTCACTTTAATGAAGAGAAAATGCACGAGGGGTAAATGACACTCTGTGTGTGTAGCTGAAGCTAGCATAGAGCTCTGACACAAATCTGCATAGCTGTGTGAACAGTCAGTATAATTGAGTGTTCCCTACTCACACTACCACACAGTGGTGCTGGTACTGTACAGCCACCATAAAATGTGACAGGGGGAAGTGCTGTTACATGACCACTCATTAACAGATGTCTTCAATGCAAAACATTGCTCAGTTCAGCATTGGAATGGAAACTGTTATAAAAGTGATTCTATATAGTCCAGTATCCTTGCAATGAGACGTAAACTCATGTCCTGCCTGACTGTTCAGCTGGACATTAAAGATCCCACGGCACTTTTGAAAAGCGAGGACACCTCTAATAAAAATAAATAATGACACTAATCCTTGTATTTTATATAGTGCCCTATCATGTCAAAAGTCTTAAAGTGCTTTAAAGTGCTTTCTGTAAAGTGTGATGACTGTATTTATTGGGAAAAGTGGCAGCCAATTTATACATAGCAATATACTGTACTACAAACAACTGTTAACTGAAAGACCATTTTTTTTACTGGTTGTATTATTTACCCCAACACCAAGAGAAACTGATTCCTCTTTTCAGATGGTATCATGGGATCTTTAATGTCCACCCGAACAGGCAGGCTAGACATTAGGTTAATGTCTATATTCGAAGGATGGTACCATGGACAATTCAGTGATCCCCCAGCATTGTGTGGGAGTGAGCTTAGAAACTGAGCTTTTCATGGTGTTTCTTTACATTAAAAAATTTAAAAACCATACTGTCAAGCTCAAGTGTTTTTTGGTTTAGATCATTGTGAATGTTTTATGGCATTTAGAGAAAACACTGCAGTGCTGGTTTGGTGTCGGCTTCACTGATTTGTGTATTCAAAATCCATTTGAAGATGTACATTTTTGACTGTGCTATTTGTTATCTGTACCCTCCCTTCCTCCTTCAGTCACACCCCCAGCTCTGATGACTGGAGAGCAGTGTTAAGTGCTTTGAGATGAAAAGCAGCACATAAATGTAAATTGCTGATTTATGCTTTCTAAATGTATCTTGCGGATAAAGGTACTTGTTTCAGGCGAGTGTTCTCAGCAGGATGCACAGAATTTTTTTTAAATATCAGAAGAATCTATCTGCAAAAACAGTCACTACACTTTACAGTAAATACATTTTGAAACTACTCTGTGACTTTACAACTAGAAAAGGAGCCATATATAATGAAAGTGTTAGTTATTATCGTATTTACAGTTAAGTATTCTCCCATTTAGGTACGGGGATGAACCATTATCATTATTATTACCAAATCACATACCACATTTTCACCCAGTTTTTTATGTGTTTAAATGCAGATTATTGTTCAGAGTTTTCTGCCCAGCAAAAGATTCTTAACTTTCAGCCTCTGAAGAGCACCACCTGCTGCACCAAATGCAACATTTCCAGTTTCCACAGTGGGAATCTTTGTGATTTGTTTTGTGTGGGGCGGCCAAATAGTATATCACTACCAGGGAGTTTCTTTATCGTGGATTGTCTTAACAGAATTAAATTCTTATAGCTGGCAGATAGAGGAGACTTTTACCTCATTTGTCTGTATTTGAACTCAGGTATTGGTGTTTAAAATGATAGCTCACTGACCTACTGTCACATCCAGTCTTTTGGTTTTCAGATTGCTGTATGTTTTTTCTCTTATTCTGAAGTGGGATTACATCAAAACACTTGAGATCATGGAGAATCCTCAGTGCCCACATAAATCCTTAACAGGTATATATATATCTATAGATGAAAGCTCTTAATTGGTTAACACTAAAGCAATGAAAAATAAATCAAATTCCCTGGCATAAAAGAGAAAATCACATTGTTTGCAAACAGGATTTTAAACTACTTATTTTACACATAGAGTATTCAGCAATCATTTATTTCAAAAAGATCCTTTCAAATTACCCCAGGGAATAGAATTGCCTCAGATTTGGTGAATTAACATCTCAGCGTAGGGTAAGTACTTTTGCAAACTTTTTAAGACTATTTCAAATTCAGAAGTTGTACCCTGATCTTCATTTGATCTTTGTCACTTGATCATTCTGACATTTTAGGAGCTGGGCACCGATTCTCATGTCACTTCTGGTTTCCCTTTGACCTTACTTTCAGACAGCCACCTTAGCTACCCCCCTCCCACACCAGCTCAGGTGCCCAGCCAATAGTGTGAGGCACTTTGGGATATCTTCATGAAAAAAGTCCCTGTATAAATGTAAATTGTATTGTCCTCATGGGAGCGAGGGTGTGTGCATTGGCAAGTAATGTGACAATTCATGACAACCAAGTCACCTACAAAACACAAAGTCACTACACTAAAGTGATATGAAAAGTGCAATGTGAAATACAAGGAGTATATTAACTCTGATCTCATGATCACCCAATGTGTACACATACACTTTGCAGCAGGATCACTGGAGAACCATCAGGAGCGGGCATCCTGGCTGAGTTTGGCGTGTTATTTAGATCCCAGGATTCACACATTCACTTGCATTATTATAGTGATTAGTATCTGTTTCTTTCCTAAAATATTCCTATTCCAACTGTTGCCCCAAAGACATGTTTTGTTCCGTTAGTGCAACCCAGTTTGGAGGCTGGCATGTCAGGAGGCCTAGGATCTTGGATTTGGCATTTCCACAGGCGTGCTGCTGAGCGACATTGCAAACGTTGCCAGTTTAACAACTGGTTTGGCCTCGCAGTGCCCTGTACACAATTATCTGGCAATTAGTGAGGGGCGGGTACTAAAAATACAATTACTGGCTCCTGCAGAGACACGTCATAGCAACCAACAATACCACAGGACGATTTCAACCCTTCCACCCTGTGCAGGCACAGTACATGATCTCTTCCCTTTGTTTTGTTGTAGATGTCCATGGCAAGTTAGAAGTTTTTGCACTCTACATATAACATAATGTATCCTGGGAAAAGACCATGTGCTCAACTGTCAAAAGATTGTGTACTGATGATCTCTTTAATTGGTCATAATGCTTTATTCTATTCTAGGACGTTATTGATCTTTATTCTTTTTGTGAACAGAATACAGTTGTACACAAGCAGACTCCTCTTGAAAGTGACTTCTGCTGAAGTTATGGTCAAGATGCAAGGTGATGTAGGAACCATGAGGTAAAAGCAGGAAACCCAGAACAAAACTAATCTTAACTGAAGGCCATTCATTCAATAATAAAAATGGAATGTGATGGAAATGCACAGCATATTGATCAGCATAGGAAATTGTCAGAAGTCCAAAATTTCTTACAGTCTTAATCACACAACTATGGTCTAAAAATGTAAGGTCATGCAGAATTTTGGAAAATTCTTACAGACCGTCTCAATTTGGAAACTGGTTTCCTGCAGGTTTTTTTTATAACGACAACAGCAAAATTACATTTGTATAGCGCCTTTCACGTCAGGAGGACGTCCCAAGGCTCTGGACAGTTACTGATTTTAAAAAAGAGAACCAGCTACAGAATTAAAGCTAAATTTAAAAATGTTATGAAATATAATAAAAGTTCCATCTTAAATTTTAGGTTGTTTATCAAATTCAGAGAATTTATTGTAGCATAAATAAATAAAGATGAACAGATGAGAATATGATCAGTGATTAAGGAGAACATTTGTAAACAATGCAACTTTTTCTTTCCTCCAAAAGGCAGCTGGCCAAAGAGAACAAATGTTATTAAATGATAAAAAAAGAAATTTCTGGTTAAAACTATTTAACATGTGCAGATTAGCATTGTAAATGTACTGCATTTTCACTTAATGAATCTCACAATGCAATGTACTGTTTCATTTACAGGGCTCCTCTGTTTGGTCTTGGGTTTTAACATTAATACAGTCCATATTAATCTGAGTTATCGGTGTAGCAATGCACGGGAGCACCTTTATGGAAACACTGACCATATCTGAGATCTTACCGATGCTTTTATGAGTTACAGAGCCACAGAACAATAGTTTTTTAAATAAATTTTGCAGCAGTGATATGCTATAGGAAAGTAATGTATGTGTGACATTTAAAGCAATATGATCTGAAAGTAACATTTTGATAATGAAGTTTGTTGTTGAGGAAGCAATCAGGGAGTTTGTGCATTTTTAATCTTGCACTCTCCACCTCTTTTTATAGTCAGAAACAATTTGATTTATTGCTATCCACTATACATTTATCATAGATTATACATTCTTCACATTTTGAGTATTTGCTGTTGCATATTGCTTTAATGACTTAATTGGCAATTGAATATGGATGGTGCAAATATAAAAGGATTATGGGAAGAGTGACTTGCAGATTTGAAAGAGAGTGTGAAAGAGGTTGACTTGTAAAGCTTGCATTAAAGGACTGACCTCTCTCCTCAAACCAGCACCCGTTGCCTTCGCTCCTCTGGTCTGTCCTCCTCCTTGTCCCCCAAATTCTCTGCTCCAGCCTCGGCAGCAGTGCCTTCAGCAACTACGCCCCAAGGCTCTGGAACTCCCTTCCTCACTCCCTTCACCTCGCCCCCTCTCTTCCCAGTTTCAGGTCGCAGCTACAGACCTTTTTCTTTGACCGCGCCTTTGGTCGCCTTTCTACCCCTGCCATTGGCTCGGTCCAAGAATCTGTTTGTTGTGAAGCGCTCTGAGACGCCGTCTGGTGTGGAGGGTGCTATATAAATTGAAGTTGTTGTTGTTGCTGAGTGAATCTACATTGCATTTTGTGGATTAAATGATAATAATACTATTCCCTGCATTTGATAAAGCACTTTTCACGTCTTTTAGTCATCTCAAAACACTTCACAGAATATACTATAAAGTGAATTGACTGCGTATTTGTGGGCAAAACGTGGCAGCCAATTGTGCACAGCAGTGACCCACAAACAATAACATTACGTGGTGTCAGAAATGAAAACAGAACCTGGAGTGAAACTGACTAAGAGAGGGAATACGGTTTGGAAAGCAAAATGCAGTGAGAAGCAGAATTAAATGCCATACCAAGGTATGTGCAGATACCACCGAAATTGTTAGGAAGTCTAAGGCACAATCGGCAATGGTTTGAAAGATACTTTAAGATTTGGGGATTTTTGCAGCAAACATAATGAAAATTCCACAGGAACAGCAGTCTGCGATATTTTTGAATATAGCCAATGAGGAAGCAAGGGAATATTTTGCAACCCTAGAAAGGGAGATGGACATGCCAATGAATGAGATGATGAATATTATGAGAGAAAGATGTAGTGGAAAAGGTAATGTGATAATTGAGTGATTTAAGTTTGGAACAAGAAAGCAACGACGCACAGAATCACTCAATCAGTACTGTGTGGTACTGAGATCCCTAAGTAAAAATTGCAACTACGGAACATTTAGAGACAAAATGATTAATGAATCAACAGTAGTTGGCATAAAGGGTATGAAATTAAGACAAAAGCTTTTGAGAAAAGGGGACCTGACACTAGAATCGGCAATGGAGATAATAAGGATTGAAAAGCGTGAGAAAAATAAATATGAGAAACAGAAATGGAAATAGATGAACTAGCGAACAGACAAAGTTGGGGTGATACAGAGGAAGAGAATGGAGTGCAGAGAATATACAGGCGAAGAGGGAGGTCAAACAGAATGGACAAATTTGGCAAGTGTGGATTAGAACATATGAAATGTCCTGCAGAAGGAATATAATGCTATCAATGCAAAAGATATGGGCATTATGCAAGATTGTGAAGGAATAGACAAGAACATGTAGGGAGATATAGCAGATATAAAGCACAAGAACAAAGTCAAACAGAGAAGAGAGTAAAGGGAGTCAAATAACCAGCGGATAACCAGAATTGGGCAAATTAAATCAGAAGAATATGAAAGGACCGACAGCTCAGATGCAGAATCCAGTGAAAGTAAAAAGAAGATGAGTACCTCCTCGAAGCAGTGGAACTCACAACCAGTGTACACAAAAGAGAAAAATAAGTGGATGGTATCTTTAGTGTGTAAAAAAGTAAGGAGAGTAATTCAGTGCAAATTAGATACAGGAGCACAGGTCAATGCCATAGCGTGGAAAGAATACATAAAATTGGGAGAACCGAATAAGAAGAAAATGGAGAAAGGGAAAGATAAACTAGTGGCATATAACAAAGAAAAAATTAAAAACGGTGGGCAAAGTAGAGATAGAAGTGATATACACAGGGAGACAATATAGAATAAAATACTATACTATAAAAATAAAAGATGATACTTTATTAGGATTGGAAGATATAATAAAAATGGAAATGTTAAAAAGAAATGGGAATGTGAAATTAGAGAAAAGTGAACAAAGGGAGACAGAATAAATAGTAGGACAATATAAACAGGTGCTCAGAAAGAAAGGATTACCGGTAATTAAAGAAAAAATTTAGATCACAGACACAAATAAATTGGAAGAAATAGGGCAAGGCCCACAGAAGAAAAAAAGCTTTCAAAGAGGAATGGTTTCAGTGGAAAAACCTAAAAATGCAGGGCTGAATCAAAGGAAAAATTGGCGGGGAAAGATAAGAACCCCAGCTCTTATTGGGTAAAAGATGATAAAGGAAAGATATGTAGACGATCATCACAGGAGATCAAACAAAGAACAATAAAGAAACAACAGGAGAAAATGAAAAGCAGAAACTCTGAGAAGAACCAGATGCAGAAGAGTAATAAAAAGACCGTAAAGAATCGTAGAACAAAATTGAAAAAAAGAAAAACTACAAGAAGGAAGGTTTTGTATATTGCTTTCATGACATAATTGTCAATTGAATGTGGAGGATGCAAGTATAAAAGGATTCTGGGAAGAGTGAATTTGAAAGAGAGTGCAAAATAGGTTGAGTTGTAAAGTTTGCATTAAAGGACTGAGTGAATCTACATTGGGTTTTGTGGATTAAATAACATTACACTTTCCACAGGGGTAGGAAAATCTTATGTATTGGACTTTAGACAACATTACGTGCTGTCATGGCATTGTGTCTCACAGAATCATGCCCCCTGAGAGCAGTATAAATAGGAATGTGGGGGTTAGTAGTCATTTTGTACAAATATGAGAAGCACAAAGTTTGTGAGCTCAATATCAGAAGTGAAAAGTGAGCCTTTCACCAGCAGGTTCTTTCAAGTGTAACTTGCACGTTGTAATAATAATGATAATACTTGCATTTTGATATACCACCTTATCACATCATTGAGACATCTCCAATCGCTTCACAGAATATACTTTCAAATTGATTGACTATATTCTGTGGGCAAAACATGGCAGCAAATTGTGCACAACAATGTCTTGTAAACTGATGTCCTGGCCAGGACACCAAGACAAACCTTCTTATCTTTTGTCAACAGTGCCCTGGGATCTTTAACATTCAGCTTGAATAGGCAGATGGAATCTTGGCTTAACCCCCCCATTATCCTCACTCGATTCTGTTGGCTCCCCATCATGGAGTCCTGTAGCTCAGTGGTTAGAGCACTCAACAACAACAACAACTTCGATTTATATAGCGCCCTCCATGCCAGACGGCGTCTCACCTTACAAGTGTGAGACCTGTGTTCGAATCCAGGCAAGTCAAGGCAAAACCTTGGGCAAGTTTCCTCACTCCACACACCGAATAATAATCCATCCAAAAAAAACTCACAATAATAAAATTGGCGATTTCAGTCCACGATTGTTTGTGGGACCCTGCTGTATGTGATTGGCTACCACATTTTGCCAAAAAATATACAGTATACAGTTAATTCACTTTACAGTATATTCTGTGAAGTGCTTTGAGATGTCTAGAAGACATGAAAAGTGCTATATCAAATGCAAGAATTATTATTATTATCATCCAGAGGATCCAATTCAAGATCCTGATCCTCATCTTCAAAGCCCTCCTGGCCTCCCCCCACCCTACATCTGCAACCTCCTAACCCCCTAGGAACCTGTCCGCTCCCACACCCCCCGACCCACCTGCACCACCATTGCTGGGAGAGTCTTTAACCACTCTGCCCCCAACCTCTGGAACTCCATTTAGCAGTCCCTCTGCTTCACCCCCTCCTTGGCCCCCTTCACGTCCTGCCTCAAGACTGTCTTCGACGGTCCCATCGGTCACTCCAAATCCTCTTTCACTCCACTCTCCCTGTCCCCAGCTCGGGTCTGAAACAATGACTGTCCAGTGACGTGGGACATCCTCCTGACTTGAAAGATGCTATACAAGTATAATTTTGTTGTTTTTGTTAACGTCTCATTGAAAAACGACACCTTCCAATGCATTCCCTCTGATTCAGGCATGCAACTGAGCCAGGCTATAACAGTTGCAATGTTATACCACAATTTAGAGTTACACTGTTGTATATTTAGATACAGTACATGCATAATACATTGTGTGCAACTACTTTGTTTTCATTTCTGTCTCACATATGTAATGTAGCATGCTGACATGAAATAATAGAAAAAAAGAATTTGCTTGGGACAGTCAGCAATTCTCCTTATAATTGTGGTCCTAAGTCCCATTGCTTCTTGTGGCTTTTGATTGGGGAATTTTCTCTGTTTGAATTATGTCAGGATGAATCTTTATCAAATGAATGTGCTGCATTAAGTGATTCAATCATTGACTGTACTGGTGTCTGAATACTGCATGGGATACTGTGGATAGTATAAGTTGTTCTGCACAGTAGACTAACAGGAAGAACTGAACTTTACTTTATAGACCATGTTATTCCAAACCTTTATGTGTTTTATTCTCCTATTTTATGTATGAATACATACTAACAGCATCTATCTTGTTCTACACTACTAACATGACAATGTTTTTCTGCACTTCAAGATGGATCGCAATAACTGATTGACATAGAGACATGATTTATACCTCAACTGAAAGGACGGTACCTGGGAATGACATGGGCATATTTGTTCTTGGATATCTCCTATCATTCATGAGTTATGTCTTGAAATGTATTTCACTTTTTCTTTTATTGCTGTTGCAAAGTGTACATCACATGTAAGCATGCACTGTAGTTACACCTGGTGACTGTGCCGGCTGACAGTGGCGCTGTGATATCCTGCGTCACAGAGCATGCATGTAACCAAGCAGTGGCTGGAACAAAATAAGGAACATTAAGTCGCGGCCACTACAACAACAAAATTACATTTTTAAAGCATGTTTCATGTTCCTGATCACATTCGTATTTATCAATATAAAGATTCCTAAGTGAAAATCAAACCCTTGAAGAATAAGTAAAAATGCTACACAATAGAGAGAAGGCCCGTTAAATGAAACTGTAAAATCAAGAACAGTGCGGCTGCCCTTCAATTCTGAAAGGACTGCAACACCGTGCCAAAATGAGTTGCCCACTCAAAGCACAGCATAGCCAAAATGAATCCTCCCACAGGAGTCCTCCCAGAAGAATATAGATAAAGATTAAATGTCTGTCTTCGTTTATCAATCTATATACCATATTAGACCCTTTGGTTACAAGCGCAAGAAGTAACAAAAGTATGGATCAGTGTTTCAGCAGTTTTTGGAGTGAGGTATTGTCAGAAACGGGCAATGTGGTGGAAGTGGAAGAAAGCGGTGCTAGTCAGGGACTGGATGCGGGGGAGGAAGAATAACTGGGGATCAAACCTGATGCCTACATTGTGCATGGGTTTGGAGAGTTTTAAGGACAGGTCAGGTAGGTTGAGGAGATCGGAACCGTGGGACAGAAGGTATTCACGGGAGCCAAAGAGTATAGCTTCCATCTTGTTGATGTTTAACAGCAGGAAATGTTCACTCATCCAACAGACAACCTGACAGAATATCATGTGACTGGGGGTCACAGCTGGAGGTGAAAAAGTATAGATGAGGAAGAGAATGGGGCCAAGGATGGATACTTGAGGTACTCTGCGGGTGACCGGATGGAAGTGAGAAGCAAAGCCATTTGCAGAGATGTAGTGCTGGTGGTTTGTAAGGCAGGACTTGAACCAAATAAGTGCAGTCACACTGAGGTGGATGGTGGAGGACAGGCAGTGGAGAAGGATGGTGTGATCGACTGTGTCGAACGTGGTGGAGAAGTCCAGGAAGACGAGGAGGCAGAGGGAGCCCTGGTCACAGATAGAGAGGACATAATTTGTGACTTTCATGAGTTCTGTCTCTGAACTGTGGGCAGAGCAGAATCCAGACTGGAGAGGTTTGATAAAAGCAGCAGATGTAGGTGATTATTGAGAAAAGTTACAAATGGTGGAACTGAATTATCAAGTTACCTACCTCATGAACAAACTTGATGCACTGCTGACTTGTCAAATGGGTGGGAGAAAAGAAACGCAAGGATTTTTCTAGACAGCAGGCAACTGCAGCATTGCAAGTGATGTCAAGTCAATTCAGTATGTGTTTCACTAAGCAATGTACTGTAGCATATAGCAGCTGGTAATGACTATGTACCAGAAGTATGTGTTAGAATGAAATGAGAGTGGAGCATATGGTTTAAATCATCAGCCAGAATGAAAAAAATGGTTTCACCAAAGAAAAGACAAGTCAAAAGGAACAAGGGACTTGGGATCATGCACTCCACTGAAAAGTGTCATAGTTTGTGCAGTTAGACTGCAAGATTTTCCCAACAGTTTATAAAAACTTAGAAAGAATTGCCAAGACAAGAAGCCTGGATGTAGATACTTGCTGCTATGCAAACCTACTGAGGCAACGTTAAGAATTTCAGACAACTGTTAACTTGACTATATGAAGCTGCTGAGGATATCCAGTTCTTATTTGGTTTATCACTAACCAGCAACACTGTGTTATTTGTGTGTGTTATGTTAACACTATTTTAAAAGTATCAATCTCAATGTGGTCAATGAGTGCCAACATATGAGTTCAAAATAATATAATTATGCAGGTCAATGCTTCATGCTGCCGCACTCCACACAATCTCATCCAGTCGCTCCAATACATCTGAAGTTCACCTCTTCCTGCTTTCGCTCTCTAAAATGCCAGCAATTTCCTTTCAGAGATATGGGTGTCTAACTTGTGGTATTTCTCAATGGGATTCCTTAGTAAGAAATGACCTAACCTGTAAGGAAGCATGAAGTTCTTCTGTTTACAAAAGAAGTCCCAACTTCAATAACTTTTCTTTTCCTTTTTAAGAAACCCCATTAAGAAATTTCATAAATTAGAGCCCATGGTATGTGGATTTGCTTTGATGCAACTTTGCAACAGATGAACAAAATACTCAAAAGATGTGGACCCCTGGTTCAAAAATAGGCCTTAAGCACTTTCAGGGAACCCTACTGTTTCAGGTAAGGCATACAGAGTATAAACAATACATCTATGGTACTCCCGTGTGCCTCTACACTGAAAGGAAACAAATGACTGCTCTTCCATGACAAATGTTTGCAGTGTGTTCCCAAGATCATTTGAGATGGTTCAATGAGAAAACTCTTTGGCCTATTTGATTCTACAGTCGTCCTATTACTGTACACCATAACACTGGTTCTTAAATGTGTTCAAAGTACATTTTGACCTTTGGTTGTTGTTAGCACAAATAGTATTAAGGGGTGAGGCACTGGGATTAAAAAATCTGACAATATCTAATAAACCAATGGGACAAGCTCAAAGGACTGAATGCCCTCCTTCTGTCCCTGTGTTCCAATTGCACAACAACAACAACTTGTGTGGCACAACACCAAACCCAGGGGGAGGTGACCTTAAAAGAGGAAATCAAGGAGGAAGTTCTTCAGCATGATCTGAAGGCGGGGAACGAAGGAGCAAGGCAGTGGGATAGAGGAAGAGTGTTCCAGAGTTTCAGGGTGTAGTGGCTGAAAGAGCAACCACCGATGGTGAAACACAGAGGGATGGGCAGAAGGCCAAAGCCCGTCAAGCAGAGGCAGCCGGTAATCGGTCGGGGAGTAAGCAGATCTTAGAGATAGGGAGATGCCAGGATATTCAAAGGATATGAAAACTAATCTGAGGATCTTGGAATTGATTTGTTTGGTGATAGGGAGCCACTGGGTTAGAACTGGTATGATGGAATTTAATACTGTGAATATGCGATAAGATGAGTTTGGGATCATCTGGATTTTGTGGATGGTGGAGCTGGATAGAGGAGGACATTTGAATAATCGAGTGTGAAGATGGTAATTACTGTATCAATAAAATAGTAAACATACAAACTGAACCCTTTTACCACATGGAGAATAAAAAAATCAGGAGGTGAAACATATTATGTTTATAACAGATTAAATAATTATCAATTGTCAGCAATCAAATAATTTTTTAAGAGTTATTTTTCCATCTATTTCTTTATGTCACAGAACCCTACATCACATATGGCCTCACCAGAGCACTGTACTGCTTCAACATAACATGTTAGAATCTGCGTGCGACTGATTTAATAACATAGCTCAGTATCCTGTTTGCCTTATTTATTACTGGTTTAGACAGTTTTGACATAGTGAGTGATGAGTCAACTAACACCCTTAGGTTTCTTTCAGTTTCCTACTTGGTAGGTTGTATCCCATCTATGGAGTACATGTGCCTCCTATTCTTACTTCCTATATGCAGAACTCCCTATCTATCTGTAATGAACTTCATTTGGCAGTTGTCAAGCCAAGACGCATATATGTGGAATCTTGTAGCTCGATGGTTAGAACATTCACCTTACAATCATGAGAGCTGTGTGCTGAATCAAGATAGGATCCAATGTCAGACAAGTTTCCTTACTCCACAAGCCTAATAATAATCTGTTCCCATAAAAAACCTATAATGAAAAATTGGTCAATTTCAATCCACGACTGTTTGTGGGACACTGCTGTGTGCAATTGGCTGCTGTGTTTCGCCCACAAATACACAGTCAATTCACTTTACAGTATATTCTGTGAAGCACTTTGAGACATCTAGAAGATGTGAAAAGCGCTATATCAAATGCAAGGATTATTATTATTAGTATGTATATATGATAATAATAATAATGATCCTAACTTTTGAAATTAGCGCCTTTTACATTGGGGGATTTCTCAAAATGCTTCACAGAATATACTAAAGTAAGGTGAAGTGACTATAACTTGTAGGCAAATGAGGGGAGCCAATTTTGCACACAACAATATCTCATAAACATAAGCCACAAAACCATATCCTATCACACTCTCTTTGTAAGATCGTTACTGCTTTTTCTGTTTGTAAGATACCCTAACTTATTATCATATACAAATGATAATGATAATCCTTGCATGTGGTATAGTGCTTTTCGTGTCAGAAAGACATCCAAAAGAGCTCCACAGGATTTACTGTAAAGTAAATGGAGCTCCTGTAGCTCAGTGGTTGGAGCACTCGCCTTACAGGTTTGAGACCTGTGTTTCGAATCCAGGCAGATCAGGGCAAAACCTTGGGCAAGTTTCCTTACTTCACATGCCTAATAATAATCCCTCAAAAACACCACAATAATAAAATTGGTCATTTCAATCCACGACTGTTTGTGGGACACTGCTGTACGCAATTGGCTGCCGCATTTCACCCACAAATATACAGTCAATTCACTTTACAGTATATTCTCCTCGCCGGTCTCCCCATCACCACAATCCACAAAATCCAGCTAATTCAAAACTCTGCTGCCCGCATATTCACCCGCATCAAGCTTCGCTCCCCCATTACCCCAGTCCTTGCCAGACTTCATTAGCTCCCTGTCCCTGAGAGGATCGACTTCAAGTTTTTAAGTCCCTCCACTCCTCTGCACCCCCCTATCTCTCTGATCTCCTCTCTCCCCAAACCAGCACCCGCTACCTTCGCTCCACCGGGTCTGGCCTCCTCCATGACCGAATCCTCCACTCCACCCTCAGTGGCCGTGCCTTCAGCCACTTTGCCCCAAGACTCTGGAATTCCCTTCCTCACTCCCTTCGCCTTGGCCCCTCTCTTCCCAGTTTCAGGTGACAGCTAAAGACCTTTCTCTTCGACCGCGTTTTTGGTCACCTTTCTACCCCTGCCCCTGGCTCGGTCCCAGGGTCCGCTACTGTGAAGCACTCTGAGATGCTGTCCGATGTGGAGGGCATTATATAAATCAAAGTTGTTGTTGTTTGAGACATCGATAAAATGTGAAAAGCGCTGTATCAAATGCAAAGATTATTATTATTATATAAAGTGGAGTGATTGTGTATTTGTAGGTGAATGTGGCAGCCCAATTGCAAACAGCAAAGTCCCACAAACAGTGATGAAACAAATGACCAATGTGGGGGGATTGTTGGCCATGACACCGGAAGAAACTCCCTTCTTTTTTTGAAACAAATTTTAGCTGCCTTTCACTGAGTCTGAGAGAATCCAAATAATTAATGTATACTAGCAACAGACATATCAATTTTGTAACACCGAACACCTGCTTGAATAGGTCTCAGTGAAGGTGTAAAAGGTGAACCGGAGCACAGTTTGGCAGGTTTGGTTTCTGATTATCACACTGAATTTACAACACTGCAGATATAAATTCAGTATGAAAAATTATAACATAAAAGGAATGAAAAGAGAGAAATAGACAGAACATTGAACGTTGGTACTTTAACAATTTCATTTCAGTTTCATATTTGTATTCGAATTTCACAATGTTCAAATTGTAATTTCAAATTCAGCAAAATTTTCTTCTCCAATGTATAAACAGCAGAAAATCAGATTGATAAAGAGCATGAGTGGCAGGTGGAGAGAGAGAGAGAGAGAAAGTGAGGGGAAGATAGAAATAAAGAAAGCTAAATTAATGTATTTCTTAACAGGATTCCTTAGTAAATAATCTGGTTCACACAAATGCGGTAAGCAGGGAGACAAACTAAATTGATGTATTGCTGCCTGGACATAATGAAAGCATGCATGAGGCTCTCTTTGGCCTGAGGGTAAGGCAGTGATGGAGCCAAGCAATGTTGTGGAGGTGGGGAAAGCAGAATGGGTCATGGAAATCACAATATGCCAAGAAACACTGCAAATGGGATTTTAAAGAATTTGGAGACTGAATAAGAGAATTATACATTTGGAATAAATAATGCTGTAGCGTTGGTAACAACAACAAAATTACATTTATTTAGCGTCTTTCATGTTGGGAGAACATGTCTGTCCCTAGATGCTGGACACACAGTATTTTGGACCGGAACTAGAAGTAGGGATTGGGGAGGGTGGAAACTGATAGAGAACTGTGTATAGTAAACAATAGTACAGTATAGTATAGTAAAAAGCTCCCATAGAGCAATCTTCCACTGAGATCCTATTTGAATGAGTCTCATTTAAAGTGGTGCAATATGTTTCAAGTTATTCCAATCTTCAATGATTGTTGAAGGCTGATTTCTTTAGGAAGTTTCACTCCACTATGATAATATTGACACAGATCGTGAAGGTCTGAAATATTGGAATTGAATGTCTTGAAGAATCAATTTTTACTAAACAGTGAAGAAAGCAATAACTCTGATATGTGTTTAAGCATGTCCTTACAGAGGCTGGTACTGTACAATGTATTTTTCTGAAAACAAATCCTCAATTTATATCATACTAGTAATAAACAAAATCTATTTAATACTGTGAATATGGAGCATATTGTAATTACAATCCCTAGCTTCTTGAAGATTTTGCCAGTGGAACCCTAAAATCCTCAGTTGATTCTCTGAATTTGCCTGTAACCTCTCACAGACGGTCTCATATGTGCCACTGTGCAACACAGCTGGGAGTCATTGTCTTTTCCTCAGATCATCTTGACACATTTTAAAATGCTTATAGCAGCACTGGAGCTAGTGGAAAAAGGGGGCAAAGCTTTGTATTTACATTTCTATATCAAAACATGTTACCTTTTACATTATTTGATCAAATGAATAGTACATAATTCAATAGATTCACCATTTTCTTATAAGGAGCAGAACTCAATGAAAGAAGTGTAGAGGTGAATTCTATGAACCATGTAGCATTTGTCATGTTTATATTTGTCCTCACCCCATCTTCCTTTCTCCAACATCAGTTTCAATGGTGAAATCCGAGACGCCAGCCCTACAGCATTGGAATTCAGGCCCAAGACTGCTAGTAAATTGGAATTTTAATAAACAAAAACAAATACCCAGTATCCCACTAACCATAATGGAAGTCTATGATCCACAAACTGAAAGTATTGTCTTATGGACCTGACTTCTCTGACTTCACCATTCTGAACAGAATTAGAGTCCAGGGAGCAAGTCCATATGGGCCCATATGGGCCAATTTGGGTTTATCCACGCCCATATGGGCCCCACATGGGCTTGCTACCTGGGCCTATGACCCATTCAATGTGATACACATCAAGTGGACCACACATCTGATCCCAGGTGAGAACAGAAAGGTAACAACAAGAGCTTGCATTTATATAATAAATGATTGTTTATTATAATCCTTGCATTTGATATTGCACGTTTCACATCTTGTTGACATCTCAAAGCGCTTCACAGAATATACCTTCAAGTGAATTGACTATATATTTGTGGGAAAAGCATGGCAGCCAACTGTGCACAGTAGTGTCCCACAAATAGTCGTGGATTGAAGTAACCAATTTGTTATTGTTCTTTTTTTGAGGGATTACTATCAGGCGTGTAGAGTAAGCAAACTTGCCCAAGGTTTCGCCCTGCCTGGAATTGAACCCATGTCTCTTATTTATGAATTGAATGCTCTAACCACTGAGTTACAGGATGCCTTGAGTGCTGAGCAAATTGTAAGTAGGAGCCATTGAGTGGTATGGAACCATTGGAAATAGGGGATAATGGAACATAGGGGACAGTGCGATACATGGAACACCATGTCTTTACAATTGAGGAAAATCATGAATCCAGCCATTGGAAGCAATGATTTCCTTCATCTATGTCAGTAATGGCTTAACAACATCAGCAAAATTACATCTGTTTTAGGATATTTTAACGATTGAAGTTAAAAGTGAGTTATAGTGGCTGGGGTTTAAATAAAAATTATTAAGCACGTTAAAAATAAAGATGGTATTTTTCACTCCATCATAAAGCACTCTGGCAGCTATTAGCACAATAACAATATTCATTGACATTTATATTGTAACTTCACTTAGAAAGATGGAGATGAAGCCCAAACAGCGAGCAAAGTGGGGTAAGTAGGAGCAGGGTGACTGGTCATGAATAAATGAGGCCAGGTCAGAAGAACAGTACAGTATATTTGTCAAGCAAGTGTGGTTTAACAATTTATAGGAATAGTTCTTTCTTTGAGTGGGAGCAGGAACATAAATGCTGGGTGTAATTTTAATAATAAGGACATTAACTGCAATGATGCTTTAAGACACAAACAAACAGGTTGTGTTGTCTGTTTGTAAACAAAGGAATAAAGATTTACAAGAATTGTTTTTCAAAATAGTGTACCTGTAATACCTATAATCTGTTTATGCAGAATTGGAGGTTTGGTCCAGTAGACCATTGGCGCCATAAGAGTAATGGTGCAGAACATCACCATGAGTAAAAGATATCCATTGTTGAACAAGATAAGATTCATTCAGGTTTGAAAAGCTGTTTTCTATGATGTATCACAGTGGAGTGTACCATACAGGTCCTTGGGGCTTTGCCAATGGGTGGCAATGCTGTTTATCATTTTTACCCTTGACTAATAGAAATAGGGAAAGATGCAGCCCTGGTGTGAATTGTTGTATAGAGCTCCAGAAAGCTTAGGCTCGCAACTGATTAATAACATGCGGGTGTTTTTTTTCTATTTTGTTGAGTAATTAATAACCGTGAAAGGTTTTTGAATTATGAGGAAAGGCCTGTTTTCTAATTAATGTAATCTGCATATGTAAATTAAGTCTAATTAGCACAATTATTAATATGCTATCCCCAATAGCATAACAATCATAGCTTCCAAGTCTTACAAAGATAGATGTTATAGTTGTTGAGTTACAGGGAGATTTTTATTTTCTAAGTTGGCCAATTAGCCTATGCAAATTGAGTACATTAGCATAATTAATATCCTAATAGCAGAGTAATTATACCCTTACAAATTCATGGAAATAGGAGTTATGCTTTTTTTAGATATCTAAAATGTCTATTTTCTAATTAACCTACTTTGCGGAGGGAAGTGCCATCTTGCCTTCATAGGTGGCTGCTCCATTGTGGAGGTTGACGACTTTATTGTTTATGCAATTGCTTTAGGTGTCCATGTCTACTCTCTATTAATCTGCATGAAGATTCCATCTACTCCTGATTTTAAATCTATCCATTCCATCCCCAAATTGAATAACATTTCTCTTTGCCTGAATCTAAAGCTGATGCTTTGAGTTTTCCCATAGAGTAACAACCATATAAATTTCCCCTGTACACTGTATAATACAGCAACATTGTTTATTTCATTTTGATCTACCTTATCACTTTGCTCTGTTCATGGGCTGTTTCAGGTTCCCTTCCTATTAGTCATTCTGTCTATCTAACTCATATTTAACATTGTCACTGTATAACTCAAATGCCTCCCATCTTTCCTACTTCAGCCTCCAGGAACCAATTTTCACACTTGTACAACAACAGCAACAAAATTACATTTATAGAACACCTTTCGTGTCAGGAAGACGTCCCAAGGACGTAATTGTACAATGCTATTGACCACATAACATTTGAATTTGGCTTCTTCTTATTGCAGTACAATTGAGGCAGTTGTTAAATCATTATTTTCCAGTTGCTGATTTCGGTTTAATTTTGTTCCTGCTTTATCCAATCAGATGTGATTAGACTATCCAACCCAATCGTTTTTCCACTAATATTATTTCCAAATTGTTCACGTTATGGATGAATTGCTAAGGCCCTCATTCTTGGCGGCTGACATTGCCTTTCTTCTTAAGTTATTTTAACCCATATCCCAAACATGCCTGGTTTATCCAATTTAGTATGTTTTGCAGTCTTCAATTTTACTTTATTTATGGGCGCTGGGTGTCAAAACTCCGCTCCATCTGCTCAGCGGGCTCCAGCTTTCTCCATGTCCCCCGACTCACCCTCCGCACCTTTGGTGGGTGAGCCTTCAGCCAATCTGCCCCCAAACTTTGGAATTCCACCCCACAGCCCCTCCTCCTCACTCACTCCCTAGTCTCCTTCAAGTCCCTCCTCAAGACTCTTCTATTTAATCGTGCCATCAGCTCTTCCCATCATTGTGAAGCAGAACTCAACAAGCGTTGGATTGTTCACCCACTGATAGGCAACCTGAGCTGAGTTTAGACCATACTGAGACAAGTTAGTTTCCCACTCTCCACCCCCCACCTCACCCCTCCCCTCCACCCTTCCTGATCCCGACTCCAGCCCGGGTCCAAAATAGTGACTGTCCAGTGCCTTGGGACGTCCTCCGAATGTGAAAGACTCTATACAAATGAAATTTTGTTGTTGTATATAAATGAGTGACCTGACAGTTTATATGCTGCAGTACCCAAACAAATTAAGGATGCAACTTAACAGATTGGTGGGGTAAGGTACAGTGTGAGGTAGAAAAAAGTCAAAATTACTTTGATACTTATCTGATTGGTAGTCCATTTTAAATATTGTTTGCCAAGATATTTAACTGGTACATCATATAACTGAGAATTTAAGTGACATAAATCGTTCAGACTATCAAGTCTTATCCTTCCAATGGATAAGATGCAATCTACATTGGTACTGACTTTCCTGAACATATAATTAATATCTTTGGGGAAGAGAGGAGCCACAGGCAAAGACCTCAGAGAAACATGTGACATCCAAAGGTATCCATTCTATTCTGCTCCATTTCTATTATGTCAGGGAAGCATTTCCAAATAAAAGTCAGACTTATGACATACTACAGTATATGAAGTTCAATTAAATTTATTTGTTGACAGTACTTTGGTAAGCATACGTCTTACAAAATCAACTGGATTGGTCACAACTGGATGCTGTGATGGGATGGGGAGGGTGGGTATTCTGAAAGTATGAGATCAAATGGGCTTCCTTCATCCCAAACATTCAGGTAAAATCCTAATCAATAGTGATAGTTAATGTTTCTGTGCCACATTCCTCTGACACAGTCAAATATTCTGTTAGAATCACAATCACTTGGGCTAGGTATTGGAGGGTGTCATTGCTTCTAGGATTGTGGTCCTTTGGAAGGATTTAATAATCAAAATGAACAGAGAAGCTCGAGAAAAACATGAAGCCAGAGTTGCAACAACAACAATAAAATTACATTTATATGGCTCCTTTCACGTCGGGAGGACATCCCAGAAGTATATTCAGAACAATATATAGCTGGTTCCTCACTGAGGCTCATGCTCCTTTATGTCTAAGTTTGTGTGTCAGACTGGTCAGTTGATAGCTCTCTCCCCTCTGAGTCTGAAAGTTGGCGGATCAAGGGCTTTGAAATCGTGTAGTATAAGCTGACAATTTGAAACAGTGCTGGAGGATGTTTAAAGTGGTGTCCTTTGGATGAAATGTTAAACCGAGACCCCATCTGTGCAGGTTGATGTTAAAAGAACCCATGGCACTATTAATAAAGGGAAGGGAGTTTCTCCCGATGTCCACCAAATAAAATAAATCATTCACTTCATGACCGTTTATGTACTTTGTTGTGTGTTCACATACACAGTCATAACATCTTGCATTGAGATGTCCTCCTGGTGTGAAAGGAGTTATATCAAATCTAAGAATTATTATTATGAGTCTGTTGATCTTGAAGTATAATATATATTGGTTTGGCAAATTGAATTGTAATATTCTGGAAGCAAATTGACAGAATCCTGATATATTAGAGACCCAACAGGTGAAGGAGGGCGGTAGGGACAAAAAAGAAAAGCAATGAATGTTGACTTGGATGCTTTTTTAAAGCACTTTTATTTCAGAATCTTGTTGCAATCTTTCCTTTCTATGCCTTTATTCTTTGCTGAGTCAGGTTCCTTTTCATTAGCTTTAACAGCATATTTGCTGTTCTGAAACTAATAGTGTTGTATGGGCAAGAGAAGGAACTTGGAGATGTTGAATTTTTTGGAATTCATAGTACAAGTATAATGCCCGATTTATTAAAATGTAACAATTTGCTTGCCTGGGAACCTACTGTAGAACACAAAGTGAGCTGAAAGACGAGAAGTGTATTAACTCTTGTCCTTGAATCCATCTTGTGTTTCCAGCTTTTACTGTTTAGGTTTCTACATAATATCAGAAGGGAATTCCTCTTTTCTTTTAATTAAATCAGTGTGAAATACTGTATTTCTCCATTGAATACTTAAGGGAAAAGTACTGAACATATGTAACTGAACTCTTAACAATGTCTGATACTGTGCCTAGACTGAATTCTGATTATTAACATTGGCACTAACCCCTGTGCTGAGGGCAATATTCAATGGCGCAGCGCTAACGTTCAGATTCATTTGGCATTCCCGATGGGAAATTAGATGAGCGTCTGAAGTTTCATTTCTGATTTCAACAAGTCTCCGCTATGCTGTGTATGGCACAGACCAGATGGGCTAAATGACTTGCACTGCACTAAAAAATTACATGTTTCTAAGTCAATGGAGGCTGGATTTCTGTGGATCACCTGGGGAGGAATGACTGGAAAGTCCGGTCGATTTTCAGCTTGTGTATCCTAAAAATACACATGTTAAATTCCCAAATGGCAGAAGACTGACGGACTATGCAGTCCTTTTGCTCCAGGGTGATGGTGTGTGGAGCTTATTTTATTTATTCTAACATAATAGAAAAAATGATATTGGTGACAGTTCCATTAGAGCATCAATCTAGTTCTTAAATGAGTCCAGCACCGTGCTCTCTACCACTCTTCTTGCAATCCGTTCCACTCTTCTGGTAACCGAGTATTGTACAGTTTTGTAGGAATGCTTTTGAAAAGTTGGAATAATTCCCAACACATTTTGATGAACTTCAATAGGTACAGAAATCAAACACATTTCAAAATGATCGGCTTGGAGAAAGAGAATGCTGAGGAATTCTGATTGTGTGCTACGATACAATGCCGGGGGTGTAGCCACACACCCACAACTCCCCACGAATGTTACGGACCAAATCATGCCATAGAAGGCTCCGTGATGAGCTTCTTAATACTCTGTCCCACCTCCAAACCAATACATGGAGAGTGGAGACGAGAGCTTTGTGCATTGACCCAAATATAGACAGAGTGTTAAAAAAAACTGTACTCTCTCCTCCAATTTAATCATTGATGTTTTCAATGTCGCATTTTCTTTATAATAGAGAAAAATATTTTTGCAGCTGGCTTTCCCCATCCTTCGCGCTTTTTCCCCAGTGAGAGTGAATAGAAGCAAATAGAGTGCTCTTGTGCCAGTCATGTATTATAACATCAGTTGTACTTCAGTGAAACACATGCTCAAGCAGCTTCACAAATCAACTCAATGACATTGGGAATCAGTATTAATTTGACACAGTTTAAGGAAGGCTCATTGTAAAACTGCAAGTAACGAGTGCTATTTTTGTTAAGATTCAAGCCTTTAGTTTTGCTCAAAGAATCTTTACTAAACAGCAAAACCTAGCCTTTCCCACTGCTGTATTTTAGTCAACGACACATTGAGGTGAACTGTTCAAATGACTCGTTTGAACTAAATGGCTCATTTTGCTCAATGGGATTGACAAATTATGTAGAAATCAATCCAGTCACAGTGTTGTGCAAGGCCAGTGTCTGCTAATTGAGACTTACTTTGATGTAACACTAGTTCTATTTTCTCCCCAAGAATACAACCTTGTTTTGCTCTATGCATAAAAACTTTTACACAGCTAAAAATCTAACTTCAAGCAAATAAGACATTTGCGATGGGTCCTTTGAAATATCTGTCTCAATCTGTAGTCAGTGAACTTAACAAGATTGACATTTTTATTCATCTCTTGACACGATAGCTTCTTTATTAGCACAGAATGAAGCACATTATATAAAAGAGGTGTCTTGGTCTCTGCTGCCAATGTACTCAGCTCAATTTAAGTGTGTATGTGAAAACTGGTTATTTTTGTTTAGTGAATAGAAATTGAAAATTTCAATAAATTCTTCTGTTCACTCTATTTACTCCCCTTAAACTGAATAACTTTATACTATAGTTGTTAATTCCTGCCATATGAAAACTGTCTTCATAGATAATAGATATTACTACCAGGATTTACAATACAGGTTACCAATCATCACCTTCTAAAAACTTTGATTTATATAGTGCCCTCCACGAAGTCTCAGAGCACTTCACAATAATGGATCCCGGGTCCGAGGGGGGGGGGGGTGGGGAAAGGTGACCGAAGGCACGGTCGAAAAGATAGGTCTTCAGCTGAGACTCTTCAGCTGAGACCTGAATACTGGGCGTGTGCAGGATGGTAAGTGGTGCCATGCTTTGGATGAGACATTAAACCAAGGTCCAGGCAGCTTGTTCAGGATGTTAAAGATTCCATGACCATATTTGAAAATTCAAGATTTTTGTATAGTGTCTTAGCCAACAATCTACAAGATAAAATTGGCCATTCACTTCATAGCTCTTTGGGACATTACTATGTGTAAATTGGCTGCTCCATCCCTTGCCCCCGAATTATAGTCATAGCACTTTTCAGTAATATCCTCTGAAGCGATTTGAGATTTTCTCCCAATGTAAAAGACACTGCAAAGATTTTAAAAATTATTATTTAGAATTCCACTTCTGCAGCCTGCAGTAATGAAGAAGTGTATCCAAGTGTATCCATTAGCTAAATGTTGGAGGTGAGTGCAGCTTATTCCTTTCAGCTATTGGGGTGAAAAATGTGACTGTTGATGTCATAATCATTACTGATGAAATAAAGTTTGAGTCTGGTAAAGCAATACTGAAACTCCCTATGATTTGCAGCAAACCCACAAATGATCCCTGAAAATATGGTGGCTGTGAATTCATCAAGCAATTCACGTTATAGAGATTAACTGGAGAAGCTGGGAGTGCTTTCCTAAGAGCAGAGAAGGTTAAGGGGAGATTTAATAGAGTTGTTCAAAATTATGATTTTTTTGATAGAGTAGATAGGGGATTTGGTGGGGGTGTGGGAGTAGAGTGGGGGGTGACCACGGGACACTGATTTAGGATAATTGGCAAACAAAATCAATGGCAAAATAATGAGAAATTGTTGTTAGCAATGAGTTTTTACAATCTGTAATGCACTCTTGTGAAAGGGTGATGGAAGCAGATACAATAATAACTTTCATTAGGGAATTGGATATATACTTGAAAAAGAATAAATTCCAAAGCTATGGGGAAAGAATGGGGAAGTGGAACTAATTGCGTAGTCCTTTCAAAGTCCTGGTACAGGCACGGTGGGACAAATGGCCTCCATCTGTGCCATATGATTCTATATGTAACATTCTAAATAGGATTGAAAATGTAAATCCAGAACAATTCTCTTAGATGCATGAAAACAGTAAGCATGGGTCTAAAGTGGCAAAGGATAATTTCAGGACAGAAACCAGGAAGTGTTTATTTAGTGGAGTCCTGTAGCTCAGTGGTGAGATGAACTCGCCTCACAAGCGAGAGACCTGGGTTCAATTCTAGGCAAGGCAAAACCTTGGGCAAGTTTACTTACTCCGCTTGTCTGATAATGATCCCTCATGAAAATAATAATAAATTGGTCACTTCAATCCACAACTGTTTGTGGGACACTACTGTGTGCATTTGGCTGCTGTGCTTTTCCCACAAATATACAATCAATTCACTTTACAGTAAATTCTGTGACGTCTAGAAGATGTGAAAAATGCTATATCAAATGCAAGGATTATTATTACTATTACTCTTTCCCAAAGAGTAATTAATGATTGAAATAGGTACCACAAAGGGTGGTTGAGGCAAGGCTACTTGACTCATCGGATGATGGATTATCTGGAAGGATGCCATCAAATGGGCTGAAGGACTCTCTTCATCTCCACCTTTCTCCAATCTTCCAAATGAATGTTGTGACCTAAGAAGAAGAGACTGTATCTAAGTAAAGAACAATGTAACTTATGTAGGAAAGAGTAATATTAAAATGATCATTTGAGCTTTCCAATTAAGATGGAATCCCACTAATTGGCAATTGAGTTGGCCCCGATCCGCAAATCCAAAGCATCACACAGCTTGATTCCCAGGCAAGGCCAATGAGAAGGGTATCGGGGCACAACAAGGGACTAGTTAATAACCATAACCCTAATTCAATTACAAATGTTAATTAACAGATCACCATCAATTAATTATCCCATAGTTTGCAAACCATTCCATTACATGGTCCCTGAAAAAGGTTAGCTCTTAAAGAAGCAGAGTCTTCATCACAAAAAGGAGAAGGGAGTTTCATTATAGTGTGCAAATTGGTTGCCGTGTTCACTTAGAAAATCACAGTCAATGCACTCTATACTGAACCCTGTGAAGTGCCTTTGAGATGACCTGCCTATGTAAAAGATGCAATATTGAATTTAAGGATAAATGCAAGTATGTATAAAATGTCTAGCAAATCTATTTTTACAGGAGCCAACACTGTGCCTCATATATATTATAGTACCATATTGTGCATTTGAAGTGAAGGTGAATTGTGATGTGATTCATCCTATCAGATTGAAGTGTCCTTCTGATTCATGATATTTTGCAAAGAAAATTAAATAATACAGTTCTGTATTTTGACTGTGCAGGGCTGCCGCTCCTGCCATCAAAGAGTTAACTTCTGTCTTTGCTTTGTTTCCAGGCGCGTTATGTGCAGCACAAGTCATGAGGTCACGTGTGCTGTCTCATACTGTTTTGCTCAAATATATTGGCGTAGGTTTCAATATTTGTGAAACAAATATGAACCTGGACACGTGAAAGTACAAATTTACCTTTTCTTTCTAGCGTTCCCCAAAGCACAAGTTTAAACTGCATCACAACTCCAGCTGCTGTATGAAAGTCAGGCCAAGGACGTCTACCTACTGTAGCTCTCTGGTATGTTATCTGTTTGAAGATAGACAATTAGGAAGCAATCAAATTATTTAGACCAATTTATAGGATGGTATAAAATGCTGCAGATTATTGACACTCATTATGACATTCATCTGGTCCACAATTAGACAATAATAAACAAAAGTGGTTGTGCTTCTTGTGGGCTTGGTCAAGACAGTGTTTATTTTTACAACAAACTGTGTCTGTCCTATCAATCCCTCCCCCCCCCCCCCCCCCCCCCCCGCACTACTTGTAAGGCACTCTCCTTGTGGGTGGAGGGGACTTGGGTCCTGTGGATTGAGCATGGGCCAGATAACACTTTTTTTAAATAAGAAAAAACTTCAGTGGCCAAAAGAGCAGTGAGAAATAATTTTGCAATGAATCAAATCCTGAATCAAGTGGGATATTCAATACAAGACAGATTAAAAAAAAGTAAAAGGTGTTAGTAATGCAAATACAGTAAAACTACATAAGTTGTATCAGTCGGGACTATGACACTTAATTTAATTTTTCGAATTCTGGGTTGCAGCAAACTGTACAAGTCACAGTTTGAATTTCTGCATTCACTTATACAGTATACAATCACAGGAGGCCATGGTGGTGGTGGGGAGTGGACAGTGGGGGGGTTTCAATTCTCACATATCCAAGTACATCCAAATGTCTAATTATTGCATTCACAAAATTGACCCATTGAAGGAATGGATTCATGCCATCAGATTAACCAATACCATCTGTATCTGCATGGACATATGGCTTATCACAGCCAGCACAATGTGGAGCCAGAACATTATTGCTGTTCTACATGTTGTTTTTCTGCACTCTTGTGGAAACAGATGAACCTGTAAGCTTTACAAAACAGTGCATTAATCACCGCTTGAATGCACGTGGACTTAACGTTTTGTTCGGCGCCTGAAAAATCACTTCTTGATGTCTTGAAAGACTCTCTAGTCATCCCGCCATGAAGTATAATTTTGTTGTTGTTGTAAACAAATTAATGGCTACTATTGCTTTGACAGCCATGGGAAGAGACGTGGAGTCAAACAGTCTTTAAATCAGTTTTCAACATCATACTGTACATGTTTATTTAGTCAATAATAACCTGGAAAGTCTGAATCTCCATGTATCTTGCTCCTTCAATGACACAATTGGTGTAACATACGACTCTTTCAGCAGTTCAGTTGGTAAACCATTGCCTAGTGTGGAACTAAGCCACAGAGTATATCCAGAAGATTGAGAGTTCCATTCTTGGTTTGTGCTGTATTAACAGATCACAGTCAGGGTATTAGTAATTTCAGTAACAAAAGAAAACAAATTGAAGATAATCATAGAGGAAGTCAAGATGAGGTTAGAGAAAAAAATCTTTACACAGTGTGTGGTTCTGGAATATGATTTCACGTAGATTCCACAGTTTTATTCAAAAGTGGAATTGGATGGATTCTTGAAGAGGAGGAAATATTAAACAGATTTGGGTGCAGTAAGAGAGTGAAGTTAGTCTAGGTGAGCCTGTTTTCATGTTGAAATATTTAATGATTATAGTGGTGCTTTGATTAACAATTTAATGCATAGAATGTTAACACTCCAACTCTCTGCCACATTCAGATGATTGTTGAATTTGATGTGTAGATATTAACGATCCCATGACATGGTTTGAAAGGGGAAATAAATTTCTCCCAGAGTCCTGGCCAACAGTGCTCTAGATTAATTAACCATTAACTTCATGGCTGCTTGTGTGATCTTATTGATATATGTATATATATATCTATATATATACATATATATATATATGCATCTAGAGTATGGGAGAGGATAGGAGAGGAGATGAGAAGAGGTGTAGAGTCTCCTTATGTAGATCATGTACAGCATGAACACCAGCCTGTTTTGGTGCTGTACAGTCTATGTAATTCTATGTAAAATGGCTGTTACATTTGCCTACACAAAAGGTTACCAGAATGGACAGCTACTTGCAAAATGCTTTGTGCTTTAAAATGCAACTTTTACCAGTTATTCTTTCTAACTCCTGCCTGAGAATACACATGTTTGGATAGCTGGTGAGAGCAAGGCCAGGCTAAATTGATAATCCCATGGTTCAATAACTTGACAACAGTCATTGACAGTCTAGGCACATCCATGAGGAATATTCACTGAAGTGAGGCAGGAATTGGGGTGAAAATGAGCAGATAAGCCCACCCATGATCAAGAAAGACATGAAGAAGCCAATTGTTGCATCAATACAATGCAATTTTACAACAGAGACTCTTTTTCACTTGATTCAGTTTTTGTGAAAATGATGAGGGATTGGAGAGATAATGTCATCAGAGGAAATGCATGAAATGCTCGAGAGAAGAAAGCTTTTCTTTTGTCTCCTTGCTTAGCATCACCCAAATGAAGCTCGCTTGCCGAATTTGAAGCATTTCAAAGTGAGAACAATTCCCTTCAAGAACTGACCCCAATGGTCTCCTCAAGAGCCCAATTTTAACAAAGCAAATCCTGAGAATTCCATGGTTGTCAAGCTTTAATTTAATATTTTATCATAGAAATAGCAGTTTTTGAAATGAAAATTCAAGTCAAGGATTCCTATACTGCAGTATTGCACACAGGTATTGTTTATTAGTAAATGAAATGTCCATAGGGAAGTAGTTAAAAATGAGTTCCTGCACCACACAGATTTACTTTACATTATTAAAAAATCTTTCACAGCAATCCTCTGAACATCGCAGTTACCACCTGCTCAGATATTAACCCTCAAAATGCCAACCCATTCAGGGAACTGCCTGGCATAGGGTTTTTTTTAAAAACAAAAGGTTTTAATAAACACAGACCGAAAAGAACACCACTTAACATTGCAAGAGTATATGAATAAATCTATACATTGTTAAAAAAATTCAAATTAAAAATAAATATTTAAAATTTATCCCACCTATTCTATCTTGTCATCTTGATATTCTCTCTTTATTCAATATCTTCATGCTTCATTGAATTTAATGAAGATATAAGCAGGCTTTCCAGGGTGACAGTCAAATCAGACAGACACTGCATGTAAGTTCAAGGAGACACAGTATAGAATTTTGGCAAAGTAAGTTATTGAGGAATAAGAATGATATGCAATTCAGTGAATTGGCTGGGAACTGCACAGTTTTTATGAATGCTGTTCAAGTAAGATAAGTTTTGTCTCGTGAAGACAAGGACTATTTGTAATGACCACATGATGTAACAACTAATTTCAACAGGGTAACATGGGAGGCCACTTCAAGATACTTCATTCTCTCTATCTGTGATCAGGGCTCGCTCTGCATCCTTGTTCTCCTGGATTCTCTGCCGCATTCGACACAGTCGAATAAGCCATTCTCCTCCACCGTCTCTTCTCCCTCACCTACTTTAGTGAGACTGCACTCACGTGATTCAAATCCTACTTAATCAACTGTCTCCATTTCATCTCAGCAAATTGTTTATCCTCCTACCCCCACCCGATCACTTGCGGGATACCCCAGTGCTCCATTCTTGGCACTCTTCTTTGCCTTATCTATATGGGCGATATCATCCACAGACATGGGGTAAACTTCCACTTGTATACGGATGACACACAAATCTACTTTGCTTCCTCCAGTAGCAACTCCAGGTCCGCCAATGTTCTATCAGCTTGTCTGGCAGACATCAAGGCTCGGATGAGTATAAACTTTCTGCATAGACAAGATGGAAGCCATAATCCTTGCCTCCTGTAAATCTTATTCTCCCGTGATTCTAAGCTCCTCTACCTTCCTGGATACTCCCTCACACTCAACAAACCATTGCGCAATCTAGACATTTGGGTTCGACTCCCTGCTGTCATTCCTCCCCCAGATCCAGTCCTTGACCAGGACCACCTTTCTCTACCCTGTCCATACCTTATACCAAATGCAGCCGAAACCCTTGTGCATGCATTTGTCACCTCCCACTTGAATTACTCAAACACGAACCTTGCCAGTCTCCCCAGTTCCACCATCCAAAAGATCCAGCTAATTCAGAACTCTGTGGCCCACATACTGATCTGGACCAAACTCTGTACCTACATCCCACCAGTTCTGGCCAGGCTGCATTGGCTCTCCATCACTGAACTGATTGACTTTACAATTCTCACACGTGTTTATATCCACTCACTCCCTAGCAACTCCCTACTTCTCCAACCTCCTCACTCCCCAAACCACTACCCGGGGCCTCCACTCAATTGGCACCAGCCTGGTGCTCGTCTGTTGCACCCTCTGCCCCACCATCGGAGGTCGTGCTTTGAGTCACTATGCCCCCAAACTCTAGAACACTATCTCTCAATCCCTCTGCCTTGCCCCCACCTCCTCACCTTTTCAAGTCCCACCTGAAAAACCTTTGAGATGCTACCCAGCATAGGGCGCCATATAAACATATATATATCTATGTATAATACAATATTGTTGTATTTAACAACAACAACTTGTATTTATATACCACCTTTCATGCAGAGTCGAGTCTCGAAGTTCTGATTTAAGTTGAATGGCCCTGTTGCAAATTACAGGTACCCCTCCCCAAGGGATACATTCCTCTAAACCTCTGCGGTTGGTAAAATCGTGGTTGGAAAATGCAGGGTGCTATGGCAAACATGGGGATAGGGGAAGTACGTTTGCTTTTTTGCGGTTGGAAAATGCAGGCCCTATGGCGTTTTGTAGAACTAAACACAAAAAAAACATACATGGGGATAGGGGGAGTAAGTTTGGACGCATCTGCAGCAATCCGCGAGGCAGTCTGACTGACTGACTAGTTTACACACAGACAGAGAGAGAGAGAAATTATGGTGGGTGACACGGAGGGTAGGGGGGGGGGGGGGGGGCGGTGTGGGTGACAGGGAGGGTGGGGGGGTGTGGGTGACACGGTGGGTGGGGTGGGGGGGGGTGACACAGAGGGTTGGGGGGGGAATGGGTGTGCAGTAGGTGGTGTGGTGGGTGTGTTGATAGGGAGAGTAAGTTTGGGAGCATTAGTTACCAAGATCTGCAGACACAGAGAGACATAAACACAGAGAGAGAGAGAGAAATCAACAGAGATTTACCTTAATCCTAAGAGAGAAGCGATACCTCACTGGTTGATTGCAACATAGCAACTGGTCCACGAAATTAATGCGACAACCCTCGCAAACTGCGTTTTGCGAGGGTTGTCACATTTAGCAAACTGTGGATGCATGAATTTCGTGGTTGGCGAGGCTGCAGTTGGGGCGGGATACCTGTACTTGTTCAACAATGGGACTGTAATATCTTCAGAAAAATATAACATAAATGGAAAATGTGCAACGTTGATTCACAAGGGTGATACTGCGCAGATAAAGTCAATTATCAAGAGAACATTGAGAAGTTGGGATATTTTTCAATAGAAAGAGAGCTGAAAAGCTTAAGAGTAATGATTTTGAAGAGTTATAAAAAAGTTATTACTAAATTGAAAATAATGCATTTCCAATGTTTGTCAAGTGGATAAGAAGAGGAAACACATTTAAGATAACTAGAAAAACAATCAAAGGGAATGCTGGAAAAAATGTAATTGCACAAAACATGGAATTTTCTCCGATAAACCACTGCTAAAATAAAGTCCATCAATAATTTTAAAAGGAAATTACATAGATGCTTTTAGAAGATGAAAATTGAAGAGTTTGGTAAGGAGGAGAGTTGGATTAATTAGGTCTGCGTCATGTATAAAAAATCTCAAACGAAGTCTCAATGAGCCAAACAACCTCTTTCTGTGCTGTTACATTTTATGATTCCATGATTCTAATTAGAAAATTTCCCCTAAAATACTTTAGTAAAGAGTAGCTCCTTATACCCTGGAGAAAATCCATTTTATTCAATAGATGTGATGTGCCAGCACCGGCTTTGTGACATGCAAATGGAACTACTGGTCAAAGCCACAGTTCAGCTATATAAGAAACCCATGAGGCTTCCAAGACATTGTCTGATGATACCCAACAAGGACTCCTGTTCTCTGATGCTATTAACTGGGTAATTGGATAATGGCTTCCACTGAAGAAATCAAAATATAATGTCCATGGGAGAAGGAAGTGGTAAGGGCTTGGATAACAGAAGCAGGAGAATGCCAAAGAACATTCACACAAGAGTGAATCAAACATCGATTTTCACCTTTGGTCATCCAGTCCAGTGATAATGAGGGCTAGGAAGAATAAAAACCATATTTAATACAGTGGTATGTACATAAAGGCAGAGTGTCATATGTGGCTGCATGATTCATATGACCATAGAGCTACATTTCTAGATAGGATACTTTTCAAGTTTGTTTTCTAATACAGGAAAAGCATGCCAGTGTAAATAAAAATGTGAATAATGTTGGTTTGATGAGTTACTTTAATTTGAGAATTGTGGCCAATTGCCATGCAATGCCCTGATATTCACTCTGCTGTCTAATCATATCACTTTTGATTTGGCTAATTACCAATATATCTTGTCTAATGCAAGTACAATAAAATGTACAGGTACCAGACAAGATCTATTGTCTTGCTTGTCATTAGTTATTAACTTCTGGTGCATGAATAAGAAAGGGATAGAACCTAATAAAAGCATATTCTATAACCTTGTTACTTGCCCCAACAAAGACAAGGAGGCGAAAGGCTTAGGACATTCCAAACTGGTTTAGTAGCCAGGTCTACAGCCTACAACAACATCAACAACAAAATGACATCTGTAGAGCGCCTTTCGCCTCGGGAGGACGTCCTGCACTTGATCAGTAGCCTGCAGACAATGCCTGCATCGGGTCAGTGGGGAGCTCCGCCCACATCTGGTGACCACCCCCGCCCACCCACCCAGCACTGCTGATGGCGGTGGCTACGTCAGCTTTGTGGTCCCAGCAGCAGGGAATCTGTGTCTCGTGAGCCTCTTTCCCACTCCTTGTCTCCCGTCCTCCTCTTGCCGATCGTTCGTCGACAGATCTGAACCGTCCGCCATTTTAGGAGCAACACCGACATTGGGGAGAAGAAGCCGCCTTAAACCGAATAAACCAGCGTGAGGTAACGTGGCTGTTTCATTTTTGTAAAGGGTTTCCCTTTGCCATAACACACACCAGGCTGCTGGCTGCCCCACTCCCTCTCCCCCCACTCCACCTCTCCCCAACACACACGATGAGCAAGAGAAAGAGTGGTGAGGTCTCTAATATGAATTCCGCGGAGCCGGCCTTCCTCAGGGGGTTTATCAATTACTCCGTTGGGCTGTGTGGCTGCCAGATAGATCTCTTGTTGGGATTCGTTTGTGTTTACAATTCTATGACTGGCTCTCCTCATGAAGCAACACAGGAGGGAGCTCAGGTTGGAAGTATCTATCTATGCCTGTTGTTCACTGGGATCGGTATGGAGGAAGTGGAGATACTGAATGCAGACCTAAAGTGAGCATTTGATCACCAGGCTGAGGCCGAGTTAGCCTGAGATGTGATTAGGTCTCCGGATTTGCTCGGTCATGAGGGCTGGTATCAGTTCCACATCATCATTTAATGAAGTGGGGCATAAAATAATTTGGTGGGGAAAGCATTGTCTCTGGGGGCACACCTCATTCCCTTGAGGAATGTGTAATTCAACATTAAGATGGTGAATGGAGCCTAATCTCGCTCACCAAAAAAAAAGCATATTGGCATTAGATTTGTATTTTTTATTTACATTTGTGGCCCTTTTGACCAGGTTGGGGCACTCTAATACACTCCTGGAGAAGTGCTGTTGTCACAAAAGTGGTATCGTTTGGATGAGATGTTGAATCTGCAAGCCTTCATATAATAAAAATAGAATAAAGGAAGAAAGAACCTTCAATTTTTTTAGTGCCTATAATGTACAAACATTTCAAACTATTTTGGAGTATTATTGTCACGTATAATACTTTTTTTTCAGGCAAATATATGAGTAACTCTTGGAAAACTGCGATATTTGTTTCTGATTGAGCTTCCTTAAGCATGGATGTCCCACCTTTAATGAATATTAAGGAAGGTTAGAATAAACTCTAATCATTCTCAGTCACGCATACACCAGGTGGTATCGCACTGCACTGCTCTTCGAAAGATAAAAATATTCAGTAAATAAAATTCATATTATCAGCCAAGTTGAAAAGATTTCTCTTTGGGACATCATACGTAATAGATAAAAAGAAAATGATAAAAGTACTGCTGCATCCTAATCAAACATTCATCCCTCTCCATGCTCTTCTGGAGTGGAAGGGGAGGGGAAAGAGATCAGGACTCTCAGAATATACTTCTATCATTCAATTAAAGCCATAGTTAATATTCAAATTTCGCAAATTAAAGCACTAAAATGCAATTAAAGGTGGTAGTACATGAACTGGAGACCACTTTGGTTAGAAAACCAGTGCGCAAACTATGAATCACTTAAGCTGTCCATAGACTTCTTGAGATTTTCTACATTCATATGCACAGGGTGCCTCAGCCCTACTTTGAAGTGGGTGTATCTATGCTGTGCAGTTAAATCATCTGCAAATGCCGTATCAGATGACTTAAGTTGGGCAGCAGAACAGAATCTTTCCAAGCCACTAGATGGACGTGTGTATACATTCAGAAACTATATATGGCAAAGTTTAAATGCATTATCATCAATCCTGCACATTTATTTTCATCGCATATTGACCGGGTACAGTAGAATCTTGCATTGGATGTTAAAATAGGATGGATGATGTGCTGACGTGAGGAATATTCCAATGTAACCGAATGCAGTGTTTTAATTATATTTACCTATAAAGAAACTATTACCCCTAAATCTTGCATTATTTGGGTTCAGTCCTTTTCCAGTGTCAATAACAAGCTGATGGTTAATAATTTGTCAGCACTATACAAGAGTCTGAAGTTGTAGATCTCACTGGCACCAGTGGAACACTGGACATTCTCACTGAGTGCGTGGTCCAAATGGTAATGTGCAATTTTTGAAGTTAACTTTCCCTCATTTCTTCCCATCCTAATTATTGAGAAAACCCACATTTGGAGTCCTACCCAGCAGAAGACATGAGTTTGTCCATGTCCAAGAAAATACCATCAATGCATACATGATGGAGAAGGAATAGAGGGTTATGGGAGAGAGGATGGTGAGGTAGGAGGGATTAGTATTGGGTGGATGTTCATGTAGAATATAAAGACTGCAGTGGGCTGGTTGGGCTAAATGGCCTATTTAGGTGCTGTAGATCGTAATGTTTCATTTACAATGGCCAGCCTACTGGTAATCTTTGTTTTTTGTCTAGGATAATGCTCCTTAAAATAAGTAAAATTGGGTGAAGCTTATAACTTTGCTAATGTAGAAGTAAAGGAAACACATTGTAGAAAATGAGAGAAGACAATACTGCCAGCAGAAAAACCTCAACACAATCTTAAAATCAATTTGTTTTTGGGAGTAAGTGTTCTGAGACGCTTACTTGTGTAAAGGGAAACATATCAGTACACTACTGTATATCAATAAAAGTTGTTGTTCATTTATGAATTGAATAAATTGAACTTTTTCTTTTTAAAAAAAAAGCCTTCAAATCCAGTTCAAATCAAAATCATTTTTTTTCCATGGTCAGGCAGTCAGATTCAAATCATTTTCCCAGATTCCAAAGCTCAGAGTATGGGTTTTTGGAGGTTTAGATTCTTCAGATCAATTTTGAGAATGTGGCAATTTCACGTAGAGATGACTATTTACTGTAACTGAACTTGAACTAGTCGTTTTTTCTCTTGCATCAAACTGTCAGTCACTAACACTCAACCTGCCAGCTCCCGATATGCTGAAACTCAGCTGTAGCAAAACATTTTATGCTAAACAAGGTTTCAACATGAAAGAATTTTCAGGAGAAGCAAAATTGCTTCCAATGTCCCGATATATACAAATCATTACCAATCTCAAATTTTGCTCCTTGTGTAGTTAGCTAAGGATATAGTCACTCCAGACATGAGCAGTGTTTTGTTTATAAAGTCAGATTCATTGAATATGAAACATTCCAATACATTTGCATTGAAAGGTAATTTAAAAGTGAGTATATTAAAAAAAACTCCTTAATATGCTCCCTTTTACCGGGAATATAATCCTCACTATCCGTTTAAAAATAAGAAAAATCTCACACTAGTCTGTCACTCACATCCCTCAATTAATTTCTTCACCAAATAGCTATCTTATTCCCTCTTTAATTTTTAGACACAATCAGCCTCCACTCCTCCCCACTTTGGTTCACTCGACACAGTCACTATTCTCTGTTTCAAGTAGTTCACCTTGTTTATGTTCCCTTTCTGAGCTTGAGTTTGCTTCTCTTCATTCTAGATTGTTTAACCATGATAATTGCATAATTAAGATTCAACAACAACATTATTTTGTACTTCTATAGCATTTTTCTCCCTGGCTCAGTATCTGCAATACAATGCTCCAAGATGCAACTCTGTAGGAAGGGGATTATATAAATGCTAGTTGTTGTTTCATATAGGAAATATGTCTAAAAGCACTTTAGAAAGATAGAAAGACAGAGGAATTGGGAGGCCGAGCTGTGAGAGACAAGTGCGAGAGGGAAGAGGAAGCTGAAAGTTGAGTCTTGTAGTTCGGTGGTTAGTGCACTTACCTCGCAACTGAGAAACCTGGGTTTGATTCCTGGCAGGGCAAAATATTGGGCAAATTTCCTTACTCCATATGCCTGATAATAATCGTCCAAGAAAAACAAACAATAAATTGGTCACTTCAATCCACAAATGTTTGTGGTACACTGTTGAGCACAATTGGCTGGTGTTTAATTCTACTTCCTGTCTATCTTCACTGCAATATGGCCATCAAAATTGGTGTGCAGTACTACGAACTATTTCTTTGCACAAATTCAGTATCACATCCCAAAATTGATCCATTATCTCAATAGACATGAACTACAAGACTTGCTCTTTCTTTACTGCCACTACACAATGTGCAGATATTTTCAGCTATCTCTGCACTATGGGGGAACAGGCTCCATGGTCTGAATTACCATCTCCTTTCCCTAAGTTTCTATGTTTCTTTGAAACCCCCCTCCTATGAGATATCATGTAGACTAATACCATTTATCTTCTATTCACACTGATTATTCTCTATCCCTAACTTTGTGATTCTGCATTTATACAGATTTGGGTAGAAATTCCATCTGAGTTGAGATTTTGTTTACTCACTTAGCATTTCTGAACATCCAGAATTGGCAAATTGTTCAGATCAGCTTTACCTTGTGATTCTTAAAATACATATATATGTATTAGAACAAGAGAAAACTTTGAGAAAGCTTTGTTGGTAGACTTCTGCAAGACCCATCCATTAAGCAACACTTCATGGCTGTGGTAGTATAAATAGACATTCAGTTGTTTCTGGTATTTTCCAGATATTATAAGTAGGTTGTATTCTCGGGATCAGAAATCTCAACACAGAGAAATATCAAGGGATATTTGTTGCTTATGTACTACTATGGTGAGTGGGGGGTCCATTTGCTTAATATGCAAACACATCAAATAACTCCATATCTGAGTATTTCCAATAGATATTGTTTATGATGTAATTTGTTGTTGTTGTTAGTTAACTCTGGGTTGTTGGGAAGGGAACAACAACGACAAAACAAATTGCATTTTGTAGTGCCTTTCATGTCGGGAGGACATCCCAAGGGCAGGTGAGATACCTTTTCTGAGTGTCTAAGTATGTCTGCTTGTTCGTAAGCTCAGAACACCTTGAATGTTTGAGATACCATAGGCTATCTGGCAACAGATGACAAATGCAGACAACTGCTTGGGGTTGCTGATAGATGATAGCAACTCCTTTTATTGATACATTGTTCACCCCTGATGCTGACCAGTGTTCTCAGAAATGATATTGGGCTCAATGTTAGAAAGAGTGGGGCTTGAAGCTAATGGCTTCATCTGTAGAGTCAAGCAGCACAGATAAACAAATTACTATTTATAAGCATATGTGCTGTGGAACTTGGAACAGGGAGCTACAGATGTCACTTTGGAAGAATCTTGCACATGTAACTCTGGACTGTTATATAAGGAACTGTCTTCTTGCAAATTAGAGACATTAAGATTAAAATGCCATAGTTTTCAAATTTTATTTAGATCTTGTGCTTTGGTAACTACATTAACCACTCTGGATAAAACAATAATTAACTACTTTGGACGAAAGAAAAATGCGTAGTCTACATTTACCTAATATTTGGGACTTTAGGGTAAAGGTTTCACCTCCTGGAATGTTTTTGAAAATCTCTGCAACAACAATAACAACAACAACATCAAGAGCATTACATTTCTAGAGCGCCTTTCACGTCGGGAGGGAGTCCCAAGGCGCTGAGATTGTGCTGCAATCTTCTCCTTTGACTAAGTTTGAATTTAGTGGTAGAATACCGTAATGCTAACCCATCAGTAATTATATTTTTACTAATAATAATAATCCTTGCATTTGATATTGCACTTTATCAAATCTTCTAGACAACTAAAAGCACTTCGCAGAATATACTGTAAAGTGAATCGACTGTATATATGTAAGCGAAATGCGGCAGCCAATTGCACAAGCAGAGTCTCACAAACAGTCGTGGATTGAAATGAACCATTTATTATAGTTTTTTTTGAGGGATTATTATTAGGCGTGTGGAGTAAGGAAATTTGCCCAAGGTTTTGCCCTGCCTGGAATCAAACCCAGGTCTCTCGCTTGTAATGCGAGTTCTCTAAGCACCAAGCTACATGACTCCGAATCTACTATTGATTCATCCTCCTGATGTGAAAGGAGCTCTATAAATGTAATTATATTGTTGTTGTTGATAACTGGATGGTATGTTTTGATGAGTTTATTAACTTTGTTATAATTGATCAATGTGGATGTCCACTCCCACCAATGTGAATCATCAAACACTGTTATTCTACATGAAGAGTATTACATAAATTCAGTTATTATTTTGTTGTATGACTTTGCTTTGGGTGTTGTTAGTATTGTGAATGTTTTGGAAAAGCATCTTGATACAATAGTTCCAAAATTCATTTTAGTGAATAAATGTTTTTGGCCTAGAGAAATGTGACAGATGCCTTCTCCTATACTGGGACAGAAGCATATGATGTTACACTCAGCTGCATGTGTTCATGTACATTATCATATGTAAAGAGTTTACACTTGTTGACATTGTTTGTGAACACTGCTGTGCACAAATTGGCTGCTGCAATCACCCGCAAAATACACACAGTCACTACACTTTCTAGTACATCTTGTGAAGTGTTTTGAGACGTCTCACCAATGTGATAATGTGCTATACGAAATGTAAGGATGATTATTATTATTAATAATAATTGTTATTATGAAGTGACTCATTAGAGAAGTCAATTTGGATAATACCAACTAACTTTTCTTTGGTATCTTAACTTGCTGTTGGCTGTAAAACAAATGCTGATTTGTGGAAATTGCAATTTTTATGCTTGAAAGGCAGCTGTGGCCATCTTGCTATCTAAATTAGTTTAACATACTCCAATAAGCTTATACCGCAACACTTTTTAAAGTTACTTTGAAGTTTTGCATGGTAGGATGTTGACTTTACAGATGTGGATAGATAATGGAACATACCGTTATAACTGCACATTGTCAAATTGTGCTGAACATATCGTCACACAAAAGCTTCACCTACTTTGGTCTTTTCTATGATTTTCCAGATTAAATAATGAGAGAGATAGGAATGGGTCCTGTTGTATTTTTTTTAAATGTCCTTGACTCAAGAACATCAATGTAGTTATGTACCAGCAGCTCATAACTTAATTTATGTTTTTACATTGCATTGTGGAGTAGTCTGGCTTAGTGATTAGAACACTTGCCTGTGGGTTAGATTCCTGGGTAGGGCGAAATATTGGACAAGTTCCCTTTCTCCACGTGCCTCTGTTTACCTAGTAGGAACCTGGTTGTTAGTTGATTGGCAGATCACTTTTCTGGGATTATAACTTCTCAAAAAAATAATAATTTGGTCACTGTTTGTGGGACACTGCTGTGCACAATGGGCTGCCGTGTTTCAAGAAATATAGTCAATTCACTTCACAGCATATTCTGTAAAGTGCTTTGAGACGTGTAAAAGACCATGATAAGGCGCTATAACAAAAGCAATGATTATTGTTATTATTTAGTGGAAAGAGGCTAATATAAAATGGTTAAATGTTTGTATCAAATCCACACTTCACAGGGAAAAACTGTTTTCTTCTGGATTTAAATGTTTGCTTCTCATTTCCTACAAGATCAAATTCCTGACATTCAATCAAAAGTCCATGGAGAATTAATCAAGCTATTGAGCTCTACACCGAATGATTTTACCTGCCAATAACATATCTTTTGGGAAACTTTCCATTGTGAGAGTGGGATTGTTGGCACTTTCAGGAAAATAGACTGCTGACTGTTGAGCTCCCGAGAGCTTAACACATCCAAGCCTGAAAACGTTCAGTATAAGCATTGGTGCCCATATTATTTCATAAACATTAGCAGTTCAACATTTCATGACACTTTTACATAAGGCAGACTCAGGGGTGGTCCAGTGGTTTGCCAACAACCACATTGCATAGCAAAACAACGTTTAAAACACCATAAATATGAATTGTGCAACATTAACTTAAAAAGACCATCCTGATAACAGTATACTCAACCAACATTAAATGATAATAATGGCAAACATTACATTTGGTATAGAACCTTTCATAGTGTGAGACCTGTGTTTGAATCCAGGCAGGTCAGGGCGAAACCTTGGGCAAGTTTCCTTACTCCACATGCCAAATAACAATCCCTCAAAAAAACAATTGGTCATTTCAATCCATGACTGTTTGTGGGACACCGCTGAGCGCAATTGGCTGGCGTGATTTGCCCACAAATATACAATCAATTCACTTTACAGTATATTTTGTGAAGCGCTTTGAGACGTCTAGAAGACGTGAAAAGTGCTACATCAAATGCAAGGATTATTATTATATCAGGAGGAGTCTCAAAGCATTTCACAGGATTTACTGTAATGTGTAGCAGTGTATTTGCAGACAAACTTGGCAGACAATTTCCCTGCAGCATTGCCACATGCATAACAGTGATGTGAATGACCAATTGTTTCTTGGGGATAAAATAAATAAGAATAGAAAAAAAGACAAAATATGAAGAATATGTAAATAAGCGAACCAAGTTTGGTATAGCTGAGAAATAAGAAAGAGCTTTATCACATTGAAACATCTCATAGTGATTCATTGTTAATTGCTGTAAAGTGCTATGGCTGTATTTGTAGGCTAACACAGCAGCCGTTTCTGTCAGCAAGAACAGCAATGAAGAGATGATCAATTTATTTGAAGGATTGTTGGTTAGTATGCAAACAGAAAGTCCCTTCTATTTTCAAACAGTGTCATTGGATAATTAACATTTGCCTGAACAGATAGAAGCAAAGTACTGTAAGCACTATCAAAAGTGTCACATAATACTGTTTAATTTGTGGTATTTTGTATTATGATTCTTTAAGGAATAATATTTCTAAAATTTTTCACAATTTACTGTAAAGTGCAGTAACCATGTTTTTGTCGGCGAATGCAGAACTGATTTGTACACAACAATATCCCACAAATGGCCGTGACACAAGTAGAACTTCCTGCCGTGGGATTGACCTGAACAAGCAGATGGGACTTAAGTGATATGTCTCATTTGAAGGACAGCACATCCGATAATCGAGCAGTCGCCCAGCGCTGTCAGCTTGGCTCAGCTCTTAGTGCTTTACAGTCTAAGTCAGAAGCTGTGAATACAAGCACCACATTGGAAATTTGAACTTGTGTAGTTTAGGCTGACACTCCATCACACTGAAGTCCCATTTGCCTGTTCAGGTCGATCCTGTGGCACTATTTGAAAAGGGAAGGGAAGGATGTTCACTGTGTGTCCTGGCAAACAATTGGCCATTAATTCATGGCTGATTGTGGAACATTGCTGCACACAAATTGGTTTCTGTATTCGCCCACAAAAACACGGATACTACACTATACAGTAAATTCTGTGAAGCACTTTAAGACATCAATCTACTGACATGAAAGATGCTTTATTAAATACAAGAAAGCTGGCCTGCGTACCTTTCAAAAGGTAGCTTTTCCAGAGGCAGTGCAGAGAAAAACAACAACAAACCACAGCAAAATTGCACTTATATAGTGCCTTTCACGTCGGGAGGATGTACCAAAGCGCTGAACAGTCAGGTTGGGATCCGAGTCGGGTGTTGGGTGTATGTGGGGGAAGGTCAGGGTAGGGGGAAGGGGAAGGAGAGTGGGAGAGGGGGAAGAGTTGGTGGGGCAGCCGAAGGTGTGGTCGAAGAGGAAGGTCTTGAGACCGGCCTTGAAGGAGGAAAGGGAGGAAGCAAGGCGGAGGAGCTGCGGGATGGAGTTCCACAGTGTGGGAGCAGAGAGGCTGAAAGCCCGGCCGTCGATGGTTGAGCGGTTAGAGCGGTGGACGCGGAGCAAACCTGAGTCTGCTGAACGGAGGGTGCGGGCAGGCTGATGGGAGACAGTAGATCAGAGAGATAGGCGGGGGCAAGGCCGTGAATGGCCTTGAAAGTGAGAACAAGTATCTTGAATTCGATTCTCTGGATGACGGGGAGCCAGTGGAGACGGACGAGGGTGGGAGTGATGTGGTCGCGAACAACATGAAGAGTGCAAGAGCGGGAGGTGAAAGCTGCCTCCGGAAACTGTGCAGAGATCAGCGGAAAGAGAGGCGGAACAGAAGATATTAAGCAGTTTGGCCATATTACACAATATTATGTGCCTATGCATATTGAAACTTATTATGTGTGAAATTACATGGGTGTGTAATTGCATAATTCCCTGGGGTGCACTTAGTAGAGTACATACAGGTGAAAATGAATTCAACCAGTAAGAAATGCCACAAATTAGATCTCATGAATAGATTCAAACCCAGAGCCACCTATGTTCAAAGTTTTGTGTGAACAATATTTAATGCTGTTTTTCCTCGTCAGAGGACAATTCACTGCTGCATCCATCGTACTGTTTACGTGCTCTGTTTTTCACAAATAATGATGCTAGAGCGAAATTATGGCAGTTCCATCACCATTCATTTGATATATTTCCAAATACGTGTGGTGAGACAGACACTTTTCTCTATTTCGCTCACTGCCAAGGTGGAGCTGGTGTAAATGAGATGCAAATTATTTTAAAAGAAGAAAGCAATAACTTCAGGAATTAAAAATGTACTCTTGACACATTTTATAAATCACTGAAGTTTAATACAAAAACACAACATATATTTCCAGCAGACTGACGGGTGTATTGATTGTCCTATTCTGGGAAATCACTGAACAACATTTGCTTTCAAATCTTATGGATTTCCGCTGGTAATATGAAGCTTCCTATTTAAATGGCACTAAATGTCAAAATAGAAATGTTATATTTGTTTCTATATCAACCTGATACATCTTGTATCAATTTGTGATTTTTCAAACAAAGGACAGATTTTGAGAAGCTATTGTTTCACACAGACCATACTTCCTATACAAATAAACATATTTTATCACATCTGGTATGCTGCACATAAAGCATTCCAGCCACTTGATGGGATGGACTGCAGTGTTCTTAATATGCATCATTGCTCCAAAATCAATATCAGTCAATGGCACTGTTTGAAAAGAGATGAGAGATTCTCCTGGTGTCCTGAACAACAATTGCCCAATATAGCTCTTTACAAATGTAAATTTGTAGTTTTTGTTGTATGGGATATAGATGTGTAAAAATTAGCTGCTATATTTGCTCACAAATAGACAGTCACTTAACACCACAGTAAATCCTGTGAAGTGCTTTGCGGCGTCCTCTGGATGTGAGAGGTGCTAAACCAAAAGCAAAGATTATTATTATTCATTATTATTAATAATAGTTTGGAAGCTTTTTTTAAAATAAAAAATGTCAATTGTTAGATTCCAAATTAAGAAATCTCTAAAATTCTGTGCACCATAATTAAATGTTTTAAGACAAATGGTCTCATTACCTCATTATCTAACACTAGGTGGAATTCAGTCCTGTTGGAATGACACTATTACAAGATTTTTCAAAGTTTATAGTGTACGAAATTCTTGTTATCATTAATCAAATGTACGTTCTCAGTCAGAAAACGAGGCTAATAATTGTGACACAGCATATATCTCCAATACTTATCCAATATAGTTCATTGTTTTCTTTCGAATTGATCCGTGGCTATTTTGCTTCACAATTCTTCATATCTAGTTGGTATTGGTTGTGCAGGAGGGAGTTTAGAGTAATTTGATTCTTCCGCTTTTTGTGGGAATATTCACAACCTGAACTCAACATTTCCTCCTAAAGATATTTGCACAACCAAAATATTTGAGTCTAGGTCAAGACCCAAACTAGCCAGATGGTGGAACATAGATACATGTCCTGCCAGACAACCATAAATATTTACAGCCATTTCTATGGCCATACTGTGGCTGTTTAGCTATGGTGTACTCTCTCTTCATAACTGTATACTGTGTACAGTATTGTGTTTTGGAGGCTTGATCATCCACATGAAAAGTGATGTGAAGGAACACACAACAAACCATGTTGAAATCAGGCTCCATAGTAAATGACAAATCTAGGTATTTCCAAGATAAGTAGAGATGATGCGATCCATTTCACAGAGAAAGGACTAATTTGTTAAGCAATAGAGTTTGTAGCAATGGATTGATTGTAATTGTTAAAATAAAAGATAATTGGTGAGAAATGTAATGGCCATTTATTTGCCCTGTCAATGATCAATTCATGTGGAGAGGATATGGCAACATATACATAACTGATCTAATGACTCAGATAATGGATCATAAAAGACTATTGATGTTTCCAAAACATAAACATACTCAAAATCATTTCTGATCTTAGTTCAATTGTTATGCTCTATAATAATAATCATAATAATTATGCTTGCATTTGATATATCATTTTTCACATCTTATTGACGTCTCAAAGCGCTTCACAGAATATACTGTAAAGTGAATTGATTGTATATTTGTGGGCGAAATGCGGCAGCCAATTGTGCACGGCAGTGTCCCACAAACAGTTGTGAATTGAAATAACCAATTTTATTATTGTGTTTGTTTTCTTGGACGGATTATTATTAGGCATGTGGAGTAAGGAAACGTGCCGAAGGTTTTGCCCTGATCTGCCTGGATCCAAACACAAGTCTCATGCTTGTAAGGCAAGTACTCTAACCACTGAGCTACATGACCTCCACATGGGATGATATTCAGAAAAAACTCAGTGAGATATATATATGTAACTAAGCAGTAGAACACTCAATAAGCTGCTCACGATAATAATAATAATCCTTGCATTTAATACAATGTTTTTTCATGTCTTCTTGATATCTGAAAGTGCTTCAATGTACTGTAAATTGAATTGACTGTATTTATGTGGGAGAAACGCGGCAGCCAATTATGCATAATACTGTCCCACAAACAGTCGTGGTTTGAAATGACCAATTTATTATTGTTTCATTTTTGAGGGATTATTATTAGTTGTGTGGAGTAAGGTAACTTGCCCAAGCCTGCCTGCTTGGTTCAATTCCCTGCCTGGAATTGAACCAAGGTCCCTCGCTTGCAAGGCGAATGCTCTAACCTCTGAGCTAAGGGTTCCACAGATAGACATCTGGTGCTTTAGCAGTTGGAGGAGTTCAGGTCACCACCATCCACTTTTCATTGTTTCTCTGAATTATACAAATGTCATTTTGTTGTTGTTGATTTACACAATGAAAATGAACAGAATAGAATTCTTTAACTCTGCAACATTGATCCTTGCTCTGTCGAATAAAACAACAAAAACTTATTTAGCATCCTTCGCACAGGTAGCATTTCAGAGCGCTTATCATGGGGGTTGCTTAACACCGAGACAGGGACATAGGCACAGTCAAAGAGGAAGGTCTTCATATACGTTCTGAACAACAACAATAACAAAATTACATGTGTATAGCGCTTTTGACATCAGGAGGTCATCCTAAGATACTGGAAGATGGGAAAAGAAGTAGCAAGATGGAAGAATAAATATAATTAGCAGTAAAAGTGTTCCTTTATCTCAATAGAATCTCAACTATTATCGCACCAGGAAGAAAGCTTAGACTAGTGTTACAATGGTACAATGTTTGGATTTCTTGACTTATTGAGGAGATTCCACATGTCCAGAATGGATAGAGCCATTAACAGAATTTCTGGCCACTATATAATTATCATCTATATTATTTCATTAAGAACAGTACATGTTTGCGGATGCTTTTTGCATCCAATTTCTACTGACATATCACAATTATTCCTTTATTAGCACATAATTGGACATAAATTGGCTATATTGACTTTCTGTCAGTTTAAATGAAGTCACAAATTTTAGATTTTTTTTTTTAGATTTTTTTTAAAAAAGTTTGCTTGAGCCCAAACTCAAATTCACAGTTTGCTGCCGTAGCAAGATTGTCAAGCGATGACAACAAATTAACTGTATTCATTAATTTAAGACAGCGAAAACCTATTATAAAGGATTACAATGCTAATTTTGTACATAGAGAAAATAAAAAGTCAAACTATTTGGCTATGGTGTGTCGAACATTGCTTGCACTTCAAATAGAGAGATTAGTAAGCCACAGGCATTTCTATCATTTATTAAGTGGTGTCTTTTCTGGATCCAATCTGCCATACCATAAGATCCTTTCCCACCCAATCCCTCAGGCACAGTCTGAAACCCAAAGAAAAATCAATATATACAACAGCGTGTTTTAATATTGTCCGATAACTGAGTGACACTATAATTAAAAGGTATCAGAAAGTTACTTATCACAAGGAAACACAGAATGTATGCGGTTCCACAATTTTTTCACCTATTAAAAACAATTCAAAATTAATTTAGTAACGAAGGTAATGAAAGGAAAAAACTGCAGTATAGCATTAATAATAAGGATAACATAATAATGCCATGATTGGTTTTCTTTATTGCACACTATTGCTTTCTTTGAAAATTTACTCATGGGTGAGATAGAGGAATGGATAAAAGGATTAAAGTATGATTTGGAAACCAAAAGCAAAGGGTAGGAATTAAGGGTCTGGCTTCCTCTGTGTCCCCTGAATCCTCCGCTCCACCATTGGTGCCTTCAGCCACTACGCCTCGAGACTCTGGAACTCCCTTCCTCACTCCCTTCACCTCGCCCCCTCTCTTCCCAGTTTCAGGTCCCAGCAAAAGACCTTTCTCTTCGATCGAAAGATATTTGGTCACCTTTCTACACCTGCCCCTGGCTCGGTCCTGGGATCCATTGTTGTGAAGCGCCCTGAGACGCCGTCCAGCGTGGAGGGTGCTATATAAATCAAAGTTGTTGTTGTGGTTGTTGAGTGCTCTAACCACTGATCTACAGGAGCTCCACAAAAACTGTCCACTGTCATGAGCACAGCATAATTCATAATAAAATATAATTCAGATGTGTGAAAACCTAATCTCAATGAGCACCCTGGTTACAGGGATAAACCTTTTAAACAGTGGAGGTTTAAACTGGAAGCAAAACTGTTCTTCAAACAAATTGTTATGTTACTAACCCTGATATGCTCCCCTCCCAAACACATTCCTCTTAAAAGTTCAATATCACATACTTCGTTCTTACTACAATGAAGAAGTGATTCGTTCTTCATGGTTGTACCTGCCAGACTTCAGTGAAGACGAGACTAAGTGAAATAAATGATGTTACTGCCAAATGTCAATAAAAAATGAAAACTAAAGCCAAGAATGTAGATTGTTTTTATTAACTATATCACAGGGAATGTTGTATTCAATTTACGCTGAAGAGTAAGCTTAATGGAGAAAGAAAGTCTAGTACGAGTACATTTCGTTCAAAATCTCAGTTTGAAAACAATATATAAATACTTTTTTTATGGTTAGTGAAGTGTCAAGTATTTTCAAGGATCATAGATGCCTGTCATTTTCCGGGCTTTTCCTGTAACATTAGATACAGAGGAAAGATAGATTCATCCCAGAAAGGCTCTGCTAATTCCCATGGGGGTCAATGCTCCAGACTGGGCTCAGAGACATCCAAAACCAGCCAACACTGGAAGAACTCAGTTTGGCTCATTTGGTTGAATTTTCATTTCTAGGTCACAAGGTTATGGGTTCAATTCCCATGGAGTGACTTGAACTCACACCTAGGCTGACATTCCGGTTCAACACTGGGAGAAAACTTGCATTGTCAGAGGTCTTTACTGTCAGGTAGCATGTCAAATCAAGGTGCTGTCTACATGTTTTGCTGTTAACACTTCATATATATGTTAAATATCCGATTGCACTATTCAAAAAGAGAAGCGAGTTAATTGATAATTTGCCTCATGGCAATTTGTAGGATGTTGCTGGCTTACAAGAAACAGTTACTACATTTGATAGTATGTAATTATCTTGAAGAGCTTTGAATTCTTCCACTGTAATAAGGTGTTATAAAAATATAGGTTCTTCTTTCTGAGTTTGGGTGGCTCCAAGAGGAAGGACAGCAAATGGAGTGACTGGAGAACCTTGGGGACATGTTGGCATGTGCATCCCTACTCTAACAACAGAGCAGCCAAGGAGAGGAGACAACCTAAATCGTGGAGTATGAAAATTAGCTGAATTAATCAAGGATGATTATTTTGAACAGAAAGTAATTGTATCCTGGAATTTCCTCCTTTCTTTTTTTATTCAGCTTTTTCTTTCAATTTGCTGTTCTTCCATCCAAACAAACCAAGAAAAAGGCTCAGGTTTGAAAAAGGCCTAGTTTGAGGCTTGATATATTGTTGAATGCTCTGGGATTAATAATAATAATTACTGATAATCCTTACATTTAGTATCCACCTTTCATGTCAGAGGGCTGTCTCAAATTGCTTCACAGGATTGATTGCAAAATAGAATGACTATATTTTGAGGACGAACTTCCAATTGTGCAAGTTAAATAAATACCATGGGCTTCATTACTACAGTTCAGCTCTGCTTCAATTGCCACACTGAAGTTATAGAAAGAGTAATATTTGAAATCAAAAACTCAAAATACTGCAGCTGGGAATCTGAAGCAAAAACAGAAATCACTGAGCAAGTCAGGCAGCATCTATGGTGAAAGGAAAAGTGAGTCAATGTTTCGGAACAGTTCTGATGAAGGGTTGTGGACCTGAAACGTTGACTCACTTTTCCTTTCTCCATATTTTAAATTAACTCATTTTCAAAACTGAAACCACGGACAGAATCTTCTCACTCTAAAGGAGCAACGTTGTTGCTGAATAACACATTTTCACCATTTGATTTTGACATGAACCACCTGAATTAACATACGAACCTTCAGGCAAAAAAATGCAACCAGTAGGACCAGATTTCTAACAATCTTCTTTCAGAACTTCAGACCTTAAGGACTATGAAATACTGTAAGAGATAACACAAGACAGTCTTAAAGACATGCTAAAATATGTTGGCTCAGCAAGAACAGGTCTTCACAAGCAACACACAATCAAAACTGTTGAAATTTAATTTTTCTCACATTTTATGATTAAATTAAGGGATGCACACAGCAGTTCTGGGGTAAAGCAGTTTCATCCATTTATGAGGACGATATTAACTCTTTAACTACCCACATTAGTTTCTAATAGTAGTATTGAAACAGGACACCCATGCATACGGTGCAGGTGCATTTTGCAACGGATAAATACTGTACATACTGTTCAAATTTGCATATAGAGCTTGATTATAATCAATAAATACACTCCCATATAGAATTGTTCTGCAATACAATTTATAGCGCCTTTCGCATTAGGAGAACTCACATAGAAGCTAAGGAGTTTGACAGACAGAGAAAATCCACTGTAACCCATCCATCTGGTGGGACGTAAAGCAAAATCAATTTTAGAAAAAATGTCCCATATCACACCATCTCTTGTATACTTCAATTGAATTATTTGCCAAATCACTATCTAATTCCCTGCTGAATCTTCTGACTTAATTGCCTGCACTTCCTCCTTGGATAGTCCATTTCCCATATATTCACTTTTCTGTGTAAAATAATTAAACCAGAACTACCCTCCACACGGCTCATGTCCTCTGCCACACCTTGAAACCATCTCCTTATCCTCTCCTGGCTCCACAAACTTTCTATCCCTCAGTGGATGAACTTTAAAATCCTCATCCTTACCTTCAAATGAGTCCAAGGCTTCACTGCATCCTTTCTGAGTTACCCACAGTAAGCCTACTCTCCTCGCCACTCCTTTGGACTTGTCCTGTTCCTCAATAGCCCCACACAACTACACTGCCCTATCCTCAACAAGTGAGCCTTCAACTATTTTACCCTTGTTTTCTAGAATTCTCTTCAGATGTCCTTCTAACACATTCCTGTCCCCTTCTATATTCAATACCCCACCTAAAAATCCATCTGTTGGATGGTGATTTCGGCCACATCCTCCTATCCCCATCCCCCCAACCAGCTTCCGCTCACACACAGTCTCTCTAAAGCACTTTGGGTTTCTGACTGCACTACCAATTTTCCATATCAAATCTGGGTTGGAGAATGACAGGGATACATGGTGCAAACCTGTCAATCATAGATTTCTTATCTAAAGTCAACCTTATACTTGTGTGGAGTATAAACAATGTCATTGACTAATTTGGCTGTGTTTCTGTTCTGTACATCTTTGCCAATCTGTTAGGCAAATGTTAACAATCAAAAAAATCTTACAAAACAGTTTGCAGAAACCTGTAAGAAAGTTAAATGGCACCTAGAAAAATAAAATGTTAACATATTAGAATAGGTTAAAAAAAAAGTGGTTAACAAGGTAGAAAACACTAAGATAAGGATGAAATAAAGGATGAGGGAGAACAAATTGAAAAGATGAGATAATAGAAAGAAATACATAATGATGATAATACAAAACTGGTTAGCCATAGAGACATCAATTGGATTGTATAAGGTTATGTTCACGTCTCCATATACTGTACCATGGAGGGCTGGAGCTCCCACACCATTGTCAATGCTATTCTTTAGCCGGTTGTTAGGAAGGGATCTCTTATTCTCCTTCTGCCCAACTATCACCACTGAGTTGTCTGCCTGATGGCATAACTGGAATTGTGCGCTCACATGCTGTGGAATAGTGGGTGCGAATCCTTTCATATTTGATCCATAACAAAGGCACTACAGAGCCTCAAGGTGCTACTCAAAGCTGCCTTCACACTGCCTTTTTCTAAAATTTATTATTCAGCCTTTGTAATACATAGGAATTGCAAATGCCTGAAACACTCTCACCGTAATTCCTTTCTTTTATATAGTAATGCAACACTCAAATCTTCATGACAACATTTAATTTTTTTTCTCTCTCTCAATAAATATCTTTTAATTTGTGCTGGGGAGACTGAGTAATATAGCCTGGTAATGCTTTTTCGGTGTCAGCTTGATTCAGATGGTAGCACTCACGCCTCCAGCTCAAAATATTATGGATTCAAACCCTCATTGGGACTTAACTTAAACGTTTAAGATGACACACCAGCGCAATAATGAAGGAATTCCGCTCTGACAGATTTAAACTCAGGTGTTTGTTCAGGTGTTTGTTAAAGTTCCCATGACAAGATTCAAAACGGTGTTTCTCCCAGTGTCCTGGTTAGCAAACCTCGAAATTAATTGGTCATTCCCCTGCTGGTCATGCTATATCTGGCAACAAAAAGCCACTGTTTTGGGTAATAAGAGGAGTATCTGTGAAGCGCACTTTCTTTTTTACATGTTTGTATTCCAGCTACTTGAATGAATAACTCTTCAGCAGGCATGTGGAGTCAACTCTACACACATAGACTAATCCAGCAAGTGTGTGTAGGATGTGCGGGTGGAATACTGTTCCAGAGTACCTTGTGGTGCAAACAATTTATACTGCTGCGTATTAAAAAATATTTTGAATGACTCATCCAAGTTGAAAATGTGGTATTTGAAAATATGAAATTAGTGACTTCTGTTTTGTAATCGTGATTAAAAAATGTTTTTTGTTTTTTGCGAATAGGACTGACAAGTTCAACCAACTGTTGGGATTTTATGCTTGCCTAATATTAAGGAATGAAAAAAAAGCAATTGAAGCCCTTGAGCAATTTTGAAGGTATTTTATGACAACGCTGACCACAGCACGAGGTGAAATCCTCAAGGGGCACATAATGACATCATGACCAAATGTAATTTCCTTACACAACCCCTTCCCCCAATAAAGTAGAAAAGACTTATTCAAAATTTATATCTTTAAAGGTGTAGGAATCTTTTATTTCTCATTCTCTATTCTTATATTGCAGATAGATTTGAACCGATTAATAGGTTAAAGGCTCTTGTTAAAGTGCTGGTTTGCTTTTTTTTAACTCTTATTCAGTCATCTTTCTGCTCTGGACCATCATGCTATAAACATCAAAAAGGGAAATCTCTACGTTGCCAGTTTACAATCAGATAGGGGTAAAAATGCAATGTTTTATTCGAAATACAATTATTGACTGAGAATAAACACTGTAATTTCACTACAATTTTACATTGTAATTATTCCTTATACAAGGAATATTGTTATATGACACCAGAAGATGATGTGAAGGAGTGCAAAAACTCAGCTATGCTATGCTATTCCTTATACAATTAATGGAATGAAGTTCTATTCATCAGCACTGCAGTCTGCCATTCAGGATGTGACAACATCACAAAGAAGACGTCAGTCGTGCAGACCATAGACAGAGCAGGAGCATTGCTCATCATGCTCCCACTGCTGCTATAGAAGCATTGATGTCAAAATAGAAACATGTGGGCATAGTTAGTTTCTGTTGAAAAGATAAAAGGCAACCAAGACAGAAGGGCTCTGTTGTTGTTGTTCTGAAACAGGTGTCCTCTGTGCAGTCCTAGACTCAGACGGTATCATAGGAACAAAGCATGGATGGAATAGCATAGCTACACACAGTTCGCAAACACACAACGTGCATAAAATATTTTCAAAGGTGGAAATTTACTATTCACAATCAGGAGTTAAAAGATAGTTAAATCCCAATTATAATTCAACATACCCTGAGCAAACATTATCATGTGATTTTTGTTATTTTGTCTTCCTGGAGAAAGTTACTAATGCATCACAGGATAGCCAGCTCAGCAGATCCTAGCCTTTGTACCTGTTACATGTTGCTTTAACTAAGTGGCTATTGAATATGGATGATGCAAGAATTCAGGGATTCTGCGAAAATGACTGGGCAGATTTGAAAGAGGTGGATTTGTAAAGTTAGAATTAAAGGACTGAGTGATTTGTGTTTTGCATTCAATAACATTACAGTACCCTCCTGCCAACCAATGTTAATTATAGATCCAGAGTCTTATTTGGAAGCATTTCTCATGGCAAACAGGAATTTCAGTTGCATTCAGCTTATTGACCAAATTTGATTGAAAAGACACTAATTAAGTTCACCAGGCAGTGCACATCCACTCGATTTTCCACATTCTGTCCCAGATCAGTGGCATAACAGTGGTTATCAGGAGCCAGGATTTAGAAGAGAATACACTGTGGGCATCTTCTGAAGCCTGGCAACATCATCAAATTAAAGCATTATTTTCTCCAAAAGATGACTTTACAAATGTGCTGAAGGCTATCTGTACACTAGGGTCGGTCGATATGGAAATTTTCCAATTTAGATATATCGATGGGCTCATATCGTGATATACCGAAATATCGATATTTTCAGATTTTTCATACTGCGCATGCGCGTGCGGCGCGCACATTCAGAGTGCGCGCGCATTTGGGGTGCGCGCGCGTTCGGGGCCTATCTCCTCAGGAGGTAAATATCTTTCTCTCTCTGTGTCTCTCACTCTCTCCATCTCTGTGTTTTTCTGTCTGTGTGTCTCTGTGTCTCTCTCCCTCTCTCCTCTCTCACATCCCCCCCATCTATCTGTATATTATCACATCCACCCCGTCTCTCACCCCCTCCCCCCCCCCCCCCGCCGTCCCTCTCTCGCACCCACCACACCCGTCGTCTCTCTCCCCCACCACCCCCCTGGCCGTCTCTTTCTCCCTCCCCCCCGCCGTCTCTCTCTCCCTCCCCCCAGCCGTCTCTCTCTCCCTCCCCCCAGCCGTCTCTCTCCCCCTCCCCCCAGCCATCTCTCTCCCCCTCGCCCCAGTCATCTCTCTCCCCCTCTCCCCCCCACCCAGCCATCTCTCTCCCCCTCCCCCCAGCCGTCTCTCTCCCCCTCTCCCCCTCTCCCCCTCCCCACAACTATCTCTCTCGCCCTCACCCCCCCCCCCCCCACCCCTTGCATACCTGTATATTGTATTCGAGGACTATGAATACAATATGGCGGCTTTGCACCTAGGCATTGTGTATAGAGATGAGCATTCTGGGTCTTGTAGTTCAGTGTGCTCGCATATATCGATTTTTCGATATATCGATATTTTTGAAATGTCTGTATCGGCATATCGATCTGAAAATTATTTCGGGTTTTAGCGATATATCCATATATCGCCGGACCCTACTGTACACATGTGGCCCAGGCCATCTGCACAGAAGCAAGTAATGTTTCAAAGGCTGTAAATACTTATAGTTCGATAGTTTTACTGCATTGATATATAAGTGGTCTCTAATAATAACTGTTCAAGCAGAAATGAGGTTGCCTAATTTGTGGGTTCAACACATGAGTCACACATGCAGCCATACTCTTTTTTTTAAATACCAATTTAACATATACTGAAAAATAGTAAGTCGGCAGAGAATGCAGGAAATAGGAATTGAAAGGATCAGTTGAGGTACAAATCAGCCATGATCTTCAAACCATGACTGTTTGTGGAACACTGCTGTATGCAATTGGCTACCACTTTTTGCCCATAAAATATACAGTCAGTTCAATACCGTATATCCTGTGAAGCGCTTTGAGATGTGAAACGTGCTATAACAAATGCAAGGATTAATATTATTATTATAAAGTGGTCGTGGGATATTTCTCATTTGCAACTTCTTTTGATTTCTTACAATAAATTTTCTATATTTACTTCTGTTCTCTTTAAGATGGAATCTCGTGCTAGTTTACAGTTCCACAAGCTAAAGCAATGGCTCTCTGCCCATCTTTCCTATGTGAATCTGGACCATAAATCAACTTGGCTCAGTTGGGAGGGCACTTGCCTCTGTGTTAGAATTGTGGGTTCAAGCCCCAAGTTGGTGTTTTAAACTCACGACTAGGCTGACACTTCAATGCAGTTTTGGAGGAACACTGCATTGTCAGAGATACTGTCATTCATCTGTGACTTCAAACCATCTGCCTGTTCAGGTGGACATTAAAGATCCCATGGCAGTTTCCAAAGTTACTGTCGTGTTTGCCTATACTGTAATTACAGACTTTACAATAAAATGATGTGGAGTGCTTTGGAAACATTTTGACAATGTGATAAGGCACTATGAATACAAGGATTATTATTATTGTATTGCTGGAATATTTGATTATGGCATTGTCAAAAATGAGCTATTTGCTGCCTTATCTAGCAGTCAATGTACACATCTAGCAGAGATGCTGGATAGAAATCAGGAACCCTAGTGAGGTTTCTTTTCACTACTCAAGAACAGCTGAACTCAAAGGTAACACCACCGCCGTCAAGAGAGATCAATACAGACTAGGGATTGAACTTGCTGTGCACCTTGGTATGCACGATCAGGTAGTTCATGTAGTTTAAAAACTAAAGACCTAAAATTTTCTCCCAAAACATAATTCACCACAGAAGTGACAGAATTCAAAACAAAAAGCATCAGACAAAATTTCTCTGACACATTGCAAATCCTGCAAAATATTTAGACTCAGTGACTAAATCAGTCAACCGTACAAATACAAAATGTGAAACATCTTTGAAGAAGCTCCAGCTTTGATAACTCAATAGAAACACAATCACTGCAACCTATTAATCTGAAACATATCAGACGATGAAAAGAAAAATGGCAGTTAATAAGCAAATAAGTGATATAATAGGGTATAAATTGCCCCGATCACATACACTGTATTTAACAAATGCTATAATTAAAATCCCATTACAAATGTGGAATGCAAAATTAAATAAATATGGAATGCAAAAGTTAGTGATCAGCATGGTTTGAATCCCAGTGGCACCACAATGTTTTCTAATCTATGTGTAGATAACATATTCCTACTCAGCAACACTTAATACTTTCCATCACAGAACAAGATGGCGTTGAATGTAAATCTTCAGTACAGTACTTGCCTTTCACATACCGGTACTCACTCTCAGATAAAAGCTATCCTTTTTTTTGATACAATGTCTTTCACATCAGGAGAAAGCCTGAAAGTAATTTACAGGATTTCAGCCAATTATTAAACCTGTTCCAAGTCTTACCCATGATAGGAGCGTGTGAAGGTGTCTTTCACATGACACTTTATCAAATGCTTCTTGGAATTCTTAATACATTATGTCATATGGCTTCCCAGAGTCAATTGCTCAGAAACGTTGGAGGTTAGTCAAACAAGAGGGACTCCTTCTAAATCCGTTCTGACTGTCATTTAATAGGTTATTTTTATACAGATAATTTTGAAATATTGTGGGGTAAAGGAGTTGAGTCAATGGCTAACTCAAAATAGATCAATTAATTTACAGATTGAATTTCATTTTAATTTTCATCAAGATAAAAATAGTCTGACATTTTGGGTAAAAGGCGGGTGGAATATAAAATGTGACACATTAACATTGTTAATAAATATAAATATATAATCAAAACAGTCGAAAAGTTATCACCGGTGATAACAATACATTGGTTATCTTTTGTTCTTAAGATCATTTTACCTATTGGAATGCTACAAATTGTAACATCCAAAGCTGTCCAGAGGCTGATGCTGTCGGGATCCTGCAAATAACAAGGCATGTAGCAACATTACAGAGTCCCACAGTAAATTGGAACTCAGTTGTTAATCTATTCCAGGACAGGGTGAAACCTTGGACAAGTTTCCTTACTCCACATGCCTGATAATAATTCCTCCGGAGAAAAAATATAATAAATTGGTTGCTTCAATCCATGGCTGCTTGTGGAACTCTGCTGCGCACAATTGCCTGCCGCGTTTCACCCACAAATATACCGGCAATTCTCTTTACAGGATACTCTAGGAAGCGCTTTGAGATGTCTAGAAGATGTGAAAAGCGCTATATCAAGTGCAAGGATTATTATTAGTACTGAATTATTATTATTGTTACAAACTATAGTTGAAGTAGAATACGTAAATTCTTTAAAATGATAGTTAGATAGTTGCTGGAAAATGTGGAATATAAAATTGTATAAGGAACAGGGAGCAGGAGAGTGAAATCAATTAGGTCCCAAAGTGGCTCATGTAGAGAAAACTACCAATGGAGAAATTATAGGCCAATTGCTTTGTTTCTGTGCTGTGCCATTTATGGGTGGGAAATGCAATGTTTCATTCCAGATCTAATGAGATAACTTTGAATCTGTTATGCAATCTTTCCATTCATTGATAAAGATTGGCAGATGAATTGAATCTGCCAATCCCTCTGTCTTTGAGATAATAATATTAAAGATGAGTTAAGGCAGTCTGCTCTAACCTGGTACTGAAGTGATGGCCAGTGACAGGTTCAAAACTCTTGTCAACTAACTCATTGGTACCAGTAACTGGCTTCAGACAGAAATATTTGAATAAAATTGAGGGGTTAGGTGTTTCCTGCAGCAATTAGAACCATATACAATTCCAGCACAGAAAAAGGTCCTGTGGTCCATTGTTTCGATGTGATCTCTTTTAAAGAATAATCCTTTCAGTACCATTTATGTGCCTTGTCCCCAGGGAGGTCCACCCCATCTATAAGTGTGATTATATCATGGAATGTTTCACAATAATCACACAGCACCACATTTATCCCCTTTATTTTTAAAAACAAATTCTACTTTAGGAACACAGAGGTGGACCATTTTGCACATTCCTATCTCTTAATCTAATGTTTATGTACAGTTTCTGAACTGAGCTTTTGATTTTGCCCCCACTGAACAAAAGTAATTGGATTTAGATTCAATAGGGGCAGACAGCAGAATGTTTCAATCACAACAACAACAACTTTGAATTATATAGCGCCCTCCACACCGGACTGCATCTCAGAGCGCTTCAGAATAACGGATCCCGGGCCCGAGCCAGGGGGGAGGGGGAAAAAGGTGACTGAAGGAAGACATGGTCGAAAAGAAAGGTCTTCAGCTGAGTCCTGAAACTAGGAAGCGAGAGGGCGAGGTGAAGGGAGTGAGGAAGGGAGTTCCAGAGTTTCGGGGCATAGTGGCTGAAGGCACGGTTGCCGATAGTTGAACGGAGGATTTTCGGCACAAGGAAGAGATCAGAACCGGAGGAGCGAAGGCAATGAGTGCTGTGTTGGGGAGAGAGGAGGTCAGAGAGGTAGGGGGGTGCAGAGGAGTGGAGAGACTTTAAGACAAGAATGAGGATCTTGAAATCAATCAAGATTTCTGGGACAGGGAGCCAGTGAAGTCTTGCAAGGACTGAGGTAATCGGGGAGCGATGTTTGGTGCGGGTGAGTATGCGGGTGGCAGATTTCTGAATGAGCTGAATTTTATGGATTGTGGTGGAGGGGAGACCAACGAGGAGTGCATTTGCGCAGTCCAGCTGAGAGATGACAAAGGCATGGACCAGTTTCAGCAGCTTTTGGGGCAAGGTATTGCCAGCGATGGGCAACACGTCACAGGTGGAAAAAAACAGTGCTGGTGAGGGACCAGATGTGGAGGAGTAAGAACAGTTGGGGGTCGAACCTGACGCCAAGGATGCATACCGGTTCAGAGAGTTTTAGGGGCAGGTCAGGTAGGTAGAGTAGGTGAGAGCATCCAGCTCCTGATGTCTGACAGGCAGGCTGACAGAAGGGACTGTGGGTCGCAAAGTGAGGTAGAAAAATACAGTTGGGTGTCATCCACATACATGTGGAAGTGTACCCCATGTCTGTGGATGACATCACCAAGAGGGAGCATATAGATTAGGAAGAGGAGGGGGCCAAGGATGGATCCTTGGGGTACCCCACAGATAACCCAGTGAAAGCGGGAGGGAAAACCATTTGTGGCAATATACAGCTGGCGGTTTGTGAGGTAGGACTTGAACCAGGCAAGTGCAGTCCCACTGAGGTGAATGATGGAGGATAGGCGGTGGAGGAGGATGGTGTGGTTGACTGTGTCGAATGCGGCTGAGAGATCCAGGAGGATAAGGAGGCAGAGGGAGCCCTGGTCACAGATATCGTTTGTGACTTTCACAAGTGCAGTCTCTGTACTATGGGCAGGGTGGAAACCAGACTGGAGGGGTTCGAAAAGGGAGTGGAAGGAGAGGTGGTCACGGAGTTCGTTGGCAACAACGCATTCAAGTGCTTTGGCAAGGAAGGGCAGGTTTGAAATAGGGCGGTAGTGGCTAGGGTTTGAGTGGTCTAGGGAAGATTTTTTGAGAAGGGGGTTGATGGCAGCAGTTTCCCTCATAGCTGTTCATTTTGTTTAGCACCAAAGCTTCCAAATACTCTGCCATAACATGGGATAACAAAAACAACAACAACTTAAACTCATAAAGCGCCTTTCACGTCGGGAGGATGTCCCAAGGTGCTGCACAGGAGGCGTGTGACCTGAGCTGGGAGGGGAGTGTTCGGGAAGGGGTGAAACACGTAGGGGAGGTCGAAAAGTTTGGGGGGGAACAAAAGGCACGGTCGAAGAGGAAAGTCTTCAAACCGGCCTTGAAAGAGGAAAGGGAAGAAACAAGGCGGAGGGATTGGGGGATGGAATTCCACAGGGTGGGAGCGGAGAAACTGAAGGCCCGGCCTCCAATGGTGGGGCTGTTCGGGCGGGGGGCTTGGAGCAAACCAAGTCCTGCTGAACGGAGGGTCTGGGTGGGCTTATAGGGGGAAAGTAGATCGGTTAAATAGGGCAGGGCAAGGCCATGTAAGGCTTTGAAGGTGAGGACGAGGATCTTGAACTCGATTCTCTGGAGGATGGGGAGCCAGTGGAGACGGGCGAGGCTGGGGGTTATGTGGTCGCGGAGGCGGGTGCGGGATAGTACACGGGCTACAGAGTTTTGGATGACCTTCAGCCTGTGAATGGAGGAACTGGGGAGGCCGACGAGGAGAGAGTTTCCATAGTCCAGCCGTGAGGTGATGTATGCGTGCACGAGTGTTTTGGCAGCGTGGGGAGTGAGATAGTTAGTGGGGAGTGGGATATCAAGAACAAGTGCATGATTTAAAGCCATGACAGACTTCACTGAAATCATTTAAAAGCTTTCCTTTGGAGTAAGAGCTTCCATCAGCAATTATTGAAGCACAAGTGTTCAGTCTCTCTGGCTTGGAATGATCCCTGAGTTTGCACTCTCAGCCTTTTTCACTCTTAGAACACCTGTCTCTCAATGATCTTTCACTCTAATCTGCCTTTGGCTTTCTATTCAAAGTGGAATTCTACCTTTACAATAATCTTATATCCTCAAGCATTTTTGTTTTTATGCTTGATCTCAGTGTCCATCTCCAGGTGATGCTTACTTATTTTTGACTGTCTTTTCCAGTTATTGGGATTTTCCACAGCTTGTAACCAATAAAGCTTCAACTTTCATGAATGAAGTACCTACTCTAAGAACGTTTGAATTTTTCACATCACTTTAAAATGCATTAACATCTCCAAGCTGTTGATCATTGCTTCTCACAGGAGAACCTTGCTGACCTCTAGTTTTTTTTCTCATGTCTCAAGTCTTCAGTCCCACTTACAAATTTTTTTATTCAACATAATTTTACATCATTATTATTATGTCTTCCACATAGCAGATTATTCTGATACCTGTTTGGAGTCTGACAAAGCAGCTTCCTGACCAATGATATCTTGACCATTTGTGACCAGGGTTCTGTTCTCGTCCTCCTCGACCTGTTCACCCCTTTGACACAGGACCACAATGCTCCTCCACCGCCTCTCCTCCCATCTGAACTTTCAAGGTTCTGTTCTTGACTGGTTCAGGTCCTATATTTCACACCGTCTCCACTTTGTGTCTGCCAACGGCTTTTCTTCCAGGCCCCGCACTGTCTTGTGTAGCATTCCTCAGAGCTCTGTCTTCGGTCCCCTCCTCTTCACCCTCTTGGTGACATCATCCGCAGACATGGGGTAAATTTACACATATATGCGGATTGTATCCACCACTCTCCACTTCCACCCTCAATTCCAGGACTACCGGCGTCCTGACTGCCTCCCTATCCGACATCGAGTTCTGGATGAGGGACAACTTTCTCCAGCTGAATGCCAGCAAGACTGAGGCCCACCTGATTGGCTCACATCAGCGCCTCTGCACCTGGAGCACTGGCAGCATTAGCATCCATGGCTGCACACTCCATTTCTTGAAACTAGGGAGGAACCTAGGTGTCTTATTTGACCCCGATCTGTCCTTTCTCCCCCACATCCATGGCATGAACAGCACTGCCTTTCACCATCTCTGTAACATTGCCATACTCCACCATTGCCTCACACCACAGGTTGCTGAAACCCTCACCCATGCATTCATCACATCAAGGCTTGATTATGGAAACTCCATCCCAGCTCTTCCCTTTACAAATTGCAGATCATCCAAAACTCTGCAGCTCGTGTCCTCTCCTGCACCGGGCTCCGTGACCCCATCAATCCCACCCTCGCCCGGCTCCATTGGCTCCTATCCCCCAGTGGATCGAATTCAAGACCCTTGTCCTGACTTTCAAGGCCATTCACGGCTTTGCCCCTTCCTATTTCTCTAACTTGCTACCTCCTTACAAACCTGCCCATCTTCTATGTTCAGCAGGCTCCCGTCTGCTCCACATCTCCAGGCCAACACTCCTACCATTAGTGATTGGGCTTTCAGCCTCTCTGGCCCTCACACTGTGGAACTCCATCCCACAGTCCCTCCGCCTTGCTTCCCCCCTTGAGTTTCTTATTGAAACTTAAATGGTAGGAACAAATATTGGTTTTGAGGAAAGAGGACAGAAGATAGGGTGTACATTTAGAGCCATTATGAGTAGGCTTAATAAAAACAGTACTAGATTTTTTTGCACTAGATCCACCCATATGCATGATGGCGTGCACATTGGTGCACGGATTAAGCACACATGTGCGCACATAGTATTACGAGGCATATCGATGTTGAGAAGAGGACTGTGTGGAGTCTCCAGATTAGTTCCGGTGAATGGCGATAAACCAATATTTGTTCCCACTATTTAAGACGTAAATGAAACAGGCAAAAGTGTTATGTCTGCACTGCAGTAGCCTTTCAATAATCAGTAATGGTGTTGAACAGTTTCAATAAGAGGAGTGTCTAATGTGAGTTATCGCCACCCACTTACTTGCCTCAGTACATGCCTGGTCTGATTGAGGTTCATGCACTGATTGACAGGTTGCTTTTTTCTTGCTGATCACGCCATTGTATAAGTGATTGTTGAACACTGAGTTTCTGTGTGCCAAATAGCAAAAGCAAAAATAAAACCAGAGGCTTACTGATGCGCCAAACGTATGACTTTGTTGTGTTGCAGTTTAAATTACACAATTGTATTTGTTCCACTGCCTTCCACTCTGACCTCTAGCTTGGATATAAAATACTATCTGCCCAGCGCCATAGGATGTTCTCTCAATGTCAATAGTGCTATAGAAATGTAACTTTCTAGTTGCATAAGACTTGTTGTTGCGGTTGTAATTCCTGGTAGTCTAGTCGCAATAAAACATTTGTTTGATCCACTGAAGCAAAGGAAACTGGAAGAATAACCGACATTGAAGACTATGGAAAAGGATGGTTACCATTTTGACTTGAGGTAGTCCTATACTCTTTAATGGAGGCCAGAAGGAAAGCCCACTATTTGGGATTTTATTTTGAATATGCCAGTTGAAACAGACTATTTCAATGTTATTTACTAAAATAATGGAGAAGCAGGAGGAGTATTTACAGAAAATCTGAGAAGGGATGTGGCATACTTGGAAAATTCCCACAACTCCTTTTCCTAAACACCCTTGAAGACAAGCTAGGGGTTACATTTCCTTGTGTTTAATTAATCTCCAGAAAACCAGTTTGTAAATATTCATGAAGTGGACCCAGTGTTCAGCAGCATTTCTCTTTGTTTGCTGCTATTGGGTAAACACCAGCATGTCGTGCCTCTATAGATGCTCCACTTCTACTGAAAAGCAAACAATGTTTGCAGTATTTCTTACGTTAAAACCTGTACCTAGCGATTTTCCAGCAAATCCTTTCATGCAGAAGACTTGAGCTCATTTTGTTGTAACTATGATGATCTGATTTTTTTTCTTTATGGTACCGTATATCTCCGCGTATAAGGCGCACCCGCGTATAAGGCGCACCCCCCGTTTTTGACCTTTTCTTGGTGAAAAAAAACGGAAGCATTTTCAATGATATTGCCGGCAGAAGGGAGGAAAGACAGGAGAGACAGGTAGGTAGAGAGAGAGGCAGGCACGCAGGCAGGGAGGGAGGGAGGGAGAGCGGCAGGTCGGCAGCCTGGGAGAGAGAGAAGGAGAGCGGCAGGCCGGCAGCCCGGGAGAGAGAGAGGGAGAGCGGCAGGTCGGCAGCCTGGGAGAGAGAGAGGGAGAGCGGCAGGTCGGCAGCCTGGGAGAGAGGGAGGGAGAGAGGCAGCCCGGCACGCAGGCAGGGAGGGAGGGAGGGAGGGAGGGAGGGAGGGAGGGAGGGAGGGAGAGCGGCAGGGAGGGACGCAGGCAGACTGGGTTCGGCAGAAGGTAAGCACAGCACTGAAGTCCGCTGCTGCCCGGGCGGCCGAGGCTGAAGCCCCGTCACCCGCTCCTCGCAACCCCCGCCGGACACTGACCAAACCCCGGCTGACAGCGCGCCGGCCGCCCCTCCTGTTTACTGTATCTCCGAGGCTCAAAATTGCTTGTATCTGCGTATAGGGCGCACCCCCCACTTTCGAGATCTTCCGACCTGAAAAAAAGTGCGCCTTATACGCGGAGATATACAGTAAGTATTTTCATAGAACACTGTAGCACAACTGTGAACCAGAAGCTAATATATGTGACACTATCACAGTCTCTGTGACCTTGTCTTAATAATAACAGTAATTGTGTTGGATGTAGCACCTTATCATGTTGTTGAGACGTCTTAAAATTCCTCACAGAATATACAGTAAAGTGAATTAATTGTATATTTTGTGGGCAAAACTCAGCAACCAATTACTTTTAGCAGTAGCATAAATTGATTGACCCAAATTATTTTTAAGGGATTATCACCACAGAAAAGCAACCCGTCAATCGAATAACTACCAGGTTTCTACATACTGCTAGGTGTGAGTTAGCAAACTTGCTCAATGTTTTCCTCTGCCTGGAAATTGAACCCAAGTCCTCTCGTTTGCGATGCAAGTGCTCTAACCTCTAAGGTACAGAACTCCATCTCTTTCACTGATAGCATTATAAGTGGATTATGATGTCAGGTATCACCCTGCCCAAGTTCCTTCTTTAAACCCTGTCGCTTTGCCTTGCTTCACAAACAAGCAAATACCATTGCTTTACTTTCATTCTTTCCAGGCCATTCTGAATTGTTTTCATATCACAATTAAAATAACAGCTAGCAACATTTTGATCTAAATTTGGTCCAAAACATGCAAAGTTTATTAAATCAATGTGCTAGAAGGGAAATGGGGAAGAGTGTTCACATCTATAGGCCAGTCAAGAATTCTTGATTTGTTTAATTACAATGATAACATCACTAGTTTTTATGCCTCTGCTGTAATTGTGCTGAAGAAGATAGAAGGTGTTTTTCTTGCCCTAATTTATATTCCAAACCAAATCAAAAGGAACATTGTAAGGGCAGGAAATGGCCTAAACTTGCCATTCATTTCTAAAGTCCTGAAGATCGTTGTGGCCACCCAATTACACTCACGCCTGTCCCTGATCTCCCTACTCAAGGCCCTCCAATCCAGTTTCAATGCTGTCCACATTAAAGAGAAAGCACATAGCAAAGTCACAAGTCCTCTCTGTCTCTTTGATCTGAGCTCCCTCTACATACTAGTCCTCCTGGCCCTCTCCACTGTGTTTGACACAGACAATTATGTCTCTTCCATAGGCACTGTCTCACTGATGAGCAACTGATGAGCAACTTTAGAACATAAGAAGTACAAGCACGGGTAGGCCTTTCGTCCCCTTGAGCCTACTTCGCCATTTAGTAAGATCATGGCTGATCTTCTATCCTAATTCCATTTACCATTTAACTTCCTACAGCTGAATGTTGATAAGATGGAAGCCATATTCATTGGTTCTCATCAAAATCTTCTCTCCTATGGCTTTGACATGCTCAATTTTCTCGGCGTGTCCCTCAGACTTACCAAACCCGTGAGTAATCTAGTTAGTAGATTTGATCCCCAGTTATCTTTCCTAACCCTGCATCTACACCTTAATCACCTCCCAATTTGATTATTCCAATGCCATCCTCAAACTGGCCTTCCCAGTTTCATCATTCACAAAATCCAACAAATTGAAAATTCCTCCACCTGTATTCTCACCCCCATCAAACTCCATACCACCATCACCCAGTCGTTGCCCAGCTCCGCTGGCTCCCTATCACTGATTAGATTGATTACAAGATCTTCCCACTGATTTAGAAATCAATTCCTGCTGTGGCACCTCCTTACCATTCTGTCTTGCTTCCTCCACCACCTTCACTCAGTTGGCTCCAGCTTCTTTCAACTCCCTCATCCCCTGTCCTTAAGCCATTAGACCCCCAAACTATGGAACTCTCTTCCTTAACCCCTCCACCTTGTCTCCTCCTTCACCATCAGATCACAATTGAAGAAGGTCTTCCTGTTCAACCACATCTAAGATCACATCCCCACTCTCCCTGGCTTGGTGTCAAATTGTTCAGCTCTCCAAGATGCTACCCCATGTAGCAGTGTCTCATAAATAGTTGTGGATGCAGATAGTTGCACATGAAGGTTACATATAAATGCAAGTTGATGTTGTTGACCTTTCTCAATGCACTGAATCTGTGGTCAGAAATCCATCCAAAAATGTTTAAATAAGCCATGTTCCAATACTTGTCTGGCAGACATCAAGGCCTGGATGTGTGTAAACATCTTGCAGCTGAACATGTACAAGACGTCAACGTCTTCACTCCTGTGGTTCTAAGCTCCTCAACCTTCCTGAGCTCAGACTAAATGAACCAGTGTGCAATCTAGTCATCCAATTTGCCTCCCAGTTGTCCTTCCTCCCCACATCCGATCCCTGACCGGGACTGCATTCTTCCACCTCCACCACATTGCCTGCATCTGACCATAACTTATCCCAAATACATCTGAAACCCTTGTGCATAGGATTGTCACCTCCCATTTGGATTACTTCAATGCACTCTTTCCCTCTTTCAGGTCCCACCTGAAAACCTTCTTCTTCGACTGTGCTTATGGCCACCTGCCCCCCTGAACACCTCCCAAGCTCGGAGTCAAGCTCCGCCACTGTTAAGCGCTGTGAGACACTACCCGGTGTGAGTGCTCTATATAAATGCAAGATGTTGCTTTTGTTGTTTTATGACCAAACATTGAAGCCATGTTAGCTGCAGGAGGATCTCTTGTACAAAGTAAAAAGCCCTCCTTTTCTAAGAATAAACTGTGAATTAGGACAAATATACTAAACATACTGTGGCTTCCAGACCTCTGTAAATGGGTTAATGTCATTATATGTTGTTTCAGTTCACTTCTCAGTTGATACTGCAGCATGACTTTAGTTTCAAAGTTTAGCACTCCCCTCATCAGATCCCTGCAGAAAGAATTGCACAATGCTCCTCCGGCCTGTGTTTTTTTCATCTGTCTTGTAGACCTAACCTGGATCCAGATGTACACAGTAATTTTCACCCCTGGCAGTGAAATTCAGCACAGAGGAACACGTCTGAAGGGAATCAGCAGTCAACAGTAGGCCTCAAGGTAGATAAGACTGTCATCGCCTGATGCTGTAATTATGAAGGTTGAAAAACAAACCCTGTTCCTTCACTTTTTTTATTTTAAGAAGAGTACAATGAATACTTGCCAATAGTTGTTTCCTGGAATATATGTATTCTTTGATTTGTTTGAATCAATAATAGCCATAAAGATTTCTCTTATCTTTGCCCTGCCTCAGTCCCCTGTTGCTCTGTCGTTTCCCTTTCTACAACACATCCTCTTCTAGCTAGGAGGGCTTTAATGATTTGAGCTAATTGAGAATCTACTGTAAAATCCCTTCTATGAAGCTTTCCTAATGCATCAAAGAATCCTACTTCTATACATATATCTGAGACCAAGGTACAAGAACGTCTGATACTTGACTGATGTTTCTCTTTTTATTAACTATTTTACAGTCATAAGTGCCAAACGAAAAGGAAACTCTTGGCCACATTGTGCAATAAATCCTCCAAACTCTGGTGCAGTATTTTTGTGCTGCATTTCAATTACCCTTTTAGCTTAAAATTTAAGATTGCACAGAAATGTGAAAAATTCTTAGATTCAAGTTCAGACTGTTCTTTTTAAGAACTGCAGGAAAACTGCTTCTGAATTAGGGCAGAATTTATCAATTTTCTACATTTCTGCATAATCAAATATTAGACTAAAATGGCCTAACAACAACAATAATTACATTTATATATTTATGTGGTAACTTTCATATCACAAGGACATTCTAAGACAATGGACAGTGAAGGGTTTGCACCCGAGATGATGGTGAAGGTGGGGGGCTGAGGTGTAGGAGGGAGATGACCAAAGGCATGGTTGCAGATGAAGGTCTTGAAATGGGTCTTGAAAAAGCTTGGTGATGGGATGAGATGGAGGGGCTTTGTGATGGAGTGCCAGAGGATGGTAGTAGAAAGGCTGAAAACCAATCTGCTGATGGTGGAGCAGTGAGGGTGGGATATGTGGAGCAGGCCAGTGCCTGCCGAGCGGATTTTCGTAAAATTTTAGTGGGTCGCAGAGGTAGGACCAAAACCCTGGAGAGCTTTAAAACAATTGTGTACAGCAGTGTCCCACCAACAGTCATGGATTGAAATTACCAATTTTACTGTTGTGTTTCTTTTGGAGGGATTATTATTAGGCATGTGGAGTAAAGAAACTTGCACAAGGTCTCGCCCTGACCTGCCTGGATTCAAACATAGGTCTCACGCTTGTAAGGCGAGTGCTCTAATCACTGAGCTACAGCAAGAAAGCGATGGGAAGTTGAGCAAGTTGGGATTTAGGATAGCCAAACTTGGATCTAAGAAAAGCATGGATGAGAGTCTCAGTCGTCTGAGGGGGAGATAGTGGCAGAGGTGGGTAATGTTGCAGAAGTGGGAGAAGGCAGAATGGGTAATGGATGTGGGTTTAAATATTACTTGAGAGTCAAACAAGATATCAAGTTTTTGTACTGGCTCAATGTGGTGGAGAGGGCATCCATTAATAATGATGCTGTCATTATAGGGTGAGACTATGTAAAGTTTCAGGTCTCAGAACTCCAACCTCAGAAGATTATCCTCACACTGCTCCAATGTTTCATGTCCATTCATTATCATCTCTGTCTGTGGCGTCAGAACAACAAATTCATTTGTATAGCGCCTTTCATGTCAGGAGAATGTCCCATGCCACTGGAGAGTCAGGGATTTGGACCCAAGCAGGATGTTTGAATCAGGGATGGTGGAGGGCAGGGAGGCTAGGGGTAAGAGGGTGGCTGAAGGTACGGTTATAAAAATGAATCGTGAGGTATCTTGAAGGAGGCAATTGAGGAAGTAAGGTAAAAGGACTGGGATAAAAGCTCCCAAAACAAATTTGACAAAGTAGTTACTCTGTGTTTGCTCTCTCTGGTACGGTTTTTCACAGTGCACTCTGATTCAAAGGCAATAGCCAGAACAGGTTTAATTGCATTCAGAAAGAAGAGATCATTAGCTCCCTTTGTCTGGGCCAAATCTGAAATAGTGTCCCAGAAGTGAACTGTAGCCGTTTCTAAGCATGTAGTAATCACCTTTGAGAATGTAGGTGCTAAAATGTGTCTGACATAAATGGCTCAGTGATAGTGACATGTGAAAGACTGACCACAAATGAAAAGATCGAGCTGAAGTATATAAAAGATGTTGGCATGAAGGCTGAAGTATGTCTACAAGCAAAATGTCTGACTGGATGTCAGAAAGGCATTAACGTTCTGGTAGTCTGTTGCCATCAGCTCAGAATTTCCTTGTTGCATTTTACAGCCAATGGTTATTACAGCTTGGAAAAAGGGTCATGATATTAGTCACCCATGACTCATTGTGCATCATGATTCCATCTCAAATATTAAACACAATGTCAATAGCTCCAAAGGTTGTGGTAATTGCTCTTTGGAGATGAGACACCACTTTATTAAAAGACCCATATTGTACACACAGGAGCTGAATGGATTGTTCCCAGTTCTATGAGGTAGCCTACGTTTAAAAGAAAGCTTTGGGAAAAAAATGCGGAAATCGGGTTCACAATCCTATCCTGTGTTGTGCACGAGAAGTACAATACCAAGAAAAGGTTGAGCCAACTATGTATCTATGGACTCTTTGATTTGCTCTTCTTTTTCTAAAAGCTTTTCATGTCTGCAGTTCATGCTGTATTTTCCTTTCATTTCAATAAGCATTTTTTGAATTACTGTACTACTTGTCTGATATTTTTGTGTGGAGATTTGGCATTGTAAAGGATTAAAGCGTGATAAAAATGATAATAACTGGAAATATATAGGAGAAATAGTAAAAGTGGAGTAGCTTTATGAATTATTTACTTAATTCTCAGAATGAAATCATGAATATGCAGATCATTGACATACATTGAATTGCACCATTATAGGGCTTAATTTGCGTTTCTTTCTTAAAGGATTTCCCCGTCTTCCAGATTCACTGTTTTCACTAATATGTTATGTTTTTTTGTTAAGATTTTTAAGTTTAAGGTTTTTAATGATGAAATGTGGGTGTAAATTGGGACAACAGTCCTTCTAACTTATTTTTGATGTCAGTGATGTATTATATGATCCAGTTTTCTCTGAACAAATATAAAAATATTGAGACAAACATAATGTTTATTGCATGAGTAAGGAAACTTGGCCAAGGTTTCGCACCCTGGGAATTGATCCCGGATCCTCATGCTTGTGAGACAAGCACACTAACCACTATGCAAAGGGACATCTCTTGTTTCAAGACACATTGTTGTTATATGTTTAGTCTCAGGGAATTATTATTTTTATTTTAGTTCAGCACCCTGTAGAACTTCCTTCCTATTATCTTTCTCAAGCAATTGGGAGCAGAAAGATATGTGGAGCTCCTGTAGCTTAGTGGTTAGAGCACTTGTCTTGCAAGCTGGGGAGACCAAATTGGGGAGACCTGTGTTTGAATCCAGGCAGGTCAGGGAGAAACCTTGGGCAAGTTTTTTTACTCCACACGCCTAATAATAATCTGTCCAAAAAAACCACAATAATAAAATTGGTCATTTCAATCCACGACTGTGTGGGACATTGCTGTGTGCAATTGGCTGCCGTGATTCACCCACAAATATAGTCAATTAACTTTACAGTATATTCTGTGAAGCGCTTTGGGACGCCGATAAAATGTGAAAAGTGTTATATTAAATGCAAGGATTATTATTATGTGGAACAAGAAGTGGTCACTTGTCCCACTGAAGTCACTTCTTCCATCTAATGCAGACTGTCATGGACACTGACTTACTACATCTTGAGAAGGAGGTGAATAACCTCAGGGGAAACATCCAATCCTGAGAAATTTCTCTCTGAATCCTAAAGATGATTTAGTAATGCTCTAGGATATCAATTTAACCTCACAATATGTGTTCAACCCTTAGCAAGAACACTTAACAGGGTTCAGAAAAACTATTCCACAGAGTATTTGGATCATATATGTCCAAGACACATAAATTGCAATCCTTTTTAACTAAATGTTAATCCAGCCTTTGCTTCTCAGTACCATTTATACATATATTGTGTATAAAGGTATGTGCATCTCATATTTATATAGAGATGCAGGATTAGCTAGACATAAGGTGCAATCTAAGTCCAAGAATATGATCCAATATACATTGTATTTTCCTTAGCAAGGCAAACCGTAATCAAGGACTGTCCGCCAGCTAAGTTAGTATATTTAAATATAAGCAATGGGTATCCACATAAGTTTAAATCTGTGACTTCTTTGATGGTCCTAATGCTCACCCCTGAATTGGGCTACAGATCTCTAACTAAGGTTATTCAATAAATATCCAGAAATATTTTGCATACAATTGCTGGAGGGAAGCATTATTATAATATTCTGGTTAACTAAGGAATTTATTTTGATAGCCTATCAATTTTTAGAGAAAGTTAGCAAGTGCATTTTGTATCTCTTGATATAAACATATGGCAGAGAAAATTACCTGGATTGCCTGGAAAATAATTACAATTTGGGGAAAGTACAGTACTTGACAAGGATATTCAAATCATAAAAGCACAAATTGTGTGACATTGCTCATCTGCAATCTCAGGAGGTAAATTAACAAACTATAGGGTCTGTCTTGTATTTGCCTATGTCAGATTGAAAACAATATATTTTTGGAAAATCTAACAAAGTGTAAAGTGATTTCCACTTTTAGTGATCCATGCCACTAATATTAATGCTTCTTGAAAATAAAGACACAAAGGCAATGTGTACACAATGCTCAAAAGTTTAAATGTTCTTTATTGACTCCAACAACAACTTGCATTATACAGTATTCTTCAAATGGGGTAGTGTCTCAGAGAGTTTAACAATGGCGGAGCTTGATGCAGAGCTGAAGACATTGGGAAAAGGGGTGGTCACAACCAGGAATATTCTTGCCATCAACTATCTCCAATTCATTCATCAAGAATATAATAGTTAACATCAATAAAAATCAATGCAACAGGATTTTCAATTTAACTGTGATGTGGAATCCTGTAGCTTAGTTGTTAGAGCATTCACCTTGCAAGCGAAAGACTTGGGTTTGATTCTAAGCAGGGTGAAAAGTTGGGCAGGTTTCCTTACTCCACATGCCTAATAATAATCCCTAACCCTAACCCTAACCTATAATAGTTTGGTCATTTTCAATCCACGACTATTTGTGAGACACAACTATGCGCAATTGACTGCCGCTTTTCGCCCAAAGTATACAGTAAATTCTGTGAAGCTCTTTGAGGTGTCTGTGAGCTGTGGAAAGCACTCTACCAAATACAAGGGTTATTATTATTATATGTTACCTTGTGAGATATGAAAAGTAATGCCACTGTTAGCAGTCAATGTGAGTTTTAAAAGCAGTTTACACTGATTAACTATTAATAGGAATGAAATTAAACCAACATCATCAGTATGTTTGAATCCTTCCCCAGGCCAATGTGACCCTCTTATACACTGGTATTTCTCACATTCATTCGAAAATGGAGTTTCTAATTTCAAAGCAATGTAAATCTTGAACATGATGTGTACTTCTCTATTTATCCATTTATACACAGTGTATATATAAAGTTATATGCATCTATATTTATATAGAGATGCAGGATTAGCTAGAGACAAGGTGCAATCTAAGTCAGTTTGGAGTTTCTAATTTCAAAGCAATGTAAATCTTGAACATGATGTGTACTTCTCTATTTTATCCATTTATACACAGTGTATATATAAAGTTATATGCATCTATATTTATATAGAGATGCAGGATTAGCTAGAGACAAGGTGCAATCTAAGTCAGTTCAAATCTAATATTGGCAATCTTGTTTTAGTATAAGCTGGTGATTTTGCTACACTTGTTTTTTGTATTCTGACAAAAAAAATGGGTACAGCTGTAACTTCCTCCCTGCTTATCTCAAGCAGCTGATGATCTGAAACAGGCTGTTTTTTTTGTAAGAAAGAATTGATGGAGAAAGGGACTTTGCAGGTATTGTTCCGCAACCTGTGTGTTTTTCAGTTTTGAAACAGGAGAATGTTATTTTTGATACAAAATTGGTTCCTAGAGGCAGGGTCTTAGATAAGGGGATGCAAAACAGTGATTAAGGAAGCTTGAAGGAATGCAAAGAAGTTAAAAGGGATGTATGCTCTGTTTGATTGGTATGGATTTTTCAGAATAACCAATAACCAATCGGATGTGGAAATACAGTTCGATCAAGATCATGAGATCCAATCGGACAACTCCCTACTGCTAACTAACCTCACAGGGATAGGTAATTGATCAATACTATTAACTTAGTTGCTCCCATTATCACGTCTTGAGCTACTGGGTCTTTGCTCTTTGTATTATCATTCACTGTGGAACAACAACAACAACAACAATTTACATTTATAGAGCGCCTTTCACGTCGGGAGGACGTCCCAAGGCGCTGAACAAGAGGCGTGTGACAATTATAACAACAATCAAATTTACATTTGTTCAGCACCTTTCACGTCAGGAGGTCTTCCCAAGGCGCTGAATAATCAGTGTTTGGGCCCTGAGCTGGGGTTTGGGATCAAGGAGAGTGGAGGGTAAGGGTGAAAGGAGGGTGATCAAATGCACGGATGAAGGGGAGGGTCTTGAGTTGGTCATGAAGGTGGCAAGGGTGGGGGCAAGAAGAAGGGGCTGTGGGAAGGAATTCTAGAGAGTTGGGGCAAAGTGGCTGAAGGATCACGCATCAATGGTGGTCTGAGTGAAGCGGGGGACGTGAAGCAGAACAGAACTCACTGATTGTAGGGAGAGGACAGGTTGGTAGGGGCTTAGGAGGTTCCAGAGGTAGTGGGGAGCAAGGCTATGGAGTACTTTGAATGTGAGGAACAGGACCTTGAACTGTACCTCTGTGTGATGGGAAGCCAGTGGAATCAGGCTAGGGTGGGGTTGACACAGTTGTGGAGCAGGGTTTAGTGTGGGGGCTAAAGGAGAAGCCATTTCTGGAGATGGAGTGAAGATGGTGTAAGAGGACATAACCATGAAGGTTGAGATGAGAGGAGAGATAGTGGAGGAGAATAGAATGGTCAATGGTATCAAAGGCTGCAGAGGAGTCAAGGAGGATGAAGAGACAGAGGGAGTCTTGGTTGCAGATGGACAACATATCATTTGTTACTTTAACCAAAGCTGTTTCCGTGCTCTAACAAAGGAAACAAATTAATAAACACTCAAGTTGTGCACACACTATTTCAACGTTAGTTAAATAATAACAGTAAAGTTTCGTTACAAATTGGCACCCTAGATGGGACTTCAATGTTAGTAATTGTTAAGAGGTGCACACCTCAAAGTTCTCTCAATCAATCATTGTCAGGAGTAGACAGTAAGCAAGGACCACAACCTAATTGCCATCAGATAGTGGATGAATCATAAAATCATAGAATCATAGAATCTTATGGTACAAAAGGAGGCCGTTCAGCCCATCGAGTCTGTGCCGTCTCTTTAAAAAGAACAATTTAATCTCACTCCCCAGCTCTCTCCCCATAACTGTGAAGCTCTGTAATTTCCTATAATTTCTTTGGTTTTGGGTGTTGGATTCTGAGTTAAGTTGCAGGACCCAGCTGGAATACAAGAATTAATACAGTAGTCGATTGTCGCACCACAGTGAATGATTTATTTGTGGACACTGCCCATAGGAATGAGCCATGGGAACATTGGGTCAAACAGCAAAAAGAATTGCTTCAAGAGAAGAAGCTAAATAAGCAAAGGAGAAAGGTTGCAATTATACAGGCACTAATGGATAAGAAACAGACCCTGGATAGGAAAGTCCGGCACTTGTTGGAAAATTTGAAACACGTTAAGTGAGAGAGACTGGCATTAAGTGATTAGCTTGAGGAATTGTAGAGACATTTTTGTGAGGAAAACAAACAGCTAGAATCTGAAGTTAAAGTGATGGAAGCCAGTGTAACTATGTTTGGCGAGCGCTGCTCAAAACAAAGGAATGGTGCACAGTACTAAGTAGAATGTGCCAACGGCTGGAAAATGATAAAGGAATGTAACAGTGACACTTCAAGGATTTAGAAACTCTAGGCAAATCAGTTTCAGCAAATGACTGACATAAAGTGAGGACCCCCAGTCGGGCAAGATGAATGTAAAAATGTGATAAACAGGCTGTGAACAAAGTTAAGTCTACAGAGAGGAATAATAGTGGCAGCAAACCATCTCATGTACTCCCATAAGAAAGAAGTGATGTGGATGATAGTGAAGGAGGGGATATTGAGTGAGATGATATGGCTAGGAAAGCATGGGAATATGAGGATAATATACAAATATTTCTTGTGGAATCCATTATTCAGCTAGCAGAAATTGTTTTAGCTCATACAAAGCACTTCAAAGTCAAATGTTTGACTTCTAGTGTTGCTTCTTTGGGAGATAAGTTAAAATCTTATGTACGTATGGTTTGTGGATTCTTGTACAGTATTGTTTAGATCACTTGCCTTGCAAGTGAGAGGAATTGAGTTTGATTCTTAGGTGGGAAAGTGTGAAAACTTTGGCTTTCCTTATTCCATGCACACATTTTCCTTATTCCATCCACACATCTGGTTACCTAGGAATAAGGAAGAATCCAGTTGTTAGTCGGTTGGTGGATCACTTTTCTGGGGGTAATAATGCCTAAAAAAAAATCAGGTCACTCACTCAATCCATGCCTGTTTGTGGAACACTTCAGTGCACCGACTTCACTGTATATTTGCCAATATACAATGAAGTCACTTTACAGTTTGTGGAGTACTGTAGCTCAGTGGTTAGAGCACTCGCCTTACAAGCATGATACCTGTGTTTTGAATCCTGACAGATCAGGGCGAAACCTTGGGCAAGTTTGCTTACTCCACACGCCTAATAATAATCCGTCCAAAAAAAAACATAATAATAAAATTGGTTATTTCAATCCACGACTGTTTGTGGGACACTGCTGTGCGCAATTGGCTGCCAAGTTTTGTCCACAAATATACAGTGAATTCACTTTACAGTATATTCTGTGAAGCGCTTTGAGACGTCAATAAGATGTGAAAAGCGTTATATCAAATGCAAGGATTAGTGCTTTGATACACTTAGAAGACCTTGAGCAGCTGGCTAGATTTCACCAATGTGAAGGGCATAAAAGGGTTATGATGTTGCTGTTCTCAATAGCACCTCAGAATCATACAACCTTGCCTACCAAAGTCAAGGACAGCCAAGTGGATTGGCAAATCACTAAACAACAACAAAATTACATTCACGTTGAGAGGACGTCCCAAGGTGCGAAAGATTACATATTCCACATAACTGGTTTTGCCCAGGGAGACTACCTCCAAAGAGTTGTTGTTGAGTTAAAAAAGATGATTTCATATTCTTTGCTGTATCTAATTACATTATAACTCATTTCTGCCTCACCAAAGCTGTCAGAACCTCCCATCTTTCCTTGCAGTTTCAAAGTGCAGCGGCAGCCCACAGGAAAAGAGCTTCAAGTCCCCAGTGTTCAGTTTGCAAAAATATAGTCATTTCATATTTTTTAAAAGTACAACATTATTTCAAGGACTCCTATCCCACTGGAGGTAATAGTTTGTTCATGTGTATTTTTTTTACACACAGGTAAGTTCTATAAATAGATAGGTCATACAAAGTAACAATGACAACTAAAATATGAACCCAAAGAAAAAGACTTTAATAATTAACAAAATAAATTAGCAGCTTTGAATAAATGATAATTTGAAACCTCATTCCCTTTAAGAAAAAAATGCTATTTCTTAGCATTATTGATGGTGATGTACATGTTAAGGACCAGATTGTATTATTTAAGAAACTACTTTAACATCAGTGCAAATTATACAACTTAGCTGCTTGGAAATATATTGGGCGCTTAAAAAGTATGTGCAGTATGTACATAGGATGATGCACAGACTAAAATAATATTAAAAAGAAGTATTTGATGTGCATTAAAAATTTCATGTAATTTATTGTTTTTCATTCGGCTATTATGAATGAAAATCTGAACTTGTGGAGGATTTTAATTGTTTAAATGCATTTGTACCTGTCTGGAAAATAATACTATATTTAGACCATTTATTATTAACTCCTTTAAGATGAGAATTGGAACAGATCTACCTTTAGTTTCCAGCAGGTGCCTTGTGGATGTTCCTCCCTGGAGTGCACTGACCTTAAGCCTAGTTCCTCCAATACATCTCCAGATGCATCATGCTTCCATGTCCCCAATAGCCATGACTTTGTTCCAAAGGGAGAGATCAGGTCAACGCTGAGGTCACCCCTGCAGACGTTGGTAATACTAACAACAGGCTGAAGATTAGATAGAAGCATTCATTCAATAACGTCAAATGGATTGTATGTCCCTAAAGCTTTGAGTAAAATGAGTTTATGGGTAATTCCACTATTGTTTGCCCTCTGGACATTAGCCTTTAACTATTACAGTGGCAGTCTATCATCACTGAAATCTGGAACCATTTATTGAAAATTGATTAAGCACCATGAACGCCAAGTGTTAAAAAATTTCCTTTGAGCCACCATAGAAACTCTCACACTTTTTAATACTCACTTTCAATCCCTGTCATTTAAAAAAAACCTTTAGGTGTTTGAGAGAAGAGAAAGAAAAAAAGCCGCTTAATGATAAAATGTGGGCAACTGCGTTTCTGTACTGCAACACAAAATATGACAAGGTAGCTGTTTTCAGCTTGCAAAGTGCCTTTAGCCAATCAGCGTATTCTTTGAATTTCATCTTGGTTGTTGTTACTATATTCCAGACAATAATTTTAGGTGCAATCCAATGGAAATTTCAAATGATCCTTCCTGGACAAATATACCGTATATCTCCGCGTATAAGGCGCACCCGCGTATAAGGCGCACCCCCCACTTTTGACCTTTTCTTGGTGAAAAAAACCGGAAGCATTTTCAATGATATTGCCGGCAGAATGGAGGAGAGACAGGAGAGACAGGTAGGTAGGGAGAGAGAGAGTGAGAGAGGCAGGCAGGCACGCAGGCAGGCAGGGAGGGAGGGAGGGAAGCAGGCAGCCAGGGAGAGAGAGAGGGAAGCAGGCAGCCAGGGAGAGAGAGAGGGAGAGAGGCAGGCAGGCAGCCAGGGAGAGAGAGAGGGAGAGAGGCAGGCAGGCAGCCAGAGGGAGAGAGAGAGAGGGAGAGAGGCAGGCAGGCAGGCAGGGAGAGAGAGAGGGAGAGAGGCAGGCAGGCAGGGAGGGAGGGAGAGGCAGGCAGGCAGGGAGAGACAGTGGCAGGGAGGGAGGCAGGCAGACTGGGTTTGGCAGAAGGCAGGCAGCAAGCACAGCACTGAAGTCCGCTGCTGCTGCCCGGGCGGCCGAGGCCGAAGCCCCATCACCCGCTCCCCCCAACCCCCCCCCGGACACTGACCAAATCCCCGGCTGACAGCGCGCCGGCCGCCCCTCCTGTTTACTGTATTTCCGAGGCTCAAAATTTCTTGTATCTGCGTAAAGGGCGCACTCCCAACTTTCGAGATCTTCCAACGTGCAAAAAAGTGCGCCTTATACGCGGAGATATACGGTAGTCAATGTATGGCTGTGCATAGTTTTACACATATTTTTGTCCAGTTGAGTGACACCTGCAGAAACAGAACACTGTGTTTAAAAGTAACCAATTTGCAAACAACAATGTCCTGCAACTAGCTGTACAATAAATGTTTTTTTTTGGCCTGGGCACTGGGAGAAACTCTTTTCCTTTTGAGTAAAGTCATGAGATCTTTAACATCCAGTTAAACTGGCAGATAGACATCAGATTAACATCTCATATGACTTGCAGCATCTTTAACAATGTAGCACACCCCTAGCTCTGGATTTGGAGTTTCAGCCTAAGGTGTGAGTTCCCATCCCAAAGTGAAGCTTGACCCGGAACCTACTGGCTTAGAGGCAAGAATGCTACAAACTGAACGAGGCTGTCAATATCCACACGTACTACTGAGGGTGGATCAAAAAAGGCACTGAATATACATCAAAAGCATTCCTTATGCAGAGGGAGAAGAGAAAAATACAATGTACTGGAGGGTTGCAAATGTTACTCCCCTATACAAAAAGGGGCAGAACAACAACAATAACAAAATTATATTTATAGAATGCCTTTCATCTCGGGAGGATGTCCCAAGGCTTTGTTGTCGGGATGACGTCCGGAAGGATAAACCCAGGAACTACAGGCCAGTTAGCCTAATGTCAGTAGTGGGAAATCTTCTAGAGACTATAATCTGGGACAAAATAGAATTTCACTTAGGAAAATATGAGTTAATAAAGAAGAGCTAAAGGCAAATCGTGTCTAACAAACCTGATAGAGTTTTTGATGAAGTGTCAGAGAGGGTGGATAAAGATAGTGCAGTTGATAAGTTAAATGGATTTTCAAAAGGCATTTGATAAAGTGCCACATGAGAGACTTGTGAGCAAAATAAAAGTCCATAGTTTGAATGTGATAGTGGCTACATGGTTACAGAACTAGCTGGGAGGCAGAAAGTGATGGTGAACAGTTGTTTTTCTGATTTGAAGGAAGTGTTCAGTGGTGTCTGTCTACCGGGAGTAGGTATTGGGATCACTGCTTTTTTGTTCTATACAAATGACCTGGACTTGGGTTTATTGGTATAATTTCCAAGTTTGCAAATTGTACTAAGCTAGGAACAACAACAACTAAATTACATTTATAGAGCATCTTTCACACAGGGAGGATTGGTAAACTAGTAAACCATGAGGAAGATAGCAGCAGATAGAAACAGGATCTAGAGATACTGGTAAAATGGGCAGACATATGGCAGATGAAGTTTAATGTGGAGAAATGCATATTGAGAGAAAAATGAGAGGCAATATAAGCTAGATGTACAATCTTAAAGTGGGTGAAAGAGGGGAGACGAAGAAAACTTTTTTCACACAGTGAGTTGTTCGGATCTGGAATGCATTGCCTGAAAAAGTGATTTAAGTCAATTCGATAACAACTTTTAAGAGAGAGAGGTAGATAGCTATTTGTGAGGACGAGCTTGCAGGGCTTTGGAGAGGCAGAGGAATGGGATTGATTTGGACAGGTTTCTTCAAAGAGTCGGCACAGACATGATGGGCCGAATGGCCTCCTCCTGTGCTGTATAATTCTATGACTCAATGAATGAGGAAAAGCAAAGCTGCTTTCCTGCCCAGCAGGCAAACAATTGAAGCATCTACCAGCAGAGGCCTGGGAGCGGAAGGCTCTTTGTCTAGTCATAAACAACAGCCATGACGGAAGCAGATGTAAAGATAGAAAGAAAGCAACATCATAAGTAAACTAACATGCACTAAAAAGGATTAGTGAGAATGCTTATATCTAATGTGTTGAAATAATTAAATGACTAGTAATGTACCTAAGTAAAAAAAGCTCATAAACATGCAAAGCTGGGACAAATATTTCTATGCAATGCAAATACTGTTGATCATCAATTTTAGCAATCTGTTAATAATATGATTATTTAGTCTCCAAATATTTATTGCTTGGCTCGCTATTACACGGTGGTTACCGTTAATGATATGTAATAAAGGAGAATAAAGTCAGCATCAAATTGGTTTTAAAGTGTGTGCTGCTGGCACAATGTACTCTGTGTGACTGGCAGCCTCTATACAAGACTTCAGGCAAAACAAGTGTGTTTCCCTACATTTAGGGCAAGCAGATGTCACCCAAAGGCAAGACATGGGTGCAGCTTGTTGCTATGACAACACAGTAAGAATTACCAATCCTTGAAATACTTGGTGTTCATCATCAGGAAACAATACTGTTTCTTTTGTGAAATTAAATATTTGAAGCCTATCTTAACACAGGAGTGCACACGTTTTTAAAATTGACATCTTTTACACACAGAAAATCCATCAAAGAGTTTGAATATTGATCAAATGACTGTAAAACCTTTGCATATATTGTAATACAGTACTTTGAATATAATTTATTGTTATGGGGAGACTCAAAAACTCACTGAGTGGGCTTTGTTTCAGCTTTGGGGTCTAGTGTAGTGCACTGTTACAGTAAAATTTTCTGCTCTGTTCTCTCAGTCTACTTACCTAGCTCACTTGTCATTGGTGTTGTACTGTAGCACAAGGCAATCTATTGATTCCAACTTCAACGCGTGAACAAACAATGACTAATAATTTATCATTCTGCTGGTTTATGAATCCAACCACGCTGATTGTTTAAGAAAACATAGGTGACATTCTCCCTACAGTTTTGGAGAAATAAAATTGTCATTTTGATCAATTTGTAGACTGGATGAGTGGCTGGAGAAGTGGCTGTCTCAGCCTATTCTTTTGCAGATAAGGTGGAAGGCATCTGTCAATGCTGCTCTGTAACCAGTTGCTAGGAGGTATCTGAAAGTGGATGACGTTTCTTCCCAGTCCAGTCTTTCTTCCATGTAGGCACCTCCCCCACAAGCACAGCTGAGATCAGAAGGTTACCCTGTGGAGAATTGTGGCTTTGAACCTGTGCTACACAATGGAGAATCAACACACCATACCATCTGTTTTATATCTATTCTATATAATATAGATTGCACATTATACCGCACACCCCCTCCACCCTCCCACCACATACATTGACAGCCAGTCTCTGACTATCACAGCTCCAGAATGGATTACCCTTTCTGTCTGGCTAAATAGATTACTTTGCCATAGTATATTATGACTATGGTCCTATCATAGGAACCAACCATTCATTATTATTGACAATTGGAGTAGAGAAAATGACAGTTTTCTACAGAATTTACTAGTGGTGATTCAGTCTCCAATGTGAAAATATTGAAATCCATTCCAGTCACAGGGAGATTTCCATATGTCTAGGTGACACAAATATATATGGAACACTCAATCTGATTTGCATATTCTTAATTGTGGTGATGGATTCCGCATGTGTCAGACATCCAGTTGACTAAAAATAGGAAACTCCTTCCTGTTACTGACTGTACCATATGTGTGTCATCCTGGCTTGGTTTGTAGACGACCCACCTCTGAGTTAGAAGGTTGTGGTTAGGACTTGGAATCCATAAATTACTATGTAGTGCTGGAGGCGAGCTGCATGGTTGGAGGAAGTGACTTCCCGGTGAGACGTTAAACTGGGATCCTGTCTATCTATACAGGTGGATGTTAGAGATCCCATGGCACTATTTGAAAAGAAAGTACAGTTTCTCCTAGTGTTTCTCCAAGTTTCTCCAAGTTTCTCCTGGCCAACAATCTCTAACATAAAATTGGTCACTTGTTTCATGGCTGTTGTTGGACATTGCTGTGTGCAAATTGACTGCTGTGACAAAAAACAAAGAGCTACATCATTTTATAGTATATCCTGTGAAATGCCTTGAGATGTCTCGACAATGTGATGAGGTGTAAGTATTATTATTATAGTACATCATGACTAACTCCTAGAATCTGTACTCAATGCATTAAAAGTGGACCCTGGATTGGAGCCATGATGTTCAGGGATTGTCAGCAAGTTTTCTAGCTGATGATTTCAAGTCACAGTGAATCATCTCGCTAATCAATATTTCTAAACCCACCATCCCCACCACTCCCATTGTACAAATACCGATGGACATACATAGAAACGGCAAAATGAAAATAAGTTACCAATTAAACAATAGGGAAATGCTTGTGTAGCAAGTAATGTAAGCATTTATGCACTGTACTATTATTTTTAAATTTGCAAGACCAGTATATATTTTTTGTAGTTAGGTAGTTGAAGATTGTTTTATGCTTACCAGTTTAATGATAGCCATTAAATACTGATTAATAGACAAATAAGGTGATAATCATTCTATTCTTAAGTTAATTTTTCTCTGACCTGCTGGAGTGCCTAGCTGTTGATGCCTTCAGCTGCACTCTGACATCCACACATAGTTAGATGTTCCTGTTAATATTATGAGCGAAGTATTACAAAACACAACTTATTTCAAAAAGCACCTTCATGTAGGGTGGTGTCTTGGAGCACTAAACCATGGTATTGTTTGTTACCAACCAACAAAGAAAAGGGAGGAGATTGTAGGCATGATAAAAAAGGGGAAGTCTTCATTAAATCCATGTTTTATTTTAAACAAAACTAAACTTAATTCTTGCTGGTGCAAAATTTTACAATGAAGTGTGTTACATGTTATGAATGTTTGGGTAAACTATTCACACCTTGAACAACCCTCATCCTTCCCATCAGCACAAAACAGCTTTGATATATTTTTTGTTCTTTTATTTTTCTGATATCCTTCTCATTATCTTGTTGACTCAATACTTGTTTCCATCACAGAAACAACAATAACTTGCTTTCATGTATGCTCTCCATGCTGGGTGGCACTCCAGAGTGTTTAACAATGACCGAGCCAGAGAGAGGGGGAAAGTGACCATAGGCACGGACAAAGAGGAAGGTCTTCACCCGTAACCTGAAAAGAGACCACAGAACAGGGAGCTAGTGGGGGGATTCAGATCAGTGCCTGTTCAGGAGGTGTGCTTTGCTGGGAATCTGAGAAATGTCGCCCCATGGTATGAAAGTGCCCTGCTCTTCTCTCCACTCTATCCAGCAGACAAGATGAAAAAATCAGCATTTAAAAAAAATGGTAGCTGAAGAGGGGAATCCAAGTATTATTCTTTGGTCTCTGAATTGGAGTCTGGGAAAACAACATATCACTGTAGCACATCTAAATAAGAGCACCAAAGATAAGGGAAGCAGAGGCTAAACAAACAGAATGCAGGGGTCGATTTTGTTTCATGAGACAAGGATGCCTAAAGCAGATATATGACAGGAAATAGGGAATATGGAAAATAAATCATCTGGTGATGATAGGAGAGTGAAGCAGGGTGAAGTGCAATTTGGTTTGTGATGTGATAATTATTAAAATTCAGTTGTTGCAACCATTGAACCAAACGTCACGCCTTTGACATGCTGTGACTGTCCCAGCATTCTGGTATCAGTTCAGGGAATACTAGTATAACTCAATTTTAAGGTGTTTGGAAGCACTTTAAAACATCCTCCTGATGTGAAAGGCATGATATAAATGTAAATTGAATTCTGTTGTAAAGTAGATATACAACAACATGTAAGCCACCTACACTGACTTGTATATGCGAGATACACCCTAATTCCAGAAAGTATTAGGTGCAGTTGGCAGGAGCTAAGGGTTTGGGACAATCTTGAGTGCTCTGAATCTTTAAGCACTCTGAAACGCCGTCCAGCATGGAGAGCGCTATATAAATCAAAGTTGTTGTTGAGTGGTTGAGTTACTGCTGGAATTTAACCAATCTAAACCATGTAGCTTGCTATTGAAAACAAGCACCACTTGTCCATACAGGAACATCTAGCAATTAGAGCTTTGACTTTCAGGGTTAACAGCTGAGTGGAAGTATCCATGCTCCCAGTGCTTGTTCTGTCCCTGTCAATGTGCCAGGCTGACTGGTCTGTTGTAACAGTGCTGTGGACTTACCTTGACTCTGAAATTGCACTGTTAGGAATGTAAACATGTAGCCAACCCAGCCCCATAGAAACCCCTCTTACTTCACCCCAATGAAGAAAATTATTCATTCATTATCAGGCGTAATACATAAGAGAAAAAAGCTAGGAAAAGGATCAATGGAAAACAACAACAAAATGCAACAAAATTACATTTGTAAAGCACCTTTCATATCAGGAGGATGTCCCAAAGCGCTGAATAGTCAGAGTTCAGGACTTGAGCATGGGGGGGTGGAGGGGAGGGTTGGGATGAGGGACAGCAGAGAGGTAAGATAGTGGCTGAAGGCATGGTCGAGATGGAAGGTCTTGAAACCAACTTGAAGAAGGCAAGGGAGGGAGAAAAGCGAAGATTTTGTGGGTTTGAGTTCGAAAGCAAGGAGGCAGAGAGGCTGAAAGCTCAACCACCAATGGTAGGACGGGTTGGGCTAAGGTTTGAAGGCACATCAGCCATGTTCTCATGGACCTCGAGCCATTGAGAGTACAATTAATAACAGGATCAGAGTGGACTGATGCCACAGCACAAACCTCTCTGGTCTACGGCAGCTACAAGCTGTTGTGGGGTAGAGGGTGGATGGTTTACATGGGGTGGGGGGGACCTCTCCTGCAAAGGGTTAAAAGTGGATTTGAATTGATATATATGTGTATATTATATATGTATGAGAAAAGGATTCATAGGCAAATAAATGTGTCGGGCTTTTTCTAGATTGTGCGACACTAGCACTTCTCAAGGGAATCTTTTTTCCATTGTTGAAACGTTTGATCTGCACTTTTGCTGTGGTTACGCCTCTGCTTTTTTTAATGCCCCTTAAAACCTGCTACTGCCATTAAGAGACTACTCAAGGAACTGTACAGCAAATGAAGCCAGGAGCATACTGTTTGCCTGGACACATTGTGGATCCATGCCTGATGATTACCTTCTCCTACCTTTCTTTCTCCCTCCTCCCACTGTATGCTATTCACATCCTCCCCCTGTATGCTATTCACATCTGCTTCTATTGATGATAATACAGTGTTTTATGCATCAAATTTACATTTCAAAAATGCCATATCGCTGGTATTGATTAATTATTAATCATTCATCAGCCACTTCTGTAGATTTACTTCAACTTTGATTAAGCTACACATCTCTAAAGGGGCTTTAATCAAAATACTTTTCTGCTGGGTTCCGCCCCCATACATATTGCCATTTGTAGTCATATATTTGGTAAAATCTACCACAATAAAAATGGTTGGGCATTCATCATTCTGATTTAGTGTTTGAACTTTAAAAAGGAGAGTTGAAACAAAACACAGTACTCACAAGCTTGAGTGGCAATTCTTCTGAACACATCCGCAGAGGTCTTACAGAGGTTCAGATAAGAGCCTGCTGTACCATTAATCCAGCATCAATGAGGCCAACCCATACCTGTAATCCACAGAAGCAGAAACTATTCAACTTCGAAATACAGGACAAATTTAAATGCAATAAAAGCTTTACATGTCCTCCTTTGAACATACAGTGCAGTACTGTGCTGCTCCTGACAAGCAACCACCAACATCCTTTGCAAGACATATCCTTCTCTGGTACGATTTCCATTTAAAAAAAATTAAAGGAAAACAAAATATATAGAAGCTGCATTTAGTACAATTCAGTACATGCACATAAACACAATGTTGACAAAACCTAGATACAACAACAACAATAACAAAAACAATACCCAAGCAGCTTCTCAGAGCGCTTCACAATAGCGGAGCCTGGGACGAGCCAGGGGGAGGGAGACGGTGAACGTAGCCGCAGTCGAACACAAAGGTCTTCAGGCACGATCTGAAAATGGAAAAGGAGAGGGTGAGATGAAGGGATTGAGGGAGGGAGTTCCAGAGTTTTGGGGGTTAGTGGCTGAAGGCACGGCCGCCAATGATGGAGCGGAGGATTTGGGGGACAAGGAGGAGGTCAGGCCCGGTAGAGCGGAGGTACTGCTGTGAGGAGAGAGGAGGTTAGAGAGATAGGGAAGTGCAGAGGAGTGGAGGGATTTAAACACAAGAGTGAGGATCTTGAATTCAATCCTTTCTATTGAAGTCTGGCAAGGTATGGTATAATCGGGGAGCAAAGTTTGGTTCGAGTGAGAATGCGTGCGCCGGACTTCTGTATGAGCTAGATTTTGTGAATGGTAGTGGAGAGGAGACCGGCGAGGAGGGCTTTGGAGTAGTCCAGCCGAGAGGTGACAAAGACATGGACCAGGGTTTTGGCTGCTTTTGGGGTGAGATTTGGTGGAGATGGGCAATATGGTGGAGATAAAAGAAGATATGCATTTCCATGGAATAGATTCAACATGAATACTCCCTCATTCCAAGAGCTCTGGGACAGTACTCCCATGATGGGTGCTATATAAAGGCAAGTTATTGTTGTTGTTGTTATCTCATGTCACTCCACAGCATACATTTTACTGTAGTTACAATATGGCTTTTGCAGCTTGGAAGAAAAATAAGCTATTGCCATTTATTTTTCTGCACGTCTGTTTGTGTTCATACACAATAAAGCAGCGCCAGAGGGACAAGTTAACAAGTTGGAAATTAAAAATGAGAACCTATGGGGATAGCTTTCTTTTCAGAGAAACAGTGTTTTAATTTGTTCAGCGTACATAAACCATTATCATTATCTGAAATCTGGTAAAACACTGCAGCAATTGTATGGAAACTCAAGTTTACAATTCTGAAAAGAAATGATCATATCAGCAAGAAAATGAATACACTACCAGAGACTGCACCCAACATTAAATACAACATTATCCACATTATTCAGTTTACCAGATACAGTAAATTCCAGGAGTAATTTGGATGGAATGTATCAATGTTGAAAATAATATATAAGCAGGAAAAAACAATGTCCCTTTGGCACTTTTTGTGAGGCATATATAACACATAAACATTCAGTGGTTAACTACTAAACTGTATGTATGGGGTCTAAAATAAATTGTTTCCTAATGGAATTATTTTAATCATGAATCATGTCAGAATTCCCGTTGATCCAAAAGACCTCTGCTCCAGAATTAAATTGGGTCACAGCAGAATTCCTGTGGGTCAGTGTGCTGTACTCCTGTTTACTTGAAGGATTCCCCATTTCTTTATTGCAGAATCCCAAGAAATACCACAAATTAGACTCCAAAAGAGTGCAAATCCTGCAAGATAAACATTGAAAGAATTAATACTAGTGTAAGTAGTTCTTTGCACTGATTCCCTTGTGTTCAGATATTCTGCGAGTAGTTGAGGGGTCGACAACAGTTCCAACCACCATGGGTCTCGCAGATGAGGTTGACATTGGGTGGGTTCTTAGGGCAGAGTTGAGAAGTGTGGAGTCAGCTAACAGACAGTTTCACAACTGGTGGAATCATTACTAAGTGGGAAGGAATGTGTGAATGAGCCGTGGTCAGGAGGATGGTTGCAATGCTCCCATGCATTTCCCACTGAGCTATAAGTGGGAGAGGTAAGTGGGATTTCTGTAAAGCATTCTCAAATGACAGAATTTACAGTAAATTATCACTAACCATTAGCTCACTAACACATTTAAGATTTTCAAGTTAAAAACTTGACATTTTGAAAATTATAATAATAATCTTTGCATTTAATATTGCTCTTTTCACATCTTCTAGATGTTTCAAAGCACTTCACAGAATATTCTGTAAAGCGAATTGACTGTATATTTGTATTTGAAACAGTGTTAAAAGGTTTATTTAAAAAGGTCTATTTAAACAGGTTGTAGCATCTTACACTCTGTATTCCATCATTAACTGTACAAATATCTGGACTGAATTTTGTACCATATATGTAAACAAAGCATGTACTACAGACACGCACTAATTATTTTATTACTAATGTGTCTTTTTTTTGTTATGATAGTTGTGATAGCCTTTGACACTGTAGACCATGCAATCCTCCTCCACCACCTCTCCTCCCACCTCAACTTTCAAGGCTTTGTCCTTGATTGGTTCCGGTCATACCACTCACACCGCCTTCACTTTGTCTCCTCCAACAGCTTTTCCTCCAGCCCCCACACAGTCTCTCCCAGGGCTCTGTCCTTGGCCCCCTGCTTTTTACCCTCTACACCCTCCCCCTCGGTGACCTCGTCCGCAGACATGTAGTAAATTTCCACATGTATGTGGATGACACCCAACTCAACCTTTCTGCTTCCACCCTTGAATTCAGGACTACTGGTTTTCTGACTCTGTGTCAGTCCGACATTGAGTCGTGGACGAGGGACGACTTCCTCCAAATAAATGTCAACAAGAAGGAGGCCCTCCTGATTGGTTTGCATCAGCGCCTCTGCACCTCAGGCGCTGGCAACATCAGCATTCAAGGCTGCACTCTCCATCGAAGCCAGTCAAGAATCCTTCCTCCCCCAAATCCGCACCATGACTGGTACAGCCTTCCACCACCACTGCAACATTGCCAGACTCTGCCATTATCTCAACCCCCATGCTGCCGAAACACTCATCGATGGATTCATCACATCTAGGCTCCCCAAACCAGCATCAGCTGCCTTCACTCCACCGGGTCTGGCCTCCTCCAGGTCCCCCGAATCCTCCACTCCACCCTCGAGGACCATGCCTTCAGCCACTACGCCCTGAGGGTCTGGAACTCCCTTCCTCACTCTCTTCGCCTCGCCCCCTCTCTTCCCAGTTTCAGATGACAGCTAAAGACCTTTCTCTTCGACTGCGCCTTTGGTCACCTTTCTACTCCTGCCCCTGGCTCGGTCCCAGGATCCGTTACTGTGAAGTGCTCTGAGACTCTGTCCGGAGTGGAGGGCGCTATATAAATTGAAATTGTTGTTGTTGACTACAGGAACTCTCTCCTCATTGGCCTTCCCAGCTCCTCCCTTCACAAGCTGCAGATTATTCAGGACTTTGCAGCTCATATACTCTCCCGCACACGGCTCTGCGACCATATCACTCCCACCCTTGCCCGTCTCCACTGGCTCCCCATCTCCCAGAGAGTCGAATTCAAAATCCTTGTCCTCACTTTCAAGGCCATGCCCCCGCCTATCTCTCCGACTTGCTGTCTCCCTATCAGCCTGCCCGTCCCCTCCGTTCAGCAGGCTCTGGCCATCGGTGACTGGGCATTCAGCCTCTCTGCCTCCACACTCTGGAACTCCATCCCACAATTCCTTCACCTCTCTTCCTCCCGTTCCTCCTTCAAGGCCGGTCTCAAGACCTTCCTCTTTGACCATGCCTTCCGCTCCCCTCGTAACTCTTCCCCCTCTCCTATTCTCTTTCTCCCTACTCCAACCCCCACTTACCTGCTTGGGACCTGACCTAACTGTTCAGCGCCTTCGAACGTTCTCCCGACATGAAAGGCACTCTATAAATGTAATTCTGTTGTTGTTTTGTTGTTGTTGTGGAGGTAGTACCTCACAAACCGCCAGCAGTACATCTCCACAAACGTCTTTTCCTCCCGCACTCACCCAGTTACCTGGGGGTACCCCAGAGATCCATCCTTGGCCCCCTCCTTTTCCTAATCTACTCGCTTCCTCTTGGGGATGTGATCCGCAGACATGGGGCACACTTCCACATGTACGCGGATGACACCCAACTCTATCTCTCCACCTCACTTTGCAACCCCCAGTCCCCCGATGTTCTGTCAGCCTGCCTTTCAGACATCAGGGGCTGGATGTGCACAACTTTCTTGCAGCTGAATGTTGACAAGACGGAGGCCATGCTCCTTGGCTCTCGTCAACGTCTCCATTCGCACGGCTCTCACCTCCTCCACCTTCTCGGCCTGCCCCTAAAACTCACCGAATCTGTGCGCAACCTTGGCATCAGGTTTGACCCCCAACTGTCCTTCCTCCCCCACATCCGATCCGTCACCAGCACTGCGTTCTACCACCTCCGACGGATCGCCCGTCTCCGGCAATACCTCACCTTAAAAGCCGCCGAAACCTTGGTCCACGCCTTTGTCACCTCTCGGCTGGACTATTGCATTGCCCTTCTCGCCGGTCTCCCCTCCACCACAATCCACAAAATCCAGTTTATCTAAAACTCTGCCGCCCGCATACTCACCCGCTCTAAGCTTCGCTCCCCCATTACCCCAATCCTTGCCAGACTTCACTGGCTCCCTATCTCAGAGAGGATCGACTTCAAGATCCTCACTCTTGTTTTCAAATCCCTCCACTCCTCTGCACCCCCCTATCTCTCTGATCTCCTCTCCCCCCAACCCAGCACCCGCTGCCTTCGCTCCTCTGGGTCTGACCTCCTCCATGTCCCCTGAGTCCTCCGCTCCACCCTCGGCGGCCATGCCTTTAGCCACTACGCACCGAGGCTCTGGAACTCCCTTCCTCACTCGCTTCGCCTCTCCCCCTCTCTTCCCAGTTTCAGGTCACAGTTGAAGACCTTTCTCTTTGACCGAGCTTTTGGTCACTTTCCTGCCCCTGCCCCTGGCTCAGTCTCGGGATCTGCTACTGTGAAGCGCTCTGAGATGCCGTCTGGCGTGGAGGGCGCTATATAAATCGAAGTTGTTGTTGTTGTTGTTGTGATAGTTATTGTGGTGAGTGCACAGTTTTCTGGGTTGTGACATGAATGACAGTCATTTTCAGTCACCTCTGGAGACCTTGTGTCAGCTCCAGAAGAGACTTTGTACAATGTCAAAAGTGAACTGAGTTCCAGCAGAGTCTGGTGTCACTTGTTATAGTATGACATTTTGTTTGTTTTGGAACATCTCCAGCAACATTATCTTAATACGATTAAAAGAACATTAAATAAATGGGATTAAAAGAGAATAAAATAGAGATGAGAGAACTGTAAACTAAATGAAACTTGGCCAACTGTAAATTCAGTATGCATCATATAAATCACAAGGATTAGCTGAGCTCTTAGTTTGTACATAATGGACAATGTTCAACTCTTATACAGACTAATGCCACATTTTATCCGATCCTGATTTCACTCAATTCAAAGACTATTTGTTCTTGTTTGGAAGTGACACATCAAATTAGCATCCAATTATTTTATTATAAATATATAGGAGGTGAGAAACTAAAGTATTTTTAGGCAATTAATTAATGATGATATTTACACATTTACAATTAAAAGGAGTTTTTAAAAAAAAATTTGAATGGAAGAATAATTCATAGTGCATCATTTCTATAGAAATATTTTTAAAAATTGAATATCTATCACAGTATGTTTAATCTTTATCCAAATTATCTAGTAGGATAAACATTGTAGTGAACATCTGTCACTGTATTGTGGTTGTCTGTAAACTGGGGTTAGTCTGGAGGTTGGCAATGACATGCAGCTGTAGTCAGTTTAGCCTGTGTGCCCTCAAAAGGGATAGACAGAATTCATAAATAAACAAAAGACTGCTTGATTTCTCAATAGGTTAAAACAAGCATAGTCTTATTCTTTCAAAGGCAAACACAGAATCAATTGGAATTAAATTAACACTGGAGCAGTCAAACCACAAAGTAGAAGCGCTGGTAGATAATCATTGGTAAAACCCGCAAAGTTACTTACGTTTCTTCAGTGAACTAATGGATAAAGTTACAGACTGAACAAAATATTGAGCTTTAGTTTATACTTACCAACTGGATGGTTCCTATAGAATCGGGTGTATATGGGAACGAAGGGAACAGGCACCATATTATTCAATTTAAAATAGAATGGGGGCTGTTTACTATTGCGCCCAATTTTCACACTGAATGAATTAATTTGAGCTGCATTTTATGCAGGGCAAAAAAAGTTTGTATATATTCCATATTTCATTTGGAGCTGTCTTGATTTGATCAATAGTAAACCAAATACATAATTCAATATTTAGTGTTGAAAATTTGGAAACTTATTAACTATCCCAGTGTTAAGATTAAGATTTTAAGATTGCCTGTTAAACTATATTCTTTTGTCAGCTGGTGTCTGAGGCTTGGATAACCCATCACCACGCTTAAGAATATCTCATTCAAATTATTGAGAACTACCTGTATGCATTACAACTTTCTGTCTGTCTGGAGTTGTGTGTGTACGTTCTGCCCAGAGAGACACACCTCACTAATTTAATCCTTAGAATATTAGAATACATTGGCAAGGACTGAGTATCAGGGATCCCAAGAGTTTGCCTTGGTAGATAACTGCTGGAGTTTATTCAACTTGTCATTGCTATCTCTGTCTGGTCAGTTTTCTGTTATTTTTTTCGGACCACACTACTTATTAGGGCTTTGGCTTGCATGGTTACAGGAGCTGAATGAGATAAATTTCTTCCCATGACTAAAGTGTGGTTTTCAGCCTGAAATTGTTTTGAGTTGACGTTTTCCTCCCTCCCACCTGTATATAAATAAAATGTAAAGCAGAAAGTTAACTCTCTTTTCTATAACTTGTAATCTTATCGGTTTGCTCGAGGGAATCTGCTTCTTGGAAGGTGATTCACAAGGGAAATGGGAAGGGAAGCAGGGATGGCGGAAGGGAACAAAATGTGTTCCAAGAAGCTAAATCAAAAAAGACCAAGTATTCACAATGTTGCAGATCAGTTATGAAAGGAATCATTGACATGCTAATCTATTCATGGGGAAGACAGACAAAGTGAAACACATAGTCGTTCACACTGAGGGCAGTTTTTGAAATTCAGGTTATCCCTGGCTGAAAGAAATTATTCAAACTAAATCCTTTACAGTATTAAAGATAGAATCTCACCTTTTGGACCTCTTTTAAAACCAATTAGTTAAAATAAAGTGTGATTAACATTAGCAATCTTTCATCTCATTCATTTTTTTAAAGTAACATAGCATATCATAGGTGATATGGTCTGAGAAATTGTCTGCAAGGATACTGACTATATTGGCTGTGTAAAGAGCCAAGCTGGTTACAGCAAATGATCACTGAAACTTCTACACTGTTAAAGCTGTGTAAATGCAATACTCATCACCTATCGCAAGAATTCAAAACTGTGGAATTCCTTATGGTCTTATGCCACTTTTACATTACTGGCTTGTTTCCTGAAGCAATCCTGTTCCTGGAAGCAACTAATGTTATGAAATCAATGATTTTTCCATCTCTGGAAATACCTGATCGAATTAAATCTCCCATTCCCTCTGCATACAGAACATCTGACTTGATAACTGTCAAGGCTAAGGTAGTGACAGTACAGTACAAACCACTGAATAAGTATGGATGATGTGAAATATTTACTGGCACAGGCATCTTGCTAAATCAGTGCTAGCCTGAAAAGCCAAATTCAAGTTAGTTTTGGATTTACATCTGAAAGTAGGCTAAGGGTGATAGCATTTCATTACAATAACTTGCATTTATATAGTATCACATAGAATAATAACTTGCAGCACTTTCTAGTCACAGGTTGGGTGCTGAGCTCCATAACTGGATTGGACACTGAACAAGGGTGAAAGGGTTCCTTGTGTTAAATAACATAAGGAATAAATTATACAACATTAATGTTAAATTGTGTTAAAATAACATAAGGAATAAATTATACACCTCAAATTTTATTCCATTGAAAAATCTTAATTTTTCATAGTTTCATAAAATCCATATTTTGGATTAACAAAAGATTTTCCTTATCACAAATTATTGTATCTAATCAGTTAAGATATGGAAATTACATATAGCTTCATAACTAAATAAAGCCAGATAATGAGGCTGAAAACTATTGAGATGTTTAGACAACATTATAAACCATCAGGAGGGAGACTTGCAGATTAAATAACAATCTTATAAATTACTCCTGAACATATATAATGATATGTAAGTGACAAATCCTACAAAGATCTAGATTTACACTATTTTCTTAACATGACATAGCCTGCAAAGCTTTGAAAATTGTTTAATTAAACTATGAACCATAAAAAATAATAAATCGGTCATTTTCAATCCATGACTGTTTGTGGGATACTGCTGTACGCAATCGGCTGCCGCGTTTCACCCACAAAATATACAGTCAATTCACTTCACACTATATTCTGTGAAGTGCTTTGAGACGTCTAGAAGATCTGAAAAGCGCTTTATCAAACATAGGGATTATTACTATTAACCAGTTTTCTGTGGGTCTTAAAAGAACTTGCAAAAAAATGGCTTCAACTGTCTTCCACAATCTGGAGCACTATTGATGACAGACTAGTCAGACTGGTTTATTGGAAGGACTTGGAGGAGCTTCCTACTCAGCTCCTATTATCTCCCCATCACCCAGAGGATCCTAGTCTTTATCCTTGAAGCCTTCCATGGCCTTGCCCCATTCTACCTCTGTGAATCCCTAACACCTGCCCACTTCCTCCATTTAGCGGACTCCAGCCTGCTCCATGATCCCCTACCCACTCGCTCCACCATCGGCGGGCATGCCTTCAGCCCCATACCTCTGGAATTCCATCTTATAGTCCCTTCACCTCATCCCCTCCCTAGCCTCTTTCAAGTCCTGCCTCAAAACCCTCCTCATCAACAGTCCCATCAGTCACCCCAAATCCCCTCCTTTCCCTCCATCTATCCCGATCCCAACCCAGCTCGGATCTGAAACAATCACTGTCCAGCACCTTGGGACATCCTCCCGACATGAAAGGTGCTATACAGATGTAATTTTTTGTTGTTGTTAACTCTAAAACTCAAAGACCTGACAGGTTGGGAGGTTCCAACAAAATAAACAGGTGGAAATTTGCCAGAAAATACTTTCAATGGTAAACTCTATGGTTTTAGCTGATCAGACTTCAGCAACACACACAATACACACATTCCAGGGGTCTCCAAGCACTGGCATTGAGGTGAGTGGGGGTCGGGGTGACAGTGATAATCATTCTGCCTTCACTCTCCCAATTGATGATGCCATGAAAATCTCAGTGGAGTATATTACAAGCTGAATGCTAAAAAAGGCATTTATCCATTACTTATTTATAATGGGCTTTCTCATTATAAAAAGGAATGAAAAAATGGCTATTTGTAGTGATTGGTAGTTTAATAGACTCACTCACTGCCGATTCCTTTTGTTACCTTTGCTCATTCTCCTAAAGGCACTGCTGCTTGTTCCAAAAGCACCAGATTCCCTTCAGTACCTTGCCCTTGTAATCATAATTCATGCAAGAGCTTAGACAGTGAGCGCCAGCAGGCTATTTAACCACATGAAAAAGCATCACAGCCATCTCTGACCCGGTTCAGACATGACATCCATTCCTATGTATTTATCCTCCCTGTAGCCCAGGGGTACTGAGGTCAACTGCAGCCTCTCCTATTGCTACCTTGACAGAGATCAGCTCATTCAACAAAGACTGGAGATCAAATCTGGGACTTTGTGGCTCATATTCACAATGCAGTTACTTTATCAACAACACTATTTTATTGTTTTTCAATGCCATCATATGTTATTCTACTTGTAATATACAGTACTATGGTTTTACTAAAATGAAAAATGGTAAGGTGACATTGATTGAAGACTGCATGCAGCTATTGCAATGCTATAAATGCAGGATAATGGTGTCCCCTGATTGACAGGAAAGGTATATAGCAATTATTTAGCAGATTTGAAGATGAATTTTAAGGGATTTAACGACCCAATGAACTTCACAGAATTACAAATTTTCTCCAAATTGAAAGTAAATGCATTTAATTCCATAGTATCAGCAATAAAGTAAATTGGCACATTTTAACCATGGGGAAAACAAGGAGATTTTATAGAAAATTAAAATAAACGAAGATCAATGGCAGCCCCCTTACTCATCAAACATTAATAATAGCTAGTTGAAAATTAATCTTACTGTGCCTGAGTCTGTTTTTTGAAACATATACCTCATCATTTGGTGAAGTTGTAAAACAAGAGCTGGATTTATTTGAATGTGTGGTTTGGTTTATGTTTGCATTTGTCCTGCAGGCCTTTCAGCAAGTTTAGGCTGGTGCAAGTCACACTCCCACGTGGCTTTGAAGATTGAACAGTTTTACAGTACAGGAAAAAAATCTTTAAACAATATGTGTTATATGTGAAACTATTTGATAGCACAGAATTATTTTGCAATTGACATCAGAGACACAGAGTAGATTTTGAAAAAAACAATGTTTATTTCATATCAGAATCTATTATAGGATGAATTACATCAACCTGTTTAATTTAGTTCCAGTTGATGTCAAGGATGAAAATTACATATCTGCAGGCTATTCTTTGACACATGGAGTTAACCTGTTGAATTCTGTGACAGCATTTTTTCACTTCTTCAGAACACATGAAAGTTTCCATTTTTCACTTTATCAAATGTGCGGTCTTTGAAATGTTTTACTGTGTTGTGTTCTTTATTTTTTAAGATTTTAATTTCCCATCAATTGAAGGTCTACATTCTGTTTGTCCACAAAATATACAGTCACTACACTTTCCATTAAAATCCATCAAGCGCTTTGAGGTCTCCTTCTGACAGAAAAAGGCGCTATATCAAATGCAAGGATTATTATTTGTTTTACGTCAGTTCATTTCAGTTTTACAGTACACTCAGTGGTATGTAGATTTAATTTGCTCCCTTTGGTGCCAATACCACACTAATTGGTACTTACACAAAACAAAGTAAAACTGATGGTAAACAGAGGCTATAAAGATGCTATCATCTAAAACCCATGTGTTTGAGTGCTTGTGTTCAGACCTCTGCCTTCTTCGGTGAGACATAAACAGGTAGCAAAACTGCATTTCCTCTGTCACCTGTCCACAAAATACTGATGTAAGAATAATAATAATAATCCTTACCTATGGTAAAGTGTTATTCATGTTGGGAAGACGTCCTACAGCGCTTCAAAGGATTTACTGTGAAGTGAAGTTACTGTGTATGTGTGGGCTGGTATGTGTGATTTAGGCCAAATATAAAGAGACTGTGAGGCAACACACAAGCAGATAGCTTCTGCATTGAAGAAGATCCCGTATTATTCATTCTGTCTCACAGTTCCCCTGATGGCTTAGTAAGTTTATCCAATGTGTAGCTGAGCCCCACGGGCTGTGAAGATCTCAGGTTAAATCTTCAGTTTGAACCGCGTTAACGGATCTCAGGTCAGTCAGATGTAGGGTCACAACTATTGGCCTCAGTTCCTTTAGGGAGGGAGAAATTCAGTCAGGTTTCTCATTCTGATTGCTATCCAAGGATTCCCCTGTGGATGTTAGGTGAAAGCTTTATTACTGTTCAATAATGTCTCTGCACTCACTGTTAGTGCTCACACACAAGCTCAGCAGTCACCTGAGGACAAATGGTACCGGTGGAAAAACACCCCCAATAGAATTTAACAACAGTCTCACACTTTCAAAGGAGAAAGGAGAAATTTATCCATGAGAGAGGTGAATAAAACCTTTCTTATATTTAGCTTTCTGTAAATACAGAGAAGCAACCTCACAGAGAGCATCTTTTCACAGCCTGGTTCAGCTGGTAGAACTCTGATATCCGGGTGAGAAGGTCGTGGGTTAATGCCTATTTCAGAATTTGAGCTCACAGTCCAGGTAACATACCATTGCCGTGCTGGGGAATGCAAAGGTACTGTCTGCCTGCTGAGATGCCATGGCACTAGTTGAAAAAAAACAATCCTTGGATTCTCTAGAGCACTTTATAATGTTGTTTAAATGTCTCAAAGTCTGTCAAGTGATGTAAGCATAGTGACTATTTGTGGGCAAATGTGGCACAGCAATTTCCTACAAATAACCATGAAATGAATGATCGATTTTATTTGGGGGATTTTTGGCCAAGACACCGGGAGAAACTCTTCTCTTTTCAATAATTTAATGAGATCTTCAACATTCACATGAAAAGACCGATGAAATCTCAGTTTAACATCTCATCCAAACGACAGCACCTTTGACAATAGAGCACTCCCCCAACACTGGTGTGTCAGTCTTAACAAGTGACTTGAACCCACAACCTTCTGATTCAGTGTTAAGAGTGCTACCATCTGAGCCAGACTGACACCAACAGAGAAGAGAGTTTCTCCAGTGTATGGAATGACAATTCTCCAAATTGTTTGTGGATATTGCTGGGTGTAAATTGGCTGCTGTGTTCACAATCACTATACTTTACGAGAACAAAGCACTATAATTTATCCTCAATGTTATATTCCTGCTATATCAAATGCAATTATTATTAATAGTGTACTGGAGAATACACAGTGACTTTAACTCTCTGGCGATGCAAAGCAAATACAAATCTTGAGGAGTTAATCTTCACCACCTTGGACACATCTCAATTATTATCTTTCAATTTACAGCAAAATATGTTCATTGGAAGAGCAGGACTCAAAAAGCAAAGCAACTCCTTAGAATCACTCATATTTATTGTAATGCATGCTGGGGTTTAATGACATGAACACAGAAAAGGACTTCAAAAGGTTGTAATTACATTTCCTTTCATACCGATAAGCCTCTCTGATCTGAGACATTTCATTTATTTCACTCATTATGGAAAGAAAAGTGGTCCATATTGATATAATTAAAACTAATTTAAGTAAACACATATTCCAGTGTGTCATTTCTTTTATCTTGGCAAATCATGCAAAAATAAAAGTGTTTCAGTTGACAAAGGCACTGCATTTACTCTCTGCTTCTGTCTTTAATCAGGTCCCTTAGAATGAATCACTGTAACCCGTTGAAACTGTGTGTTCTATTTTCTCTCAAGTTACATTCTTAGTGTTTAATAGTCTAGGTTTAGCTTCAGATGAATTAGAGAACAAAATGCTAAAAATACTATATTGAAACAACTCAGTGTGTATGACATTCCTCCCTTGAGGCAAGTGCACCTGGCAGGAGGGCTGGGTTCTGCATTGCTCCAGATCAATACATGCCGCTGTCTGAACTTCACAAATGATTAAAAAACGTAGCTGGCAATCTCTGGCTAAGATTTATGGTTATGTCAAAAAATTCTACTGACACTCATCTCTCCAAGCATTGGATGTCTTGATGTGTCATTGTCAGTACTTGATACGTTTGACAAATACAATATCCAGCAGGTTGAAATTGACAAGCTGTATAACTACTTAGGGTTACTTTATGCCTTTTCCTATTTGAATGGCTACAAAAAGACTTGTTATCTGGAAGTCAGGGACAGCCACTCTAAAAAAAATGTTTCTTCGATACAAATGGTTATCGTTCTGTTAACTTTATAGCAATTTTCTTTCTACATATGAAAGGACAATGCAGTGTCAGTGCCTTGGGATGTCCTCCCAACACGAAAGGCATTATACACAAATGTAGATTTGTTGTTGTGTTCACTTCTTCAGAAAAAATCTCAGTGGAAGGGGCTTCATTCAGTTAAGAACAAGGCACAACTCCAAATCTTATTCACCAGCATTTGAGAAGTCTATCACCATATAGCGAATTAAACTGCATTTGACAGTTATTTTAAGCCTAATTATAACAGTAACATTTACCCCTAAATGCATGATTGCCTGCAATATTAATTATTTCTGGTTCACAGCACCTGACCTTTGATACAAACTACTGTAGAAGAGATGTTTGCACTGATGTGATTTAGGCCAAATATTTTAATCAGCCCTTGAAATAGTGTACAATTAAGAAAATGCAATCTGCTCCTGGATTCAGATTTGGATTTCCATTTCATACTTTATAATAACATTGAGAATTTGAAAGGCAATAGAAATTTTACATGGAGGGAAATTAGCCTGGTTTCCCACTCACAATGAATACAATTAGTCCTTGCTTAACGTCGTAGTTATGTTCTTGAAAAGTGTGACTTTAAAGTGAAACGACATTAAGCGAAGACATTTTTCCCATAAGAATTAATGTATAGACTGGAGTTAGGTTCTTTTGGAAATTTTTTGTCAAAATGTTCTTAAAATAAACATTATAAGTTGAAATACATGTACAATACACTCCTAAATGTAAAAATAAAATATAAAAAATATTAAAATAACACACCACTCACGGGATTCGAGAGTAATCATTTTCCAGTTTTTTTTACTCCAGACTCACAACTGTCACTTCCTGGGCATTTTTGACTCATGTTTATAGAGGATGGCAGCAAAAAATCAGGATAAAATAATATTACTGATCTCACACCTGCACACAAACTTAAAATGGCGATGTTAAGACTATGGATGAACGCTGCATCAGAATACCGGATGGTAGCCTACGCTACCCAAACTATAGTACCTATACTGTAGTTCATTTCCACCCACTAGCTAATGATGTAATACCAGACGTCACAATGCTAAATGGATGTATGTCCCCTGTGTATCAGCAACATAATAATGAAACAACGTTGACTGAAGCAACGTTAAGCAGGGTCTACATGTATACAACAAACTCCAAATTGAACCTATGTGGACATTGGCTGAGGACAAGATCATACTGAGCGATGAAGTACCCCATAATGGTATAACATACCAATATGGTACCGGCATAATACGTAGAATGACCTCTCCTGTGCAGTAAGTAGACTATCTTTCCATATTGCTCACTGTACCAGGCACACACATAGAGATTTGTCACTAGGGCAAGGTGACATAGCAATTGTGGCAAATATAGTCATATACAGTCTGGCGTCCAGCACATTGGGATGTCCTCCCGATGTGAAAGGCACTCTATAAATGTTATTTTGTTGTATTTTGCTGTAAAACAGTACCTTATGTGGAGTCCTGTAGTATATTGAGTTTGAACTCAAATGAGTCAAAATGAACTCAGAAATCCCTTCAGTTTAACAACAACAAAATTACATTTGCATAGTGACTTTCATGTTGGGAAAATATCCCAAGGTACTGGACAGTCAGGGATTTTGACCCAAGCTGAGGATCGGGATCAGGGAGGGTGGAGGCAAGGGAGGAGTAAGAGAGTGGCCAAAGGCTTGGTTGAAGAGGAGGGATTTGAAACGTCCCTTCAAAGAGGCAAGGAATGGATGGAGGAGAAGGCAATGTGGGATTAAGTTTCATAGGGTGGATGCAGAATGGCTGAAGGCCCAGCTGCCGATGGTGGGGAGGTCATGCAGGGGATATGTAGCAGGCCAGAGTCTGCTGAGTGGAGGGAGCGGACAGGTTGATATTCAGTCAGCAGGTTACAGGGGTAAGGAGGGGGGCAAAGCCATGCAGGGCCTAGTTGGCATGTATGAGGATTTTTTATTCTATTTTCTTGGGGATGGTAAGCCAGTGGAGCCACGTGAGGATGGGGGTGGTAGGGTCACGGAGCCTGGTGGGAGAGGACATGAGCTGCAGAGTTCTGGATGTAATTCTGGAGGTAGTTCTGCAGCTTGTGGAGGTTACAGTTTGGAAAGCCTACAAACAGGAATTGGTGTAGTCAAGCCTAAATATGATGAATGTGTGGATGAATGTGTCGGTGGCTTGAGGGATGAGGCAGCAGTGGATTGGGCAATGTTGCGGTGATGGGAAAAGGCAGAGTGGGTCATGGTATGGTTGATGGGCAGAAAGGATAGTTGAGGGTCCAACAAGCTGTCAAGTTTCCTGACTGGCTTGGTGAGGTGGATTGTGCATCTTTGGAGGTGATGGTGCCATTGCCTGAGACATGGCAACCAATTGTGCAGAGCAGTGTCCCACAAACAGTCATGGACTGAAATTACCTTTTTTTTTTAGGGATTATTATTAGACATGTGGAGTAAAGAAACTTGCTGAAGGTTTCGCCCAGCCTGAAATGGAACCCAGGGGTCTTGCTTGCAAGATGAGTGCTCTAACTGAGCTACAGGACTCCTCACAGATGTCTGACAGATGTCTTAACTTCCTTTTCTTCAAATTGTGGCAACTTACGCCTTTTCAGATATTCATGCAGCATTTAGACATTATGTAGCATTTCTGTAAATAATAATTACATTGGTTAATTAAATGGGCACAACCATCATCAAAAGATGTTTGATACAGCTTTTCGCGTCTGCTCATAAGTGGATATCATGATGGTTTGCTTTACGTAACAAAGTACAGATCCTTCTCATCCCCAAAGTAATCACTAAATACTTCTCCTGAAGGATCACTAAATACTTCTCCTGTACAAGCAGAACAATCTCCAAATCTGTGAAGCATCCTGTGAAATTACAACACATGTATGACAAGAACCAACATTATTTCACTCAAATGAAAATCTTATTGAAATCACTTACTAGGTTGAGAGTATCCATCCATATGATTCGTAACGGTATCGCTGCTCTCATCTTCTGGTACTCAGAACTCAATAAAAGTAAACCAAGCACCTTGATAGTTTCATTTTTAAAAGTGTCTCTGAAAATGATAATGGCTTTAATGATTTAAACAAGTCTGTTTGGCTCAGTGACACACATTTTCATCTTGTAGCTCAACACTCCCGCAGGTGCAGACTTCCTGCAATGTGCTGCCTGGATGATGGGTTCAGGAAGTTACAAAAGTAGAAAAGGAAGAACTCACCTGATGGCTGTGTGGAAAACTGAAACATTGGCTCAACAATACAATCCAAAATTACATTTGTATAGTGTATTTCATGTTGGGAGGACGTCCGAAGGTCCTGGACAGTTAGGGTGGGTGGTGGATGTGGGGATGGATATGAGGGTGGTGGTTGGGATCAAGGAGATTGGATGGACTTTGTAGGTCAGTGAGGGCAGGAGGGTGGCAAAAGCACGGTTGAAGAGGCGAGTCTTGAGACATGCCTTGAAGGAGGCAAGGTCCAAATACTGCCTAGTGAGTCAATTTTGTCTTAGCCCGTGAGTCAATTTTGTCTTCAATTCTCATATTGAGTCATAGTTTGGAAGTCATTTTTTTAAAAACCTGAATTTAAGAATTTTTCACAATTCTGGGTGATCTTAAAGAGTAAGATTAGGTGAAATGTTACACCTTAGAAGATTACAAGTCTGGGTAGCAACCAGAGGAACAGTCACCAAAGTGATAGAGAATAAAAGAGTCAAACACCTTCAGGAGAGATGCGGAGGATGAAAATTGATGAGGAACTATTGGCAAAATTTTATTTTGAAAAACATATGCAAGTAATAATAAGACAACATTCCAATCAGCCTGCCATTTAAAAAAAATAGATTTGACCATCGAGTGCTAAATAGAGCATAGAGTAATAAATATTTACCTGATAGCTCTTGTCCAGAAAATGCTTGAAAACAAGAAAGTGCAAGAAAGTGCAGCACTTCATTTTAATTGGCTCTTCAATTGAACAATGACAAAGAACTTTGATCGTATTATGGGAAAGGGTGCAAGAGAAGAAGTGCTGCTGATGAGCATATTTAGTAAAAAAAATACAAATGGAAGAAGGTGACCCTGAATCTTCCAGAACAATGAATGTTGCACATTTACTGATTTGTGAGCCTGTGGTTAACAGATCCTATAATAATAATCCTTGCATTTGATATAGCGCTTTTCACATCTTCTAGACATCTCAAAGCACTTCACAGAATATACTGTAATGTGAATTGACTTGTGGGCGAAACGCGGCAGCCAATTGTGCACAACAGTGTCCCACAAACAGTCGTGGATTGAAATGACCAATTTAGTATTTTTTTGAGCGATTATTACCTGTGTGTTAACACTAATCTTATCTTCTTTACATTAGGATTCCATTCTACATTAGGATCACGTACCGACAAAGGCCAGTCCATCTGTCCTTTGGTTGGAGTTAGCAGGTCCAAGGCACACATTGTAAATGTTCTATAGGACTACAATCTGGAATTGTGTAACTGTTATCTTCCCATTGATTAAAACTTGGAAGATGCAATGCATATAACTTTTCAGCAAGCTTTACGAAGAGGCACCCAAGCCTCCAGGAAATATCAGGTATGTACATCTGCAGTATTCCACCCAATATAATTTCAAGAGGAAAGATTGTGACACCGTCATTACTTGAGTTAACATCCTTTTTCTCCTTGTAAAGGTCACAACACCATTAACCTGTTACGTCTAAGGTTAATTTGAGATACCAGTGGGGGATTAGCCAGTTTTAAGTAGGAATCTATGTCACACTGCATCTGTCGGTTGATGGATGCTCTTTTAAATTGTTGTATAATTTCCTTGATCAACACTGAATCATCTATCGACAAGCTAATCTTCCAGAATATAAGGGTGAATTTACCAGTATATTTTAAGTAGGGACAGAAAGTATGTCACGCACATCACTCTGACTTTGGGGAACCCCGATATGAAAATACATTGAGTTGCAGTTATGAGTTGGTTTGGGGGATTTCTGCAATTTAGAATTGAAAAAAATCCTGAAAAATACATTAAACTTAACCCACATATATATTTGTTCCCTTCCATTCTGCAGTCTCCTCAGGCCACCTAGCTCAGAGGGCAGATGATAACCTTCTCTGCTTATTTTACTTTATACAACCCAGCACCAAGATGAAGTGGTATGACTCCCCAGGAAACTGTGCTGCGAATACAAATTCATTGTGCTGTGAATCATGTTGGAACAAACATTTATTACACTACATATGTGTGTATCACATAGGTCTAATAAAGTGATGCAATGCAGGGAATTATTTTATTCTTATTGAAACCAAACTAGTGAATGGAGGAGGTACACAGTGTGTTTCCATGATATTCAGTAACTTGGTATATTCAGTTAATGTATTGAAGGGGTCATTGATGGTAAGGGAAATAATGATAATCTTTACATTTGATATGGTGCCTTTTATATCGAGTGGATGTCTACCATTCATAAAATCCAGGTTATCCAGAATTTTGTTGCCTGCATTCTCACATGTAACAAACTTTGCTCTCCCGATTACCCCAGTCCTTGCTAGACTGCACTGGCTCCCAGTCTCGGAGAGGATCAATTTCAAGTTTTCTTGTTTTCAAATCTCTCCATTCCTCTGCAACCCTCTACCTCTCTGACCTCCTCTCTCCTTACAACAGCAACCGTTGCCTTCGCTCTACCGGGTCTGGCCTCCTTCTTATCCCCCGAATCCTCCGCTCCACCATCGGCGGCCGTGCTTTCAGCCCCTACGCCCCGAGACTCTGGAACTCCCTTCCTCACTCCCTTTGCCTTGCCCCCTCTCTTCCTATTTTCAGGTCTCGGCTAAAGACCTTTTGTTTCGACCGCGCTTTTGGTCACCTTTTTCCCCTCCCACTGGCTCGGCCCCAGGATCCATTATTGGGAAGTGCTCTGAAATGCTGTGGAGGGCACTGTATAAATCCATGTTGTTGTTGTTGTTGTTGGAACTTCAGTTTAACATCTCATCCGAGGCACACTATTGAATAGTGGTGAAAGTGAATCTGTGTGCCTAGGGTCTAGAGAGTATGAAATTGCATGGGTTAAATGTCATCTTAAACAGCAAATTTTAGCATCCTGAAAGCCAGCTCTATCAGTTAACAAGGTATCATCTAAAAATAAACTTTCTGATAATATTATATTATATTAAAAATAAATTATATTTTCATTCATTAAATTTGTATGTTATTACCATGAAATCAAATGTCGGATTTACAATCTGTGGGCTTCTTCCACATAAGCAGTTATTGAAACCTTTACTCAAACCTCCAAAGGTATAATTCGAAAATTGTTCAAGGTGAAAATAATGATTTCTAATCTCGTACAGGAACAATAACAACCACAATTTTCTGTGCACAACTGGCTATCTCATTGAGACATCCCAATTACACAATAAAGCACTATATTAAATGCAAAGATTAGTACAGTATTATGTATTTAGTACCATTCACTCAGGATAGCTTTCAGCTTTCAGTATCTTGGGACATCCTCCTGATATGAAAGGCGCTATACAAATGCAATTTTGTTGTTGTTGTTGATAGCATCTGGGAGTTAACAATAGTAAAATTAGTGTCTACTGTTGGATGCAAGTACTGCATACTGTATGCTCCCTGCCTCTTTATAATGGTAGATAATGGACTGGGGCTATCTAGAACTGAGTACAAGATCTTCCCATCCCCACCACCACCTCCCCCATGAATAGCAATAGCAATGGAAGATAAATCAGCATTAGGGAGCACTAAAGCAGCTTGTGGGATTTAAAAGTTCATGTTTGGTTATTATGACACAAGGTATATAAATCATTTCAAATATTCACGTCGAGAACTCAAACCATAAAATAAATGAGAAAGAACAAATGCAGCATTTTGGTACAACTCAGCAATAACTCAACATGATACAAGTGTGTAAAATAAAGTAGTATTCGTCTAACAGCCTTTCATTTAATTCTACTCTGTGCACAAACTGGCATGGTATTCCAGAATAAAACAATTGAACTTGCAATATTTGTTAACAGTTTTATAAATAGGAAATGTGTAGCAAATTTCTATGATATTAAATGTGTTTCATAAATTTCTATTTTCAAAATCTGATAAGAAACCGGTTAAGAAATTATGACATTAAAACATTTCTTATTACGAATTCTGTCTTATGAATTTGGTTATGAATTTAATGTGACAAATTGGACGTTTAATTTTTTTATGTTGTTTACTGTGTTCTGTGTTGTTTATATATATATGAATTTCATGATCACAAAAGCCAACTGTAAATTAGCTCTTACTAGCATGGAATAGACTGCACAATGATGTCTAGTAATCAATGAGAACATTAGCCTCCGTAATGTAAACTGTCCCCTTTATCTTAAATGCAGCATGGAGTGGCCCACAGTAAACTAATGGATTTCAGTAAAGAAAGGGAGGGCACTTTGATGGCTCCAAATCATCTCAGATTCACCATTTGTCTGTTTTTAAACCACCCTTTTTACTCTATATGATTGCAGAACTTTGTTCAGCTGGAGATGAAAAATTAGAAATTCTATTCAGCAAAATTCTCACAATGAATGCCTTCCACAAAATTGCAGCAAATTGCTAAATGGTTAACAACCCAAACCTTAACACAATGGCTTTTGTAGTATAGGGTAGATCAAACTTTCTTAGTACAGTTTTTCACCATGTCCTGTTTGAATCACTCACTGGGTGAAGTTTGCAGCATTTCACAATGTCATTCTTGAGTAAACTGCATTATGAAATGGAAACATTATCTAAATAACAATATTGCTTACATTAAGGTACAAAGACTGAAGATTAGACAGGGGATAAGGTAAGGGTTAGGTAAAGTTACACTTGTGTCTAAATTTATTCCATTAATGTAAGATTTCAGAGTATGCAGAAATTGTTGAATTAATTTTTTAACTTTGAAGCTGTTTTTCCGTAGTTCTTAATGGAATATTTTAAATGGGAATTGAAGTAAACCCAGATCAATAACAATCAACAAAACAACAACAACAAAATTACATTTGTAAAGCGCCTTTCATGTCAGGAGGACGTCCCAAGGAGCTGAGCAGTCAGGGGTCAGGACCCAAGCATGGGGAAGGGGAGGGGGCAAGGTTGGGGTAAGGGATGGCAGAGAGGTAGGAGGGTGACTGAATGCAGGCTCGAAAAGGAGGGTCTTGAGACCAGCCTTGAAGGAGGCAAGGGAGGGAGCAAGGTGATGGGATTGTAGGATGGAGTTCCAAAGACAGTAGAATAAGGAGACATAGAGTTGGAGTTGCAGATTTCAATTTCAGGATAGTTACCAGGAAAGGTTTCTTTACCTGAAATTTAATTAATGTCGAGAACAAATTGGCAGGAAGGGTGCTTGAGGCCAGGATATTGGATAACTTTTTTTAAAAAACTTAATGCTGTGATCGGAGGATAGCAAAGTGGGTGTCCTGGAAGGATGACATCAGAAGGTTGTGCCTTCTTCATCCAAACTAGCTTCAAAATTAAGGATGAGTTTAAGAATTTGCCAAACTTTGCCCAACAACCCTCCACATAAATCTGTGAAATGCCACATTAATTAAAAAAAACATTGATCCAGGTGGAATTTTAATGCTCAGGCTTTTTGCCCCCTGCACCCACTTCCTGGAATTCCATTCGTAAGTCCCTCCAACTGGTTCCCTCCCTCCCTCCCTCCCTCCCTCTACTCTTTCAATGTATACCTCAAAATGTACCTCTTTGACTTTCGGTCATTTTTAGTCTCTTCAACTCTCTTAGCTCCCACCATGACCACCAGTGCCCAGCCAGAGCTGTCAATGACTTTGAGCTGTTCTCCCCATGTGAAAAGCGCTGTACAAGTACAAATTGTATCGTAAGGTTATTCAGCAAGGCCAGCATAAGAATCATTCTCAGGCTCATTCTAAATCACAAAAAACAAACCTATGCTTCCTGGAATGTGGCTGGACTTTCCAGACTAAAATTGTGCTTCTGTGCATCTGTTAATGTGCATACAGTATCGCTGAAAATCCCTTATGTTCAGAGCATTGATACATTATAATCAGCCCATATAGAACTTGGCATTTTGTCTAACGGTGGGCATTCAAGATATGGATTTGTTCGGTTATTAGACCAATGTTTGGCAAATGCAATTCAACATGGATGAGTATAAGTTAATTGAAGCATAAAAAGAGTTTAGCTTAGTGAATAGAGCACTTGCCTTGGAAAAGCAAGAAACCTGGGTTTGATTCCCAGCAGGGTGAAACCCTGGGCAAGTTTCTTTACTCCACACTTCTGATAATAATCCCTCAAAAAACGCAATAATAATAAAAAGTTGTCATTTCAGTCCATGACTGTTTGTGGGACACTGCTATGCGTAATTAGCTGCCGTTTTTCACCCACAATATACAGTCAATTCACTTTACAGTATATTCTGCAAAGCACTTTGAGATGTCTAGAAGACGTGAAAAGCGCTATATCAAATGTAAGAATTATTATTAGTAGTAGTAGTAGTAGTACATCAGAAGGTGTACAGGCCATTTAGATTGTATCCTCATACAGTTCCCATTCATTTTTTAAAATCTCTTACTATAAGATTGTTTGTGGTTACAGGGGAAGATCAATTTAAAACATCAAGTAACCCAAACAATATTTACTAGACAATCATTTTATAAATCATTTGCAGCGCGAAAAAGGAAACACATCACAGCTTGTGCAAATTTTTTTCCCATTATCCCACGGCGAGAAGTGCATTGCTCCCAGTGTTCTGCCCAACAATCCTCCACACAAATTGATTATTCACCTCATGGCTGTTTGTGGGAGATTGCTCGGTGGAAAACGGCTGCTATGTTTGCTTACAAGAAAAAGAGTTACTGCACTTGACAGTAATTATCGCAAAGTGTTTTGAGACATTTTAAAATGAATTAAGTGCAGCAAAAATACAAGTTTTTTCTTTATGTAAAAAAAAATTCTTGCATGTATTGGGACTCAAATTAAGGGCTATAAAATGTGTTGATGCAAAACCTGAATACTGAATAGAGATAAACAACAGAACATCTTGGGTCAGGTCAATGGTCATTTCTCATTGTTATGTTCTTATATAACATACAATGTTATTGTTATATAATAACATGGAGGCCTGGCTCCGCCACTGCCTCTTCCTTCAGGCTGCCAATACCATCATCCACGCGTTTATCACATCTGGGCTCGACTAAGCCAACACTCTGCTTGTTGACGTTCCCACCTCTTACCTCCACAAGCTGAAGACCTTTCAAAACTTTACAGCTCATATCCTCTCCTCCACAAGGCTCCATGACCCTATCACATCCACCCTCCAGAGGATAGAGTTCAAAATACTTGTCGTCACCTTCAAGGCCCTCTGCAGCCTTGACCATTCCTACCACTGTGTCCTGCTAACTCCAGATCAACCTGTCCATTCCCTTCACTCAGTGGGCTCCAGCTTGGTCTATTTCCCCTGCCCGACCCACCCTACCATTGGTAGTTAGTCCTTCAGCCTCTCTGCCCCTTCCCTTTGGAAATGCCTCCCAAAGTCCCTTTGCCTTCCTCCTTCCTTTACTTCCTTTTCTTTCTGCCCTCCACCCTCACAACCCTCCTGATTCCAACCTCTGCTTGGGTGTCCTTGACTGTCCAGTGCCTTGGAATATCCTCCCAACGTGAAAGGCGCTATACAAATGTACAACAACAACTTTGATTTATATAGCGCCCTATACACCAGACGGCATCTCAGAGTGCTGAATATAATGGGTTGTTATAAATTACATTCTTCCAATCTTTTATTATCAGGTGGAATAATAAATCTGAATTGACATCATCCATTTCCATGTATAAAAGGACATTTCATTGTTTCCACTCCAAATAGTACGAAGAACAAGAACCAACCAATGATTAGATTCACACAAAACTTATTTGTTACCTTAAAATCAGCTGAATTTTGCTTCTAGAAACTTGAATCAGGTTAGAACAGAGCCATTTCTGATTGAAAAGGCAGATGGTAGATTCCTGGCAACATGAAGATATTGGGATCTATCATATACCAACTCCAAAAGTAGCAATTATGTTGTTATGCTTTTTAGACTGGGAAATCCAAATGTAAAAATTACTTATTTTCACCAATAAGCAAATTATGGATCTTAATTAAATGGTTTGAGGCTCACAGTCCACTTGTCAATTATCCCTTTAGCAATGCAATCTTTTTGCTGCCTGTGAGACAAAATGCAGCATCAGGATGACTCTGTCCTCCTTGCAAGTGCACCTCCCTACCTCTTTTACTTGCTTACTACCCGCTGTCTCCACTTGGCTGGCACCAGCCTCTTGCCTGTCCCTCATCAGATTCATTCCATTGCAAGTGGCTATGTTTTCAGTCACTTAGCTTGAAAACTATGGAACTATGCCTTTCAATCCCTTTGACCTGCCTCCTACTTTGCAGTATTTAGATCACACCTGAAGTCTTTCCTGTTTGACCTTGCCCTAAGCCACATGCCCCACTCCCCGGCTCAGCAACAAACTCTACCACTGTTAAGAGCTTCACTAATCCACACGAAAAGCACTATATATGTGCAAGTTGTTGTGGTTGTTATTGTTAACTCTTCAAAATTATCGCTTTGTCTAAAAATTCCTGGATTTCCATGCAGTTATGTTGGTGGTTATGAAGGAAAGAATGTTTCCCCAAATGCCATGATTTGGTGTGAGACTCTATTTTACAATAGAATGGTAATACTGTACACTAAAGTAAGTCGTATTTACAGAGGTTGGGCTGTGGGATCTCACCCTGTAATCCAACATCACAAAGTTCTGTTCCCAATCTCTAGCCATCAGGTTTCCCTGAGTGAATATTGGGCACTTTTCTATGTATACTTCAGATAAGACATTAAACCAAATGTCTGCCTGAACTTTAATGGTTCCTTCATTTTATTTTAAAAGAGAATGGAGTTTACTACTGATGTCCAGGCCAACAAACTTTCAGATAAATTGTTCATTCATTTCAGTGTTTTGCTCACAAAATATATAAATACAGTCAATTCACTTTACAGTATATTCCGTGAAGCGCTTTGAGACATCTTGAAGACTTCTTGAAGCGCTCTATCAGATGCAAGTATTATTATTATTATTATAAATAGCTGTTTTGAGGGCATTCTGTGTGTAAATTGACTGCTGTATCTATTTAATAATATACTTTTGTTGCACTTAATAACAATTATGTGTGAAGCTCTTTCAGATGTTTCAATATTATAGGTGCTATATTATCAAATTCAAGGATTATGTTTATTATAAATCACAAGAGAAACTTGTATGATAGAGGACCTTCAGCCAGTCTATTTCATCCTTCCAGAATAACTATCCTAATAAATAGATGTACAGACGCTCAGTGTGGTTTGTTAGAAAATGTTCAGAGATCACTTAAATTGGCACATTCTTGGCCCAGTTAGTTCATGACTCTGCAGGATAAAAGAGTAAGAAAGAAGATAAATTGCACAGCTTTCATACGATTACAAAAGGCACCGATGAGGTGTGTTATGCTGAAAAAAAGTATTATTTTAAAACATACAGTATGTGCAAATAGTACAATGTGTAAAAGCTGTGCTAGGTCTGATATATGTAATGTTCCTAAGTAAATACAACTGTGTGCCTTTGATATTTTCAATATCATATTAATTTGAGAAAGATTTGCTTAATTTTATCTTAATCTAAGAGGTTGTCTGAGTTAATTTCTTGCTTAGAATCAAGATTATGAAAGTACAATTTCATCAGTGGTGTGCAATAGAGTACTTGATTCAATTGACCGCAGCATTTTGCCCAAAACCAAAACTGTTACACGAGTGTGACCTCTTGTTGTGTTCTGTGGGGGTTAAATCTGTAGGTAAAGCATACATTCAGCTGAAACCATCTTGAGGTACAACCTTCCCTGTTAAAATAAAGTTAAAGGTCACATCAATACAATCTCAGTATTAAGCAGTGTTGACAGCATGTGGACATCAGAGCTGTAATTAAAAAGCCATTCAGCTGACTAGGAGAAATGCAATTTGGACCTCAGTCAGTTGCTGCTTCCCAGCAATTTATTTAGCCAGGGAACATCCTCAGGCAAGGACTGGAGATGGCAAAATGATCTGATTCCAGTACTCTTCATGCATAGGAAATTCAGTTAAAATCCCTAATGTACAGACAAGTTAAATTGATGTTACGGCAGAGGTTGAAACAGTCACTCGCACTGGAGGCAATGGTTCAGAAATAAATGACCTGAATTTTTAGTAGGATTTTGTAACTTATTTGTCACCAATTTCACTTTTAAAAAATTACACTTCAGGAAAGCTGGCTTCCCCTTTGTGTCACTGTAATTTTTTTTCCTAAGCTTAAACAATTTATCAGGAGTACAGCGTTGCATATGCAAGTGATAGACAGGGTCATTCTGACCTCTATGCTGCAAAAGGAAAGGGTTGTGATGTACTGCAGACTCAGGAGCAACGCGGGCTGGTAGTTTTATCATTTGCAATTGCACCAGACCAGTGAAGTGCCACAGTCTTGTGTTACCAATCCATGCTCATTGAACACAAGACAGAGTATATGTAGCTTTTAATGAAGGAGGAATTGTGCAGTCTGGTGTGCAGGGTTTCTCTGCCACAGGCTTGTGATCACCTATAATTGTTCCTGTCCATTTGAAACATCCATTAAAAGGTAATTTTGGAAAAGTTTCAAAAGAAGGCAGAGAAATGGCAATTTTATTACAACTAAATTCAAAGGGGATGAAATTTGTTGCATTTTGTAGCACATACTTGGTGCATTCTATTGCACGAAACAGTACATCATTATAAAAACACTGACTGGACATTTCTCATGTGCATATACATTCACAAAGGTGTATAATACATGATTTATAATGAGATTCCTCAAGAAGGAAACCGGAAAAACATCATGCTGGCCCATGGAAATTCCACTCCAACTCATTCTACATGTCAGCCTGACTCAGTTGGTAGTGCATTCCCCTCCCAGGTTAAAGGTTAGGGGATTGCCACCTACATTGGAACTTTAAACTAATATTCTAAGGTGACATCCCAATGCAGTACTGAGGAAATAGTCTGAGGTGTAATTCTTCATATTAGATGTTAAACCAAGATCCTGTCTGCTTGTTTAATTGGACATTAAATACATCATGACACTCTGAAAAAGAGAAGGAAATTTCTCCCGGTATCCTGGTCAGCAATCCCTCTAGTAAAATTGATCATTCACTTCATGGTTGCTTGTGCAACTTTGCTGTGCAAATTTACTGCCAAGTTTGCCTGCAAAACACACAGTCAGTAACCTTTGCCGTAAATCTTATAAAGCACTTTGCAGTGACCTCCTGGTATAAAAGGCACAATATTAAAATGCAATCATTATTATTTGTTTAATTAGTTTGGGAGTGAGCTTTGTGCTACTCATTATTATTACTATTATTATTAGAATAGATTCTCACTTGGATTGATTATTAAGGAATCCTATCAGAAATTATGACAATTCAGACCCCTTATGTGTATTAACAGGAAGTTCTGTTCTTAGCTGAACTGTGGAGTTCATTGAAAGACCTGTTAAACCTGAGAAAGTTGAAATTTTGTTTTGCATTTTTATGCTTATCAGAAGGCTCATGATTGCTCAGTAGATATAGGAACTGCACAACCGCAAGCAACAACAACAAATTAATAACAAACAACAACAACTTGCAACAACAACAATATACAATACTAATTACAAATGTAATTTTATTTTTTGTTGTATATTACATTTGTACAGTTTATGTTGGGAGGATGTCTCAAGGTGCCAGACAGTCAGAGCTTGGACCCGAGCAAGGGATTGGGATCATGAGGGTGGCCTTCTGGAATTAGGTAAACAGGATTGGTGCTTTCAGAGAGAGTGAGAGCATTCCATTCTAATAAACATCTCTGGAATTTCCACATGTAGGTGGGATGCATGGAACTCTGTTTTTCCTGGATACTCTTAAGCATGGTGATGGGTTTGCACATGAAGCAGACACCTGTCTCACCCTAAAATCCAGGTTGGTGCTGAGTTAATGGTCCAAAGCTTTGTATCAAACCATCTCAAAATGCTTTACTGGTTATTTGGTCAGTATACAATTTTGAAAGTCATGTGTACTAGTAATGCCGACAAAGAGCTGTAAAGCAAATGAACAATTATTTTGGAAGAATAATGCAGTACAGTGTATACTTAGGTGATTATATTCAATTTTTTTCATTCATCCCAAGCAATGCTTCCCCATTTAGAATATAGTTACCATTTAATAGGAAATGTTAAGGTACAAACAATTTTTAAAATATGCTCTTTTACATTTAGAACATCACAAATTTTGAAGAGCTCTTAAAGTGTAACAGTATAATTTTTTGCACTTTTAAGTCATATGAATATTTGACATTGTGAGACTGGGTCAGCACATTGTACTGTTAAAAACATTCCCTTTATAAAAGAGCCAGCATTAAATTAACAAAAATAATTATATCTTGTAAAAATATAGGAGTCTTAAACAGCTACAGTACATAACACATAACAGGTACATGATTAAATTATGTTCAACATACAAAGGACACATAATAATGCATTTGATATAGTGCCATATCACATCTTCAAGACATCTCAAAAAGCTTCACAGAATATACTGTAAAGTGAATTGAATTGACTTTTCCCCCAATTCAATGTGTCTGTCGCAGGTTTATTGTGGTTTATAGTATTCACATTAGCGTCAATGTGAAGAACAAATATCTTATGGAGACAGTTCATTACAATCTCGTTTGTGGAGTCCTGCAACTCAGTGGTGTAGAGCATTTGCCTTACAAGCGAGAGATCTGACTTCAATTCCAGGCAGATCCGGGTGAAACCTTGGGCAAGTTTCCTTACTCTACACAACTAATAATAATCCCTCAACAAAAAAATTCAATCCATGACAGTTTGTGGGACACTGCTGTGTGCAATTGGATGCATGTTTCACCCACGAATATACTGTCAATTCACTTTATAGTATATTCTGTGAAATGCTTTGAGATGTCTAGAAAACGTGAAAAGCACTATATCAAATGGAAGGATTATTATTATTATTAGTTTGTGAGTGAAATGTAGCAGCCAATTGCACACAGCAGTATCCCACAAATAGTCGTGGATTGAAATGACCAATTTATTATTGTGGTTTTATTTGAGGGATTATTATCAGGAGTGTGGACCAAGGAAACTTCAAGCTTTCGTCCTGCTGGGAATTGAACCCAGGTCTCTTGCTTGCAAAGTGAGTGCTGTAGCCACTGAGCTACAGGGCATTACACAAGGTTGGTAATAGTTTCTCTCACGATCTGAAGGCAGTAAATAAAATCAAATGAGAGTAAATTTAAATCTGCATCTTACTTACAGAGAGCTCAAAATAAAATAATAATAACAATGAATACAGCAATGAAGTATAAAAAGGAATGTTATTGCTTCCTCTGGCTGATTCAGATTCATTCCTAACACATAAAACTTATATTTCATACTAGGTTTACTTCTACTCAGTGTCTTTGTTTTGTGTCCTATACGACTGAAAGCCTTTGTTCAGTTATGAAGCTACTCTTGAAGGACTGCACAGGACTGCTTGTCTGGCTTTCTTTGGCATAAGTATCAAATCAGATGACAAATCATTGCACACAGTGAACTGCTCTCTGGCCTTTAGTCTGAGTTCAATGCAGAGAATGACTATTTTTGAAGTGTGGAAGGTGCTTGGGTTTTAATTCTACCCCATTCCAAATCTTTGGAGACAATTGAACTGACCACTTTGTCAGATTTCTTGTCTTCAATTAGATTATTGGGCTGAGAAATGTAACACATTGTGTGATGATTGCCATATTGAATAAAATTGTGGTAGATAATTATCAACTTCAAAGTCATTTTTCTTACCGTAAATGTATCCATGACCACCCAGTTCTCTCTCAATCCCTCCAATTTATTCCCTCCCTCTCTACATTTAACCAATCTAAAACCCTACCTCATTGATTGCTGGTTAACCCCCACTTACCCACCTGCCCACACCCTGCTATTATTATTATCATTATTATTATTATTTATAAATCCGACAGCAACTCTACTATTGTGGCTGATGACAGAACAAGTCGTTTGAATGCTGCATTACAGATACAAATTTAACTCTGTCTTATTGACTTCTGCTGAAGTATTAGCAGAATTATAGACACTGTGGAGCCCTGTTATAACACAATCCGTTAATATACAATCTATGCTATATCAAGGTGTGACAGCAAGTTTCACTGCATATGCATATGCATGTACCCGGTGATAATTATGAGAGGCAAAAATTGCAGTCAAATCAATTTTTTTTAACAGACTTGTCTCTAAACCCCAAATAATACTGCACTTCCAGAGTCAATTCAATGCAAAAGATAATATTGAATCAGCATTAACAGTGGAGATCACAAGAAATTTAGCTGAAGGAGGCCCTTTGGCTCATTTGACCTCATTTTTACTGGAATACTCACACTGCCATCTTTCCACTATGGGCAAAGCTGGAAATGACATTAAAAAGGGACCTGATACCCAATGTTGAACACTTTTAGCTTCTAAAATAGTCTGACTTCTAGTTTATGAGTTTATTATTAATATTACTTCCTACTTTGCGCATGAGCAGAAACTAGGAAGTGATGGCCCGATTAACTAGAAGTCAGACATTGTTCTTTTAGTGCAGGAATTGGTTAGCGCACAGAAAATAAGTTGGCTGGCTATTCATATATACAACAAAAGCCACTATTGAACCACTCCATAAAATGGAATGGGATTTTACTGATCCCAAACATTACATTGTAACAAAGCTTCACTGTTCTTTTGTAAATTTACTTTCTCCATCCCACTAATCATTTATCTCTAGAAGGCTCTAGTGGTAAGACACCACTATTTGAGACCCGATCTTATCCAATTGTTCCTCAAGGTAATGAGCAGCACAAATCATCCCATGAGTATTGGGGTTCAGACTCATTGCACTGCCTTAAGGGTGTACACTATTATGTCACAGCGACAAGTAAAATTACAACCAATGTTCAGTTCTCTGAGTCTACCACGGGTTATATACTGCTTCACATTCCCATTCTTCATCAGGCAGAGGTCGCTCATGTTTCCTGCGCTCATAAAAATAACGATTGAATAAACTCTTGAAACTTATTTAATGCTGTCATTAAATTTCCAGTAGATTTCCAGTAGTTGGTTGATTGTCATTTTTAAAGTTGAGATTTTTTTTAAGGGATAACTACTAGTCAATGAAGCCCTTCTTCATTTTGTAACTCTTTGTAAAGACTTCAAGCCCCTCCAGGCCAGGTATAGGAGATCAGTGAGTAAGTAAACCTTCCATTGCTCAACAATAAGAAATTTCTTGTTCAACATCCAGCTTGGCTTGCACTGATAAATTCACATGCTAATAGCATGCAAAATATTCACTTCAAGCACAGAGCAGAAGATTGATGGTACACCCAGTGAAAGATTGATTTGTTATTTACTGGACTTTCATTTTGCACTCAGGGTGGCCAGGGTATTGCAGATAAGTTTTATTAATCTGCATCTTGGGTTGTTTTTTTGAAGCATATTTTTAAGGTGTCAGAACAGAATTGAATAAAATTTCACTCAACAGCTATCTCTGAGAGATTTACATTCCAGGTAAAACTGAAAAGCAAACCAACCCAGCAGCTTGTGAGAAATCTCAGGATCAGAGAGGGAATATTTTTGTATTCAGATTTGCCATAGCAGCTTCATAGCATGCCAACATCAAGTCTAATAATGTACAACAACAACTTGCATATTTATATATGGGTAATATAATAACATAGGCTCTATGAGTCTAATAGTATTGCAAATTAGGCTCCATATGTCTAATAATTCAGTAACATAGGTTCACAGGGTTTTGGGGAAAGACGGATACAGTAAAACCTTGCTAATCCGACATTCGGAAAGCTGGCAACTACCTAAAACCCGCAAGATTTGAAAATGCATATAGTATAATCTTTTTTCCGATGTCCGGCAAATCCCCCAAAATTCGGAACAGCGTCTTGCAGTACCCGGGCGTGGCCACTCTGTCATCCGGCACTGTGGATGGAGACAGAGCATCGTTTGGCTTCAATGCTGTGTACACAATAGCTGTGGCGGGGCTTCCCCAGCCATTTCTAGGGTAGGTTCTAATTACCGGCAAACTCCGAAATCTGGGAGGTCAGTGGGTCCAACCATGCTGGATTATGGAGGTTTTATTTTAATGGGATTGAATCGATTGTTCTTTCAAAAAGCTAACACAGACACCATAGGCTAAATGGTATTCTCCTATCCTATAGTTTTTTTTTCTGGTTCTATAGTCATAAAACATGTGGCATTCCTTAACTTAAGTAACAGAGACATAAACTTTACATGGACATTAATGAATTAATTAAATGTTCAATGTTTGGTGTGAGCTACATTAAATACAATGATTATTATTACTACAGCAACCCCACCATAATCTTCTTGATACTCTCCCTCAGCCAACTCAACATACACAGTCACTGCACTATCCAGCATTTCTTGTGAAGTGCGTTGTGATATCCTCCTATGAGGAAAGCGCTGTATCAAATATAAGGATTATTATTGTTATTATTAACTCCTTACCGAATACAATTACTTGTGTGTTTTTTATGAGAGTATAACTAACTGAAGTGAATTCAAAATATGCATTGCTCAGGGCTCTGTGGGTGTCTCAGTAATTGCACCTGCTTTTGGAATGAAGCCACACAGACTACAACATCCCAGGTTTGATCCCTACTTGGGGCTATGTTAACGATTCTTAGGCAGCACGCCAGTGCAGCCCAAGTAGCTAAAATTGGCTTTTTGTCCCCAGGGTGGGAAAGAAGAAAAAATTGCTAGTGTTGGAAGTGTACATGCGGTGGTGATGTTGGGTGGGGTCGTGTGGGGGGGTGGTGTGGGGTGTTGGGAATAGAAGTGTGGTCTCCTTGGAGCTGAACTAGCTCTAAGGTGACATACTTGGTAAAAGACTGTCAAAATTGAGCCAACCCTCTGTAGTAGGTCTCAATAGTCCTGTTCCTGAGCCAAGGTAGTCTGCAGTATTCCACAGCTGTATTCCACAGCTCAGCGCAGCCAACCTGGCTCATTGGTTGGTTGGTTGGTCTTGGAAAGCCATAGCAGTCACTGGGGGCTTCCCACTCAACTCTCATTAACCCCGCAAGGCAAAGCCTTAAAGGGTTTGGAGTCCTAGCTGGACAAAGTGCAGGAAAGCTTGCCAGACAGTGATATTAAATGCAAGCTCTCAGGTTTTTGCTGGTTACACTCCATTAGTACCCTCTCTAGCTCCCAAACCTTTGCTCTTGACAACCTGTGCCTCATACTCTCAGGAATTACAGAAGAATGATGCATACCTTTCAGGGAAAGAGTGAAAATTCCATTCCAATAAAGATCTCTGGAATTGTCATTGCATCTTATCATGCCATTGAGGTATAGTAAAAAATAATCCTTGCATTTCATAAAGTGCTTTTCAGATCTTCTAGATGTCTCAAAGCACTTCACAGAATATACTGTAAAGTGGTGTGACTGTGTATTTTGTGGGTGAAACACAGCAGCCAGTTTCACACAGCAGTGGCACCACATCTAAACAGTAGACAATTAGCAACTGAAATTACAATTATTTTTAATAGGTTATTATCACAGTAAATCTGTTATAAAAAATCACATTTTCACTTGTGCATATCTATAACGTTCTATGCTTCATAGATTCAATCTGTCTGTGGTCAACCATGAGATTGAACTGTCCACTTTCTCTGGAGCAATGCCATCTTATAATAGTTGTGTAAACAAAGCGCATTTGGCTCAGAAATAATTAACAGATGCACGAGTTGCTTTTAAACCATATGGTGCCCTGCTAAAGATGTTTCACCCTTGCCCGATATTTGAACATCTAGTCTCTAGCTCTGTTAGGCTCTTTGCTAGTTCCCAGCCAGCAACTCGAATAAAAGACTGCAAGTAGACAACACACGGATACTTTAGGTAGCGCAGCAGGCAGGCAGAGAGCAACTTCCATGCGTTCTTAAAAAAAAGCAGTTCTTCGAAATCACATTGAATTAAATTAAACCTGGAAATTGGTTGGAACAGTAGGTTTGAGCACAATCCTTTTATCTCCAGAACTAGGCTGGAATCTCGCCCAGACTTTAGGGATGAAAGTCTGCTTTCTCTGCCAGCTGTAAGGGTCCTGTGTGACATGAGTCTGGGCAGTCTCAACACAGTTTTCAGTGGGCACAAATCCATTGTACAAACTGCTTATAATTCAGCACAATGTTTTGACTAAATTAGCAATCTTTCATACAGGGACATAAAGATGGCTGGTACCCAAAACAGAAGTGTTGAACTGGATCGTTTTTTTTTGTCATCAGAGTATCTGACACATGGGTAAACCCAGCAACATGCTTAATAGTATCCAAAATCCAATTGAGAATTCCAAGGATCCCAATGACACATGGAAATTTCTGTTTCTGGAATGGAATGAACACTCTCTCCCTGGAGGATATTCACTCCTATTATCTAATTCCAGATAGCATTACCCATAGATTTGCAAGAGCCAATATTTGGGGATCCCAGAGTATGTAACGGGAGTACTGCAAAGTTTAACCAGCTAAAACCACATAATTTAGCTTATTATTGAAAGCACAATCTGGCAAGTTTCCTATTGCTAGTCTAGCTAAAAGCATTCTATCCATTAAGGCTTTAGCTTGCAGGGTTAATAAGAGCTGAGTGGAATATATCCTGTCACCGGTCCTACTAATCAAGGTTGGCTGGGCTGTCATCAGTAGTGCCCTGGAGAACTGCAGAAACCTCTGGCTCAGAACCTGGACTACTAAGACCACCACAAAGGATTGATACAATTCCGACATTACTTTGGCAAGTTCATCAGCTTGGAGCCAGTTTATCTCTAAGGAGACTCCAACTCGCCTCGCCCAGGGAAAACTGCTCTAGAGGGGACGACATCAATGATTATTTCTCCCACTCAGTTCCTGATATCCCTGAAAGCCAAAGCACTAATGAATATGGTGGTTCCAGCAAAACAAGCAACAGGAAACTTGTCAGACAGTGATTTCAATGGCAAAGCCATACAATGTTTATTGGTTAAACTTCATTCATATCCATGTATGGGGTCCCCAAGCTTTGACTCTTGCCAATCTACACCAAACACTTTCCATAATTAGGTATGCATGGTATATCCCTTCAAATAGAAAGTGTTTGACAATCCATCACCATATTCAAGAATAATCACACCAGATTCTGAATTCCAAATACGTAGGACACCTCAAACAATGCAGAGCTCCCAATCATTTCTCCCCCACTTGTTCCCCCCTTGCTCTCCCACTGGCTTAGGGTTAGACTCCACCACTGTCAAGTAAATTGTAAGTTGTTGTTGTTGTTGATTGCAATGTTATTGTTGTTAATTGCCTTTCGCGCACCAAGCTTCGAGACCCCATCACCCTTGCCCGGCTCCACTGCTCAGAGGATAGAGTTCAAAATCCTCATTCTCACCTTCAAGGCCCTCCATATGTTCTTGCCCCTCTCAACCCCTGAGATCCTATATCAACCTCATTCTCACTTAAACTGCCATACATCCATGTTTGAGAATCTGATGTCATGGACTAAATAATGATAATGCTTCTGCAAAGGTGTGTTCTTAAATTAAACAACTGCACTATTGCATTTTATTGCATGATATTATGATACTGTAAATTACAAAAACTACTTAGGAATATGAAACCAATACAAAGTAAGTGTTCAGAACAAAGAAAGTAACTGATCTATTGATTTCCACCTAACTCAGACTATACCATTTAAAATATTATTTATTACGTGACTCGGTGGCATAGCATATTTGGTTACTTAAGCTCTGTGTCCATTAACACAACTTTATACCCAACTGCTACTCCCCAGGTGAGTTCCTTATGTTATCAGTTGTCCAGGGGATGCATTGAGTCAAGGTGGACTGCTCTCTCATACCTCTCAAAAGCAGGTGGTGCTGCGCATCACTGGGACATGGGGAATATTACACAGTGTGAAAGGCTTGAATAACTAAAATGGAGGAGGGGAGGGGATAATGAGAACGGTTGCTAGAATACATATTATTTATATTTTGACAAACAAAAGCCAAAGTTGGATACATTATTTATTTTCCTGGATCTATCTATTGCATGGAAAAATAGCGAAATACTTATTTCCTCTATTTTTTAAAACGCAAACACCATTTGCTTCATCTCATTCAGCAACAGTCTCAATTCAGCCACATGATGCACAATGGTGCACTGCTCTATGAATACTTAACCAGATCTCACTTGTTCTATGTGATTATTCTGCCGGTGTACTTGCACTATATCAAATGTATAGATTATTATTATTGTTGAATGTTTCTCATGCTATTGATATCACATTAACCCTCGAGATCCTAGATTTGACTAAATAACAGTCATCGTTGGATTTAATATAGCTCCTGATCATGTCTTCAAAATGATTCAAAGAGCTTCACAGAATATACTGCAAAATGAATTGACTGTATTTTGTAGGTGAAACTCTGTAGCTAATTGTGCACAGTAGAAGTGTTTGTTTCTAAGCCTAGTAACTAAATAAAATCCTTGTGTTTTGTCAGTACATTTTGCATTGTCCACGTTTTGGAGGAGTGATCTTATTTGAAGGAGTAGCAAGTTTCAATTTTTGAAATTACAGGATGTGTAGAGAACAGTGAAATTCCACGACTGGGATTCTGGTGTATGTAGAACCTCTCGCGTTTTAGAAGTTACAGTCCATGGGTGCTTTAGAGTCTTTAGGGTTAATATGATATCAATATCGTAAGCACCAAATCGTAAGTTTCTAGGCTCAAAGCCTGGAAGAAGCAGCTTCAGAAACACTATTTCCACTATCGTGACTGCCTCGATCGAACATCTGCTGCAATACAAACCATTACACTGCTGTGTGCACAGGCAGCATTTCAGTTTTTTTATATAAAACATTTCACTTATTAATTTTTAGTGTGTCAGTGATGTGATGGAATCATTGCACTGGTAATCATGTTTTGCTCGCAAACCTCATTTCGCACCAAGATCCCCTTAAACAGAAGTTACTGCAGTGAAAATTAAAGAGAACTTTGATTTCTTTTTATTCCAAAGACATACAATAATGCATGAGAGATAAAACTCTGCTGAATCAGCAGTCTTGTGCTCAATCCCAGAATTAATGTAGCAATTTCTCATTTTCTTTTTTAACACTCTATCATCTCTTTATCTTAATTCTATATCTTTTTTGCTTTTCCACCATACATTTGGGACAGAGAAAACAAATTCAAGGGGAAAAAATAATAAGAGAAACATTAGTGATAAGCATTTTCCTTTTTCTGGAGTTCCTTGGCACTTTCAAAAGTATATATTTTCAGCTGTATTCAGTCTCACAAATCCCCAAATCATAGGTTTCTGAAACCAAGGGCCAGAGAAAAATAAATATTTGCCACTGGGAAATGAAATGAATTATGATGGAAATGGGAGAAACCATTGATATGAATATTAAAATATTTTACAAAAGGAAAGAGCAAATTAGACCAGTGAGACACAACTGTGGGTATTCATGTTCATTTGAACATTTGCTTGAATTAAGAAGGCCCAAGATTTCAGAATATTAAAGTCTACGCAAAACCTATGCCAGCAATGGACTATAATAATAATCCTTGCATTTGATATAGTGCATTTCACATCTTATCGATGTCTCAAAGCACTTCACAGAATATACTGTAAAGTGAATTGACTGCATAATGAGGGCGAAACAGTTTCTAGGCTCAAAGCGTCAATTGTTCACAGCAGTGTCTCGCAAACAATCGTGGATTGAAAATGACCAATTTTTATTATTGTGGTTATTTTTAGAGGGATTATTATTAGGCAAATGGAATAAGGAAACTTGCCCAAGGTTTCGCCCTGATCTGCCTGGATTCGAACACAGGTCTCACTTGTGTCGCTTGTAAGGTGAGTGATCTTCAGGAGCTCTACAATGAGGGACTATGAGGGAATGATGGATATTAGCTCCACATTTGTTCTTGCAATTGACCATCGAAGATCAAACAATGAATACCAGATTTCTAGGCAGTCTACATTAATTCTTTCTCCATAACTTCGTACATACATTCTTACTAAACAGCTCGATTGGATGCCACCCCCTCCCCTAAATTCCACCCCACCTCCCCAGCCCTAATCCTCCCAACTAAAAAAGCTATGAAATTGATTATGATTTTGAAACATAACCTACAAAAGTACCTGCAGTGACATAGGGATAGCGACATTACCAAGCGTAGTACAGAGCCGCAAACATCAGAAGGTTCCCAGGTTTGATTGCTGGCCTTGTTCTCAGATATCAATCTCAGCAGCAGCTTGTTGAAGTGCGAAGATTGTCTTTATGTTTCTGTGCTAGGGAAGGAGAAAATTATTCAGGATTCCTGCTCTTCAGTGCTATTCAGCAACCTTTGTTGGAAACCGTTAAGTGTAGACACTTGGCTGTTTGCAAGTGCCATGGACCAGAACTTTGATACTTCAGTTAGATGTCTGATTTGTTTTATTATTAAGATCCAGGCAAAGGGCCAACAACAAAACAAAAAATAACAGCAAACAAAATTACATTTGTAAAGTGCCTTTCACATCGGGAGGAGCCAAGGCCTATATTGCATTACAACATTAAGCTCAAAGATTCTCATGGATTAAGCCTGAAACCATTGACTTAAAATTTACATTTTGGACATTAAAATTGTACAGGATCAACATCAAGAAAAGACGCAGCTTAATTAAAATTCAGATTACTTGTTTCTTCCGATGTCTGGGCCAACAATTCTCGAGACAAAAAATTGATCATTCACTTCATGGTGGTTAGTTGCAGGAGACTGCTGAACACAAATTGGCTGCTATGTTCCACTAAAAACTGTCACTTCACAGTAAAAATGCTGTGAAGGATTTTGAGATGTTTCGACGATGCGATAAATATATCACATGCAGGTATTATTATATTGGCATTATTATTAATGTCTACAATAAGGTTCAATTTGACAGTATTTCCTAATGAAATTTTTTAAATGAGAAATTAAGTTTGTGATGACAACCCTGTGGTCGCTGCTAGAGTTTGATCTGTCCATCGAGCATTGCGCCCTCTTGATGCACTTCCGGTTTACTGGATTGGATCCCCAGACAGAAGTCGCAATTAAAAAAACCCCAAAAGAAATATAGCAAAAGTGACCTCCTTTCAGTTTTCAAGTTTAGATTTACAAAGGAGCCTGGCTTTTTATAGTGGCTTTTCCAAGAATTTAAGAGCTTAACACCAATATATCTTATCTTCAGATGTGGCAACACTCCATTAAAGTCACGTGGCCGAGTGACAGGAAGAAAATGACAGATGCGCTTCCCTAAATCAGACATGCAAGCTCATGTTAAACACATACTTAATTTGTTTATGCCCTTAGGTGAATGAAAACACCACACTGGAATTCGCTGATGCTAATTTTGTGGGGTGCTACCTGGCCAGTCTCGTCTAGGTCAGCAAAAGTTTGGTTCTTCATCCTTCTTTCATTCATATTCCTAAAACCATGAGTGAGTCACTTGAAATACTAGGGAGAAGCTGACTGTGAATGATTTCTATCATGTAAAGCTATTAACTGTCAGGAAACAAAACGTTGACTGTCAATGTGTTTCATCTCTGGAGGCTGGCTGGAACAGAGAGACAACGACCTTCTGGCACCTGGCAACGGTGTTTAAGAGATATCATTTTAGTGCCATTCAATCTAACTTAAGGTGAATAGAAGTTCAATTAGCAACAAAGATTTTCCATTTAATTTAGTATCTAATTGGATCCACTATTTTCACACCCAGTGTCAGCATCAAACAATTCCAGTTCTGTAACTGGTTGCACTTTTCCAACAACATGCTTTCTCTTCTACTTAGGGTATCAATCTGCTAATAGTAGCAACTTAGCTTGAATACAGTAGCACATTGGTACTGTAAATGTGTTAAATTAGACATATATATGACTACCACACAGTACATGCTGGAGTTCTGCTTTTGGACTCTGCTACTGGAAGCAGAGCAGGAAATGTAGGAAGATGAAGCCAGGGAACAACAGCTTCTGCAGAGCTGAATCCTGATAACCATGCCTCTTATCCCTGAAAAATATCTGCATCAGAATTTTTCTATAAGATAATAAAACGCACAGAAGCTGCTGGTACTTTTAAGTCTATAAGAACAGGAGTAGACCATTCAGTTGGAAGTGTGACTCTTTCAAAAACTGTATATTTTTAGGTCATCTTTTTTTCAGCAACAACTTTTCCTTTTGTGAAGGCAGCACCATAGGAGTGAATGTTGTCTATCTGTATAGAGATTTGCGGGAGGTCATCAGGCACTCTAGCTGTACGGGGGCATGTTTCTTTGCTACCTCTACCACTTTCCCGCTGTTAAAGCCATGTGCTGTGAACAGGGCAATTTTAGCAGCAGGTAGTGAGAATATGAATGTCTCGATCCAATTTTTGAAACAGTTCTGCATTATAATTGGGCTGTTAAATCCAACTACAGAAAAGCACTCCATTGAAGCTGTGTAAAATTTCTATTTTCAACACCAACTATCTATATGGCCTCTTGCTGAGTAAGATTGCCAATTTAGTGCCAATTATGGGAGTTTTGTATTGCGACTCCTGTCCGTTGTGAAGTGGATTGAGATTCACTCAACCCATTTCACATGGGGGTGAAGACAATTTTTTCACCTTCATCTAGTTTCACTTTATGTAATATTTGAGATGATCTGAAATTTGCATATTTTTAAGTTCTACCTGTTGAAGTTGCTTTTCTGTGAGCCCTTCACTACAGAGTTACAGAAAAGCAACTTCAAAGTTGAGACTGAATTCAACAATTTGCCAAATTCTAGACACTCTAAAATGCTACCTGAACAGTGTAGATCTAGACCGAGGTGAAATGTTTTAATTTAAATTTTACGGGTAGCAGATTCCTGGGACCTTCCTCGTTTGCACAATGCAGCTACTCACTTGAGGAGTTCAATGAGTAATCAGAGGGATTATTTTTTGCTATTCTAGCCTGAGGACATATAGTTTTCTTGTAGCGTCCCCACCTTTGCTTTCGTTGACATCAATACACATATTAATCAAACATTTATTTTCAAAGTGACAACTGCGCCCATATTGAAAATATTTTGAAATGTATCCCTTTTGGGGATTTATATCCTTTGGTTAAGATTCTAAATACCATATTTGAAAATTTAACCCAAGTTAACTCTACTTAACAGATGAGTAACTTTCCTGCATTTTCCAGTTAAATCTACAATGTATCAGCTATAAAGGAACCATAGAACACATAGGAATTGAGGGTTTGGGTTCAGCTGGTTGTCCACCACATGAATAAGAGTTTCCGAACCAACCTAAACATGCCACACATTCCCCCTACTGTGGAAATTCTCATGTACTGTATTGAATTGAAGTGCTCACTCTCTCCCTGCAGGAACACATCCTGCTTTCCTAATTACAGAGAGCAGGTTGGTGAGAGGCAAGGCTTGGGGACCCCAGAGTCTGCAGTGGGTTACTGCTCAAATCTAACTATTTAAAACCACATAGCTTGCTAGTAAAAGCACTGTCTGGGAAATATTCCTGTGGCTTTTCTACATGGGACCATACTACAAACAACAACAAAATGATGCTTGTACAATGCCTTTCACGTCAGGAGGATGTCCCAAAGTGCTGGACAGTTACTGCTTCAGACCCGAGCTGAGGACAGGGTAGGGGGAGGGAAAGGGAGGGATTAGGTGTTGCCAATAGGTCTATCAAAGAGGAGAGTTTTGAGGCGAGACTTGAAGGAGGCCAGGGACTTATGCTTGTAGGGTTTGTAAGAGCCCAATGGGAAGAATTCTTGCCACCAGTGATTGGTCTTCCCCTCCATGTCTTACCAATGAGCCAGTCTGGTAGGGCAGTCATCGGCAATCATCTGAAATACTGTGGATCCACCTGGCTCAAGAACCAGACTACCAAGACCACCACAGAGATATACCTCAATTTCAACATTCTGTTGCCAATCATGACACTTTGGAGCCAGTTTTAGCTCCAAGCAGACTCCCACTCCCCCTTATCCCACCTCCCCCCTCCCCCAGAAGATAGTCACAAGTTTGAATATTTACTTCCCCCAACAAGAAACTTTCAAATACTAATTAAAACAGAGAGTTAAAGTTTCAAGTGCTCTGAGATGTCTTCCCGACATGAAAGCCCCTATACCAAATGTAAAGATTATTATTATTATTAATATTATTAAACCATGAGTTGAATTTCAAACACTTTGAGATGCCCGTTTCATGTGAATGTGCTATATAAATGCAAATCGCATTATTTTATATTAAAGCTGGTTCTCACTTTGATGGAATCACATTGCAAACTTTCCCATTTTGCACAGATGCTTTGCCTTCTGTAAGCATGAGCTCATAATTAGATGACAATCCATCTCAGTGCTGGGGAGCAATGCACTTTCAGAGGTTCCTTTGGCAGATGAGATGTTGAAACTGAGATCCAGTTCACAATTTAAGGTGGATGTTAAAAATGCTGTGACACTAGTTAGAAAGAAAAGAAAGGTTCTTCCACTCCCCTGGCCAACAATCTTTCAGACAAATTGGTCAAATTAACTCATAGTTGTTTGTAGGACCCTGCTGCATAAAAATGAGGGATTGCTGTATTGTTGGAGGTCCTGGATCTTTGCATACAAAATAAGCAGTGACTACAGTTTGCTATATATTCTCTGAAGCTCTGTGAGTCGTCCTCCAAATGTGAAGGGAGCTTTACCTCCCACTAGGAAAGAAGATCATTTAAATGACTACTCCCCGACATTTCACATCATTTAACTATTTTTATACTCTACTAAACTGTCAGTCATTTAAATAGTTTCCTTTCCAATTTAAGAGGATTGAAAACAGTCATAAGATTTTAACTTTTTAAAATAACCACTTTGAAATAAAGTTTTAGTTTTAATAGTAGGGTGAGTCTGGACATAAACTATCCCGTGATAGCACACTGGAAGGATGAGATCAGAGATCGAAATGCCTTTCTACTTGAACTTCTCCATGATCATGTGATGAATTATGATAGTTGACAGTCTGTATGATAGAACAGCAATGTTTTCCAAAATTCCATACCAACCTAGAGGTGAGAACAATCTATAAAACTAGAATGCAAATTGGTTTCTATGGTTCCCCTGGAACCATCCTCCCAACATGATAGTAGCTATGTAAATATAAATTGTTTTTATAAATTATGTTGTATGCTGTCCGTCCACTAAATATCATAGACTAGTTATGGACATTTGCATTCCAATAGCTTCAAAATACCCATTCTGTAATTTGTGACAAATGCAGTTGGGTTGGTGGTTGAGATGGGCAAAATACTGAGTATGTAGTATTGTGTGTGAGCTTAGATCTCATATTTGAAGATTGTGAAATGAACATTAAAGGAGTATACTAGAGTTGTATATACTAGAGCTCATGCTTTTAATCCTTCATCCTAAACATTCTGTGATATTACCATGCATGAGGGGCATTATATAAATACAAGTTTTTGTTGTTGTTTTTAATAATCCTTAGTGACCATAGGCAAATATTAGGGAAACAAATTTAAATATCATCCAGTTATGGACAGAAGGATACCAGGGACATCATAAAGTAATTATAAAGCATGCTACAGTCACTTATAGTCTGATAAGCAACAGGATGAAGCAAGAGAATGAAGCATAAATGCTTTCCAACTGTTACCTAAAATTAGATTACCACCTTGTAATTGCTTCATGTTATTGATTATTTTGAAATAATTGAGCTTTAATTTTATTGAATTTGGGGTCCATTTTGACTCCAGCACTGCCTGTTGTTGCCAGAGCAGAGTTGATGTACAAATAATGCTCTTTAATAATTATGTTAATGAATGTAACATTAACATGTCAGCCTGACTTACTTGGTAAATTCAAGCCTCTCATGGGACTTTGAACTCACAGTCTTGGCTGACACTTGAACCAATACTGGGCATGAGCTGCATTGTCAGAGGTGCCATCCCTTGGATGGAATGCTACACCAAAGTCTTCTCTGCCTGTTTAAGTGGATGTTAAACATCCCATGGCACTATTTGAAAAGAGAATGGAGTTTCAACCAGTTCTGTGGCTAACAATCCACCAGATAAAATTAATAATTTACTTCATGACTATCAGTGGGACAATGCATTGTGCAAATTAGCTACCGTGTTTGCTTGTAAAATCCACACACTTTACCTTACAGTGAATCCTGTGAAGTAATTTAAAACATCCTCCTGACATCAAAAGTCGCTACATCAAATTTATTTGCTAATGCTGCAGGATTATTTAGAAACACCCTGCAGTTGATTTTATGGAAATACTACCCGCTATATACAGTATATAATTTATATGTTTCAGAATGTACAGATAAGTGAATTAAGCGCCTGATGTGAGAATGGTCTTCTTGACTGTGAGAAGGTTTATGGATGATACACAGCCTTTCAACAAGGTAGCAGCCTTTTACTTGATATAATGAAACTCTGGGAGGGATCTGATGCTATGAGCATTTGGAAGTCAGACATTCCAGACTGGCACAAGATGCTCCTTGTTTTTAACTCTCCTTTGGTCAGATGGCAGGCAATATTCCTTTTGGATCCTCACATGCTATTGTGGTCTATGTAATTTATGTTTAATGGACCCAAATAATGATTAGTACTGAATTTATTGTAATGAGTGTACATGGGTCCATTAAAATAATGTTTTGTTTGTCCGTAATTGTCTGCATCTTGTATTTAAAAATTGCCATAAAAATTTCAATTAATGTATCAGTGTGTCATTTAGATGCTGCTGTGTGAATACAGGAAGAATCATTCCTATTGATATGAGATCACTGTTCATTGAGAAGGCAGCATGTGTGCTTCCTTCTCGCTTTTTACTGTTCCTTCACTTCAATTATGCTGCTGGCACAACAACAACAATTTCGATTTATATAGCGCCCTCCACGCCATATGGCGTCTCAGAGCGCTTCAAAATAGCATATCCCGGGACCGAGCCAGGGGCAGGGGTAGAAAGGTGACCAAAGGCACGGTCAAAGATAAAGGTCTTCAGCTGGGACCTAGAACTGGGAAAAGAGGGGATGAGGTGAAGGGAGTGAGGAAGGGAATTCCAAAGCCTCGGGGCATAGTGACTGAAGGCACGGCCACCGAGGGTGAAGCGGAGGATTCGAGGGACATGGAGGAAGCCAGACCCAGTGGGGCAAAGGTACTGGTTTGAGGAGAGAGGAGGTCAAAGAGGTATGCGGGTGCAGAGGAGTGGAGGGATTTGAAGACAAGGGTGAGGATCTTGAAATCAATCTTCTCGGGGACAGGGAGCCAGTGAAGTCTGGCAAGGACTGGGGTAATGGGGGAACCAAGTTTAGAGCGGGTGAGGATGCGTGCAGCAAAGTTCTGAATGAGCTGGACTCTGTGGATTGTGGAGGAGGGTAGACTGGCGAGGAGGGCATTGTAATAGTCCAGCCGAGAGATGACAAAGGCATGGACCAGGGTTTCAATGGCTTTTGAGGTGAGGTATTGCCGGAGACGGGCGATCCGTCGGAGATGGAAGAAGGAGGTGCTGGTGAGGGACCAGATGTGAGGGAGGAAGGACAGTTGTGGGCTATGTGCCATGTGCTATGTACATGGTGATGTGCAATGCGGTGCTGTTGGAAGATTTTCACTTTATTTTGGTAAGTCTGGAGTCTCACATGTGCAGAAACCCATCATCGTGCTGTAGTATATCCTGACCAGACTGAAAGTTCCACATATGCTTGCAACAAACACACAGAAATTTCTCCATTTTAGGAAACGGAATGTGCATTCTTTCCAGAGACATGGCCCTGTGAACCTAATTCTAGAAAGTAGTTGTTGCAAATTGGCAAGAGTCAAGTCTTAGGGGCCACAGCATTGGGATACTGCTAGAGTTTAACCAACCAAAACAACAAAGCTTGCCATTGATAGCTTCCTGCTTCTTGCCTAGGTAGGAACATCCTACCACTTAACACTTTGTCTTGCGGAGTTAACATGAGATCCTTGGGACGTCCTCCCGACTTGATAGGTGCTCTATAAATGTAATTTTGTTGTTGTTTGTTTGTTGTTGAGATAATTAGTAAGAATCACTGGTCCCCTGTGACTGGTCTGCCCTTCCAAGTCCTACCAACAAGCTAGACTAACTGGACAAACAGCAGCAGCCTCTGGATAACATCACTCCCTGCCTCAGGAACCAGATTAGTAAATGGTCTTAAATTTGATCTATTGATGGTGGAGATGAGTGGTGATGGGGTTGTGGAGCTCACAGAACATGATGGAGGAGAAGACTAACGTTACAGTCTTAGGATGGTATATAACTAGACATATTTTCATGTTCAACTTACTTCCCCAAAATACAATTCACACTTGTTTTCATTACATGGCAAGACTGAATTACTTTGGTTTTATTTGATGTTTATCTTGCTGTGCATGGGCAATTGCAATCATCTCTTTTTTTATATAAAAGTACAGATCAACTAACTAATGATAGCAATACCAAGTTAGCATTCAGTGAACTGGTCCAAATCAACCAAATTCAACTCAGTTCAGCATATTACAGGAAAAGCTTGTTTATCCATCACCAGATCAACCGTAACTTCTGTGTAACCGGCATCGCAAAAAAAAGGTCTGCATTCGATTAACCAGAATTTATCCAGAAAAATGCATTGAAAATATCAATATATATATATATATATATGCACAGAAAGCAGAGAGTTGTGGTGAGTGGCTGTTTTTCAGACTGGAGGGAAGTGTGCAGTAGCGTCCCCGAGGGATCGGTTTTGGGACCCCTGCTCTTCTGGACTTAGGTGTAGAAAGCACAGTTTCCAAGTTTGCAGATGATACTAAGTTAGGGAGAATAGTAAATAGTGAGGAGGATAGTAACCATCTGCAAGAAGATATAGATAAAATGGTAAAGTGGGCAGACTCATGACAGATGAAGTTTAATGCAGAGAAGTACGAGATGTTACATTTGGGAGAAGAAATGAGGGGAGGCAATATAGGCTAGATAGTACAATTTTAAGGGGCATGAGGGAACATGGGGCATGGGGGTTTGTGTGAGTGACTCTTTGGAGGTGGCAGGACAAGTAGACAAAGCCATTAAGAAGCCATATAGGATACTCGGCTTTATAAATAGGGGTATAGAGTACAGGAAGTGCTGACTAACCTCTATAAAACTTTGGTTAGGCCTCAGCTGGAGTACTGTGTCCAATTCTGGTCACCACACTATAGAAAGGATGTTAAGGCATTGGAAAGGGTGCAAAGAAGCTTTACTAGAATGGTACCAGGATTGAGGGACTTCAGTTATGGGGAAAGGCTAGATAGGCTAAGTTTATTCTATTTGGAACAGAGAAGGTTGAGAGGAGACCTAATAGAGGTTTATAAAATCATGAGGGGATTCGACAGAGTGAACAAGGAAAAACTGTTTCCACTGGTGGGCGAATCCGTGACTCATGGCCACAGATTTAAAATAGTTTCAAAACGAAGCAGAGTGGAGCTGAGGGGAAATTTTTTCACTCAGTGGGTTGTTCGAATCTGGAATGCATTGCCTGAAAAGTGGTGAAGGCCGATTCGATAACAACTTTTAAAAGAGAATTAGATCTTTATTTAGGGAGAACAGGTCTGTTAGGTTATGGGGAGAGAGCTAGACAGTGGGATCTTTTCAAAGAGCCGGCACAGACTAGATGGGCCAAATGGCCTCCTTTTGTGCCGTAAAATTCTATGATTCTATTATATATATTTTTTTGCGTTTTCGGCCAAATATATGGCAGGCGCTTTAACCGGCATTGGCCAGGTCCCGAGGGTGCTGGATAAACAGGCTTTTACTGTATTTGGCTTGGTTCTCATTTTGAACCATTAAAAATGCATTTTACAGTATATCCTATTAAATATAATTTTGAGACAGCCTCCCCATGTGAATGGCGCTATAGCAAATGTAATGATTATTATTTATTATTATTACTTCCCCTCACCCCACCCAGTCACCTGCTTTCCACATGAAACCCTGGACAAACAGGATCATGAATGACCCAATAATGCTTTGGAATAAGGTGGTAAATTCAATTGACATGTTCAGCCAGTGGACACGTATTATATTGAGAAAAAAGGAGGAATGCAATTTTTGAACCAAATTGCCTCAGATCAGCAGCAGCATCTGTCTTGGCAGCCAGTGCCAAAGATGATGTAGAACTGGGCTCCATATATCCTTGAAGCAAATATACCGTAGTACTGCTGCCGAGGCATACAGCCACATTAGTGCAGGAGAAATGGGAACAAGCTGTAAGGGATGTGGGGTTAAAATCACAATGAATACATTAAAAATCCTGACCAATAGTGTTCAGTGCCAACAGAAACCTAGATGATTTCCAAAGAATGTGAAATCAATCATTTCTTACTGTAACAGTCATCGATGCACACGCCAATGTGACAAAAAAATAGGACTCCTACTCTCCAGTGGGACAGTCAAATATAGTACTGTATTGTTTTTAGCATTATGCATCTGGTAACATGCTTCCCATTACAACATTTTTTTATTCCTTATCACAGAGATGCAGTAGAATTTTTAACACTTTTGAATATTTTGATCATTTTTATTTGAGAGAATGAGAGACAGAAAAAAAAACTTTTGTATGTGGGCACTGGCTGCTGAAGAGGCAGTGTTGATGGATGACAGCAAGTGAACTGGGCTGTTGCTAGGGAAGGTTGCCAGGCTTTAAGTAGCCTTGGGTCCTAACATATTCAACAGGTGGTATTCAAAGGGCCCCAAGGCTATTTTCAGGGTGTAAAATGGCATTCTAGATGAGGACTGAAAAAAAAATGTTTCATCGTGAACATATTGCAGCTTCTTTAACCCTGTTTAAACCTCTGTGCAGAACATTCTTCAGTGCTCAGAGCCATGAGGCTCACAAATAACAAGAGGCTCGAGGGAAAAGAAAGACTTTGACACAGGTAATATAACAAAATGGTCTCCAATGCTTCACAATGATAAAGAATTAGAAGAGTAACAGCTGACAAAAACAGATGTGTTCAGCTTCATAACCAAATACCAGGCCGGTTGGTGGCTTTCAGGCACATGCACAAACTATAGCTTGGCCATTATTTTCTCAGTCACATTTCAGAGGTGTTCTTCCTGCCTGGCAGACGGCCAACTTTGCAGAAGCATCATCATGATCTAAAATGTTCTTCACAAGTTCGAATGCAAATAAGATGCTTCCTTTCTGCTCTACCAGATGACACAATGCTGGTGGGTGGGGGAAGGGTGGTAGAGAGGAGGAGAAAGTTACTACCATAATGCAAAGGATCGCTATAAGACTAAAATCATGTAAGAGTACATGCAAGTATATGTAGTATGATTTAATTTCATTCTACATACAGGAGAGGATTTGGAATGTATTAAATCACTGAGATCATATAAATATTTTTAATGTTATGCAAATTCAATGTTAAATTTTATGTAACTAGAAATGTAACAGCTTCTGTTCAATAAAATGTGACTGTACCTAACCCTAGGTTACATAGGTTCATCCGTCAATTTCTTTGTGCCAATTAGTTATTGGCAATACAATATTTGTAATTATGCATATTAATTTGACCCTTAGTGGTGGTGAATATTGCTTGCATTTTGCAGTTGAAACATATGCTGAAGCTTACCTCCATGCTCACTACCAATGCTGGTGATAACACACAGGCTGTATGAGCGATCTCACACACCCTGGCATGATGTTCTGTTCTATTCGGCGGCTTGGCACAGGGTATTTCCGGATGAATATGTAAATCAGAACTGATATCTTCATCTGGGATGGTTTTGTGCCAAACATCTTCCAATCACCACCCCGCAGGCACTTATAGAGAGGATGGAATGACTGAAGTACCCCACCCCCCACCAACCCCCCCACCACCATCCACCTTTTCTGCCTCTGATAATAAGCTGTAACCCAAAAGAACAGGTCAGAAATTACACAGATGATTTTTGGAAATCTATGCATGTCAGCAGCATGGCTTTTGGAGAGGTTTTCCATAACACCTGACAGAGAATGACAGCACTGCATCCCCGCCACATATTCTGCAAATGGCACTTTTGTGTGCACACATAGGACCAAACTGGAGGGCAATACATCGCATGTGACATATTATTGTTGGCACTGAACGCACTGTACTCATTCATTTTTTTCCTGGTTTCAGTCACCTGCAAAACATTGCACCATTACTGGGGAGCAGCACACTCTTCCTGAGAAGCAGTACACTGTGGTACAATTGTGCCTTAGTGATAATAATTATCACAAGAATTATCTTTTCAACAAGAATAAATTATATTTATATGGCACCTTTCATATCAGGAAGATTTTTCAAGGAATTGAAACTAACATCACTAATTTCACTTAACTGTTTTAATTCATCTACAATGGTTTTATGCAAAACATCTTCCACTGCCACCAACACACCCCTGAAGGCACTTATAGAGAATTATTGACAAAAAAAAATCATACCTAGGGCTGGCGTATCCTGAATGATTGTATGATGTCCTTGAACTACACATAGCTTTGTCAGTGCCTCATACTCATATGTAAAATTATTGCATTTGTAAACAATTCTAGGAGCACAATTGAATTGAGAGCAAATTCATTGTTTTACTTACAAAAATTTTTACATGAAGGGTTAATAAAAAACAAAGAAAATCGTTAATGCCACACATTATGACACAAGTAACATTTTAACAAATCTTAATTATAAAGATCCATTTTGAAGCTATCATTCAAAATATAATTAAGATAAATAAAGTAACTTTTAATGAAAGTTTTCTACCATCGATTTACATTTGCAAAATTTGACTTGACACAACACAAAATAGTGCCATGGTCCCCAGACTGACGGACTGTTATTGGAAAGCTACTGCACAATAACAATTACAGATCATATTAAATGATGCAGGTTTGTTTGATACCAGAGAATATCAATAGTCTTTAATAGCTGCTCACTAAATTCTAATTACAGCCATCTGTTAGTCCCAGAGGAAGCTATTCCAATTATCAGTACCAGTTCTCACTGCATCCCTTAGCCTTTGTATTTTAAAGGCTCAATGTCATCTGTTTTCCAGTTTACATGCAAGTCCTCTACTGAAGAAGTAAAACTGAATATTGTACTTGCTCATTTTTTTAATTCTCCCTGATTCTCCCTATTCACACTATACATACTTTGATAATTACAATTATCAAATAATAATTAGTATAAAGGTCCTCACTGTATCAGAATACTGTCACACATTGAAAAAAAATTGGGACAATTAGTAGTGTTTTCCTTTCAGTAACTAAGCATTGTTTATCTATTTTTATTATATAAAATATATTTTTAAAGGGACAAGCGTGCTAGTGCCTTCATATTGACTTTTGGGCATGCCTATTGCTCATATGTACTGTTGTTAAGGTATTTTATGCATTGTGCCATTCCAGCCTGGTAGTGAGATGCTTTTTCAAGACTCTTTAACCACAGTTCCATTATATTAGCTCTTAAGGAATAGTTTCCTATAATGGCTAATATGCCATATGTTCATTGTTAACTTGCTGTATTGAGAAGTATTCACCATCCAAATAGTTACTTACCAGTGTTTGCAGTAAAACACTTTGAAACTTTTCAATATGATCAAGTGCTAAAAAACATCAATTATTTATTGTTTTCTCTCAGTTAAGAAACAGTTTAATGGTATATTGGGAAAATGGTAGGGTGGGTATTTTGAGAGTGAAAGGGGTTGGGAAGGAAAACATTGTCAGCCAAATGAAGATATGTGGAGTGGATTTAAAGCTGAATTTGGAGCAGCAAGTTATATTGTGAGCAGATGTCACAGAATCAGTTGTTCTCTCATCCACATAGTCTGGGGATAGTGTATTAATAAATGAGCAGAGAAAATAAGTTGAATGAATCTCCAGAAATTGGATGTGGTATCAATGATATGAAATGCTTCCTACTCTACTTTATATTGCATACCTTATAGCTCATTCACTGAACAAACTTCAAAATGGTAGATGAGACTGGCAGGAGAACAGAGCAAAATGTTAAGAGTCAAATTCACTCCAAAGTGATGAGCACACATTTTAAGCAGCTTTGAGCCTTCATTTTAAAGGGTAAAGTCCCACACTTGAGAATCACTTTGAATGTTGTCCACAGGGACAGCACAAGACAGACCTTGCTCATGGATGGAGAAAGCTGAGAATACTTGCCTTGACATTCAGAGCTGCTGGCTACAAAACAGGACTTCTTTGAGAATCAAAGAGTTAGCCTACAGTAGTAGCACAAAACTCAGTCAATGAGTGTGCAGGGAACAACGGTGATCAAATAAATGTCATTGTTGTATTGTTATAATGCACCATTATCAGTGTCATTTAATATCAAATTCACGTCAAATTATTTATTTTTAAGGTGCAACCTAATTCAAACTAAAAATATATTTTCTGTTGGAAGATAAAAGAAATAATTCTGCTGAATGCCACTTGTGATTTGACTTGAGAGAAGCTGTACACTGCAGACAGATCACTATTTATCCTGCAGGCTGCTACTTCAGATAGCCATGACCCTGAGGACAACCAGTCAACAAAACAAGACAGACAACAGGAAGCCATTGGTATGCATCCCTGAGCTTCTTCAAGACACCTTTGACCTTTAGCTTGACCTGCAAATGACAGCACAGTGCATGCACCTGATCAGGCAGCAAACTTACTTGAACTAGTCAGGAAGGACAATACAGTCTTGCCACGCCATATTAACTAGTAGTGAGAAAGGAAGAGCAACGGGAAGCCAAATAGGAACAAACAAGCAAAACAACGTATTGCTTTTAATATATAAAAAATGTACATGTATAAAACATATATAAGAATAATATCTATTTTTAAAATGTGTATAGTTACAAGCATAAATCAGTACTAAAATTAGTAAAAATCGGAATCATTATTAAGACAAGTTGCAAGGCTATATAATATGCTTAAAAATGTGCAGTATACTTCTTTAATAACGGACCTTATCATACATTCAGTGCCACGTACTCTTAAATGTAACATATTTACATTTTTCTTATGTTTTGCTGATGTAATTTAATACTCCAATTTTTTCCACTATTTGACCCCAAAGGATATCTTTGCCTGTATTGGCTGCTGTCTTTTATTTGACAATCGTATGAGGCGATCGTGACACTAAAATCTCAGGCTGTTACACAATATGAAGAGGCTATGTAGCTTGGTAAATACTTATTTTTATATCATGAGTAATCTGACTGCAATACGGTATGAAATAAAACTAGATTCCTGATCTGTGTTCTATTTGTATCATGAATATTTAGAGAAAGACAGAAAATGCTGGAAATGCACAGATCAATCTGAACCTAAAAAATGAAAGAAAGGTTAAGGCTTTGAGTGTGACCCTTTAACAGAACTGGAACAATTGTGCTGGCACAATCCTGTGGTGGATAGAGGGCAAGTGAGACCAAACCAAGAAAATAGACATTGGGAAGAGGATAAAACATTTAAAACTTCAGTAAACACAGAAGGAGAGAGCAAATGGGTCATTAACAGTTTGTGAGAAGCTGGTAAGGAGTGTTAAATGGCTGTGCATAGTATAAAGGTTACCAAGATACATATGCAGGCATTGGGCTAGCTATGCCAGCATCAGTAAGACAAAGACAGGAGAAAAGTATGGGATTCAATGAGTGTGTCAGCAAAGATAAATAGATACATCAAAAGAAAAATGTAAAAAATAACAGTGGCCCATTGAGTCTGATCCCAGAATAATTCACTCATCCCACTACAGAAACATAGAAATAGGAATAGGCTATTTAGCCCCTCAAGCCTGTTCAGCCAGTCTATATAGCCTGCACAGACTCGATGGGCCAAATTGCCTTCTTCTGTGCCGTAAGATTCTAAGATTTTACGATAAGATCACGGCTGATCTGTACCTCCACTCCAATTACCCGCCCTTGTCCCATATCCGTTAATATCCTGTCCTAACTTGAACTACACTTCTCCTTCTCTCTTGTTGTTGGCTACTCAGTCTCTGATGGGTGGGTGGTGGGGGGAGCTGAAAAAACAATGAATATCATAAACAAGATTTTGGGGGATAGGGCAAAAGTAGAAAGCAAACTGTATTTAATTTTCAGTATACACAATTTACAGTCAATGACTTCTGGAATTTCCATGGCGAAATTCACAGCAAATAATATGGTGAACATGTGGTCTTCAGCAAGAGTCACAAGACAATAATTCCTAGCCTCTTCCCAGGCCAGGGAATTCGGTGCCTCTTGGAGTGTTCTTACACTGCCCTGACTGAGATCAAAACTTACTCAGCACAAAAAAGGCATTACACTTGGGGCTTTTTTTGTCTGTATGGGCTAGTGCCGCACAATTGAGACATTATTATTTACATCTACCTCTTTATATGGTACTATACTCTTAATAGCATTGCCGGACCTGTAGACCTGTTAGCTTTACATCACGTTACTGCATGCCCAACTTTACAAGAATAAAATAGTTACACTCAAAATAGTGCCGTATCTGCTCGAATAATCTCAAAGCAATTCAAACAATGCCTTACTTTGAAATGCAGTGAGTTCTGTTATCTAGGCAAACTCAGCATCTTATCTGCGGCAACAACATCCAGCAAAGAGCAATGAGACGGCTGACTAATTAATCTGTTTTTACTGAATTGAGGATGAGGTTTACTATGCCATTATCTCTTTATACTGGGCTGACTTGATGGGATGACTGCCTTTATACTATCAGCATTTCAACATCATTGTTATTCAGTGCTTCATTTATTGGAGAACATTGTCTCCCACTTCATCCACTATGTTTTGTGTTGCATTCAGCTTTATATTTTAACTTGATTGCAGAAGGTTTCAATGAGAAAGGCATCATCTTCTCATAGGAAACACTCCATGCAGCTGATGAAGAAAATGACATATGTGTTTAGGTTTGATTCCTGCTCTGTGCTGAGTTAGCTGATCTGAGCAGGGAGGTGGACGATGATGCTGGATCTTAACTCATCATCAACCTGAGCTGGAATGGGGAATAATTCACTTAGGGCTCCCAACTCCTGAACAAGAGCTATTGACTCCTGCGGGAGAATGCAGTTGTACAACAACAACAAAATTACATTTCTACAGTGCCTTTCACGTTGGGAGGATATCCCATGGGGCTGCAATGTACTAGATATTGGATGAGGATGGGATCAGGTTTAGATGTCACATCCCATTTCTGCATAATTGTCAACACTGATCAAGATTCACACTCACACATAACAGCTCACCTTCCTACTTCCATTCTTCTGTAACATCCAGGTCTCAGACAAATCTTTTCTCTCTCTGGTCTGCCTGTCCTATTGCAATTTCCCCCACTTTGTTGGCATTATTAACATCTTTCTCTCTGGTTTTGTTGCAACTCCCACCCTTTGTTTTGCACTATTAACACCCCCTTAACCCATCATCTCCTGTCCTCTACCACATTTTCTCCTTTGTTTTCCTTATCCTGCTCCTGCTCCCCCCACCTCCCACGCCACACACACTCTCTGCTAGCCCTTAAAAGCCTCTTCATCCCAACATGCCTCAGTTCTGAGAAAGGGCTGTGTACCCGAAACATTGACTCACCTTCTTTTCTCCATAGATGCTGCCTGACCTGCTGAGTGTTGCCAACGACTTCTGTTTTTGATTCAAACTTCCAGCGTCTGCAGTATTTAGAATTTTGCTCACACATAATGAATGGGTGCCATGTTCAGTTATCAGTGCCTGCTGAACCACATCCACAAATAAGTCAATAACAACAACTTGTCTTTGTATATCAGCTTCATGTAGGATAATGTATGGGAGTGCTTTACAAGGACAGTATGAGATGCCAAGCGGGGGAAAGGGGCAGATGGTAATAGGCACGGTCAAAGAGGCGGGTTTTATGGCAGGACTTAAAGACAGAGGAAGGCAAGGCATAGGTGTACAGGGAGGGAGTTACAGAGGTTAAGTACTTCTCAAATCAAGAGGTGGAAGAGAGACAATTTTGAAAAACATATATAACTTGTTTAAATATCTGATTATCAAAAAATATCACATGCACTCCTAAAATCTATTTATATTACAAGTGCGAAGTACATTTGAATCATTTCCATAATTTGTGCAGCTGTAGGGACTGGTACCAGTTTCCTGTGGGTCCCTCAGTCCCTGCAACAACCACACTGAGACTTCCAAAACAATAGATTTGAATAATTTGTTACTAAAGCTAGTTTCACTTTCTGGCTTCCTTGAGTCACTGGGACTCTAAATATTTAAAGAGGTGTGAATAGATTTTTAACATTTTATGATGGCCTTCCTGATAAATGCTCTACATTGAGCTAGGGCAGGTCAGAGAAGGCCGTTGAGTCTGGGGTGGGAACAGTAGAATGGATGCAATTTAAAATCAAATCAGGTAATTTTCAGTATGTCAGCCAAACACCTGGTAAGAGAGATGTAAACCTTAAAGTAGCAAGAATTATTAAGATGTTCTTATAACGGTAAGAAAAAAAAGTGTTTTCGCACAAGATTTCATATGCAAAGTACTTTCACGTATGTACATATCTATGGGCATAAAACTATTCTTACCTTCTGTGTTTTGACACAATTATTTCAAAGCACTTTGAGTTATTATCGCACATACTCTGGGGTCTCCAAGCCTTGGCTCTTGCCAGCCCGTAGTTAATACTTTCCAGAATTAGGTAACAAAAACAATGACAACAACAAAATTACATTTATATAGCAACTTTTCTCATCGGGAGGACGTCCTAAGGCCTGGACAGTCAATGTTTCAGACCGAAGCTGGGGTCTGGATTAGGGAGGGTGTAGGGAAAAGAGGGAATTTGGAGCGACCAATGGGACTGTCTTGAGGTGGGACTTGAAGGAGGCTAGGGAGGGGCGAGGTGGAGGGACTGTGAGATGGAATTCCAGAGGTATTGGACAAAGTGCCTGAATGCTCTCCGGCTGATGGTGGGGTAGTGGGTCAGGGGACATGGAGCAGGTCGGAGCCTGCTGAGCGTGGGGGCGGGCAGGTTGGTAGGGTTAGGACGTCACAAGGGTAGGGTGGAGTGAGGCCGTGGAGGGCTTTGAAGGTCAGGACTAGGATTTTGAATTGAATCCTCTGGGTGATATGGAGCTAGTGGAGTTTGATGAGAATGGGGAAGATGGGGTCACAGAGCTTGGAGTGGTGGAGGACACGGGCCACAAAGTTATGAATGATCTGTAGCCTATGGAGAGAGGAATTGAGAAGGCTGACAAGTAGGGTACTGGTGTAATCTCAGCTGGATGTGATGAAGGCATGAATTAGCAGCCTGAGGTATGGGGTAGTGGTGGAGTTGAGCAATGTTATGGATGTGAGGAAAGGCAGAGCGAGTCATGGTTTGGATGCAGGGCAGGAAAGACAGTTATAATAATAATCCTTGCATTTGATATAGTGCTTTTCATGTCTTCTAGAAGTCTCAAAGAATATATTGTAAAGTGAATTGACTGTACATTTTTTAGAGGATCAAAAAGTACATCTAAGTTCCTGACTGGTTTGGTGAGGTGGAGGGTGCAACCATGGAGGTTGATGCTGGCAGTACCTGATGTGTGAAGGCGCTGGCGCGAGCCAATCAACAGGGTTTCGGTCTTCTTGTCATTCAACTGTAGAAAGTTAGCTCTAATCCAGGACATGATGTCCGACAGGCAGTCCATCTGATAGCAGTGGTCCTGATACTCGAAGGTAAAGGCAGAAAGATAGAATTGGGTGTCAAGTTAGGGAGAGAGTGCAATATTCAGTCCAAAAATCTTTTGCTGGGATTTTCGTATGAAGGTGGGAAAAATTGAAATTTTTGTTTGGTTTGATACTCTTCAGAATGGTGATGAGTTTCCGCATGTGTCAGATACCCAGCTGACCCCTCACAAGAACCCCAATTGTTTTTCAGCTTCATATAATAATGTAGCACTACCACACCAGTGGTATAAATAACTGAAACATCAGCAATAAACAGAGTAACTAGTAAAAGACATCAGATGTATTGGGGGAGGGGCATATTTTTTATTTAAAGGATGATAGAGGAGATCTGCCAAATAACAGCAGATTTTTCAATCCCATTTTCTCTATCCTCCAGCACCTTGGGACATCCTCCTGGTGTGAAAGGCACTATACAAAATACAAATGTAATTTTGTATTGTTTCCCTTAATAACCTTATTCTCCACGTATGTCTTTATCTTTAAGCGCTCTGAGATACCGTCCGCCGTGGAGGGCACTACATAAATTGAAGGTATTGTTGTTGTTACCTATCTCCCTTAAAAATCCCAATAATTTCACAAGACCATGCGAGGTATCTTGAAGGTGGTGGCTAATGCTCTTTGTGTAGGTTATATAATATGTGAGTGCATACATTTTTCCATTGCACAAACTCACTACTCCTTAGGAAGAGGAGATGTATTGTAACAGGACCTACATTCAAATAGCACAGGAAGCTTTTGTTTAAATGTTGATTATTTGTCCGTGAGACTCATTGGGTTGCTGGAAAAGCTCTGGAGTGCAACTTTCAATCTGTGATGTTCTTATTAACACAAGTGATTCTTATCACAGTTTGTGGTCAATGTCAGTAACTAAAGATTGATGATAGCAAGACTGATGGATGTATGATCTGCTCTTCAGTCCCCATCAAATTCCATCACGACTGTTGGGTCAAAATCCAGAACATTCACTTCAGATTACAGCATTGCAAACCGATTCATGGGAAAATGGACTAAAAGTTAAAGTCAACCTTTGGATCAACCCATTGTGCAAATTTGGAGGGAAGATAAAATTTACAGAACCAGCAGTATTTCATTTTCGACTGACCTCACTAATCACATTTATCAAAGCTGTGATAATTATCATCGGTGTTGCACTGATTTCAATTTGTCATCTCATGTATAGGATTTGTGTTCCGTTCAATCCCAAAATGGCTCATTGGTAAAAATAATGCCTGGAGTGAAGGTGGGCCACCCTGACAACTTAGGTAACAGGCTGGATTTTCGGTTTGCTCTCAGTAAGTTGACCTCATGCTAGCTGTAGGGGATTTCCTGATACAATACAATGCAGCATTAGATTTAATAGCACCTTTCATATTGGGAGGACGACCCAAGGCGCTGATGCCCATCCTGGTCAAATACGTTCTGAATACTATTGAGAAATCTAATGAGGTCTACTGTTGCTCTACTTATGTAATATGTTAGAACATCCAGAAAATTGTTGAATTCCCTCTTAACTAGCTTCAAAATTAAGGCTAAATTCAAGAATTTGCCAAATTCTGTAAGCTCTTAAAATGCTACTAAACAGAGTAAATAGTGAAAAGACTGAGATGGATTATCTCCTAATAACTGTCTGGATTCATAGATAAATATTAATCACTTGGATGAGAAGTTGGATGGTGGCTGGAGTCTGTGGAATCAAAGTTAGCACCTTTAGGAGAGAGGGTGAGAAAACTCACGGAGGAATGAAATTCAACTACAGCTGATGTAGCTACTCTACTTGTGGAGCTAAAATAAAATAATTCTTCTATTCTTTGATGAAACAGATTATGGAGACAACTCTACTCTTCAGAGCTAAAAGTAGTTTTAGCCCCTCCACCAATGCAACACGGCTAAAACAATTGTCCCAGTTGGGTGATTTCTCATTCGAGATTTGTGTGCAATAAAGTTATTTGTGGAAAATGTTAAAGTATATCTTATGTAAATTCTAATTTGAATTAGGTTTCTTTTGTGCATGCTTATTATACCAACATATTGATAAATAAACATGTTAACCATCCGTGACTCCCAGCAGCATGACTTCCCGATTTCATATAAGGAAGACAGGGAGATGAAGCACAAGAAAACCTGTGGCCAAGTTGGTTTGCGTTGCTCTTATGTGCCCCCTAGAGGTAATCAACCTAGGAGCATGAGTGAAGTCCATCACCACCCACTCTTCCACTCACTGGGAGAACCGAGGACCTGAGCAGTAAGGAACACGCTTTAAACAATCAATAACAAAATTAATTAAACTCCTATTTTGAAAACATAATTTTATTTGTATTAAATCAAACACTTAGCATTTGCAGGATGATACCAGTAGGATATTTTAAGTTTACAATAATAAAGTAATAATAATCCTTGCATTTGATATATATCATATCTTATAGGCATCACAAAGGGCTTCACAGAATGTACTGTAAAGTGAATTGACTGTATATTTGTGGGCCAAATGCGGCAGCCAATTGCGCACAGCAATGTAACAACAAGCATATATTTTAGTTATAGTATATAATAAGAATGAGTTTAAATATAATTTTACATTTCCTTTTCGACCGTGCTTATTGCTACCTCCCCCACACACCCCATCTCCTGCCTTCGGATTCAGGCTTCGCCTCCTGCGTGGAGGGCGCTATGTCAGTGCAAATTGTTGTTGCACATTAAACTTATAATTAATGTACTGGGAAGCTCAGGACAAGCAATCAGAACTTTGAAGCAGTCAACCAATGTTTGGATTTACAACGTATCAATCCTCATGGTGGATTTTGACAAAGCATCAGGTATGAAATTTCCAAATCTGGCCTCGAAATCATTTCCTAGCTGTTCAAGAACTGTTGACAAAATGCTGCCATGTGTGTAGCCATGCTAGAGTTCTCTGCACTCCACTGAATGCATTGACTGACAGCGCCTGGGCTGCCCTTGCACCGTGACCCTGTTAAACCAAGGAGCCCAGGCTGCTTAATACCACACCTGCAGTACAGCATCTCCTCTGGGAATCTCTGTCCATTAGTAAACACAACTCTGCCACATCAAAACTTTCCACTTTCCCCAGCTACATTTAACACATGGGTCCCTCCCCTCTCCCCAGGCGTCTTGCAACTACCAGTATCTAGGGAATCTTTCACTTTTTGTCCTTTCTTGACCTTTGAGGACCACATTCTGCGTTCTTATTCACACCATCTGCTCACATTGGAGGTAAAACATCCAGCCCAAAGAAATTATTATGCCTGTTTAACCCTGAAATAAGACTGTCTTGTTTTCTTGTACACCTATTGTATTATATTGTACAGTTGTTTATATTTTCTGAAATAAATTTTGGATGGAAGCAAATTATAACGGCTGCCGTTTGGAGCCCCTTCCCCCACCCCATCCAGGCAATGGTACAATCTGCTAATTCCTGACAGAAGTCCTTCTAAAGAACTGCTCAAGCCTCACTAAGCAGCTGTGAGTTAGGTCATTTTCCCATGAGTTTTACATGCAAAAACTGGGCATTAGCAGGACCTCAAAGGGACACCATCTGTCCCCAGCAAAAAAGGTTTGTGACACCTTCTGTGGTGCCAACAGATCCTGATGAACCATAAAGGAATGCAAGCAGAGTTTGTGATCCGATTGCTGATTCGCCCAACAATCACCTCAGTGACAGCCCAAACTATTCAGCACTGCTGCTGTTTTATCTAAGGTCCCAGTGCTTCTCCTTCCCCCCCGCTCCCCCCCCCACAACCCTCCACACACCACCCCCGCCCCCCAACAATAGACAGCCAATATCAAACACAATGGATTGCTCTCGGGGTGTATGAGTAAAACACACAAAAAAAGTGGGAGTACGATATTGTGCACAAAGTCCACTGGCCATACTGACTGAACACATTGTGGCTTCTGTTGCTTAACAGTTTATCAATAGGAGGTTATGCTTCCAGTCATTTTATACGTTCTTGGCTGAACTCTCCTCGTAGCTTTTAATGAAATGATATTAGATGAATGTCTATGTTGTGCTGCAGGACTCAGAATACTCAAGCAGCCAGGGGGATAAGTTTAATAGGTTGGGTTCTTTAGTGCAGGAACCCATCATCACTTCTGTTGTATACTTGCTATACCGAGAGCCATTGTATTAGATGATGTGTGTGTGTGTGTGAGCGAGAGAGAGAGAGAGGGATAGAAAGCAAGCAAGCACATTTTAATTTAATTCCAGAAGTGACATGTACAGTTTCAGTATTGCTAGGTTGTGCTATTGCCTGCAGCCACTGGAACCTCTTCTGATCAGCTGGGGAACTGCTGAAGTCAATGTAAACGAAGGAGGCGCCACTCAGTCCCATAGCAGCTGAAATTTTATTTTGCGATATTAACTAAAGCAAATCTTCCAAACCCCTCCGCCCCTGAAGCTGGCTGAACTCTTTCGCTCTATGTATTAAACATTAAACACGCTTGTGTTTATATTGGTTGTTTTGTCAGTGATCATAATCAAATTCTTGCTGCATCAGAAGAAACAAGCACCACAAAGCAGTACGATGGCACTTCATACTTTTGGTCATGTTGGACTCTCGCCAATATGTGTCTAAACTCTCAGTTATACAGGGTCTATCCCTCTGAGGAGAGCATGCACAGCCTATACCAGACAACAAAGATTTCCATGCATATGTGAACTGTCAGTAGTTTGGTTTGGATACTCTTAACCACAGTGGTGCCATGGTTCTTTGCCTGTGACAGACACCCAGATGGCCAAAAAAAATTAGATGCCTTCATGCTTTCCTGGAGAGGGAGCAAAGGTCAAGAAAGGTTAAGCATTTGTCTGAGAAGAGAAAATCAGGCCATTTTCCTGCAGTTCTCCACAAGGAGGTACCGTTGGAGAGTGATTCACTTCATGCCGGCAACTCATTGTCAAATAAGCTAAGCAAGGCGCAATTGTTTGTTGGTTGCTCAATTAAATTTGACGCAATATTTGGGAAACTCTGTGAAGTACTTTGAGATATTCTCAAAAGGCACTGATCAAATGCAAAAATCATTATTATTTTATTAAAATGTTTGCCGGAATTAATAGCAAATATCACTATCTGAATATTGTTCCATGTTTTTCATGGATTGAAAGCAGGTTTCCTGCAAAAATATCAAAAGCTGATGCTGCGTTTTGTGTCATTTTTATTCAGAGTTTTTGAGCACTGAATTGAAAGCTAGCCATGTGAGACTATGACAGCAAAGAAGTCTTTTCATAATGACTAAGTGCTGTGTTGTGGAGATGACAAGTCAGGGTACCATACGGCAAATTGCTGTTGTTATGATAAGAGAGGTTTAGATAAAAATTCTGTGAAAAATTGTATTCTGTGAAGTGCTTTGAGACATCTAGAAGAAAAGTAGTATATCAAATGTAAGGATTATTATTATTGTTTAATAAACAAAGCTTTTCGACGCATTTGATATGATCCTTACAAAATACAAAAGCTACTGTTTTTCCATTTACCTCATCAAGTGGATTTTTGAAAAACTTCACTGGCTTCTACTAGCTTCCTGTTAAACTATACCAATTTGTTTCAGCCTTGCTCAGTTGGCACCCTCCTACTTCTGAGTTAGAGGGTTTTATTCAAGCCCAATGTTTGGTACTTAGAACCAATATTATTCATACTGATACACCAATGCAAGACAGCTGCATTGCCTGAGCTGTCGTTTTACAGGTTAAACCAAGTTCCGGTTGCCTGTCCAGGTGGATGTTAAACATCCCATGGCAGTATTCAAAAAGAGATGGGAGTTTCTCCCAGGGTTCTGGCCAACAATTCCTCAAATAAAGTTGGTCACTTACTCCATGGCTGTTTGTGGAACTTACTTGCACAAATTGTCTGTTGCATTTGCCCCCAAAGTAGACATAGTCACTTTACAGTACATATCTTTGAAGCACTTTGAGATATCTGGATGATGTGACAAGGTATGATGTAGCAAATTCAAGGAATATTATTATTGTTTTCCCTCTACATAAATAAATTCTTCCAAGAGGTCTGTCCTAGAATCACCTTTGCAACTTAGAGCCATCTCCTTGTGTCCTGCTGCCTTGTCGTATATGGAACTACTGTTCTGGATTTGCTTTCTTTATTCCAATTGGCACTTTACAGTAGAGTAATATGTCAAATGAAAATACCTCTGATCAACTGTGAACCAGTAACCATAATTGGTCTAAATTAGGATTTTATGCAGCACTTACTCAATTTTCCTCACTGAGGTATCTTACATGATTTTGATCAGATATTCACAGCTAATAAGAATGTGAGTGCCTGGCTAGTACCTGACCAGCTAAATCAGACTCTTTTCCTTCTTATGTGAATCTCATATAAGAAGAGATGGCTCAAGAGACAGTCAAACTCAAACCAAGAAAGAGGAACATATTCCAGTTGATTCTTCTGTAGGCCTGACACCAGACAAATGCTTATTGATATGTAGAGAACCGAAGTGGACATTGCTGCATTGCAGACAATTGTTTGTGAATATATTGCCGGTATGTGTGCAGGTGACTGTGTACTGTATGTGAAATACCATGGGAAAGTGGATGATGTTTGGGTTATAAAATATTTACGAAAGCGAGTTGTGGCTTGCATAATGTTTGAGTTGGAGCTAGTCGGAAGGGAAGATTAATTCTAACATTGGGTTAATTTTTTTTGCACAGACAGCTTGGCTATCATGTACAATGGTATTTGAGTACAGTTTAATTAAAGGCAAAAGGGAGACATCCCAGATGGTAACAAGGCAGCTTCCTTCTATTGTCTCGAGGGACCGTTAATTACCCTGAGCCAAGGTGCTTAGCTGTTCCTTGAAATGGTTCTACACCTGATGGTAACCATGGCGATCGACTGCAGAAGAGCAGACAGCAAAGGAAACAATTTATGGGCATGACTTGGGAAAGTTTGATTGGCAGACTGCACAGATCCCCACTGGCCCCTGTTGTCAATCAGTGTCTGTATAATAAATAATTCTTGCATTTGATACAGCATTTTATCACTTTGTCGAGCCGCCTCAAAGCGCTTCACAAGACTTTGCTGTCAACTGAGTTTTGTTTCATTCAAGATTCACTCACATCGACTAGAAAAACTAGAAGAAGGGGTACCAAAAATCTTCTGGTTTGCACACATAGAAATGTGATACATGATTGTTTCTCACTCGGCTCCTGTTAATTCTTTAATCCAACGCCCCAATAGGTATGACGTTTCTAGCTGTATAAGCAACGGGAAGCTTGCCAGACAGTGCTCTCATCTATTTGATTCCCTGTAGTTAAATAACAACAACAACACAGTGGCTCTTTCTAACTTGCGCCAGATACTTTCTGAATTCAAGGAGTGAGTTTGTACTCCATTTCATTCCAAAACAAATGAAAAATGTCCTTGCATACAATTCTCACATGGAATTCTCAGACCGCTTTGCAACATCTTAAGCATGGCAGTTGATTTGTCAGTTAAAATTATAAACCAAAGGGACGGACAGACGGAAAGATAGACAGATATAGAACAAATGAGAGATAAACCAAACTTGAATTAAATCACTACTTGATATTAACACCAATGTGATATAATGTGAGGAAAAATATATACTAAACCAAATTTGAATATGTTGTATATCCCCTTATATCAACATGAAACTGTACGCTGAGTCAAAAATTCTCAATTTACTGTATTCTCAGCATAGAATTTTGTTAAAAGTACAATTTGTTCGACTTCAGATCAGTGACTTAAGAGGAGTTTTACAACAACCCTACACTGCTTATTTTATTGCTCCTAAGGGAGCCGTTCATCTCTATGTTGAAGATAACAATCTGAAGGCCAGAGACAGAATTGAATGGACCAATACCAGTTTTTGGACAACTTCACACCACAGTATGTAATGCATTAATACCATTTATGTGAATTACATCCTAAATTGGCTGCTCTGTGAGCTTACATTACAAAGCTGGCAACCTCACAAGATGATGAGAATTTGTAGAACAGCGATTTACACCTTAATACCAGGCCCATCCATTGAGATCAATACACAGCAAACAAACAGAGCAATACATGGTATTTTTGGAGGACATGAGAAGAATTACGTTGCACACTAGTTGCAAGATTATCCAGTTCAAAAATACTTTCTACAGTTGAAGAAAAGCCTGATGAGAGGCGCAAATTCAAAATTAAAATATATAATAAAACATTTGTATTTGATATAGTTCATCTGAATCACTGCACCATCTGTGCCATCCCCCTAATGTGACAGTTGCAATACCAAATATAATAATAAAAATCCTTCAGATATAGCACTTTTCATGTCTTCTAGATGTCTCAAAGTGCTTCACAGAATATACTGTAAAGTGAATTGACAGTATATTTGTGGGCAAAACGCGGCAGCCAATTGTACACAGCAGTGTCCCACAAACAGTCGAGGACTGAAATGATCAATTTATTATTAATATTATTATAAGGATTATTATATTATTAGTGCCTTATCACAATTGAATTTCAAAGGCATTTTACAGTAATTACTGATAAGTGTAGTGACTGCATATTTGGAGGCAAAAACAACAGCTTATTTGTGCACAGCAATCTCCCACAAACAACCATGTGGTGAATGAGGGTTGTTAGAGTCAGGAAACCAGGAGAAACTGTGTTCTCTTTCCAAATAATGTCAGAGGGTCTTTAAAGTCCACTTAGCAAGAGAAAAGAGGCAGACCTCACTTTAACATTACGTCTGAAGGCCAATACCTCCAACAATGCAGCGCTCTCCTAAGAATGCGCTGGATTGACAACCTACATTATGAGCTCAAACTCCTGGAAGTGGGCCTTGAACCTGCAACTGTGTGATATTAAGGAGAGAATACTGCTGCCTGAGCCAGGTTGACATCCAATCGCTGAATCCAACTTTAGGCAGCACAGTTTGTTTATGATTATTATAAGTAATTGGTTCAACATTCACTGAACTTTAGTGTTTGGTTTGATCATCCACTCTTCTGTCTGCGTTACATTTGGGCACTCACTAAGACTGCTCTTCGTCATCTTTGCCACATTGCCTGCATCTGCCCTATTTCACAACAAACACCTCGAAATTCAAATTCACACCTTTATTATTTCTGACTTGACTTTTAAATGCACTCACCAATCTCCCTAATTTCACCATCCACAAACTCCAACTTGTACAAAATTCCAGTGCCCTCATTCTGATCCACACCAAACTTCAAATGCCCATCATCCCAGCCCTTGCCAGTTTCCAATAGTTCCCAATGAATTCATTGCAAGTTCCACATCCTCATCTATAAATCAATTAATGCCCCAGCACCTCCAATGTCCCTATGATATTTTCGCACTCAGTTTTTCTGCTTGTCCCCTCCATTTAGTAAACTTATCAGTCCCCTGCCTCCTCCATCCCATCATTGGAGACTGAGCCTTCAGCAAATTCTGAAACTCCTTCCCTCTACACTCCATTCACTCCCTCTCTACATATTTTTAAATTCTAGCTTAAAGCCTACCTCTTTAATTGCTTATGTTCCCCCTTTGCTTTCTGACATTACATCCTGGATGCGAGTCAACTTTCTACAGCTGAATGTCAGCAGGACTGAGGCCCACCTGATTGGCTCGTGCCTTTGCCTCAGCACCTCAGGCACTGTCACCGTCCACCGGTGCTCACTCCACCACACCAAGCCAGTTAGGAACCTGTGCATCTTGTTCGACATTTAACTGTCTGTCCCCCCATATCTATGCCATGACCCACTCTGCCTTTTCCCACCTCCACAACATTGCCCAACTCTGCCATTGCCTCACCCTCAGACCACCGAAACCCTCGCACAGGCATTTGTCAGCTCAAGACTCAACTATGGAAACTCCCTCCTCGTCGGGCTCCCCAAATCTTCCTTCCACAAGCTGCAGATCATCCAAAACTCTGCAGCTCTTGTCCTCTCCCACACTAGGTTCTGTGACCACATCACCCTTACCCTTCCCTGGCTGACTTCCCATCCCTCAGAGGATAGAATTCAAATTCCTTGCCCTCACTTTCAAGGCCTCCCGTGGCTTTGTGCTGTCCTGTATCTCTGACCCCCTATCAACCTGTGCACTCAGCAGGCTCCTACCTGCTCCAGGTCTCCCTCCCGACCTGCCCTACCATTGGTGGTAGGGCTTTCAGCCTTTCTGCCCACACTCTTTGGAACGCCATCCCACAATCGCTTTGCCTTTCTCTCACCCTTGCCTCCTTCAATGCATGATTCAAGATCTTCCTTTTTGATAGTGCCTTGAGCCACCCTCCTACCCCTTTTGCTGTCCCTCAGCCCAACCCTGCCCCTCACGCTTGGGTCCTGATCTCTGACTGGTCAGCACCTTGGGACAACCTCCCGATGTGGGAGGTGCTTTACAAATGTAATGTTGTTGTTGTTGTTCTTCCTTGCTTGGTTTCCAGCATTCACTAATGTCTCTGTGAAGTGCTCCAAGATGTTATTCCATGTGAAAAGGCGCTATAAAAATGCACATGGTTGTTGTTGTAATGTATTTTTGTTCACATAAATGTTCTATTGTTCTCTATCTGGGATGTACAGTACTTAAACTGCCACAAAGTTCTGCACTGCTCAGGGCAAACCTATTAAGTCCAACAACATTGACTCTGTCTGTAGTATTGCACCTGGGAAGTCTACACAGAGTTGAGATTCACTTAAAAATCAGGAAATGGGAGGCAGCATAGGAAACACTCTACCATTAATAATGGGAGAAACTCTCTCTTAACCTCTGATAAGAATTAAGAGCTTCATGCATACAAAATCATCCTTACAATTGTTACAAGTGTCGGAAGGACACAACAGAACATTGTATGAGTTATATGTAAAAAGTGTAGTGATTCTGTATTTTGCAGGTGAACATCTGAAACTCATGCACAGTTAGCATTGGAATCCTGCTCCGAGGCAAATTCCAGCGTCAGCTTTTGGCAAACTGTCACATATAACTTTATTTTGTGGAGACTCTTTCAAATATTCTGGGTATGCCCTTGCTCTCCAACCTCAGTCATATATTTGAAAATATCTGCTGCTTGAAAATACCTGCCCTTGATTTACGCATCTTCCTCCACAATAGGCCAACCAACCCGGCTACTTTAGTGGCAGGAAACAATATAAATCTGTCAATGCTGGAAGGTTAAAATAAAAACAAAACGTTCGATAAATCCAATGTTGGTCAATTGCCATGTGAAAGAGAAAACTCAAATACAAAAATGCAGACATGTTCACATTATAATGGAACAGCAAGATTGTCCGTGCATGTGTGCTGCTTTGCCACAGGGAAAGGATAGGCTGGAGAACTGATGGACTTGACCTTTGGTCCCATTGATTCACACTTTGCTGAGGGTGGCCAGACGCCAGATGTGTGCATCCATTATTGCTTAATTAATGTTATTCTGTTCTCAACAGAGGTGGACTACCCTTCTTTAGACGCATAGGTCACGGACATCCTTGTGTGAATTGGTCAACTATCTTTAAGATGGATGATGTTCATGGATTCTAAAAACAATGAATGAATTACACTATTAAATAGCCAACAGTGGCTAAACTTCATTCCTAAAACTCTGAAACTCATTTCCAAAACATGTTTGTTTTGCTTCTTTCCATTTTCAAACAACCTTCTGGATACCAACCTTTGTCATCAGTGAATTCCTTCTCATTCTTCTCATAGAATTCACCATTCCATCCTCCTACACTGCCTCTCCTCCCAGTTCAATCTTCATGGACCTGCCCTCGCCTGGTCCGACTCCTACCTTTGTCACCCTTTCCACTTTGTCGCCACCAATGGCTTCTCCTACAGACCCCCGCACCATCACCTGCGGCAACTCCCAGGGCTCTGTCCCTAGCTCCTACTTTGACACCCAACTACTTTTCTGCCTCTACCAGTGATTCCAGGACCACTGCTATCCCGACAGACTGCCTGTCAGACATCCTGGATGAGAGCTAACTTTCTACAGTTGAATGAGAATAAAACCGAGGCCCTCCTGATTGGCTCACACCATTGCCTTCACATATCAGGCAGCATCAACCTCCATGGTTGCACATGCCACTTCACCAAACCAATCAGGAACCTAGGTGTCTTGTTTGATCCTCAACTGTCTTTCCTCCTCCACATCCAAGCCATGACCCTCTCTGCCTTCCTTCATCTCCATTACTACCTTACTCCTCATGCTGCTGAAATCCTCATTCATGCCTTCATTACATCCAGGCTCAACTATGCCAACACCCTGCCATAGGCTATAGATAATCCAGAACTCTGCGGCCTGTGTCCTCTATTGCTACAAGCTTCGTGACCCCATCTTCCCCATTCTCGCCTGACTTCACTGGCTTCCCATCACCCAGAGGATTCAATTCTAGATTCTGGTTCTCACCTTCAAAGCCTTCCACGACCTCACCCCATCCTACATTTGCGATCTCCTAACCAACCTGCCCGTTCCCTGTGCTCAGCAGACTCCAGCCTGCTCCACATCCCCTCAGCCACCCACAGACCCTCTGCCTCGCCCTCTCTCTAGCCTCCTTCAAGTCCCACCTCAAGACCCTCCTCTTCAATGGTCCCATCGATCTCCTTCCACCTTCCCCAATCCCAACCCCAGCTCGGGTCGGAAACATTAACTGTCCAGCCCCTTGGGATGTCCTCCTGATGTGAAAGGCACTATGCAAATGTAATTTTGTTGTTGTTGTTACATCTGGTAACTCTTCTAAGCAAACTAACAGTAGGCACACATCTGACCCTGTGGCATCCCTATTCCTTGAAACAGCTTTCGTTAACTTCTCAGCAATTTGTAGCATATCTGTTCTGATCTCAGACCAAACCCTTAACTGAAGACTAACAAGCACAACATTCCCAATGTGTATCCGCTTTCATTCATTATTCGCCAAATGGAAAGGGGGCCATACTCTTTCTCTCCTCGACAAAGGAAGCCCAATTAACTGTTCTTTAAAAGGCCATTGTTAATCAATTAGATTATTCATCATCTGCCACACATCAGTCTGTGTATAATCACTACACTGTTCTAGGTCAAAGGTGACATTTTTAAAAAAAACATACGTGTGTGTTGGAGGGAAGGCTTGCACTTATTGGTCCACTCTGTGAGAGACACAACACAGTTCAAGTGACCACTTCTCCACTGCTGGATCAGCCTACAAGACAGAGCATGGGAGAGCCTTCTCATTGTCTCTCCACTTCCGTGAACATTAATCAAGCTGGCTGGCCGGCCGGCTGGCCGGCCAGCAGTCCAGCAGTTGAAATAAAAAGAGAAAAATATATCAGAGCCACCAACTTGTTTGAGTCCACACTGGCTGAAGGCATCGTCTGAGCATGAAGACTGTGCTCTCAGGGAGCTTGCCCCCTTGTTCCGAAGTAATTAATGGGAGTGAAAATCAGGGCTAATGAACAGCTGAAGGCTAGAACTTGCAGCTGCCACTGCTGCTGCACTCTGGGCTCCTGTGCATAGCTTCACACCCCAGCAGCCGGGAAACCAGGCTCTCACCTGCCCAGCTTTGTTCCTCTCCAATGGCTCTGTTGACAAAACAGTGGAACATGCCAGTGCTAAGTATTAAACTGTTCCATCCATCATAGGGATCGTTCCCTGGTAATAAATCATTTCATACAGTCCAGCTGCAGGCTGCATCATGAACCCTTTTTAACAAAAAGAGCACACACGAGGCTTGCTTTACACTGCACTGACACCACGTCTAGTGCTGTATGATATTAATAGGTTATTGACTAAACGTGTGTTGAGAGGGCAGAGAGGGCACGTGGCTCAGCCACTGTAACGCACCTGAGGACTGTTCAATTGATCACATTCTAATCTTTCAAGGCACAGGGTAGCACTTTTGCTTTTAAAACACACAAACAAGAATGCCATGTATTCACACAATGTTTCATAAATAAATCCTGTTTGCTCTATAATCTTATTACTGGATTGAATGTAATCTGTAATTACATGTGATTTAATATATGTTCTTTACATTTTTTTAATTGAATCAGTATTTATCTATTCATTTCTTCAATGTATTTAATTCCAGGGTTTACATCACTGAAGATGCTGTGGCCAATTAGGCACTCTGTATAAACCACATGTGAATGTAAATAGTGTCAGCCTAGCTCAGAGGTTGTAGTACCCCCGTGCAATGCTGGTTGTGTGCTGTATTATTGCAGTGCTGGTCCAAGTGTTAAATCAAAGTTTTTGCTTGTTTCAGGTGGACATTAAGAATCCAGTGAAATTATTCAAAAAGACCCAAACATCCACTATCCAAATAAAATGGATCATTCACTTTATGGTTGTCTGTGGGACAATGCTGTGCGCAATTTGGCTGCCGCGTTTCGCCCACTAATACAGTTACTTTTCCTACTATGCTTTATCCTGCCCTGATCCTTCCCACCCTGCTCTTGTCCTACCTGACTGTGCAGCGCCTTGGGATGTCCTCTCGACGTGAAAGGCGCTATATAAATGTAAGTTTTGTTTGTTGTTGTTTGCAGCGTTCATCTACATAAAGGGTGGAGTGGCAAGGAGTGACGTAACGGCTCACAGTCCTGGACGCCGTGGTGACAAGGGTGGGAATGGTTAGGTTGTTTAACGCATGTGTATGGTTTTCTGATTGCAATGTTTCTGGGTGTTTTATTGAGTAAACTTGTGTGTGTATGGTGCACATTGGGGTGCCATCCGAAATCGGCAAGTATGCCTTATCAGTGTGTGCGGGTGCACACATGTATGTAGTGCAAACAGGGCCGTTTCCCAACTGTGCTTAAGATGAGCATCTTAAAAAAATGTGTGTACATTCAGTGTACTGTGAACCCGTCCACATTGCTCATAAAGGGGGTGGGGTTAGGGTGCCAGGGATAGCGAAATGCGTAGGTGACCCCTACTTGTAACTGCAGCAGAACCATGAGGTGGAAACCCTTGGTTGTTCCACCAAAGTGGAGTGCACAGAGATAACACCCACCCCCTGCCCCCACCCTCCAATCCCCTGCCACAAGGGCCTGGATCTGTTGAGAAAGTAATGAGAAGTAACGAGAAAGCAACATTTTTGCCTCTTTTTTCAGTGACAGATTTTCATTGTTTCTGAAAGAATTGTAAATATATATCTATCAATAGATATATATTTGTAAAAGAATATTTGTCTACAAATGCACAGTTCCTACACTTTACAGTATATCTTACGAAGTGTTTTGAGATGCCTTTACAGCAAAATTAGACGTTTTATCAAATGCAAGGATTATTATTATATGCAGCACTCAGGAGATGTTTTCCATCAGGTGAGATACTAAACCAAAGTCCTATCGACCTGTTGAGGTGAACCTTGAAAACTCTATGATGCAGCTTATTTCATTAGTTATTTATTACATACACAAGAACGATGAGATGAACGATTTAACATCCACCTGCACCAAAATAGGCTCTGAATTTCCCATATGTTAAGAATATTCAAACATTAATGGACATTCTTGCTGTAAGAAGGATAAAGAGCTTTCAACATTTCAGACCAAATTTCCAGACCACAGACATTTCTGTGGCCAGCTTATCAAGTTACCTTACATCAGTGGTTTCCAAACTGTGGGGCGCGCCTCCCTTGGGGGCGCATACCATTGGCTGGGGGGGGCACGGAGCTTTAGAGTCTCGAGCACCCGAGTGCATGTGGAGCTGAGGACCCGAGTGTGTGGAGCTGAGGACCCGAGTGTGTGGACCGAGTGTGAAGGAGGGGGGTGCGCAATCAAAACTTTGCTGAGTTAGGGGGTGCGCCACTATTTAAAGTTTGGAGGCCACTACCTTACACAGTCAAACATGGGGAAATAAGTTCAAATCAGGTATCACTTATCCCCAATAATTTTCCCAAATCAGAATTAAAATATTTTTCCTCAGAGCTGTACTGTCATAATCTGCATGCTATCCCCCAATGTATCTCCAGCTGATAAACCACATTTACCTCTGAGCCACAAGACAGCAATTAATTTCTAAAGGTGGACTGGAGTGAAGTCTAGGTAGTTAAGAGATCCATAAAGAATGTTGACAATATTGAATGAGGTCATTACCCCTCCCACTTCATTCTCACTTAAATCCTCCCTTAGCCACAAACTTCCCTGATTCTAATATGCAGTGCTGCTCATTATAGCAACAAATGACAATATTGCTTTATCATTAGCGAACCTGGATAAAATGCTTTAAAGTCCCAAGGCTCAAAATGCAGTCCAGTGGAGTAGCAGAGAGAATTACGAAATGATGGGAAGGCACTGCCATACTTGGGTTCACCGTCATGTTGGAGAAAGGAAGCCTGAGCTAAGGAGCTTTACACACCTATGGATCTGGGAAAGAATCAATAAAGAGTACAAGATGGTCCGTTGCGTTTTGATTCCAACACGGCAACGATGCATGGATGACATATCCGTATCTCAAGTTTATAGGTAAAAGGCTCACAGAAACAAAAAGTACCATGAACACCAATTATACAATTCTTTTTAGATTTTTTTTTAAAAGAATATATAGTTCAATAAAGTCTTCAACAATAGCTATTATTTCATTGCCCAAAATGTTTTAAAGAAAATGTATGAGGAATATTGTTTAGTTCTGCATAATGCTTGGGAAATGTTGTGCTGGGAAACCACAATCAATCAGCCATGAACAATACATTCAGAGGAGCGCTAGAAGGCAAACTCTGGAACCTCTTGGTTAATTCAATCTACATTTTATTAAGTGAAAATATTCTGAAGTGACATTGTCTGTGTGCCCTAGCAGTATATAAATTTACATTAATGTGTATTGTGCATCTTTATAAATTCACATATGGCTCTGAGGTAGATCTTGAAGTGTAGGGGTTGGTGAGGGAGTGATTGACCTTTTACTGTTGAAATGGGCAGGAACAGACAGAATAGAGCAGATGTTCTATTAGTAAATGTTCATTTGCAAATCCATACTCTTTAAAAAACAGCCTCAGAAGAATTGTAACAGATTTGAACAAATCTACAAGAAAATGTCAGCTCATTGAAGATTGAAAATATTTACTAAATGGCATTTCTATAAAAATTCACTTTGAAGACTCATACCCAAAATGTTCTCTTTCAAATACCTACTAACCTCCTGTGTGTTTGTGTCATGATTTGCTTTTAATTCAGATTTTTAGCATTTATATTTCCTTTCTGTTTATTTCAACTTTTTTTTACAACATTTATTTTTGAATCATGCATTGGAGCAGTTTAAATAGAGGCTAGTTTTGTAATAAAATATACCCCTGTATTTTATATAGGTCTTTCAAGTCTGGTGGACGTCTCAAAGTGGTACACAAGAGTTACTGTAAATTAACGACTGTATATTGTGTACAAGATTGTGGCAGCCAATTTTGCACACAGGAATTTCCCACAAAAGAATGAAGGGCAAGGCCAGTTTTATCTGGGTGATTGTTGGGCAGGACACCTGGAGAAATTATCTTCTCTTTACGAATAGTGTTGTTTCATTTTAACATCCAGCTGAACAGCCAGACAAGACATTGGTTTAACATTTCATTCCAAAGGGTGAAATTTATGACAATGAATTTAATGAAATTTGTGACAATGCAGTGTTCCCCCAGCACAATATTGAAACATGAGTCTAGATTATACGAGTTCGAACTCCCACTTGAGTTGTGAAATCCCATCTTGAAAATATCTCTCGACTACGCTTTGATCACCTCCCCACTCCTATTTCTGCCCTGCTCTGGAGAATTTCCACAGTACAGCATGCTGAGACAATCTCCTGAGTGAAAGGTACTATGTAAATGCTGTTACTGTTGTCGTTGAGCACATAATCTTCTGATTTGTCCTCCTGATGTGAAAGGCGCTATACAAATGTAATGTTGTTGTTGTTGATTCAGAAACAAGTCTGCTGCCAATTGAAAATATATAATCCTTGGAGGGCAGATAGCTGTAATAGTTGTGTGCTTATATTTCACAACTAGTAAAGAATATATACATGTTTATTTGTTTTTTTCTTTTTCACGCTTAAAAGTGCCAACTCTCACTGGGGTCTGGACCTACACAAACTCACATCTTTTAACTTTCTGTGTTTGAGGATAGACAGGCTAATTAATCATAGAAGGCATTCCAGAAGAAAGACTTTCACAGACTTTCTGTTCTCAACTCATATCTATATTTTTTGGTATTCAACATGGCTGATTTTTCCCATTCTCTTCCTAGGGGCACTCATTTGTAACAGCTGTATTACTTCTACCACATCTAAAATCAACTAACTCAATACAAGCCAGGAAATGAACCTGTAACGTTCTTGTCTGTATGGTTTAGTGCAATACTGTGAGGTATCTTTGTATAATGAACTGGACAATACCATTCAACCAGAGTGTTTGGGAAACACAAAATAATGACATTCACAGATTTTCCCCAAAGATGCTGTTGTTGATTTACTGACACATGCATCTTAACAACAAAATAATAAAATTACATTGATAGAGCACCTTTCATGTCGGAAGGACGTCCCAAGGTGGTGAACAGACAGGGTTCAATCTCTCGCACCCACATCTGGCTCAACCAGCTCCCTAACCCCCAGAAGATAGAGTTAAAAATCTTTGTCCTCGTCTTCAAAGCCATCCATGGGGTTGCTCCTTTCTTTTTCTGTGGCCTGCTAACCCCATATCAATCTGTCTGCTCCCTCCACTCAGTCGGCTCTGCCAACTTCACATCCCCTGTCCGGCCCGCCCCACCATCGGCAGTCGGGCATTCAGCCTCTCTGCCCCCACACTTTTGAACTCCATCCCACATTCGCTTCCTCTTGCTCCCTCCCTTGCCTCCTTCAAAGTACGTCTCAACAACCTTCTCTTCAACTGAGCCTTTGGACACTCTTCTGCCCTCCCTGGAGTCCACCCACCATGATCCCTCCTTCTAACCCCCTACTCTGGCCCATTTCTTGAATGTCCAGCACAGTCCTCCCGATGTGAAAGCGTTAAACAAATATAATTTGTTGTTATCCACATGATTAAAAAATAAATTGTCTGTTCTGAGGGTTAAGAAAGACTCCAGGAAAAATACATTAAAACATTTTTGGTTACTTGACAACTAATTACCCCCCAGCAAATGACAATGACATTTAAGGGAGATCTATTCGAGTTTTTTTTAAATAATTGTGGCTTTGCAAGTTTTCTGCTACTGCCTGTTTTGTGCTGTGTCGCACCATAGAGCTGACAATGAATGTGTAGAATTACTGTTCCCTATATTGTGAATTTGAAAAAGATGAGGTGCTGGTGAGTACAATTCTGGTGGTGATGTGTCTGTTCTCAGCGTGCACCAACTAGTTAAGTGCTCCGAAACACTACCTGGCTGGCGTGAAGGATGCAATATAAAGTTATTGTTGTTGCTGCTCCCCAACATTTTTTACACTTTTCTAGCATTTTTTTTGAAACTTCAAAGTGAATTTTGCAATCGAATATTCACAATCAAAGCCAAATATTCAGGGGACAAGTATTGGCTTAAGCTGTCATTCTCTTTTTTGCCGCAGTGCCTAAGTTTCAAAACCATCCAGTTTACCACTCAAACCCTGAATTACAATTACATGGGTATATTTAGATGAATCCGAATTTTGTTGAAGTAACCTTGGAGCTCAATCCAATATTAACACTTAAAGCTGGGGTTACCACACAGACATATTTCATATTCATCATCATGATATAAAACACATGTAAATGAAACAGAACATAACATTGTGGGTAATCCTGAAATGTGACGTGTATTAAACAGAAATCACCAGACACTTTCTTGTTTGTTGCTACTGCATAGAATGACTCAAATGTTGACCCAGAAACTTGAGCAGATAATGAAACATATTTTCTGTCAGGGTAGTGTGCACTGCGTCAGGAAACCGGATTTTTACTAAATCATCCGTGCCATCACATACCGCAGAATAATCTCCTATTTACAAATCTAAGCAAATGAAAGAAACACTTTTGTTCTACAGCTGCAGAGCTGTTGAGGCTTCATGGTGAAATGTTGAAGAGAAGATAATTGTCGGGAGCTTTACAATTGTAAAAACTAATACAGTTTTTACTCTGGGAGCTTGCCTAGTCAGTATTTTGAGAGGATCAAATGTCTCTGACTTAAAGTGCAATTTGCAAAGGGGTTTTCTGTGTTGCTTATCTGCGTGGGGCATTTATTTCTAAATATAACCACAACTTGCATTTAAATAGTGCACTTCGTGCAGCATACAGTTCGGAGCTGCACAATAGTGGGGTTGGACACAGAGCAAGGGAGGAGAGTACTAGTGATGGTGACCATAGGCTCAATCAAAGAGGTGGGTCTTCAAAGCGAGATTTAAAGTTAAGATAAAGAGTGAGGCAGAGAGTTTAGGAGGGAAGGAGGCAGGGAATCCCAGTGATGAGGCAGGGAGTCCCAGTGGTTAGGGACATAGTGGCTGAAGGCACAACCAGCAACAGGTGACGGAGAGAGGTTGGGGAGCGAGCAGCTGGGCTGTGATAGATGACTAAATACAGGTAACGAGAATGGAAAGCCATGAGAGGTTAATCCTGTATGCTGGAAACCAAGAAAATATTTGATGGCTTTTAAATTGGTGAGTAGTGATCTCATAATAATAATAATAATCCTTACATTTGGCATAGCACTTTTCACATCTTCTAGACATCTCAAAGCAGGTAGAAGTTAGCTGTACCTACACGTTTGTCAGTGAAACCAAGTGGCGCATTTAGCTGTTTGTTCCATCTTCTACGTCTTCAGATATTAGCTTAACAACAACAACAAAATTGTCATCCCCCTCCAACCCCACCAAATTGTGTGCATGTCTGTCCAGAACAAGGTATTGTCTGCTCACAATTCTTCAGTGGCAAATTATTTATTATTTATGCAGAAACCTTTGATGTGGATGCACTGCTGAAAAATCACGCAAATCTTCAAAAGCGCTCTGTATTCTTAAGAGGCAGGTTCAGGGCAATAGGAGGAGCTGCAACCTGCATCCCTCATTCATTTATTTGCCAGAGATGGCTAGGTGTGAGTGAAGTTTAAGATGTTTGAAAATAATAAGAATGGGCAGATTTGTGGAATAGCACATTTTAGGACCGTTATATATTTTTCATTTTTATATAGATATTTGTTAATTGGAGAACAACATAAATTAACTTCAGAGGAAAGCAAAAAAAATTCCTTATTTATGAATTTCTCAGATTTCTTCACCCCCAGCCAAACAACTAAATTGCTACTTAACATAAATTATTTATTAGCCCCTAGCTCAGAAGCATCCAGCACCAACCCCAGAGGTATGGAAGATATAAAAGATTTAACACCACTGTATGCAGTCACCGAGCCATGTTTCTTTCCAGAAGGGCCCACTTTATTTTTCTGTAAATAAATGTGGCCTGAAATGCAGGGGAGGTGAGACCATCTCCCAGCGGGGCTGTGGAATACTGTGCACTGGGCACTGCTCTGCACTCACTAGATCTGTCATCATAACTCAATGAACCCATCTGTGATGGCCTAGTGCACTACATGAACTGAAGACATGCCGGTCATGCTGGCTGTAACCCATTCATTCGTCTGTACTTTGGTCTGAACGATGTGACATTTATGTTTTTTTGCACTACTACCTTTCTTTATTCTACATTCAATGCAATGCAAGGCTATTTTGTGAATTAATGGGAAGTAAGAATAAGTGCGATTCATTGGGGGTATTTAATGCATTTATAAGGTGTTCTTTGAGCATTAAAAATAATTGCATTCAAAGAGAGTTAAACAAGAACCAAAACCAGGCATTCTGAAGGATAGTCATTCAAATCACCCTCCTGTCAGTCATTTGGTCACTCAAGTGGCATGAATTGTCCTTCGACCTTGAGTGCTGCCAATGTAGATACTGGGCCTGAACTCTGACATGACTTACTTTTTAATATATCACGAATATTTAATATATTGCTCAATGTAACTGTGTGCTACCTCATGAGAAAATGGGTGCAGTCCCTGTAGAATAGATGAAAATAACATGGAGGCTGACAAACGCGTCTGAGCTGTTGGGCTTGAACTACCCTTCAAGGAAATGTAATTCCTTAGCTGAAATGCTGGAGAATGGCAATATCTGCAGTGCACACTGTGTGCCTTCAGGAACACAATTATCTGGGCAAAAGAAAGAGAAGAGAGAGTGAAAAGAGACTGTGACCACTTGATAACTGACCACTGTGGTAGTTTTTGTTAACATTGTCACAATCAAACGGTTATCTGCGTGGGGCATTTATTTCTAAGAAAGAAAACCCATCACCATGCTTAAGAGTATTGAAACCAAACTCAGAATCCCATGCATTTCACCTACACATGTAAAAACTGTGATAGAAAGACAGATTTTCCCATGCAATAATTGAAAAACATTTGCATTGTGGTGAATAACAGTTAGGTTTCTGGTCCATATCATTACAAAGATTCCTTTCCTGATTGTCACATTTACTGTGAATTAACAGTTAATTTAAAAGCAGGCTCTAAAGTAGGGATATTAACTTAAAAAAAATAAGTTAAAATGGAAAGAATATAAATAAACCATTTTGTTGCTGTGGCCAGTAAAAGCATGCTTCATATCTGGTTTAAATATGTTGTTTGTGATACCACTTGTCTGAGATAGAACCTGGTTTATATTAAAAGCACATCAGCTTTTAATGAGCTTTTGCAGCAGACCAAATGTGACCATGCAGTAACAGGGAAAGACTGGCAGGAAACAAACAACTTTGGGCACTAAGCAGACAGCATTTCAGACAGTGTTTTAATCAAAGAAACACCCTGTGCTCTGACCATAGGGTAAAGCGTCTGTTCCTGATATCAGATCCACACATTTCATTTAGGATGGATCCGAACCAATTAAAATGTTGTTCATCTACTAAGAACTACAGAAATTCAATATCATATATTTTTCAAAAAACGCCTAGAAACTTATCTCTTTGACTGTGACTATCGTGTTATTTCCCTCCCATCTTCCCCCTCACTGCCTTTTTGTTTGCTGAATAGGGTATCCTGCATGAAGGGTGTAATACAAATGCAAGTTTTTAAGATTCTTTTCATTGATGTGGGAAAAATATATATTCCTATGTTTTCTTGGCCTGCACAAGCGATAGTAGAGTGTGGGCTTGATCTGGTTTGACACCTTTTATTCAATAGGTTGGGCTTATGATGGACTGAAAGATAAATCAGCAGGATACATACTGATGGGTGACAATGTTTTTTTTAGACTTACTCGTGACCAGGAGGAATGGAAGAGAATATGAACCCACTGGGAGCTGTCGCACTGAGCTTCACAAAGCTGCAGGCCATCACTGTCTCTGAGTTAGCAATAAATACATTCATCTGTTTATTCGTTCTTTTGTGATAATTTATTCAACATCTTTCAAATATGTAGGTTTCTTCGAGTTACAGGGGAAAGTTGATGTTCTCATTAGCATATCTGGCATGTGTAAAATCAGTATGATTAGTCTAATTAATGTTATTCTTGCACAGCATAATCGCTGCATTGTCCACCTTTAGGAGGGGGTTTGGGGGGTTTCAACAATGAGGGAAAATCGGTTTTCAAAGAGACCTATTTTGCATATGTAAATCAGGTATAATTAGAAAGACTGATTACTATGATACGACTAATACTATAATGATTATACAATTGATATTTGTTGAACCAAACTTGAGCTTTTAGAGTAGATGATATGAGGTACTGATAATAGTGTGAAGATACGCATTCTCAAGGCTGCAAAGAGGTTCGGGGTTGCAAAGGACAATTGCAGGACAGACACCTGTAATTATTTCTTTATGCAGATGATAATTAATGACCGGAACAGGTTAACAGGAGAAGGTAGTTGAGGTCAAGATACTGGAATAATTGAAGAAACACCCAGATGCTGTAATAGGCAGATGGTAAGGTGGATATTCTGGAAGGAAGAGAATCTCTCCTGTGATCTTGTGTAAAGTAGCACATCTTGTACAAAATTCTCTCCTCAGCTAAAAGATAAATTTACTGGCACCTCATTGTTGGAAAAAGCACCTTACAATTCAACCATTTCTCCGGCAGACAGTACATCAGATCGACTTGTGAGACGTTTGTTAGTGAGGAGATCTCAGGTCACAACTGAAGTTTTACTAGTGACTGGGATGTACATGAGATAAAGAATTTTAGAACATAAGAGTGTGTTTCAGATGGCAAGATTTGTTTTGTGTTACAGGACACTGTATTAAATGCAAGGATTATTATAATTATAAATGCCATTTGGTTGTCTAAACAATGTAATGTGTTTCTTACAATCAATATACAGCAATAACACACAATAAAATAATATTTATAGGGTGCCCTTCATGTCGGGAGGACGTCCCAAGGCACTGAACAGACAGGGTTGGGACTCGAGTATGGGGGTGGGGCAGGGTAGTGGGGAAGGGAGGGAGAGAGGTGGGAGGGCGGCAGAAGACATGATTGAAAAGAGGACTCTTGAGACCGGCCTTGAAGGAAGCAAGAGAGGAAGTGAGGTGAAGGGACTGTGGGATGGAGATCCAGAGTGTGGGGTCAGAGAGGCTGAAAGCCTGGTCACCAATGGTAGGGCAGTTTAGCCAGGAGGCATGGAGCGGACCGGAGCCTGATGAATGGAGGGGTGGGCAGTTTCATAGGGAGTCAGCAGGTTGGAGAGATAGGAAGGGGCTAAGCCATGGAGGGCCTTGAAAGTGAGGACGAGGACCTTGAAAGCAAGGACGAGGATTTTGAATTTGATCCTGTGGGGGATGGGGACCCAATGGAGCTGGGAGAGTGTGGGAGTCATGTGGTCGCGGAGCTTAGTGTGGGAGAGGACATAAGCTGCAGAGTTCTGGATGATCTGCAGTTTGTGAAGGGAAGAGCCAGGAAGGCTGATGAGGAGGGAATTTCCATAGTCAAGCCTTGATGTGACAAATGCATTGAAAATGTCTTCCCCTTAAAAAAATACACAAAGTTGACTGGACAAAATTTACCCCATTTCAACCAATGTTGGTTGTCATTTAATAGATTATTTTGTGTATCATTAAACTTCCACTTCCTTTTTGATGACTCCAGCAGTCCTCCAATTATTGAGGTCAAGCTAATGGATCTATCATTAGGTGTATGGTTTTGTCACCTTTTCTGAATATGGGAACAACATTTACTTGTTTTCAGTCAGTTAGAACTTCACCGGAGATGATTGCCTCCCTCAAGATGTCTGTCAGTATTACACAAATTCCCTGCATTGTCTCTTGGGGTACAATTCATTCTTCCCAGGGGATGTGTTTGCTTTAAGCCCTATCCAGAATCTCAGACTCATTTAAGTTAAAATGTTGGAGCTCAACAATATTTCAGAATGTTGCAGGCTGGTTTTTTGTGAAGTAATCAGTTTATATGTTTATTTTCTCAAAAAATTCACGTTAATTGTACCAGTCAAAATCATAACATTTAATGTGATTTGAGCAAAGTCTGAGCTGCAGGCAAACTGTATCAATCAGATAAAATCCAGTTTATTCAATAATCTACACAGTGTATGTTTAATTGAATGCATCTGGTAAGTACACATGAGGTGATGAGTTAAGATTACATTTTCTGTGATTCAATGTGTCTATGCATTGAGACTTTCACACTTATTGGCAAGCATCAGAATTGTACTGCATCAGAGGAAATTAACTTCTTCTGCAAACGTGAGAAGAAAATTAGCTTACAAACAAGAAACAAAGTGTAGCAATAAATGGGAGCTTTACAGGCAGGAAAGACATTGAGAGTAGCCGACCCTAGCTGTTGGTCTTGGAAGCCACATTCAATATTTCATGGGAATTTCTGATTCTAGCTATGAACCTCAGAGTAAACTTCACATATAAAAGTATTACCTAATTCAGAAATAAAGATCAGCATGATATTGGATTATAGTACCCTTGCCGAACGCAACTTTCTCGAGTGCGGATTCGCCTATTCACAAAGAAATAAATGCAGCACTTTTTTGCGTAACACAAGTAAAATTTTCATATACATACTGGCTGGCCCCGTGCACATGCGGATTTGGGAGGAAGCCGGCCCCACGTGCAATACACACTTGGGAGGACACCGCCAGCTCCCGCCTAAGTCCGATGATTCCTCGGCCTCGGAGAAACCTGATGGCATTGCATGGTAAAGTACAATCAAGGTTGTTTCATTCATATTTACTGAATTCACCTCCAGGACCAAAGGTAAAATAATTTAGCCAAGCTGTAGTAGTGTAAGGTGCTGTTTTATTGTCTCCAGTGAGTCAGTGAGAGCAGGGAGAGCGACGAGCGGGGGGAGAGGGCCAGTTGGCTGTAGCCCACCTCAGTACGCACCTTACGTTGGTTGGGTGTGGATGTGCCTGGAGGCTTGAGGTTGGGTAGCCTTGGATGGATTCCCCTAACCCTTTTTTCCCATTACTTAGTAAGCTTACTGAACGTGATTTTACTGAATGTGCTGTTTTCCAGGAACATAACCCCCGCGTTCGGCGAGGGCCAACCGTAATAATAATCCTTGCATTTGATATAGCACTTTCCAACAACAACAACAACAACTTTGATTTATATAGTACCCTTCATGCCGGACGGCGTCTCAGAGCGCTTCACAATAGCGGATCCCGGGACCAAGCCAGGGCCAGGGGTAGAAAGGTGACCAAAGGCGCGGTCGAGAGAAAGGTCTTCAGCTGGGACCTGAAACTGAGAAAAGAGAGGGCAAGACGAAGATAGTGAGGGAGGGAATTCCAGAGCCTCGGGGCATCGACAGTTTCATGTCTTCTAGATGTCTCACCCCTTCCCTCCATTCTCAGGTGCCCAGCAAGATTTATAAAGTAAATCTTGGGGCATTTTACCAATGTGAAAGGTGTTATATAAATGTAAAATGTATTGTATTTTATAGTTGGGGGATTGAATGAATGACTGAAGTGATTTCAATCAAGTGAACGGAAGATAGGGGGAAGAGATGCAGCAGCTACTTTTCTTCCAGGCTCCTTTTCACCTCCCTCTCCCTCCACCTCCGACTCAAACCGAGGCCACTGGGAACTGCTTTCCACAAAGGAACTGTTTGCCAAACCAAGAGGTGAGGAATGTTCTCCCATATCTAATAATAGGCAATTCAAGTGGCTGCTTAAAACCTTATTTTAACACACGAGACACATCTTGAAAGAAAACGCGCTTCCTTTTTTAAAAAAAAATTAAAAAGGGAGCTTTTAAAAACCTAAACTCAGAATATCATCACTCATTTGTTTTGATTTGATATGAAAACAATTAAATTGAGGTCTTGTGGCACACCAAAGAATTTTAAGAACGCTTCCTTTCCCTTATCATTCATAAAACTAAAACCAGTGAACCCTTCAAAAATGACTAATTTTTATTTGACTTCCATGTCTCTCTGTATTATGTAACAATTAGTGATGATTTGATGGCTAATTTTTTGGAACTGTTCCTGCTTCCATTACTCAATGACTTGATCGACCGCTGAATATGAATCATATCTTTAATTAGCTCCCACTCTTTGGTACCGTACACAAGCTGAGGGCATAAAGTAATTGGCTTAAAAGTTTTCTTAATTAATTTATCTGTCCATGTGAGTAACCAAGAATGGAGTCCAGGGATCATTTATAACTCCAGGAAGACGAGCATTAAAAAGAAAGCAATGGCAAGGGGAATTCATAAGAGTAAATTACAGTCTCAATGACCAGCCGCACAGTTATATTGTTTTCAAATAAGAACAAATACATTCATAATAAGTGAATCAGCTTTAATCCAGATAGTAACAAAATGTTATTGATCCAATTCATTTTCATCATATTCTCCAGTGAGTCTTTGAAACCTCTTTTACCATTTGCTTTGTTCTAATTTCTACCAGTAATCAGGCATATTAAGCAATTCATTAAACAATGGTCCACTGTGTATACAGTATTATGTAACTCACAATCACAGGGAAAAAAAGATGTTGCCTTCTGCAAGATGACAGAAATATACACAGACAAATACATCTATATCTATCTATCATCAATGTAAAATCCTCAGAGACTTTCTGAAACCACATGAAGGTAAATGAAAAATTAGAATCTGTGATATATTCACAGAATATAAAAGGTGGAGATTCCAGAACAAAGTTGCCTAAATAATGTAGTACAAGCTTATCACAGTAGTAATAATTCAGTGTATAGAAAGAGATGAACTGGCATGACATGCATATTGTTTAAAAATGTCTTCTATTCCAGAGTGACATTTTTCACCTTGATGAGCACAGAAGAAAGACCACTCTGATGGCATATGAATTTATCTAGTGATTGGCTGAGCCATTCGTAGCTGAGCTTGGAAGGTTCTAGTTAAAATCCCAAACTGTTGAATGTTTTGATTGCATTGTATTTGAGGTTCCACAATTTATTCGCTGCATCTGCCTAGATTGAGCGAAAATCGATGGTAGGACAGGTTGGGCAGGAGATCTGGAGCAGGCCGGAGTTTGCTGAGTGGAGGGAGTTGACAGATTGATAGAGGGTCAGAGATATAGGAGGGGGCAAGGCCATGGAGGGCGTTGAAAGTGAGGATGAGGATTTTGAATTCTATCGTCTGAGAGATGGGAAGTCAGTGGAGCTGGGCAAGGGTGGGAGTGATGTAGTCATGGAGCCTGGTGCGGGAGAGGGCATGAGCTGCAGAGTTTTGTATAATCTCCATTTTATGGAGGGAAGAGTTGTGGAGGCCGACAAGGAGGGATTATCCGTAGTCGAGCCATGAGGTGATGAATGCGTGTTTGAGGTTTTCAGCGTCCTGATGGTAAGTCAGTAGCGGAGTTGGGCAATGTTGTGGAGGTGGAGGAAGGCAGAGAGGGTCATGGCATGGATAGGCGGGGGAGAAAGAGCAGTTAAGTGGCAAACAAGATGCCCATGTTCCTAACTGGTTTGGTGAAGTCTAGTGTGTAAACATAGATGCTGATGCTGCCGGTCCCTGAGGCTGCTTAGGCACTGGTGCGAGTCAATCATGAGGGCCTCAGTCTTGTTGACTTTCAGTTGCAGAATGTTAGTTCCTATTGAGAACTCAATGTCAGAAAGACAGTCTGTCAGGGCATCAGTTGTCTTGGATTTTCGGGTGGAGGAAGAGAGATAGAGTTGAGTGTCATCTGCGTACATTTGGAAGTTGAACCATGTCTGCGGTTGATGTCACCAAGGGGGATATAGAGGTAAAGGTTGAAGAGGAGGGGACCAAGGACAGAGCCCTGGGGATTGCCACACAAGACTGTGCGGTTGGCTGGAAGAGAAACCATTGGCAGAGACAAATTGGAGGCAGTGTGAATGATAAGACCTGAATCATTCAAAAACAGAACCTTGAAGGTTGAGTTGAGATGGAAAATACATTATGTAAAGCAGGAGTTGCAATGTAAATGGACTTAAACAGTTTGAAGGATATTGTCTGATATGCTAGAAGCTATGAGTTGGTCTTTCTTGGATACCCTTTCTTCTAACAAAAGCATCAACCATTTTTCAGCACAGTGCAACAGTTTAATTGGATTGATTTGGATGTGTTGTGTAAACAGAATGCAATACAGCAGCACTGATTTTTTGCCATTTATCCCACAGCTCTATCAATTCATTGATTGCATTGTCACACAGTGGATCTATTTTGGAAACCACATGAACTGGTGCCCAGCAGTGCTATAGAGGTATAGGTTTTGTCCTCCAAAGGCTGATATCATTCTGCAGCTCTTCTAGTTTCTTCTCCAATATAATACGATACAATTTCCATTTTCAAGTTGGGAAGACATGCCAAAGAGAATAAACTGATTACAAGAACGCAAAATACTGCAGATGTTGGAAATTTGAAACAAAAACAGAAATCACTGGGAACACTCAGCACGTCAGGCTGCATCTATGGAAAACAGAAAGTGAGTCAACGTTTCGGGTCCATGAGCCTTCATCAGAACTGGGGCATGTCGGGATTATAAGTGATTACAAGTCTTGATTCCCACACCAGGAGTCAAACCCAGGCCACCAAGGTGAAAACCAGCAAAAGTAATCTCTCAAAAAGATGGAGACTGAACTGCCAATAGTTTCTGTTTGTCCTGGTTCGACTCTTACCTCTCTCACCATCTCCACTTTGTCACCATCAATGGCTTTGCCTCTAGCCCCCGCACTGTCATCTGTGGCATCTTCTAGGGCGCTGTCCTTGATCACTAACTATTCAATATCTACATGCTTCCCCTAGGTGACATCATCCACAGACATGGGGTCAACTTCTACATGTATACAGATGACACCCAACTCTATATTTGTACCTCTACCCTCGATTCCGGGACCACTGCTGTCCTGCTGATAGACTGCCCATCAGACATCAATTCCTGGATTTTTACATAAATAACTTTTACAGTTGAACGTCAACAAGACCACGTCTCTCTTGATTGGCTCGCGCCAGCGCCTTCACACATCAGGCACCGGCAGCATCAACCTCCATGATTGCACCCTCCACCTCACGAAGCCAGTCAGGTGTCTTGTTCGATCCTCAACTGTCTTTCCTGCCCCACATCCAAGCCATGACCTGCTCTACCTTCCCTCACCTCCGCAACATTGCCTGACTCCACTACTGCCTCACCCCTCAGGCCTCTGATACCCTCATTCATCCCTTTATCATATGCTGGCTCGACTATGCCAATGCCCTGCTTGTCAGCCTTCCCAATTCCTCCCCCTATAAACTGCAGATCATCCAGATCTCTGCAGCCCATGTCCTCCACTGCTCCAAGCTCCGTGACCCCATTTCTCATATTTTTGTTGAACCATTGGCTCCCCATGACCCAGAGGATTCAATTCAAGATCCTGGTGCTTACCTTCAAAGCCCTCCGCAGCCTTACTCCACCTACCTTTGCAACCTCCTAACCCACTACCAACCTATCCGCTCCCTCTGTTCAGCGGGCTCTGGCCTGCTCCATGTCCCCCGACCCACCCACCCCACCAACGTCCGGCGAGCCTTCATCCGCTCTGCATCAACCTCTGGAATTCCATCCCGCAGTCCCTTTGCCTCTTCCCCTCCCTAGCTGCCTTCACATCCCATCTCAAAACCCTCTTCGACAGTTCCATCGGACACTCCAAATCCCCTCCTTTCCTTCCACCATCCCCGATCCCAACCCCAACTTGTGTCTGAAACATTGACTGTCCAGTGCCTTGGGACGTCCTCCCAACGTGAAAGGCGTTATACACATGTAATTTTGTTGTTTTGTCTGATTATGATTTAAGCCACCAGCCTGAAATTCCCGTAGTCTTAACATGTGACATTTTGTTCCAACATTTCAAGTCACGCATAATTGTAGAAAATTCATAAATATTAAAATGAAATTGGTGAAACCAGCTTTTAATAATAATGAAAAGCTTGTGTCTGAATTCAACCTCTGTACATATTTATCTGTGTAGAGCTGTGGTTGCACAGAGATCTGAATTGGAAGGCGTTTTTTTTTGTTAATGATCCTGATGTTATCTGATGTGGAGGGAGAAAGAAGTATAACATATGCCCTGTGGTTCTTTTGCCTAAGCGCTTCTGAAAGTATTCTTCCCTATATAATAATAATAATAATCCTTGCATTTGATATAGCGCTTTCCACATCTTATCAATGTCCCAAAGCGCTTCACAGAATATATTGTAAAGTGAATTGACTATATATATTTGTGGGCGAATCACGGCAGCCAATTGCGCACAGAAGTGTCCCACACGCAGTCGTGGATGGAAATGACCAATTTTATTATTGTGGTTTTTTGGAGGGATTATATGCCTTCTCTATCTTGTTATTCATCTTACATACCTCTATAAGGACTGAGATGTCTCTTTACACATTTGTAATCGTCTAAATTAATTGAATGCAACAAGGAAATATTTAAACTATTGAAGAAAATTTATGTAAAGTCTGCTTATTTCCATGTGGGTGGATTTCAGCAGGTACAGTTTGCATACTGCAGGACTTAGTGCTCAAAAACAACCAGTGACAGATTTGAATGGTTAGGTACTGATGGTTAGTTGGTGAACTTCGCAGCAAAAAAATAATGAACACTGTAAACCAGTAGACACTTATTAAAATGAAATTATTTAAGATTCAGCCAGCAAACGTCATCCTATCTCACACCTACAGCATTTATTTGTGTCAAAAAAGCCAAATGCATATTCCCTCTGCATATATTGAACAACCGAGTGTCACTTCACCTGCACTCCCACATTAAGTCAAGATCGATTACACATACCCATACAGTATACAGATAGATTTACACACTGAGTCATATTACCAAGTCAACTTACTTTTAAATGCAGGAAATACAGTGGTGTTCAGCAAAACAGTAAAACTTGATAAAACATAATAAAATCCACGTTAAGGTCCTCAGCCTTAACTATAAATACCTTCACGCCCTAGCACCACACTATCTCTATGATCTTCTCCTATTCCTTTCCTCTACTCATCCCCACCCATAGGCAAAAAGCAGAGTAAGAGTGCTATGTAGAAAAAACACATTTTAAAAGCTAAATCTTATCAGTGCACTCCTGTAGCTCAGTGGTTAGAGCACTTATCTCGCAAGCGAGAGATTTAGGTTGAATTCCATGCAGGGCAAAACCTTGGGGAAGTTTCCTTACTCCACACAACTGATATTAATCACTGATAATAATCGACTGATAAAAAAAATTGTCACTTCAATCCACGACTGTTTGTGGGACACTGCTGTGTGCAATTGGCTGCCATGTTTCGCCCACAAATAAACAGTAAATTCACTTTACAGCATATTCTGTGAAGCACTTTGATGCATCTCCAACACATGAAAAGTGCTGTATTAAATGCAGGGATTATTATTACTACTATCACCAATCCTATTTATAATATTCCCTCTCTATTATTCTGTCTCTAATATTCCCAGCTATCACCACCAGCCCACATGCCCATCCACCACATGCCCATCCAGAATGTGCCTTGGGACGTCTTTGTGATGTGAAAGGGGCTATACAGATGTAAATTGTATTAGATTATAATGTTATAATGCATATTTGACTGGAAAATATTGATGCTTGTTTGATTTTATTCAGTCTGAATAACAAACTTTTGTAGAAAATAAAAACAACAAATTCTTACATTAAAGACTTTAGAAAATCTGCTCAACATGAAGGTACTGGGTACAGCTGAAAACCAGGTTTATTGTGTGAGTGAAAGATGCTACTTATTTAATCTGCAGTAATTTCTTGTGGGAATTATGAGGATTCCCCGAAACAACTATAAGTATAAATTCCCTGTGGAAAAAGTATAAGTGAACCTTTGAGGGAAAGTTGAATTCCATCCCCAGTGTTGGAGGAATGAGCTAAGGGTAATAATTAGAACAAACTAGTACTCTTTAGTCAGAAAAAGAAATATCTCAGAAGTATATAAGGTTTTGAATGGATTGGGAAAGTGAACCCAGCCCAATACTTTAGAATATTGAGACAAAGAAAGAAGAAAACAAAATTTGATGTTTCAAAGGACAATTTCACATCAGAAAGTATTTGTTAACCTTGGGGGAATTATCAACTGGAATGTATTATCAGCAATGAATGGTTGAAGCCCAGCACATTGAATGAAATAAACAAAAGCTTGATGCTGTCATCAGGTGATAGCAGGTTGGGTATTTTAGCAGGATAAAATCAAGTAAGGGAATAACAATAATAATAATCCTTGCATTTGATATGGCACTTTTCACAGAAGGGCCTTCTTCACCCAAAACTCTCTTGTGATCTTCTGAACAACAACAACAAATTACACTTATAAAGCGCCTTTCTCGTCGGGAGGACGTCCCAAGGCGCTGCACAGGAGGCGTGTGACCCGAGCTGGGAGGAGAGTGTATGGGAAGAGGTGCAACAAATAGGGGAGGTCGAAGAATTCGGGGTGGAACAAAAGGCATAGTCGAAGAGGAAAGTCTTCAAACCGGCCTTGAAAGAGGAAAGGGAAGAAACGAGACGGAGGGATTGGGGGATGGAATTCCATAGGGTCGGAGCAGAAAAACTGAAGGCCCGGCCTCCGATGGTGGGGCGGTTCGGGCGTGGGGCTTGGAGCAGGCCAAGTCCTGCTGAACGGAGGGTCCGGGTGGGCTTGTAGGGGGAGAGTAAATTGGTTAAATAGGGCGGGGCAAGGCCATGTAAGGCCTTGAAGGTGAGGACGAGGATCTTGAACTCGATCCTCTGGAGGATGGGGAGCCAGTGGAGACGGGCAAGGGTGGGGGTTATTTCTTGATGCACAGAACAATTAACATTTGAGACTGGTTACCAAGAAGGTTGGTTGGAATCCAGAACACTGGCCGCATTTATGAAACAGACAATTTTATTTTTATCTCCAGAGGGGTACCTCCTTCCTGTTTCTGAATTTGTCCTATTACATAAATGTCCCAGTGACACAATCCAATGTCTGAACACAGCTCCTCTTCATCAAGAGTACCAAAATCATTACCATAATCCAACCCCTCAAACCTTTGAGTTGCAACAACATTGTAGGCACAAGTTTTAAGTCAATTATGACACTACAACATTCTCAATATGATCCTTTGTGCTGCATCAACTTCTGTAACCAAGCACAGATAAAACTACACTTGATCTTAGCCAAAAGGCTGATCATCTTGCTGCTGTAATGGGAATGCAGTCGAGTTGGTATTCTGGAGGGTGAGATGAAATGTGCTGAAGGGGCTTTTCTATTGAAAATGTTCCTGGGTCCTTATGAGATCAATTAAGACTTCAATTCTGATCACCCTAACATTCTGTTTTGAACGAAATACAGTAATGAGAATTTCTCTGGACGAGTGAAGGTCAAACAGCAACTCCTTCTTCACTTAACAGGGATCTCAAACGCAAAAACAGGCTATAAATAAATACAGGGTGACCAAACATTTGTGATACAATTACAATGTCTAATAAGTCTTAGAGAAATTATCATTTTTTTTAGATAATAGGGTAGCTATCATGACTTTTTGGTCACCTACAGTTTATTAAACCAGTAACCATTTCTTCAGCTTAAATAACACAAGCTTCATTCAGCATCACATTTTGCATTGGTGCTCGAAATTCACAGCAAAGCGCAACATATTAACATTTATGACAGTAATATAAAAGGATTTAAAGCTCATTTAAAATCTAAGGTGCGCCCTGATCTTGCAGACCTCAGTTCAACTCACAATTTATTCTGTCGTGCATGGAACTGGAAGAAGTTAGTGGGGGCAGGAACACCATTTACCATACCAATATTTAGCATCAATTTAATTGTTATTTTTTTTACTGATCAGTGTACTAGCCCCAAATCTTTTGGGTGCTTTGAGAGATTACATGCTTGAATCATGTGCGGAACATTCACTGGCAAGTCTTTTTGGTTTGATATTATCTTTTTGCCATGAACTTGATGAGTTAACATTTGGAATCTTAATCTCATTGGGGAAACATGGGTGGTGGAAAATTGCACGCACTCCACACACCCTGCACGTAAAAATCTATTACTGATGATAATCCTTGTATTTTTAGAGCGACTTTCTTGTTGGGAGGACATCTCAAAATATTTCACAGCATATACTGTAAATTGTAGAGACTATTTTATGGGAAAATGCAGACACCAATTGTGTATACAGTAATATCCCACAAACAACACTTAACTGAACGGCCATTTTGTATATGTTGTCCATTCTCTAATTGTAAGAGTCTCAAATCTAAACTACTGTATGGAAAGATTCCCAACCCCTCACTTGTGCCTGAATACTGATAGGGACCACATAGCACACAAAGCCATGGTAAGTCCCTGTCAACTACGGAACTCGCCTCCCCCAACCCCATTAGCAAATAGTGTCAACCAAACACACCAAAATATATGCATATCTGTAAGTACCTTGAAACTTGAAGTGCATCATGTAACTAGCATTGCACCTCAAGTCAGGAACGTGTGTGAATCTTGTACGACTGTCTAAATAATTAAATAAGGTGAAAAAAAAGGTGCTGCAGCTAGTACAGTTCTGCTGTATATCTGCAGTCCCACTTAAATGGAATTGCTCCACAGGACTTTACCTCACTTTGCTCAACTTCAACTCCCAGTTCTCCTACTCACACAAAGGAACAGTTTGAACTTGATCTATTTGCCTATGTGGGAGCTCAGCAAGGTTCTTTTGAAGATTTCTCGGTGTGCCCGCAATCCAATTACATTTAATTTGATGCTTGTCCAAGAAATCCATTATTTGCCCTGATCCAGAATGATTTTATTCTGATGCAGCATTGTCTACACTCTCTTCAATGCCACAGCTTCTCTCCAGCCCCCATAATCTACCCACTCTCATCTCATCATTTTCTTATTAAAATGTCTGGTATATTGTTATTGTGTTTCAGCAAGAGTGGGGAAGAAAGGAGTTTGTTTAAGCAAGCACGGAAACAGTGCAAATTCCAACTCTGACTTCAGACTGGGATTCCTTAACTGCATAATTTGGATTCCTCCACCTTTGCTTCTTGATCCCGAAAGATGCCCTGCATCATCTGAATCTATTGATGAGATAATACTGCTGGCACAATTCATTATCACTTCCAGCATAACAGCCATTTTAATAAGGAAGCTGGATTTATGCTTTCCACTCGTTCTCACTACAGGGTGAAGAAAACGCAGTACATGTGCATAGCAGAGCTATGCTGTCCAGCCAGAACTTTCATTAGATTAAATTTTCTGTATTTGTTATTTTATTGATCAGACAGGTGACTGATGGACACACAAACCCATCACCATGCTTGAGTGCATCCAAATCAGCCTGAGAGCTCCATATATGTACACATCAACACTTGGACATTACCCTTTGTCTTGAATACAGTGTGCACTGTTTTCCCTGAGGGATACACATTGCTTGCTTCATCTAAAGAGCATGAAGTGCAAGTTGGCGAGAGCTAAAGCTTGGCAATCTCTGAGTGTCTGTTGCGATACTACAGGTCTTACACCAGCTAAAATCGCACAGCTTGCTATTGAAAGCACTGTCTGGGAACCTTTCAGTTGTTTGTCCAGCTAGACATCCAGCTTGGGCTTTGTCTTGCCAGGGTGAACAGGATCTAAGTGAGATGAGTCCCTGTGTTCAAGTCCTTCCACTGAGATAGGATGGCCAGTGAATCCATTGGAGTACTGTGGATCTACATGTATAAGGAAATAGACTATCGAGACAAGCACAGACTCAATTTCCATATTATGTTGCAGGCTCATGCACAAGAAAACTCATCTTACCTTTATCCTCCAAGGAGAATAGTTACTAGTAGGTCATTAGAGCTCCATTTGTGGAGCTCCTGTGGCCTAATGGTTAAAGCACTTGTCTTGCAAGCTGGGGAGACCAAGCTGGGGAGACCAAGCTGGGGAGATCTGTGTTCAAATCCAGGCAGGTCAGGGCAAAACCTTGGGCAAGTTTCTTTACTCCACACGCCTAATCCATCCCAAAAAAACACAATAATAAAATTGGTAATTTCAATCCACGACTGTTTGTGAGAACTGCTGTGCGCAATTGGCTGCCACGATTTGACCACAAATATACAGTCAATTCACTTTACAGTATATTCTATGAAGCGCTTTGGGACATCGATAAGATGTGAAAAGCGCTATATCAAATGCAAGGATTATTATTATTATAAACGTCTGATAAGCTTAGGTTTGAGCCTTCACTAGGTTGGTAGCAAGGATCAAAACATTCTTTCGAGCCCCTTGGTGAACAGCACAACTCAACATAAAATGTGTGAGAGCATGGCAATCATCCACCTGCCCATAATCTGAATTTTTCCATACTTTTTAATGGTATAAGGAAGTCAGCAATAAGTAGACCAGGTGAACTTAAATCGAGAAATATACATTTGATCAGTGTTTTCACCAGCATTCATATCTAACACATTTAAAACTCTCCAAGTAGACTGAAATTCAGTTCTGAACACAACAAAATTGTTAACATTTCTAAACTGCAATGAAAAAGCAACTTCATTGTTGTTATTGGCCTGAAGGTCTGACATACAGTTTTCTGATGCACTTTCCCCACAATCTTCCTAGAATTACAATCTGACTTAAAGGCATTTTCTGAGAGTGAAAAGCTGACATTTTCACTCAGAGACATGAATATTGTTGGGCCTCGAATACATTTGGAGGGGGAGAAAGGTTGGTCATGACTGGAATATTACAAATGCTTCTGTTCCATTCTCAAACTTCAAGTAAGCGCTTCGAGATGCCATCCAGCGTGTCAGGCACCATATCAATGTATGTTTGTTGTTGTTGTTTTCCCTCCAGGTCATGCACACAGTTCTCAGCTGTCCCTTCTATTGGGCAATGTAGGGAAAAAAATAAAGGCAATGTTTTGAGCTGACATTTTTTAATTTCAATCACAAATATCATGTAAACATCCACCCACACAGCTCTACTTCCAATGAAAGATTGACATGACTGTGTACAACAACAACAACAACAACTTCAATTCATATAGCGCCCTCCACGCCAGACGGCATCTCAGAGCGCTTCACAGTAGCGAATCCCGGGACCGAGCCAGGAGCAGGGTCAGGAAGGTGACCAAAAGCTCGGTCGAAGAGAGCTTCAACTGTGACCTGAAACTGGGAAGAGAGGGGGCGAGGCGAAGTGAGTGAGGAAGGGAGTTCCAGAGCCTTGGGGCGTAGTGGCTAAAGGCACGGCCACCGAGGGTGGAGCGGAGGACTCGGGGCACATGGAGGAGGCCAGACCCAGAGGAACGAAGGCAGCGGGTGCTGGGTTGTGGGGAGAGGAGATCAGAGAGATAGGGGGGTTCAGAGGAGTGGAATTTGAAAACAAGGGTGAGGATCTTGAAGTCGATCCTCTCTGGGATAGGGAGCCAGTGAAGTCTGGCAAGGATTGGCGTAATGGGGGAGCGAAGCTTAGAGCGGGTGAGTATGTGGGCAGCGGAGTTCTGGATAAGCTGGATTTTGTGGATTGTGGTGGAGGGGAGACCGGCGAGGAGGGCGTTGCAATAGTCCAGCTGAGAGGTGACAAAGGCGTGGACCAAGGTTTTAAGGTGAGGCAGCTTTTAAGGTGAGGTATTGCCGGAGACGGGCGATCCGTCGGAGGTGGTAGAAGGCAGTGCTGGTGATGGACCGGATGTGGGAGAGGAAGGACAGTTGGGGGTCGAACCTGATGCCAAGGTTGTGCACAGGTTCGGTGAGTTTTAGGGGCAGGCCGGGAAGGTGGAGGAGGTGAGAGCCGTGCGAATGGAGACGTTGACGAGAACCAAGGAGTATGACCTCCATCTTGTCAACATTCAGCTGCAAGAAATTTGTGCCCATCCAGCCCCTGATGTCTGAAAGGCAGGCTGACAGAACATCGGGGGACTGGGGGTCACAAAGTAAAGTGGAGAGATAGAGTTGGGTGTCATCCGCGTACATGTGTACCAACTAGAATGCCACTCACTTTTACCCTCCACCAAGGTGAAAGCAAATATTTGGTGAAAGCAAGCAGATCTCCAGCTATGCTATGCTTCACCTACAAGGAAGGCTTGACTACTGGACTTATCATCATGCTCATTCATTAACGATCATGAGATTCAAAGAAAAAGACTGATTCTTTTCTGTATTGCCACGAGCAAAAGTGCTTGCTGACGTAAAAAAGAACAGCATAATTACATTTGTATAGCACCTTTCACGTAGAGAGGAAATCCTAAGGCATTGCACAATCGGTGTTTCGGACGCAAGCTGTGTAGGATGGAGTGCAGGGGTGGAACGAGGGTGACCAAAGGCATGATCAAAGAGGAAGGTCTTAAGACGAGTCTTTAAGGAGGCAAGATAGGGGTGAAGCGGAAGGACTGCGGGATGGAGTTCCAGAGGGTGGAGGCAGAGTGGCTGATGCTTGCCCACCAATGGTGGTGAGGGAAAGGTGGGGTATATGATACAGGCCAGAGCCTGCTGGTTGTTAGGGAGTTGAAGAGATAGGTGGGGTGCAAGGCCATAGTGGGCTTTGAAGGTGTCGACCAGGATCTTGAACTGTATCCTCTGTGTGATGGGAAACAACAACAACCTGCATTTATATAGCGCACTTCATGTTGGGTAGCATCCTGGAATGTAAATAGTGTTTGTGCTATGGAAACCCCTGTGTGGCTTTGCAGATCCCAGTGTTAAATTTAAAATAATAATAAAACAAATTTGAACATAGTGGAAATTTACAGCAGTTGTAACAGGAAGCAAAACATGTTAATGCTTTAGGGTGTATCCTTCACTATCCCAGTCCTGTTACAATCATGTCCTGAAAATTATCTTATTTTCAGCTCCTGCGAATTTCCCCAATTCTTCCGCATTTATAAAAATTTCCAGCACTCACAATTTCACCATATTTTTCTTTTTTTTAATGCTTTTCTATACAAAAAATACATTCCATTGGACTTTGCCCTAAATATTCCAGCCCAGTCCTTCATATCTGTACCATGAAACCTATAAATTATCAGGCTGCTGGTCAATAAAGGGTTAATTTGCATTACCATGCACATAATGTAAGCTCACAATCTGCATTATTTTGCCCGTCAAGCTCGCAATTTAACTGACAAATGATTCACCTCCCTCTGCACTGTGCTGTCCCCTCCCCCAAATCACTGTGCAACTGCAATGTTTGCTGGAAACTATAAGGTGTGCGTGTGTGGTGGGGGGGGAGGGAGGGGGAAAGTAGTTGGCCTTAAACCAGAGAAGCCCCTAAATGCAGGCAAATAAGGATAAATTAAAGTGACAGGGTCTCAGCAGTGGAAATCGGTGCAACTCCTCTAATTGCATGTCTAGCCTGAATGATGGGATACTTAATTCTTACACATCCTAGACAATTGCTTTATACTAACATGAGCCTTGGGAAAAAAAGGCAGATTCCAGAGACATATGGAGCAGTAGATGGAGTGGAAAAATAAATTAGAGGCCTTAGCGGCACTGAATAAAAGCTTTAACTACACCACTAACGAAAGGTGTTGCCACCATTAAACCTGGACTGATAAAATCTACATCTTCAGTCAATCTTGCCATAAAAAAGGACACTTAATGGGTGCAATGCCTGTTGGCGAAACCACTTTCAGCTGTATTTATTGCTGCTTAAAAAAGAAGCCTTTTAGGTCAGAAGGTTGTAGCCCTGTAGTTAGTGCAATTGACCTGGTAATGTGATCCCCAGAGATGTACGCTTGGGTTGAATTTAATGGGTTATGGCTTCCCCCAAACACACATATCCTAATGAATGTTAAACAAAAGACTACCAAACTGGCATGGGCTCTGGTATCCATTTAACCTTTGACATGTGAAGTAAAGGTCACTTGGTTAAGTGGCGAGTGAAAGCCCGTCTACATTCTATCACCAAAGCACAGAACTGGAACTAGAGCCGCCAAGCAGGTTAAGTGTTTGGTGTCTTCATTGCCTGAGGCCGTCCAGCATGTTTAGAGATGATTAACTACCACGGCCCAGAAAGGACCTGTCCAGAGTGTTCATTTCTGACTTCCAGTGGAAAGGCGAGGCTGGCAATGACTGAGGCAGATGGATGAGTCTCATTAGTACCACTAGGCAGTGAACCGGACTGCCTTCACAGCACTGCTGAGAAACAAGGAAAATTGCAGCAGGAGCTAAGAATGCTTTAGGGAGCAACTGTTAACTCCTTCAAGGCCCTCCTCCCCATGAATTCTGTATCCATTGACTTTTCCACTCATTGGGTGAGCACATAGCATATTGATGTCCCCGGAAGAGGTTTGCCTGCGCATATATCTGTATTACCAAGCCGTTTAACAGAGGCATTGCATACGGTGATGGTGCTACAATGTAAATGAGTTGGTGTACCCTCAAAGCAGCATTTGGTGGGGGGTATCCTCTGGTTCTGTGGAGTCAGCTGGGTCAGAGGTAGCAACGACAACCCTGCTTCCTATTGCCTACAACAGCAAATGGTGCCATTATTTTCTGGCTCCAGGCAGGATCTCAGCTCACTTCTAGAGTTTAGAAATATGGCTTTCATGCTGTTGGCCAACACATACCAGATTGAGTCCATAGCCAATAAATAAAAATACCAAACAACAACCTCCCCTCCCCTTGTTTTGGCCTGATTCACGTCCCCCGCCTTGCTCATCCCACCATTCAGCCTCTCTGTCCCCACCCTCTGGAACTCCATCCAGCAGTCCCTCCACATTGCCGCTTGCCTCCTTCAAGACTATGCCTTCGATTATCTTTCTTACCCACCTTGCTCTCCAGCATCCCTAATCCCAACCCTAAAATCAGATCCAAAACATTGATTGGCCAGCATCTTGGGATGTCCGGCTGACATGAAAGGCACTACACAAATCTAATTTTGTTGTATATCTCAAAACATACATAATTGACTATGCTTTTGCTCATCTTTACCTCCCTATCACCCAAGGCACCCCTAGATTGGGCAACTATCTAGCATTGTGCCCATCAGGTGCAAAAGGTGCTATGTAAATATATTGAATTTTGCATTTTACTGTATTGTTTCATGTTGTTGCTTGTCTGTGACATTAAGCTTTAGGCATTATGGTAGAATCCTGTCACCACCAGCTCACAATATTGAGACCCACTATATCTCGCCCACAAAATATACAGTTGTATACGCACAATATTCTGTGAAGTGCTTTAAGATGTCTAGAAGACATGGTAAGGTGTTATATCAAATGCATGGATTAGTATTATTATTATATGAACTAGTTTTGCTCTGTCCTGCAATATATTAGCAGTAGGAGGCTATCTGAAATAAATACGGCAAAGGCGCTGGGGGAATAAGGTAAGTGGAATATAAAGGCGAAACTTGGCTGCAGAAAGCGAGTGAGGATGGAAGAAAGATCAGACTGAGGAAAGACCAAGGGAAATAATACAAATGAATATTAAATGTGAAATGCGGAGAATTGATGAAAGTAAAGAAAATTGAAATGAAAAGAAGAACAAAAAAGAAGTCTGTGACTTACAAAGGATAATCTAAATAAAGCAATAGAACAGAGGAAACTGAAAAGGAAAAAGAAAGGCCAAAAGACTAGCAACAAAAAAAGACATTGAAAGGAAAGATAATAAGCATAGCCAGTATCAGCTTTAGCAAGCTAGTGAATAAATAAGCAATGCTGAACAGCCGAAAATTAAAATGACATGCTTTAGTGTTTGTTTTCAAACTTATAAGTTTAAGCAACTGCTGCAGGATTCTCTCTGCTAATGCAGCAACATGTTTAGTAATAATAACATTAGCAGCTGATAGGTCTATCTCATCAAATTTTATAGTCAGCTTTGCTTTATGTAGAAGTGTCGTTTTTGAGATTCCTTACTAATCTATTAAAAATTCTGTTTGTGGTAAACGTAGAACAAAATCAATGTGCCTGCAGCCATGTTCACTTTAGAGCTGAATCCCCGCTCATGAGGGAGGATGGTATAAAAGCAATAGTGATGGTTTCTGGACTCTGTAACTCCAAATTATGAGAGGTTTATGGTGCTGAAACCTATTTTCATTGGAGAGATATATATTAAGGCAGTCGAGGAATATGATCCAGATCTTTAAACAACAACAACAACAATTTTGATTTATATAGTGCCCTCCACTCCGTACGGCATCTCAGAGCGCTAAAATGTTGTGAGGCAGAGTTACTGCAACAACAACAGCAACAAAATTACATTTGTATAGCGTCTTTCACAATGGGATGATCTCCATAGGTGCTGGACAGTCAGTATTAGGTACCTGAGATGGGAGTCAGGATTGGGGAGAGTGGAGGTCAGTGGAGGAAGGAGGATGGTTGAAGGCACAGTCGAAGAGGAGGGTCTTGAGATGGGTCTTCAATGAGGCAATGGAGGGCGAGGATGAGGATCAGAATCCTGAATTTTACCCACTGGGGTATGAAAAGTCAATGGAGCCAAGTGTTGAATTATGCTATGGTATTGTTATTGTCCACCTTAACAGGTAGTTGAGACCATGGTTAACTATTTGAAAGAGACCATTTCTGACAATGCTGTATTCTTTGGCTAAGATTTAGGTCAACAAAAGTATCAGTTGCACCCACGATTTTTAACACTTATCTGTGTAAAACTGGCTAGTAGTGAGCGGCAGTAGCACAACATGACAAGATGACAAATTGGAACAAATGTTATGCTTGGATCCGGGCAGCACGTTAAAGTGCTTTGTCACAGTCATGAATTTGCGAGCAGATTAATGTGAGCGAAAGCGAAGCAATCGAGAACATTCTCATTATAAAATGAAACCTTGCTGGCCTTTTATTTCAGTGTTTTTTTAAATGCAAACAAGAATCAGAGCAGGCAAAGCCAACACACCAGGGCATAGTGATCAGCAGTAGGAAAAACTGCTAAGTGGTATAAAATCACAAATGTATCTCTTTTTTCACATATTCAGCTTGTTTCATTGAATTAATATAAGACGATTCACCTCTTGTCAGCTTTAGTTCCTGTGAGATCCAGGTCTAACTGATCTCTGTGTAGAAATCCAATACACCAATCATACATCGTCACAAGAGAGGTTTCATGAAGAAGATCCCTTGGCTATTTCATCTCATTCTTGCAGAATACCAACATCTCACTCAGTTTTCTCACTGAGGTGTTATTTGCCACTTTTAATTTTGAGGATGTAAACTTCCTGTGGTATGGTTCTACAGGTATACTCTATTCTGGGCGTTTATTGTGTGGTTGGAGGCGCCGTCTTTCAAATGAAACATAAACTGAGGCCCTGTGCACCTGTTCAGGGGAATGTTAAAGATCCCATTGCATTACTTGAAAAGAGGAGGGAGTTTCTCGTGCTGTCCTGGCCAACAATATCTCAAACAAAATCGGTCATTCGCTTCATAACTGTTTGTGGGAAATTGCTGTGTGCAAATTTGGCTGCCGCATTTGCTTAAAGTACAGTTACTACACTTCACAGTTAAATCCTGTGAAGCGCTTGAAGATATTTCAACAACATATTAAGACCCAAGTCCAATGATCTGGACTTGGGTCTTAATATGTTGTTGAAATATCTTCAAGCGCTTCACAGGATTTAACTGTGAAATGTAGTAACAGTTTTCAAGTTTGCAGATGACACTAAGTTAGGGAGAATAGTAAATAGTGAGGAGGATAGTAGCCATCTGCAAGAGGATATAGACAAATTGGTAAAGTGGGCAGACACATGGCAGATGAAGTTTAATGCAGAGAAGTGTGAGGTGATGCATTTTGGGAGAAGAAATGAAGGGAGGCAATTTAGGCTAGATAGTACAATTTTAAATGGTGTGAAGGAACAGAGAGACCTGGGGATTTGTGTTAGTGACTCGTTGAAGGTGGCAGGACAGGTAGACAAGGCTGTTAAGAAGGCATATGGGATACTAGGCTTTATAAATAGGGATATAGAGTACAAAAGTCAGGAAGTGCTGACTAACCTCTATAAAACTTTGGTGAGGCGTCAGCTGGAATACTGTGTTCAATTCTGGTCACCACACTACAGAAAGGATGTGAAGACATTGGAAAGGGTACAAAGAAGATTTACTAGGATGGTGCCAGGATTGAGGGACTTCAGCTATGAGGAGAGGCTAGATAAGCTAGGGTTATTCTCTCTGGAGCAGAGAAGATTGAGGGGAGACCTAATAGAGGTTTATAAGATCATGAGGGGTTTCGACAGGGCAAATAGAGGAAAACTATTTCCACTCGTGGGCGAATCTGTGACTCGTGGTCACAGATTTAAAATAGTTTCAAGGCGAAGTAGAGGGGAGTTGAGAAGAATTTTTTTCACTCAGCGAGTTGTTCGAATCTGGAATGCATTGCCTGAAAAGGTGGTGGAGGCTGATTCGATAACAACTTTTGAAAGGGAATTAGATCTTTATTTAGGGAGAACAGGTCTATTAGGCTATGGGGAACGGGCAGGGCAGTAGGATTGAATCGCTCTTTTCAAAGAGCTGGCACAGACTAGATGGGCCGAATGGCCTCCTTTTGTGCCGTAAAATTCTATGAATCTATGAATCTATAAATAAACCTGTACCATATACAGTGGAAGGATCATTATATAATAGTATTTAGAACCAGTTCTGAAGTTTGTTCTGGTTATAACATGAATGAGGAGATTACGGCTTCGCTAACTTCCTTTCCCCCTAGATTTTCCACACCACATGATGCATGTGCAGAGAGGGTTTATATTCTACACGGGCAAGTTAGACATAAACGAATGGTTGCAAACCTGACAAACGAATGTAATGTAAATTCTTCAGATCTAAACTTGAGCTGACAGCCCAGTTGTACCTGTACTTATGTTTGATTTGAATGTGATAGAGAGACGAGTTCCTTTTACATTTACAAAACACAAAATACTACGATGCTGCGAATCTGAAACAAAAACAAAAGTTGCTGGGGAAACTCAGCAGGTCAGGCAGCATCCATGGAGAAGGGAAAAAGAGTCAATGTTTCGGGTCTACAACCCTTCATCAGAACTGGGGCTTGTTTGGAGGGCGAGATTTCTTAAGGACATTAAAGGGGGAGAGGCAGGACATGGAAGACAAAGGAGGGAAAGAAGATAAAGGAAGAGGAAAAAAAGAGTGTGTTAAGTGAAGGGTTGAATATGTGTTAACGACTTCAGGGGGAGAAACAGAAGGGGGTAGGTTTAAACGAAATTGGGGAGAAGAGGTGTTTAGCTGGTGATAGAATCAACAAAGCACCAGAAAGGCAAGGGGTGTCTGGAGTTATGATTGTGATGTGGATGGGGGAAACTCCTATGGCCTGAAATGGCTGAAATCAATGTTGAGGCTAGATGGCTGCAGTGTCCCTAGTAGATAGATGAGGTGCTGTTCCTCAAGCTTTCACTGTGGGTCACTGGAACAGCGCAGGAGATCATGGATCGAAACATCAGCCTCTGAATGTGAACGCAAGTTGAAATGGAGGGAGACTGGGAAGATCAGGGTTGACCTTCCATACAGAGCGAAGATGCTCTGCAAATCGGTCTCCCAATCTGCGCTTAGTCTCCCCAATGTAGAGGACACCACACCGTGAGCAGCGGATGCAGTATACTACAATGGTGGTAGTATATGTGAACCGCTGTCTCAAATGGAATGTGTTTTTTTTCCCTGGAGAGTGGTTTGGGTGGAGATGAAAGGGCAGGTATTACATCTCCTGCGCTGGCACAGGAAGGTGCCAGAGGAAGGAGAGCAGAGGGTGGTGCTGACAGCGGAGTGGACCAAAGAATCCTGGAGGGAACGGTCCCTTCAGAATGCGGAGAGGGGAGAGGAGGGAGGGAAAAATATCCTTGGTGGATAGGTCACGTTGTAGGTGACAGAAGTTTCTATGCATGATGTGTTGAATAGTGAGGCTGGTAGGGTGGTAAGTGAGGACCAAGGGAACCCTATCACGATTTTGCGATGGGAGGGAGGGGGTGAGGGCGGTGGTGCGGGAAATCGGATGGACACGGTTAAGGGCCTTTGCTACCATGGTTGGTGGGAATCCTCAATCGAGGTAAAATGCAGATATCTCAGTCGCTCTGGTATGAAATGTTGCATCATCAGAGCAGATGCGGCGGAGGCGGAGGAACTGGGAAAAGAGGATGGCATCTTTGCAAGAGGCCGGGTGGGATGAGGTGTAGTGAAGGTAGCTGTGGGAGTTAGTGGATTTGTAAAAGATGTCTGTGGACAGGCAGTTGCCTGATGTAGAGATGTTGAAGTGGAGGAAGGGAAGGGAAGTGTCAGAAATGGTCCATGTAAATTTTATGGAGGGGTGGAAGGTGGAGGCAAAGTTTACAAATGCCTCTAGCTCACTGTGTCAGGGCTGCAGGAGGCAGCCCTGACACAGTCATCAATGCATCTGAGGAACTGGTCGGGGAGCAGGCCTGAGAAGGACCGGAACAAGGAGTGTTCCAGGTGGCCAACAAACAGGCAGGCGTAGCTGGGACCCATGCGGGTTCAAATAGCAACACCTTTTACCTGGAGGAAGTGGTTGGAGTTAAAAGTGAAGTTGTGCAATGTCAGAACAAGTTCAGCCAGGCGGAGGAGGGTGGTGGTGGATGGAGATTTATCTTGTCGTTTATCAAGGTGAAAACGGAGGGCTGCAGGCCGTCCTTGTGGGGGATGGAGGTGTAGAAGGACTGAACATTCATTGTAAAAAGGAGACATTCAGGACCGTGGAACCAGAAATTGTCAAAGTGTCGGAGAGCGTTGGACGAGTCACGGATATAGGTGGGTAGGGATTGGATAAGGGGAGCAAAAATGGAGTCTAGATATGATGAAATTAATTGAGTGGTACAGGAGCAGGCTGAGACAATGGATCTGCCAGGACAGTCCTGTTTGTGTATCTTGGGGTGAAAGTATAGGCGGGCTGTGCAGGGTTGGGTGGCTATGAGGTTGGAGGCAGTAGGAGGAAGGTCACCAGCAGAGATGAGGTTATCGACTACCTCAGTGATGGTGACTTGGTGTTGAGCTGTGGGGTTATGGTTGAGTGGAAGATAGGCAGAGTTGTCGGAGAGCTGGCGTTTGGCCTCTGCCAGGTAGAGGTCCTTCCGCCAGACTTCTTTTACATTTGTTTGATCTAACAAAATATTCACCTGTATCTGTTGATCTTTACTCAACCTAGCAAACTTAAAAAAAGGACATCACATTATCCTCCTCCCCCACCCCTCGTCATGGCGTTTGTTCTGGACAGAACATTTTTTGTCGTTTTGGAGATTAAATTAATAATGATTCAGTGCTGGGTTCATCCACTCTGAGCCTTCATGCTGATGATGTCACCAGTTAACTGTTCCTGGTGAATGTTCATAATTGGCCTTTTCACTCTGTCTCGCATTAGTGAAAGTTATAGAAAGAGATTCTTATGGATGACAGAATAATGAGGATTTCAGAAATAATTGCAATCAATCTTGAAAATGTAAATTTTAAAAGGATAATAAATTAGCCATAAGTACTTTTACATGAGCCTAAATTGCAGGACAATGAAAATTATAAATTATAATGGCTTCTTTACAAAGATGGATTAGAGGGGCTGTTTTAACTTGGAGGCAGCAGATAGCATTAACTCCTTTAAGGAGAGCACTGTATCTGCATCACATTTAGATGTAACGCTTGTAGTGAAATTTCCCATTTTCTATTAAAGGTTTCTAACAATATAAATGATTCTACATGTCTGTATTTGTTTGCTTTGCTACATTACTTAATAGGATAAAATTTGCAGTATTCATAATGCGATAACTATCACAAAACTTTATCTCAATATCAATGATTCCATCAGTTAAAAAAAACCTCTAAGTGCTAAAAGTTCCCTTTATACCTCTCAAATTTTAACTCTGAAATGAGGCAAACTGGAAAATGGGATAATGATTGCAGGAAATATAAAACAAAACATGGAAGCCTTTATAAATATATCTTTATCAAACAATTGGTTAATTATGTGTCAGGCTGGCTCAGTTGGCAGTAGTCTTGCCTCTCAATCAGAAGGTTGTGGATTCAAGCCCCATGTTGAAACCTGTAACTTATATAGTCTAAAGTGACTCCAAAACAGTACTGAGGGTGTGCTACATTTTTGGAGGAGATGTCCTTCAGAAGAGACATTAAACCAAGGTCCAATCTGCATGTTCAAGCGGACATTAGCAGCCATAGTCTCAAGATTAAGGGCCATCATTTTTGAAAAGAGTTTGAGGAAACACTTCTTCACTCAGAGGGTAGTGAATTTATAGAATCTCTAACCCAGAAGGCTGTGAATGCTCAGTCCTTGAACATGTTAGCTTTTTAAAAGGTGAAAAGATTAAGGGATATGGGGATAGGGCAGGTAAATGGAATTAGGATAGAAGATTAACCATGATCTTATTAAATGACAGAGCAGGCTTGAGGGGCCGAATGGTCTACTCCTGCTCCTAATTCTTATGTTCTTATTCGATCTTCTTAGATCCTATGACACTATATTTAAATTCCGACCACTGGCATTGTAATTGTTTGAACCCTGCAAGCAACAACAACAACAACAACTTCAATTTATATAGCGCCCTCCACGCCAGAAGGCGTCTCAGAGTGCTTCACAGTAGCGGATCCCGGGACCGAGCCAGGAGCAGGGGCAGGAAGGTGACCAAAAGCTCGGTCGAAGAGAAAGGTCTTCAACTGTGACCTGAAACTGGGAAGAGAGGGGGCGAGGCGAAGCGAGTGAGGAAGGGAGTTCCAGAGCCTCGGGGCGTAGTGGCTAAAGGCACGGCCGCCGAGGGTGGAGCGGAGGACTCGGGGGACATGGAGGAGACCAGACCCAAAGGAACGAAGGCAGCGGGTGCTGGGTTGTGGGGAGAGGAAATCGGAGAGATAGGGGGGTGCAGAGGAGTGGAGGGATTTGAAAACAAGGGTGAGGATAAGATAATAATAATAATCCTTGCATTTGATATAGCGCCTTATCACATCTTCAAGATCTCAAAGCACTTCACAGAATATAGTGTAGTGATTGTATATTTAGTGGGCAAAAAGATAGAAAATTAAGTACTTTCTACTCACTGGATTCAAACAATCTGAGTCAAAGTCGAAATACCTGGCCACTGTGAAAGGCAGCAAGGATGGTGAGGTGTGGAGTTGGCCAACACTAGGAATGTTGGGCCAGTGGGACTCTACACGATTTGGGACCGAGGAAATTATTTTGTAATTGTTAGGTTTCAAGCCTGGTCTGGCTAGATATGAATTCCAGATGCCTGGAGTCCAGTAAACCAAGTATCCTGGAAAGTAATCCCCCAAATAATTGGGTCATTTACTTCATGGCTATTATGCTGCTCAACCCAAATTGCTGTCAGATTTGCCCACAAAAGACAGCCATTGCACTTTACAGAATATCTGGGAAGCACTTTGGGACATCCTCTTAACATGAAAGTGCAATAACAAATTTAAGGATAGCATTAGTATTATAAATGTATCTGTTACAAATAATTGTTTGAGGAAACAAAGAATCATTGATAAATCTCTGATATTTAATGACCAAGGGATAAAGGATATTTTCAATGAATCGTTCTATTCATGTTCCAAAGTAGAGATGGACCACAAATGTTTTGCTTATTCCTGTACATTCCTTGTTTAAATTGTAGGATGGAATTCAAGAACAACAAAATTAGATTTGTATAGCGACTTTCACATTGGGAGGACGACCCAAGGTGCAGGACAATCAGTGTTTCGGATCTAAGCTGGGGTAGGGGAGGGAGGAGGGAAGTGGGGGTCAGTGGGTAACTGATAGCACAGTCGAAGAGGAGTGACTTGAGGCAGGAAATGAAGGAGGCTAGGAATGGGGTGAGGAGGAAAGATTGCAGGATCGAATTCCAAAAGTTAGGAGCAGAGTGTCTGAAGGCTTGCCTGCCATTGGTGGTTGGGTGAGGGGACATAGAGCAGGCTGGAGCCGCTTAGCAGAGGATAATAGTAAGAATAATAATCCTTGCATTTGATATAGCGCTTTTCATGTCTTCTAGAATGTCTCAAAGCACTTCACAGAATATACTGTAAAGTGAATTAACTGTATATTTGTGGGCGAAACTTGGCAGCCAATTGCACACAGGTTGGTAGGGGGAAAGATCTCTAATTGAGTGTCCATTGGGTAGGAATATAATGCAAATACAGGGCACATTATAACTCATTATAATATTATAATGCATTCCTGTCTCCAAACACATTGACTATGATGTCCTTGACCTCATTGACCAATTTCTTCACAAACCTAGTACCTCCCAATTCTTCATCCATGCCATGAGCAGCACAGCCTTGCACCACCTCCGCAACATCGCCCATCTCCGCCACTGCCTCACTACTTAGGCCGCTGAAACCTTTTTATATACATTTATCATGTCAAGGCTCATCTATAGAAACTTCCTCCATGTCGGCCTCCACAAGCTACAGATCATCCAAAGCTCTGCAGCTCATGTCCTCTCCTGCACCAAACTCTGCAACCCTATCACCTCCAGCCACGCCCGATTCCACTGGCTTAGAGGACAATCCCTCAGAGAACAGAATTTAAGATCCTTGACCTCACTTTCAAGGCAAGCTTTGTCCCCTCCTTCCTCCTTCTGTTCAGCATGCTCGAGCCTACTTCATGTCTCCAGCCCAACCTTTCCTATCATCAGTGGCTGGGCTTTCAGCCTCTGTGCCCCCATGCTCTGGAACTCCATCCCACTATCCCTTCACCTAGCTCCCTCCCTTGCCTCCTTCAAGGCATTCCTTTTCGACCTTGCCTTCAGCCGCCATGCTAGCTCTCTGTCCTCTCTCATTCCAACCCAGCTGCTCTCACCCCACCCCTACCACCCACACTGCTTGGGTCCTGATCCCTGACTGGTCAGGGTCTTGTGATGTCCTCCCAATGAGAAAGCCGCTCTACAAATGTAACATGGTAGTTGTCAATTTGCAAAATACACAGCAAGTTCAGTTTACTTTATATTCTTTCAAGCACTTTGAGACATCTGAACAACATGATAAAGCATTATATCAGATGCAAGGTTTATTATTATATTATTATAACTCTGGACACATCTATGCACATTCTGTATAAAGACACAAATATTGGCCATTTACTTCCTGGTTATTTGTGGGATATTGCAGTGTACAAATTGGCTGCTGCTTTCAAATAGTCAAAATAATCACTCCTATTATAGGATACCATGATAAGTGTTTTGGGATGTCCTCTTGATGTGAAAAGCACCATACCGAATGTAGGGATTATTATTATTATTATTATTATTGTTTGTAGAAATATAAGTTTGTTATTGATCTTTCCTCCCTGACATTGCTTTACTTTATTTTGCTTGGTCTTCTGACTAGTTACCAATCCACTCATCAATTATGGGAAATCTATGTTGTTAAGGACAAAACAGTATTAAGTTCTGAGATGCTACTACTCTACATGAAAATCGCTATCTAAATGCAATTTATTGTTATTGTAGTTTACATCAGAAGAGAGTTCATGCAAGTTGACATGGTACAATTTTACTTATCAGCAGGTGTCAATACTTGTGACTTGGAATTACCAGTTACAGCTGCTCTTAAAAAAAACATTACAGTACAGTATAATAATAATCCTTCTGTTTGGTATAGCTCCTTTGCATTGAGGGGACATCTGAAAGCACTTCACAGGGTATTCTGTAAAATGTAGTGACTATGTGCCAATTTGACTATGTGCCAATTTGCATACAGCAATGTACCACAAACTGCAATCATGTGAATGACCAATTTTATTGTAGGCTCCAATATTTTTTCATTCTCAGAAGGTAATTGTGGATCTAGAAGAAGTTACACAGGAACACTTCACATGGTCTGTTACTGAAAGAAATCCGAAGTTAAAATATGATTTGTTTGAGTTTTAATGAAAAAAAACTTCATACGTTTGTGCCAAGAGACCTGAGTGAGGATAAATGTAGCATGTATTCAGGTTCCATTAGTCTGTTCACGGTCAGAGATCACTGCTTGTAAATCAGTGTCTGGACATGGACAGCAGTTTAGGTCCATCAATACTCTTTAATGAGGCAGATCAAAAAGAAATGAAAACAGCAGGGACATTCAGATTTACTGGGGAAGGAGAGTGTGAAGAAAAGAGCTTCTTAGAAAGTGGTGTGCTTATCACAACATAAAACCACAGGCCACACTGCATTACTTGTATTAAAGCAATGATTGATTTATGTGGAATTTTTAAGATGCAGCATTTTATAGGAAGCTATTTCTAAGCCTTGGCATACACCATTCAGTTTACTTGGGATGTCCTCCTGATGTGAAAGGCGCTTTATGAATGTAACTTGCTTGTTGTTGTTGTTATACTTACACTGAACAAAAAGCAGTAAAATAATATGAAAAGTAAACATCCTTGTTACGTTAAACATTCTACTTTAGGAGTAAAAAATAACATCAGAATTCTGCATGTAAGAATTATTCACTTCCTAAATCCACTGTATTTCTAATAATATGTATAATAATTTAAATTTCAATATTTATTATAGTTATATTGACATGGCAACATTCAGATCTTGCCTTTTCTCCTCTCCCTCTTGAACACCAGGAATTCATTTATTTTTGCTTTACTCTCAGGATACTCTCTGACGCTGCACCTTTAAGATTTTAGTCTTAGAGGACATCTGTGTACATTCAGCCCTGGTATCGGTCACTGTTAACGTGGAAATTTCTTCAAATCTTGTTCATCGCTGATCTAACTTTCTCTCAAATTGCTATCTGTAAACTTAGTACTACACTTTAATTCATTCTCCAACTATTTTTTAAAATCAACTCATAGGTTTGGTCGTACCATCCACTTTACTGCTTCTTAATACCAAAGACCTTTTTTTCTCATTGTTATGACATTGCTTTACTTGGTCAACTTTCTTCAGTTTCCATTGCTTCAGTCACAGATATCTCTTTAGTCAACCAAATCGCATTCCCATCTATGGTCTTCGGTGGGGCAATGAAACTCTTGTCTCTTTCATTTTCCTTTATGATTCTCTCAGCTGTTATCACAAGTTTCTCATATTTTCATTGATAGCCTCATTATTCAATGAATTTAATCCATGAAATTGAACACCCTTAATCTCATTGCTTCATGTGAACTCATATGAAATATTTACACTTGCATTGTTAAGGCTTTCCAAACAATTACTTTAGAATCAACTCTGTAAAACTCAAGACATCCCAGGCTTGAATCCTGTTCCCACACCTTTATCAGGTGACTCTTGCATTCCCAAACAATTGCAAAAATAAAGGCCAGCTGTCTGAGAAGCGATTTTCCTCTCACACTGGCTTTTATACATTTTCCCCATCACATCCTTTCTTGCCTTCCTCTATTTCATCTTTATGATCTTCCTAAACATTTTGTATCCACCACTGGAGATGAAGACTATGGAATATGACATTCAAGTTGCAACTCCAGTCCACCGATGTTCAATTATTGGACGTCTCGCTTCCAGCCACTATGCCTCCGAACTCTAGAACACTTTCTCTTATTGCCTTCATTTTGACCCCCTCTCCCACTTTTCAAGTCTGCCTGAAAACTTTCCTCTTTGATTGTGAGTAAGGTCACCTCCTCTCAACTCCCCACCACCTGGCTTAGAGACAGACTCTGCTACGGTTAAGCTCTCTGAGACACCACAAAGTGTGCAGGGTGCTATATAAGTGTAAGTTGTTCTTCTTGTTCATGCACACCTTTTCGACATACAAGATTGAATTATACAGCGCTCAGTCACTGTCCTCCATGGATGCCAATTTCATGATGGACACCATAGGCTTCACAAAGTGAAAGATATCTAAGTTTGTGTTATATACGTCAGTATTGCAACAAAGTTAAGTTCATCCAAGCTGTTCAGATCTGGAAAGCACTATCCGAAAGGGTGGTGGAAGCAGATTTGATAACAACATTCAAGGAAGAAGTGAATAGATATTGAAGACAACAAATTTACAAGACAATGGGGAGAGAGTGGAGGAGTGGGATTAATTTGGATAGCTCTTTGAAGAGCAGGCTGGGCATGATGGGCTGATGGCCTCCCTTTGTGCTGTACAATTCTATGATTCTATGAAAGTATTTTGAGATGATAAGAATTGTAAGAATATATTTTCATTAGTTGATGAACAATCATTAAACTCAATTCTATTTAATCTTTTAACTACTTAATAAGGCAAGACACTCTATAGTTTGCATGTCCTGATTTTTATGAAGAGAGAATTAAAGAACAGCAACAAATATCAATGGAGATATTGGAAAACAAGAGGGAAGATTTGAAGTTTTGGATCCTGGGGTCTTTCAATATCAGAATATGTGCCAGAGAATGAAACAATGTTGAACTCTATAGTTCAAATATTTTAAAAAGTGTTCCAGCAGATCAGATTTGATTTTAGAAATATAGAAGTTATAGTATTTTAGTCTATAAATCAGTATGTTCGTACCCCATGGAGAAGTGGATATACATTAGACTCAGTCAGAACAAACCAGTTATGTTGATTAACTACAAAAAGAATCTGTATAAGATAATATTAAATATCATTTTATCTGTCAGCATCGTATCAACTGAGAATCTCACCCCTTTCACCTTCTCAGCCTATCCCTCAGACTTACTGAATCTGTGGGTCCCCCAAGTCCTCCACTCTACCACCGGCAGCCATGCCTTCAGCTACTGTGCCTCAGAACTTCAGAATTCTCTCCCTCAACCCCTTTACCTCACCCCTTCCTTCATCTTCTTCAGGTTCAGCCTGAATAGCTTCCTGTTCGACCACGCCTATGGTCACCTTCCCCCTCACTGCGTTCGGCCTCAAGCCATTGTGAAGCACTCTTAAAGGCTGTCCGGCATTCAGGCCACTATAAATACAAGATATTGTTGTTATTGTGTGTAACCTAGTCGTCAGATTAGATTCCTAGCTACTCTTCCTACCTCACAACCAGTCCCAGTCCAGGACTGCTTTCCTCTACCTGCACCATATAGCCTACTTCCAAATGTACCTCACACCTAACACAGCTGAAACACTTATCCACGCATTTATCACATCCTGCCTCGATTTTTCGAATGGCCTCTTTGTCGGTCTCCCCGTCTCCACCATCATAAATCCAATTATGCCATGCATATCCTCACCCATACAAAATGCTTCACCTCCATCAATCTGGTCTTTGCCAGGCACCACTGACTTTCTCTTGCAGAATGAATCAATTTCAAGATTCGCTCCTCTACCCAACCTACTCATGTTGGGACATCCTCCCAACATGAAAGGCGCTTTACAAGTATAATTTCACTTGATTTATTTGGGGGTTTGTGAAAAAATCTGTGCAGAATTCTTGCACATGAGAGGATGAGCTTGTTGGGTTATATAGCTACAAAGGAATAAGATTGAGGTGTTCTGTAGAAAAGTAGGTTCATGAGCTAAGTAGCCTTTTCTTGTTGCTCTCTCCTGTCTGGAATAGTGCTGAGCAGTAGCTTTATCTTGTTTCACTCTATAATAGCAATAAGTTTGGATTCATATCAATGAAAATTATTTGTGTGTGCTACACAACTCATATTGAAGTGATGTGATACCACATTGTGACTTAAATTTCAGAGAAGTAAAGTTTAGTGATTTTGCTTCTATGAACTACAGTGTCCTGGAATTATTAAACTATGGATACTGGACAGCTGGCAGTCAATTTTAAAATAGGAATTCAATCTGGGGACTCAAATAATATCATAAATTCCAAAAGTGAACCCGGAGGAGTTTACACATCATATGACAGGATTCTCACCAGAATCATCAAAAAGATCAGAATAATAAAGCATGGGTATATTTTATTCAGGCTGTTTCCAAATCTCTAATAAAGACTAATCCAAAATAGAAGACTATGAAGCCACATAAACTAGCATTTATTTTGGATGGTGAATTGCAGAAAAATTTATCATTCTCCACATAGTAGATGCTGGATATCCCACCAATGACAGTGCATTATAGCAGTTTCTTCATGATACCAAACACCTATAATTCTTTCAGTAAAGCACAGGTATGTGAGTCATAATGTTTTTACAAGTGAAAGGACCGCCCTAACACACCAATAAGAGGGTAACATTTTCTACATTGAGTGTGTGGATGTCTTTTCAAACACATTTTGAAATGGAATGCGTGTTTTCTTTTCATTTTTATTTGCTTTCCAGTTATGGCCCCCCAGAATAACCTATGTCACACTATTGCAGCCCAATTGCAAGGTGACTGCCTATTCTTCAATTTTCACTTGTTTTTAACATGCCATAAATTGTGTCTGTGTGAGCGCAGAGATGAAATATTGTAACATCAAAAAATAACATCCAGGAAACCCATATCAAGCATCAGTTTGATTTTACAGCCAATTCGGCAAGTTTTATGGGAAGTGTGCAATCCCAGAAACCTTTGCTATTAATCTGCACCCTGATGAATGTTGCCTGCCAAAGCAAATACCAAGATCCTCTGTTACCCACTCTTTAATCTTATTACTCTTAGACTGACCTCCAACCCCTGCTAAAATGAGGACAAGGATGACTTTGTGTTTCATGGGTCCAACAATTTATGAGCAATTAAAGCCAAAGAGACACAGAGCATCCATCATAGCAGCAGCTGGACTGGCAGCAGAGGTCAGGAGTCTCAGCGATGAAGTGCGCACAATATATTTTTATTTCTGTTTGGGTTCTGCAAGAGAACAGGTTAGCTGAAAATTATAGCACAGAGATTATAGTTCAGGAAAGCTGCAGTTCATCTTTGGAGGAGAACGTATGCTTGACCAGATAGGATGTGACAGAAAACCAAACAGGGTATTACCAAGAAAAACATCTGCTGGCAAATATTAGTTATGTTCAAGTTTAAAATAATAATACAAATGGATATGTTCATTTAACGTTTTTATATCTGCCACTTAAATTCCTTATTTGTATTCAGGTGCATAGAATGCGCATTAGATTTTGAACTAAACTAAATCTCGCTGCCATCTGTAATTCAGCTTAGTGTTTTCCATCACTTTACAACACAGAAATTGAAATTCTTTAAAAACTGTGCATCAGTTATCACTATGACAAACATCCAAATATGAGAAAACACGTCTTTTTATTCTTAAAATCTGAAAATCTTTGCCCTCATATTATTTAAGTGATATAGAAATGTTACAGTGTAAGAGGCGTGTTGTCACAACATTAGCCGAACATTTGTCATTGTATAAGCATTCAAACTATCTGATGGAGTGACTTCACCGAAAAGCAGATTTAAAAAAAATATTATACCTCATATGTGGAGTCTGCAATACAGCGGTTTATTTTAGATTGAGTGAAAAGTGATGACTGGCGCTTGATCCACATGCCATACATCTGCTGTAACATTGTTACAGTTTATTATGGGTGAATTAACAAACGAAGATAGCTATAATCTTGATTAAGAACAGGTGAGTGGTAATTTATCCAGAAACGAACCAGCTAAAAATAATAAGAATAATAAGTACCCCTCTGCAACCTCCTAACTCCTTACTAACTTGTCTGTTCCCTCTGCTCAGCGAGCTCCAGTCTACTCTATTTCCTCCACCCCACCATCGCCACTCTGTCCTAATCTATGGAATTCTATCCTGCTATCACTCCACCTTGCCTCCTCCTGAGCCTCCTTCAAGTTCCACCTCAAGACCCACCTCTTCGACTTTGTCATCGGTCACCCCACTTCTCCTTCCTTCCCTCCACTTTCCGCGATCCCATCCCCCAGCTCGGGTCCAAAACACTAAATGTCCAGCACCTTGGGACTTCCTCCCGATGTGAAAGATACTATACAAATATAATTTTGTAATTCCCAAAAAAAGTAGATTACTTACTTCACAATATCACTTTGTAATTTGTTTCCAGTTAAATATTGCTGTTATCATTGAACTCCCATCTAAATTAGCAAGTGTGGAAAACTAGTGTAGCAGCTGATACTCATTGCCAACTAACACATGGGAGCTTCATTAGTTGGAAACTTCTCGGGCAATTTAGATTAAAAAAACACATCCTGTTCTCCTCCTTCCCTCCAATAGAAAGTAAATAAATTGACTTTGTGATACACACAAACTAAATTTGTTGTGTCAATTGTGATGGCTTCTATGTGAAGATCAGACTGTGATGTATGTGCTGAAACTCATGGCTGAGGGGGAATTGTCAATTTTAAGTCAACAAAATGTGAAAATCATTTGTGGGCCAAATGATGCCCATTTATTTTGGTCTTTCCAGGCTTTGCCATTCTGGGAGCTGTGATTTTTCCCACTCACAAATTTATTTTCCTAAACCGGAATATTGCAATTAGCTTAATAAATACTTAGGAAACATTGTGAGTTTGTGTTTTTGGTCAGTCAGGAAACCATGAATGAGAATTCCACATATGTATGCCACCTACACATAGAAAATTAACTGCCAGAGTTAAACTAATTGCATAGCCTGCCATTTAAAACATTGTCTGGAAACTTCCTTCTATTTATCCAGCTAACCCCATCCTAACTGTTAAGGCTTTGGCTGAGAGGGAGACCTGGAACAGAGTGAAACAATCCTTGCCCTAGTGTCTTGTCTACACGTTTAAGTCCTGTCAATCAGCTGGCCTGCCAGGTCTGTAATCGGATCTGGGCATCTGCCTGGCTCAGGAACTAGACTACTGGGATTGCCATGTAGGGTGACTTGATTTTGACATTATGTGGCCAAGCACAACATCTCAGCTTCAAACAACCTTGTTTATCTTCCCTCCGGTAGGATAGCCAGAGTTTGCAAATTGAACTCCATTGCAACTATGTAATAAGTTCATGATATGATATCCCAGTTGGCTTTTCATCTGCCTTCCTAACATGGGGGATGATAGAGGAATAAATGAAGGGAACAAAGGCAACAGCTGAAATGAAAGATTAGTATTTTATTCCAGACTATTAGGAACTCACTTATGGGACCCTAAGAAGGGGAGTTTGGTTGATGTAGGGCAGTCCATTTGTTAGGGAGCAAATGGAATATGATCCAAAACCTTGTGAGGTCAGCAATAAAGTCAAAATCTCACAGATTTCTCTCATTTATAGAATGCCACTTATTCATTATTGTCGTTACAAGGAGTGTGGTAATAATCCAATATGTCAAGTTCATCCGTGCTTGGCAACTTCAGAGGGACCTGATCACATTCAGCCTCTGAACACTTGTCAAGAGACATTGTGGTTCACCTTAAAAAATAATGACGGAGGGAGAGACAGAGAGGCAGAGAAAAGAACTTGAAACAGTCATTTTAATTTGTATTATTGGGTTTCAGCAACAAAGGTGGTGGACTTTAGTTCAGTGGGTTGAACTGAAATAAACAACAATGATATCAAAGTGAAATTAATTTTAATTAATAAATAAATGACTGTCAGAGGAGGACTAGCAGTAATCCAAGGTTGAGCCCGTTGATGATAGATCAGTGTGAGAGAGGTGGGTTTGAAAGATTTCCAATTCCCAAAATAGGGCGGCTTTTGTAATGTTTTCTGAAGGTTTTTTCATTTCTTCAGATGAAAGCCAAGACTAATGTTATGGAAACAATTCACAGTTGTGTTTTATATGGACTTCCATGTAGAAAGTCACAAACACTAATTAGAAACCTGTTGACATTAATTACTTTCCACAAATCTAACCGCATTCCTCTAAGGAACTGCGCAAGCCCAAGCTCCTACCTTTAGCATCAGTACCCTGAGGAATAAAAGGTGTACAGTATCAAGTTGCTGATATCAAGTGTGATATTCAGCCTTCAACCTACACAAACTGCAGACCATCCATGTCTCTGTGGCTGCTATTCTCTCCTGCACCAGGCTGTATGAGCCTATCACCCGCATCTACACTCAGTTCCACTGGTTCCCCATCCTCCAACAAATTGAACTCCAGATTCTCATCCTCATATCCCAATTCTGTGATTCTACTGCCCCTGGCGTTCCCTCTGCTTAGAAAACACCACCTGCTTCACATCCCCTGCCCACTTCACCCCACTATCAATGGGCGACCATTCAACAACTCTGCCCCTGCTCTCTGGAACTTTGAGTTACACAATCTCACTACCCTCTGTGTGAAGTAGTTCTTCCTACATTGTCTTACATGTATGTCCCCTGGTGTGAGCTGATGTTTGGAAAATTACTCCTATTGCCAACAACAACAATAACAACAACAACCACAACAACTTGGATTTATGTAGCGCTCTCCATGCCGGATGGTGTCTCAGAGTGATCGTTGCTTCTTGTCTGACTCCTCGATTGTGATGGACCATTTTCAGAGTTGAAGTGTTTCATTCCTTAGGAGCAACATCCTCACTTTGATGAACACATCAACTCTCCACCCACCAAAACAAATTGTCAACATTTTTTGACCTAAAAAAAGTTTGCAAAAAAATCACAGTTCCTCAAATCTCAGCAATAACTTTGATTTATATAATACTTTTCATGGTAACGTTCAGATTGAAGGCAGTATTTTGAACAACACCAACATCTGTAAATTGTAACTGTATAAACCCAGATTGAAGCCTTATATGGCATGTTTGTCCTTTGAGCAACTGAAAATAAAACGAGAAGTGGCAGCGGTGGATCCTGAAGGTGATACTATTCAAGAATAGCATGACATGAATACTATTTATATTTACTAACAAATTGCTAAATTAACTTAATGCTCTAGTTCTTGTCACTGCAATATTCATGATGGTAACCAGCTTACAAAACACATAACCTGTTGTGCAAAATGTCAGCTTGCAGTACACATCCAGCAGTTATAGGGTTAATCCTCAATGAGCTGAAGCAGTTTCACAATTGAAGCGATTTTGTATCTGTCACTAATCACACATTGAACACATAAGTCTAACATAACTGAATAATTTGTTCACTGGAAGCATAATCCTCAGCTTGGGTGCCTGCACAGCACTGTTAAGCGCTTTAAGACATTTTCCCGATGTAAGAGTGCTATTTAAATGTAAATTGTATGTCACTGGATCTAGTTGGTTTCAATTCTCTCCAATAGTATGGGTCACAAGTGTTATAATGTCTCAGTTGAATGCCTAGGCTATTCCGTTAAAGCAGTACAGTGATCCAAAGGATTGAGCAGGAGTTTGTTTCCAAATCTCCATCACTCTCACCCAGGCTCACAGAGCTCAGTGTGAGTGCAAGTAAGTGTTTTGAAAACCATCTCTAAATCATCATATCCAGTGCAAGCAAGCTGCCATTGCAGCTACTGAGAGGTAGCATTCTCACCTCTCAGTCAGAAGATATGGATTGAAACTCTACATTGCGACTTTGAACTTGAGTCTAGGCTGACATTTGAATGCAGGACTGGGGCTGTACCTCATTTTTGGAGGTACCATCCTTTAGATGAGACATTAACCAAGGTTCCGCCTGCCTGTTCAGGTGGGCGTTGAAAATCCCATGCCACTATTTGAAAGAGAAGGGAAATTTTTCGGTGTCCTGATCCCAATTCCCCAAATTGGCTTCTACATTTGCTCCAAATACACACAAATGCGTTTCCTATGAAGCACTTTGAGATACTTTCCCAACATGAAATGCGCTATTTCGTATGCAAGAATTATTATTACAACAACAACAATAAAAGTCTTTTTATATAGCATCCTGCACAAGCTGGACGGTGAGGGGAGGTGACTGAAGGAATTATCGAATAGGAAAGCTTTTAGATGTGATTTGAAGTCGGGCAGACAAGCAAGCTGGAGGGATTGAGCAAGGGAATTCCAGAGATTTAGGGCCTAGTGGTTGAAAGCAAGGCCACCAATGGAGGAGCGGAGGAGAGGAGAGATCTGATCCAGCTAAACTGGCCAACTGATCCAAGCCAGCTGAGGAAAGGCAGTGGGTAGTGGAGTGGGGTGTGAGAGTTAGTGAAGTTCCAAGGCATTAGGTGATTTGAAAGTGAGAGTGAGGATCTTGAAATCAATCCATTCTGCAGGAGAGAACCAGTGGAGCTTGGCAAGAACTTGGGTGATGGAGTACAGAGCTTTATTCAGGTGAGAACATCAACTGCAGATCCTCTTACTGGTGAGGATATGGGCAGTAGAGATTTGAATCATTTGGATCTTGTTCTTAGTGCAGCTGGGGAGACTGGTGAGGAGTACATTGGAAAAGTTTATGTGGGAGCTGACAAAAGCATGCATGAGAATTTTAGCATTTGAAGTAAAACAGTAACAAAGGCAGAGTAGGAGGAAGGCAGCCCTGGTCAGAGACTGGATGTGGGGCATTAAGGATAACTAGAGATTAAACCTGACGTCATGGTTGCTTACAGGTTTGGTAAATCTGAGGGATAGACAGGGAAAGTTAAGGAGTTCAGCACTACAGATCAGAAAACATTGATGGGAGCCAAGGAGGATGGCTTTTATCTTGTCCATGTTCAACTGCAGAAATCAGGCCTTAATATCAGACAAGCAGGTGGAAGAACATTGGAAGGAATCCCAACCAGAGGAAATAGATTTGGGAATCCATATATACACATGTGGAAGTTAAGGCCTACTGTTGATAATATCACCAAAATGAAGCATGACAAATTAAATAAAGGAATTGCCAAAGAAGAATCTTGGGATACATAGTGGGTGACCATGTTGTGCGAGAAGAATCTTCAAACTATCAAATAGCATTAGTTCTACCATTCTTTCCTAAAAACCCACTTGTTATTTTTTTCCTTACCAGAGATGTTTCCTTGGTGCTGAAGGAGGAATTGAGCTGGAGAGAGATAGGACAAGAGAAAACAATGAAAGAGATAGATGCAACATAAAGATGCAAAGTACAGAGTCAGAAAAGAAAGACAATAATTGAGAGGGAGAAAGGCAAAGAGAAACATGGCAATATAACCCAATCTGGGAATCCAATCATCCGCATCCTCTCACGACTTCTCTGGTACCCCATTTCCCAGAGGATTGAGTTCAAGATCCTTGTCCTCGCATTTAAAGGCCTCCACGGTCATTCTCCTCCCTATCTCTGTAACCTACTAAATATTAGTAACCTGTCCATTTCCTATGCTCAGTGAGCATTGGTCTGCTCCATGTCCTTTGCTCTGCCCTCTCCATGGTTGGGCCTTGAGCCTTCCCCATCCTCTGGAACTCCATCCTAGGGCACCTTAGCCTCGCCCCTTCATTTGCCTCTTTCAAGGCCCATCTCAAAACCTTGCTCTTTCACTGTGTCTTTGGGCTTCCTCCGCCTCTAACTCCCTTACGCTCCTTGATTCCAAACTCCAGCTCAGCTGCAAACCCTTCACTGCCCAACAGCTTGGAATTTCCTCTAAATGTGAAAGGTGCTATATAAATCCAATTTGTTGGAGATGTCGTTGAATAAGTACAGTAAATATTTTACAACTATAAATGTCAATAAGTGGAATAAATATAGACAGGCTAAAAGCTGATATATGGTGGTAAATATTTTTGTGACTGTGTGGTGGATGTACATATATATATGTGTGTGTATGTGTGCACATGTAATTACTGTACATTTTTGGGCATTTCCAAATGAATGTCAATTGTAAATACTAGCTTCCTAGACAACAAAATGAATGACATTTTCCGGATGTAAAGATTCATCATAATTTTTTGTTTCAAAGGAATCACACCTATCAACATTAGATTGTCAATAATGAGAAGGGTGCATGGTGTGCGCCAGGGGAACCCATACTGTGATGCCCACATAGATCTAGTGCAATTTAAGATTTGAATTGGTAAAAACACTTTAACAGGAAGAGGAGAAGCAGCCAGGTGGTGCAGTGGGTGGGTGGGCCATCTGCTGTGCCGCACACTGGTGTGATGCAGGTTGGTGCATGTAATTTCACAGATGGTGAGATCCTGATCTCAGACATACCGTTAGAGGGAAGCCACAAGAACAAGCTTTCTCCCCCAGGGAGATAATCAACAAGTGGCTAGACACCGGCAGTGGCGAAGGAGATCTGGCATTGGTTTATTGGCTGAACCGCCTTGATGGTAAATGGTACGTTTATACACATGTTGAAGGAGAGGTAAAAGCAGTAGCTAGTGTCTGAGATCTTATCAAGGGTCCTTTCTCTCCTATGATAAATAAAGGTACCAAATCAAGGGCTTTTTTTTAAACATACAGGTTTGAAAAACCATGTATGGTATTTTTTCATTGGAATCTTTATTAACACATTCGCTATCCAATAAAAATTGAAAACCAACTCTGAGCTGGATTGACAATCCAATAAGACACCGGACTGTTGGAACACAGGCTTTAACTGCTTCCACCACACAGTTCTTGATCTTGATTGTGAAGCAGTGTTAAGCAGAGTTAAGGAATCTCATTAGAATTTCCATCAGCTAATGGCAATTCTGCTCCGGAAGTAAATGATGTCAAATCAAATTTTCCGCAGATTGGCATGATGTACCTTGAGTTGCCAGAAGGAACCATTATTTGCCTAACTTGGATTGTTTACTAAAGAATCTCATTAAATTAGACAGCAGGGTAATGAAATATAAGGGTTAGAATCATGATGTTGTATCTTAAACACATTGAATATTTGTTACAAGGGACCACGTGCTCTATTGACCAGAAACAGTTTTTAACAAGTCGTGCAACATCCAGAAAACATTGTTTGAACTCCAGGACTTCGACATAAGCCAGCCTGAGGTTCTCGATAGGCTCAAGTGGCTGAAAAACAACAATTCCCATAGGATCAATAAACTTTACCCCAGTGTACTTAGAGAATCAAGGCTGTGGAGATTTGTGAGGCAATGACAGATAATATGGGGGAGTCAATCACCACCAGTAAGGTTCCAACAACAACAAAATTACATTTATCGAGTCCCTTTCACGTCGGGAGGACATCCCAAGGCGCTGAACAGTTAGGTCAGGAACCGAGCAGGGTGAAGGAGTATAGGAAAGGGGGGAGAGTTAGGAGGGGAGAAGAAAGGAATGGTCAAAGAGGAAGGTCTTGAAACCGGCCTTGAAGGAGGAAAGGGAGGAAGCGAAGCAAAGGGATTGTGGAATGGAGTTCCAGAGTGTGAGGGCAGAGAGGCTGAAAGCCTGGCCACCAATGGTAGGGCGTTTCATGTGCGGGACATGGAGCAGACCAGAGCCCACTGAACGGAGGGGACAGGCAGGCTAATAGTGAGACAGCAGGTCGGCTAAATAGGTGGGGGCAAGGCCGTGAATGGTCTTGAAAGTGAGGATGAGGACCTTGAATTCAATCCTCTGGGGGATAGGGAGACAGGCAAGGGTGTGAGTGATGTGTTTTTGGAGCCTAGTGCAGGAAAGTACATGAGCTGTAGAGTTCTGAATAATCTGCAGCTTGTGAAGGGAGGAGCTGGGAAGGTCGACGAGGAGAGAGTTCCTGTAGTCGAGCCTAGATGTGATGAATACTTGGATAAGTATTTTGGCAGCATGGGGGGTGAGGTAGTGGCGGAGTCTGGCAATGTTGCGGCGGTGATAGAAGGCAGTGCCGGTCATGGCACGGATTTGGGGGAGGGAGGACAGTTCAGGGTCGAACAAGATGCCTAGATTCCTGACTGGCTTTGAGAGGTGTAGAGTACAGCCTTGAATGCTGATGTTACCACTGGCTGAGGTGAGGAGGCGCTGACGCGAGCCAATCAAGAGGGCCTCCATCTTGTTGACATTCAGTTGGAGGAAGTTGTCCCTCATCCAGGTCTCAATGTTGGACAGACACTCAGTCAGAATGCCAGTAGTCCTGGAGTCAAAGGTGGAAGCGGAAAGGTAGAGTTAGGTGCCATCCGCATACATGTGGAAATTTACCCCATGTCTGCAGATGATGTCACCGAGGGGGAGAATGTAGAGGGTGAAGAGGAGCCCTGGTCGCAAATGGTCAGGATGTCATTTGTGACCCTGCCCACAGCACAGAACCCAATTGGAGGGGTTCGTAGAGTGATTGAGTTGAGAGCAAAGAGCGGAGCTAGCAGGCAACTTTCGAGGACCTTGGACAGGAAAGAGAGGTTGCACATGGGCCGGTAGTTTGAGAGCTGTGACGGATCAAGGGAAGGTTTCTTTAAGATGTGGGTGATAGTGGCAGTTCTGAGGCGAGTGGGAACAGTGCCGGATGAAAGGGATAGATTAATGATGTCACCGAGTAATGGGGCTAGAAGGTAGAGCGGGGTGGTAACAAGAGGGGTGGGGATGGGTTTCAGGGAGCTGGTGGTGGGCTTCATGGAGGAGATGGTTTTTGTGACAGAGGATGGGGAGATAGAGTCAAAGGTGTGAAAGGAGGGATGGGTAGGAGAGGAACTGTGGGAAGGAGGTTGGGAGGAGGTGGAAGTTGGAGGGATGGTGACCATAGAGCGAATTCCCTCAATTTTGGTCGAGGAAATCTAGCATCTCCTCGCAGTGGGAGTTGGAAGAAAGGACCAGTAAGACAAGGCGGGGGGAACTGAGGAGCTGGTTGGTGGTGGAGAAGAGAAGCCGGGGGTTGTCCTTCGGCTCCAGGATTATTCGGGAGCAAAAGGACAATTTGGTGGAGGCTAGAGCGGAGCGGTAGGATGTTGTGAGGTCCAGCCAGATATGCCAGTGGACCATTAAGCCGGATTTGAGCCAGGTGCGTTCAGTGGCCCGCATCTGGCCCTTGAGGGAACGGAGGTGGGTGGTGAACCAGGGTGAGGTTCTGGAGTAGGAGGCAGTTCAGGAGGTGAGCGTGGCAAGAGTGTCAAGTGTGTTGGAGAGGGTGCTGTGAAGGAGAGTGAGTGTGGAGGATGGGTCAGTGCAGGAGGTGGGCCAGAAGGAGAGGAGTTCAGAGGACTCCAAGGCAGCGGAGAAGGTTTGCGGGGGGATCTTCTTCCATGGGCAGTAGAAGATGTTGGTAGATTTAGGGGTAGAGGGGAGAGGGATAGAGGAGTTGAAGGAGATGAAATGGTGGTTGGAGATGGCTTTATCGATGATGGTGACATCTGAGATACTGAAGACCCGGGTGATCATCAGGTGAATAAGTGGCCGTGAGCGTGGGTGGCAGAGTGGATGTGGAGGGAGAGGTTGAGAGACATTGTGAGAGATTGGAGGTGGAGCAAGAGGGGTAAAATGGAGGTTGAAGTCGCCGAGGATAATGAGGCGATTGGAGGAAGTGCAGGGAGAACCTAGGAGTGTGGAGAAGTCAGAAATGAAGGGGAGAGTTTTGGGGGACGGTAGACCAGAAGGATTTTGAGAGAGAGATGGGAGGAGTGGCAAAGGGTGAGGTGTTCGAAAGAGGGGAAAGAACCAGAGGAGTAGAGGGATAGGGCAAGTAGGGATGAGGGCCACGCCATCGCCACAGTGGTTGGGGCGTGGGGTGTGAAGGGATGTATAGCCGTGTGGTGTGGCCTCCGTGAGGGGGAAGGTGTCCCCTGGGCTGATCCAGGTTTTGTCAGGGCCATGATATCAACGTTCTCATCGAGGATGGAAGTAAGCAAATGTTCTTCCCATATTAAATAAAAGTGACAGAATCATAACAGACAACCATAGACAGATCCAATTTAATGATTGGAAAAATGATAGTCAATCATCACAAATAAAATGAAATATTATGTACCGAAAGATAATCAAGTAACAGACAGCCATTATAGATATATAATTTCGCCCACATATATACAGTCTATTCACTTTATAGTATATTCTGTGAAGCGTTTGAGATGCCTGGAAGACGTGAAAAGCGCGATATCAAATGCAGGGATTATTATTATATAGAAGGGAAGACCTTGTTTGAGAAACATCATGGACTTTACTGAGGAGATGGCACCCGAAATTATCTGCGGGAAGGCATTTGACACAGCCGTGACTTCCAAAAAGCATATGACAAAGTATTACATGGAAGATTCTTTCACAAACTGGTGTCACTGGTTATCAAACTACACAGACATGAATTTGAGATTCCCCTGAAGGAAATGAAAAAGAGGGAAGACATTAGGCAAGCCAGGTCATAATGGGGGTGGGTATTAAGCCTTGTGCCTCTGGGTCCATACTGGGACCCCTTCTGTTTTTTGTGCATATTAATTACCTAGATTCACAGACCACGTACAACATAATTACATGTATACATAAACACTCTGTTGGAGGGAACTGTGGAATTAGAGGAGGAATATATAAACCAGGCTTAGTGGTAGCACTTTCGCTTCTGAGTCAGAAGGTTGAAGGTCAAAGCCCCAAATTAACCTTAACAAAATTCTGTATATAGAGCACTCTATAAACTTAATTTTCATGTTGGGAGGATGTCCCAAGGTGCTGGAATTATATAGTCAGGACTTGGAATCATATAGTCTAAGCTGACACTCCAACGCAGTGCTGGGGATGTGTTCCACTGTCGTAAAAGACCATCCTCCAGAGTGAAGGAAGTTTGTCCCAGTGTCCTGGTCAACAAATGCCAACAACAGGATAAGACACTAAGATACCAAAAGCAAGGACTATTATTACATATTATTTTGAACCCCTTCTATTCTTAAATATCAGATTTAAAATTATTTTCAAGTAGGTATCTATAATAATAATCCTTACATTTGATATAGCGCCTTTCAAGTAGGTGAAACATTGCAGCCAATTTGCACACAACAATGTCCAAAAAGAGTTATGAAGTGAATGATAATTTTTATTTGGGGGATTGTTGGCCAGGACACCAGGAGAAACTCCCTTCTCTTTTCGAATTATTGCTATGGGATCTTTAACTTTCACCTGAACAAGCAACTAGGATCTTGGTTTAAGGTCTCACCTGGCAAAGAAGCATAAAATTGATGCTCTCAATGGCTGAGTTAAACAATGGATTGATCCATATGAGTGTTACATAAGAACATAAGAATTAGGAGCAGGAGTAGGCCATTCGGCCCTTCGAGCCTGCTCCGCCATTCAACAGGATCATGGCTGATCTTCTCACCTAACTTTGATTACCTGCCGTATCCCCATATCCCCTAATCCCTCTATTTTTCAAAAATCTATCAGTCTCAGCCTTGAAAATGTTCAAGGACTGAGCATCTACAGCCTTCTGGGGTAGTGAATTCCATAAATTCACTACCCTCTGAGTGAAGAAATGTTTCCTCAACTCTGTTCTAAAAGGCTGACCCTTAATTATAAGACTGTGACCCCTGGTTATAGATTCTCCTACCAGGGGAAACAGTCCCTCAGTGCCTACTTTATCTAGCCCTTTAAGAATCTTATATGTTTCAATAATATCCCCCCTAATTCTTCTGTACTCTAGAGAATACAGCCCTAGTTTATTCAACCTATCCTCATAGGTCAGTCCCCTCATCCAAGGAACTAACCTAGTGAATGTACGCTTCACCCTTTCTAAGGCAAGTATGTCCTTTTTTAAATAAGGAGACCAAAACTGCACACAATACTTTAGGTGCGGTCTCACCAGAGCCCTATACAGTTGCAGCAAGACTTCCCTACTCTTATACTCTAAACCTTTTGAAATGAACGCTAGCATGCCGTTCGCCTTCTTAGTTGCTTGCTGCACCTGCAAACTAACTTTTTCGGACTGGTGTACAAGGACACCAAAATCCCTTTGAATACTAATACTATCTAACTTCTCCCCCTGTAGAAAATAATCTATTCTTTTATTCTTGCTACCTAGGTGAATAATTTCACACTTGCTGGGCCCACTCCCCTAACCTATCTGTATCTTGTTGCAATCTTTTTGCATCATACTCAGAGCTCACTCTGCTACCTAGTTTAGTGTCATCCGCGAATTTAGAAACGTTACATTCAATGTTCTCATCTAGATCATTGATGTAAATAGTAAATAGCTGAGGCCCAAGCACTGATCCTTGTGGCACTCCACTAGTTACATCCTGCCAATTCGAGAATGTTCCGTTTATCACTACTCTCTGCTTTCTACCCGATAGCCACTCTTCTATCCATGTTAATATTTTCCCATTAATCCCGTGGGCCTTAATCTTGAGTAACAGCCTTTTGTGTGGCACCTTGTCAAGTGCCTTCCTAAAATCCAAATATACCACGTCTACTGGTTCCCCCTTATCCAACCTGCTGGATACATCCTCAAAAAATTCTAAAAGATTAGTCAAGCATGACTTCCCTTTTGTAAAGCCATGTTGACTCTGCCTAATCTTTTTTATGGTCTTCAAGGTATCCCATAACTACGTCTTTTATTAAGGACTCAAGAATTTTCCCTACAACTGACGTCAGACTAACTGGTCTATAGTTTCCCATATTTTCTCTCCCACCCTTCTTAAATAGTGGAGTTATGTTTGCAATCTTCCAATCAATGGGGACTTTTCCAGTATCCACATAATTTTTTAAGATTATAGACATGCCATCCACTATTGCAGTAGCCACCTCCTTTAAAACTCTAGGATGCAGGCCATCCGGTCCAGGGGATTTATCAGTTTTAAGACCCGACAATTTACCTAGAACCATCGCTTTACTAATATTAATCTCCTTAGCGCAACCTGCTGTTGTTTGTGGCAGCCAGAGATCACAGCTCTTCACTGCACCATTTCGGAATAAGGAGATGCAAGGCGAAGGACAAACTAATGAGAAATGAAAATGAATGGAAAGGAAAGGGTGACATGCTCCCATGCCCAAAAAAACATAGCATTGCTCTCTGTGATAATCTTCATAGACATACAGCACTGAAACAATGCATTTAGCCCAACTAGTCAGTGCCAGTGTTTATACGTTAAATGGATCTCCATCCTAAGCCCTTCTCCCTAGCCTCTCCATATATCCATCTTTTCCCTTCTCTATCAAGTATTCTTGACAATGTTGTCATGTAGATTCATCAATCAGTTTCCTGTTGATAGGTTATTCTCCTGTTAACTTCTCTCCGACCCCATCTATGATGTTAAGTGGATGGAATGTGGAACAAATGGCTGGTGAAGGATGCACACAACATAGAGAATGGGCTGGAAAGAAACCAATGATTTTAGTGAAATGGGGGACAAAACTTACTTGATTCTCTTGTTAACAGAATATATAATGCAGTTCTGCGGAATGTGGACATTCTGCTCAAATACATTTATTTTCATTGTGGTGAGATGTCACTAAGCAATGCTGCACACACTAATTAAAATTAGGGTGATAGAAGATTTATTGCTCTGAATGGCTAAAGCTGAAACCAACATAGTCACCTCAAAGTGCAACATTCATCCCTTTATTGCGTTGAAAGCATTGCACGGAGTGTTGCTCCTTTCAGCTGCTGCTGATCCTGTTAGACCATCTTAAATTATTAAAATATCCCATGCATTTTAATCAGTACTTGTCAGTACAACGTCATTCCGCATCAGCATGCATATTTAAATAAAATGCAATCTATTGGCAATAGGAATACAGACACAGGAACATAAATCATGGATTTCCCATACAGTGGTTCTTCCAAAGTTCAGGTTTGTCTTGTGTCAAACTAAATTACTGTGCAATCCCCATCAGTGATTCCCATGTGCCTACCCTGTAGAAGGAACATGTAGATTGATGGGGTTTAAGAACGTTTCAGAGGTAAAAATTTGGTGCAGCCGAACCTGGACAGGATGAATGCATGGATAAAGGTCTTGGTGGTCCAAGGAAAGAGATAGTACTAGATAGCAACATTGCCAGGCTCCGCAACTATCTTACCCCCCATGCTGCCGAAACACTTGTGCACGCATACATCACCTCGAGGCTGTACTACGGAAACTCTCTCCTCGTCGGCTTCCCCAGTTCCTCCATTCACAGGCTGCAGGTCATCCAAAACTCTGCAGCCCGTGTATTATCTCGCACCCGCCTCCGCGACCATATAACCCCCACCCTCGCCCGTCTCCATTGGCTCCCCATTCTCCAGAGGATCGAGTTCAAGATCCTCGTCCTCACCTACAAGGCCTTACACGGCCTTGCCCCGCCCTATTTAACCAATTTACTTTCCCCCTACAAGCCCACCCGGACCCTCCGTTCAACAGGACTTGGCCTGCTCCAAGCCCCCCGCCCGAACCGCCCCACCATCGGAGGCCAGGCCTTCAGTTTCTCCGCTCCCACCCTATGGAATGCCATCCCTCAATCCCTCCGTCTCGTTTCTTCCCTTTCCTCTTTCAAAGCCGGTTTGAAGACTTTCCTCTTTGACCGTGCCTTTTGTTCCACCCCGAACTCTTCGACCTCCCCTTCGTGTTTCACCCCTTCCCAAACACTCCCCTCTCAACTCGGGTCATACGCCTCCTGTGCAGCGCCTTGGGACGTCCTCCCGACGTGAAAGGCACTCTATAAATATAATTTGTTGTTGTTGTTGTTGTACTAGAGCAAAGCAATGTTGTGGATTCATGTCCCATACACGAAACTGAGAAACAGTACAGAAATTTCAGTTCAAAATGTGTTCTTTTATAATCATAATAATCCTTCGATTTGATATAATGCTTTTCACATCTTCTAGACCTCTCAAAGTGCTTCACAGAATATAATTTAAAAAGTGAATTGACTGTATATTTATGGGCAGAACACAGTGGCCAATTGCTCACAGCACTATCCCACAATTGTGGATTGAAATGACCAATTTATTAATGTTTTATTATTTGAGGGATTATTATTAGGTATGTGGTGTAAGGAAACTTGCCCAAGTTTTTGCCCTGCCTGGAATCGAACCCAGGACTCTCACTTGTAAGGTGAGTGCTCTAATCACTGAGCTACAGGACTCCACAAGTATGCTTTTACAGCTCTCTTTTATGAAGATTTAGGGAGTAAATATCGCTTTATATTCGGAGAATGCCTTATCCTTCAGATGTCTTAGTAAATTTGGCTAGTATTGTTTTTATTTTTAGTTTCCCAACTAGAAAAGCATGATATAAAATTCAAAGATGATTATTATTATTTTGTTGATGGAGAATTGCACAGAATTGAGACTCGGGAGTATTTACCCAACAACTGCAATAAATCCCATAGTTATTTGACTGCACCTTTGGCTAACTTCCTGACATTCTTCCTGTGTGAAAACCATCAAAATAAGTGCAAATAGTTGATGTTGTTGACTTGGAAATAGGCAAAGGAAGAAAAAATTCAAAACCGGATCACATCTGTACAGTGAAATCTACTTCATGCCTGTCAATCACAAAAAACATTGACTGGAGAGGTGGAGAAGTCATCAACTAAACTATGGCTGTGAATGGCAAACAGCAAGTGTAGAAGTAAACAATAAAAACATGCATTTATATAATGCTCATCAAGTGGGGTAGCGTTCTGGACAGCTTGACAGTGGCAGAGTTTGACACCGAGTCAAGGGAAAAGGAAATGGGGAGGTGACGATAAGCACAATCAAAAAAGGAAGGTCTTTAGGCGGGATTTAAAAGTGAGGAGGCAAGGTGGAGGGATTGAGGAGGAAGTTCCACAGTTTTGGGGAAAAAAGGATTTCAGGAGAGCAGGAGACAATATGGGGGAAATTACAACATGTAATATTATCACAGGTGATAATTATCATATCAACCAAAACTTCAGTCAAAAGCAATCAATAGTCCTCACTGATTTGGAGGGTTGGGGGTGAGTGGGGGGTGAAATTCTTTCCCATCATGGCCAACGACAACTATTGATGGGCTTTGATTGTATATCAAAATAGTATATTATCACACACTGCATTCTCCCATTCTCCCCCAGCAACCTCCAAACATTTTAAATGTTGTCGACTTTTAATTGTTAAAGTATGTCCATTGATGCATCTTACAAATGCCCCCAGGTTAAAATATATTCAAATGGATTTAATATGGAGAGAAAAAAAATGAATGAGACTTGGTGGGAATTACTCTTGTTCCATTCTAAGATAATGGAAGAATTCCACCGAGGGTAAGCTCATATCTGACAACAGTGGTCAGCTATAAATGGGTTGTAACAGAAAGTAAAGGAAAACAAAGCCTTTGCTTATGCAGCAAACTGTTAGCACTAGCTATAGTTTACCTTCTACGCAGTCCCAAGCAACGCTCTCACATCATGTAAGGTCTAGCAACCACAAATAAATTATGAGTGGCATGTATTTGAACCAATAAAAGTAGCACCATATTTTATGTGCAGTAAATTTAATTCCAGATTGCACTTCACCCTGCCAGTGCGACATGTTTATTGCCAGTGAAAGATGAAAGTGCAAGGACTTGGTTGTCAGCAGTTCCAGTGGGCATCAGGAAAATGAAGACTTTTGACAGATTGGTGGCTGAGACCTTGGAATTAAATGCCAGATCTCATTTTCAGCCCCAAAGAAGCACATGCTTTGTCAGGGTCAGTTTCCAGCACTAAGAAACTCAAATGCTGAGGTACTCTGTTTCAAAGCACCGGTTCATGGGAACCAATAGACCAATAGTCAGTAAAGAAGACTTCAGACAGATTCAGTATAGATTTTTCTTGGAAAATTTAACATTTAAATCCTATTTGTACAGCAGTGCTAATTTTCTCTTTTTTTGTTCCATTTATTCAGTGTGAGTGTTTTTTGCAATACATTTGAGACTAAAATAATGAAAGTAAAAATATCTGCTTCCCTTGTGCACTGGCTCAGTTGATAAAGGCACTGATTACTGTGGCACTGAGACACATATAGGAACAGGATTAGGCCAATTGATATTTTATTCAGTCATGGCAGCTTTCCTTTAATCCTTTGTCTTTCCTGATTTAGACTGTGAGGTTCCAGGTTCAGCTTCCACCCTGTGTTGAGCTAACGGAATTCAAATGCAAGTAACATTGAGGCGTAGAAGAAGGCTGTTCAGTGCATTGAGTCCACACCAGCTCACAAAGTACAGAGATCAATTCAATCCCACCACCTGCTTTATCCCCATTCCTCCTCAAACCCCTCTCTTAAATATGCCTATTTACATCTCGCTGGAAAGCTACAATGGACTCCATCTCCACCATACTATGCAGAATGTTCCACACCCCAAACACTCCCTAGGAAAAAAACTTCCCCTTATGTTCTCTTTTTGCTGTTCTTGTGGATATTTTATAACTGTCCTCTGGACACTGCCATCCCGATCAATGGAAATAATGTTACCCTCATTTACCAATAGGGGTATCAAAGCCCCTCCTAGTTTTGTAAGAGATCCTCCCTTAACCTTCTGTGGTCCAATGAAAACAGACCCAGCTTTTTCAATCTCTCATAACTATAGCCTTTCATGGTTGGATTTATTCTCATAAACAAACAGCACTAGAATTGTATTCAGTGCTGCTGAGCTGGGGTGGTTGTAGGAGGCTAGAAAGCAGTTTCCCATTCCTGATTGATCACTGTCTGGTGACCCCTGTCGCAAAGTTCATCTACAACATACACAGTCACTACGCTTTAGAGTGAGACATCTCCTGAGATGAAAGACACTTTTTTAAATGCATATCTTTGTTTTAAAAGTGGGTGTGTAAACATATAGCAGGTATGAAATGAACTGAGCGTAGCTGTGAAAACACTTTGACTGGGATCGAAAAAATGCCTGAATGAGAAAACTCTGAGTAAGTAGTTTGCTCTGACCCAATATCTCCTTATAGCAGAGTGTTCGTGTACCAGTGTAACGTACATCAGGTCTCCTACTTGAGTCACACTTTACTTCCCAAGGTACTTTCTGCATCATTAACAATATTTACACTGTTTATTACCTTTGAAGAATCTTTTGAACCCTACCTTCAAGTTCATATTTGAACAATATCAACTTGGCCAAAGCAGAAGAAGAGACAGACTTCTATGTAACAGTGTAAGCGACTGGCTTCGGGACAGGAATAGAAGAATGAGACGGACGGAGGAAAGAAACCAAAAAGTGAATGTTTATTAATCCTTCATCCTTAAATAATCTGTAAAAATTCTCAGTGAAAGCCACAATAGTTAAAGCGAGCATTTACATAACATTTTCTCTTGCAATGAGCTGAATGCCACATACATATTGAGACCATATGGTTCAGTAAAGAAGTTGTGAAGAGAGGCTGGAGATTTGTCTGTTGTCTTGGATCCATCAACACAAGAAGACTGGCATTCATCCCAGTTCACTGTTATGTAAACACTGCAGAACAACTAGCCAACCAACCAATAAATACAGCAAAGAACATGACCCGGTGAGATTGACATCTTTAAACCTGAAATTCCAGGTTTAAACCTGATGTGTATCTCAATTTTAATTACAGTTGTCCTCTCAGTTGCAACAATTTATCTGAGGAAAATATACAAAGCCTGAGTTCCCAAACTACCATTTCCGAAACATTGACTGTCCAGCACCTTGGGAGATTCTCCCGATGTGAAAGGCGTTATATAAATGTAATTGTGTTATTGTTTGTTTAAAATAATAGTGTCTCTGATGCTCTGTGTAATGTGGCATCTACTACAACAGAGATATGTACAAAGTAGGAAGCCCACAGATCTAATTCCTAGTGCATGCTCAGTTTGCTCTTTTCTCCTGAATTAGCAGCAGGTCCACTACCAGTGATGAGAGTGTGTGTTGGATAGACAATCCACCCCAGTCCCCACCCACAACCACAAACCCCCAACACCACCCACTAAATCACAACTACACTGAAGAGATTATTTGAGGTTATAGGAATTACATACTTCTTCACATACTGCTTCACAACATTTCTGTAAAGTAGTTACAGTATATTTGTAATAAATGCAACAACAATTTGCACTCCACGCAGTGTAGTGTCTCAGAGCGTTTAACAGTGGTGAAGACTGACCCAACAATCATTTGCACACAACCCTCAAAGAGTCATGAAGTGAATGATTTGTTTTTTGATGGGGGGTGGTGGGGTGCTTTTTGCTCAGAACACAAGGGAAAAACTGTTATGGTGCCATGGCAGTGGTAATGGCCACTTGAACCAGCAAACAAGCCCTTGGTTTTGAAATCTCACCTGAAGGCTCTCATCACTGACAATGCAGCACTCGCCAGCATTGTGCTGGTGTGTCAGTTTGGACTGTGAGGTTAAAGTCTCTTCACGTAAAGGTTTAAGAACCTTACATGGAATCCTTAACTATCCCATGACCTGAGAGATCCTCCTAATGTGAAAGGCACTATACAAATGTAATTTGTTGTTATATGAAGACTGTATGAAACTTGAAAGATTATGTACTCTTTCATCTGACACTAATTAGACATATATCATCTGGTTTTAAGGATTGAATTACATCTTGGAAATATATCAGATTACAATTAAGGAAAGGCAAAAATGCCTTTAAACATTCATGACTATTTTTTCCATTTCAAAGTGATTTTTTTTTCTTGACCTTTCCTTCTCAATGTAACACAACATTTCCTACTGAGCCTGTGGCTAGTTTCTGTACACTCCATGTCAATCCTGCAACCGGCTACAGTAATAAAGACATTCTGATCTGAACAAATTTCTACCATGCCTAAATTTCACTCCTGTCATTGTCAATAATGATATGAACAGTCTTGTTCTTACGCAAAATGCATACCGTGTAATGCAGCTCGATTGAGAATAAGGGGGCAACAATCTAAACTCTGCTGTAATTCCCAAAGGTTCCTGTTACACCTTACATGGTGTTACAGGATGTTCCTCCAAACATTTGCGGACCCTTAATAATGAAAACATGTGGCGCCCAGGAACTCTTTATTTATACGAATAGATGGAGCCTTCAAAAGAAAATTATAATGAAATACAAGGCTCATATCTATGAAGCATTATGAGTGTGAATACAATCATAGCCTTTGAAGATTTTTTGAGTTTCTTTCCATTTCCTATGATAGAGGCTGATTTCATTCAACTGCATGCAAGCAAATAGTGCTCCAAATATTTGGGCTGATTTACTATTATATACTATAATCTAGCAAAGCTACTTATTGTCATACTACTTTGCATCATAATCCACTTATTAACATAGAATTCAAAATCACAGCATCATTTGGCATTTATTTCCATTGATTTACCTGAAAATTAACCCTCAACTAACCTCTCACATCCTTCTCCATGAAGAGATTGGGATTGTCCTTTCCAGCTCATGGTCAGTGCGTGGGCAATATGAATGGTGCAGCTTGTATGCACTACATAAAGGACTGCCTTCAGTTGTTGCCTCTATCCTTTTTCCTTTCGCCTTTCTCCATATTCAATTAACTATGGTTGCTATTTCTTTGAAGTATGGTTCATCTAAAGTTCCAAATATGATACCATTTTATTCAATTACATTTTACATTTCTCCCTCTATTTTCAGTACATTGAAATCAAGACTTATCACATCATCTCCAAATTTAATTCATTCTTTTCCAGGATCTAAAAATTAAGGAACTCCTTAAGTCCCACAGTCATTACTTCCTCCGACATTGAAGACTACGAAAACCTAAACACAGTGTTATCCAATTTCAATGTGATATTTTATATTTTTATATTTATTCTTCTCCTAGGGGAGCCTTAATCCTTCCCCAGATTTATTAGTTAGTAAAAGGTACATGTAAAGAACCCACAGCAAATGCTTATACCCCACTCCACTACCTTCCTACTTTGCTCAGCTGGCTCTGGCCGCCTGCAAGTCCATTGTCTCCTTTTTCCACCATCAATAGCCTAAAACTCTGCCTGAGTCACCTCCTCCCTCTCTCTGACTTGGTGTCAAGCTCTACAATTGTTAAGCAGTCTGAGATGCTATCTTGCATGAAGGGTGCCTTGCAAATGGAAGCTGTCGTTGTTGATTAATATTTGCTTTCATGTGCTAACAATTTGGCCAGAATCCTGCTGATATCTGAGCTTCAATTTGTTGGTGGCCACAGCAGATAAACCTTCTTACCAGTGTCCTCCAAGGTCTTATGCCATCTCAAACAAACCATGTTTCTTAAATAAATACTGAGTTCCTCAAGGAAATAGAATTCAATTATTTATAATGTCAACCTGGCTCACTCTCGCCTCTGAATCAGCTGGTTGTGGGTTCAAGAGTCACAACATATGGGCTTGGACTCATATAGTGTGTGCTGACACTCCAATGCAGTGCTGGGGGATGTGCTGCATTATCGGACGTGCCCTTTGGATGAAACATTAAACAACTGTCCTATTTGCCTCTCCAGGTGATTTCTCAAGCTCGGCATCAATCTCTGCTATCAATCTCTGGAAGAGCATTATATAAATGCAAGTTGTTGTTCTTCTTGAAGATCCCATAACACTATTTAAAAGAGAGTTCATCCAGTAGCCTGGCCAACAATTCCCTCAATTAAAAAAAAAAATGGTCATTCACTCCATCGTGAGACATTGCTGTACACAAATTGGCTACTGCGTTTGGCCACAAAATACACACAATCACAACATTTTACAGTATAGCCGCTGAAGTGGTTTGAGATGTCCCGACAGCGTGATAATGTGATTCTTCTTATTATAATACATTTTTAAGATAACATTTTACATTCAGTATCAGTTTTATTCACTATAGGTCAGATATACCATAGCTAGATATGAAATTAACTCTGATAAAAATATGTCTTGTCCCCCACCATTTCCATCTCCCATCAAAAGATTCTAGTGTAGAATGAGAATGAATTAATTACACAGGGAGACATTTTACCTGGATATAGATCTACTCTATATCGTTAGGATTTCAAAGAATCCACATTTTTGATTCAGTTTTAACTCTGAAGTCATTTCTCTGTACTATTTACAAGAAAATTACAGGAAAAAATGCATGGCTGTACGAATTTGCCAATTTCTGCAAACTTTGAAATGCTAAGTCAGTAAGTGAAATCTAGACAAATGTGGAATTTCTCACCCATAGATTATTCTGTTCAGTAGAATTGTGTCAATGAGGATTGAGGCTAAAATTGGTTTTGGGCACAGAACCCTTATCAATTAGCAAATTAACATCTCTAGAATGTATTTGAACTTAGGCCCTACATAGATGGGGCAGGGTTCAAATAAGGTGGCATTTGTTTTACCAAAAATAAATGCTTTAATACTGTATAGTGGTATTTTCATTATGGAATGAATAACTAGAGGCTTTAAAATTAGATTCTCCTGCAAAACATTTTAAAAAGCTCATTAGATCTCATCTCTATGCCATGTAGTTGTTTGTATTATCTTTAATCCGTATATATTGAATTGTATTAGGCAACCATCTGGTCCCTTTCATTCTCTCTCTTCCATCGTGGTTGTATGTGCTGCTGATTGTTTCAGGTCTGTTTTTATGCCTTCAGCAATAGGCGTTTTCGGCTTAGTTGGAATCTGGTGACTTTTTATAAACATGTATTGTAAAATAGAAAGAACATGAATGACTGGGAAAGAGGCAAGAAATGAATAAATGAATGATAATAACAATGAAATATACCACATTTGAGACATCGTGACAATATATACGTGATATCAAATGCAGGATTCTTATGTTGTTGGGTGACAGCATTAAATGATTTGAACTGTTTCTCATTGATTAGTATAGTTCTTCTGGTGAGTGCATTACATAAACAACTCAGGATTTTATTGAAGAGGTGATGGTATCCAAGCAGAATCAATTGATATGTTTATGAGGAGGTGAAATGCTTCTTGGGAAATTAACATGTAAAGAGTTACAGAGAAATCATCTCCATTTACAGATCCTTTATCAAAGAAATCAAAGGAAATCAGCTCTGGTTAATTATCCGGTTTGCTTCTCTCGTTCTCTCATTTTTTCTCTTCTTCTCCTGCTTGAACCCATATGTTTGTATTCGTGGAGTCCTGAAGCTCAGTGGTTAGAACACTTGCCTTACCAGCAAGAGACCTGGGTTCAATTCCAGGCTGGGTGGAACCATGGGCAAGTTTCCTTACTCCACACACCTAATAATAATCCTGCAAAAGAAACAATAATAAATTGATCATTTTCAATTGATGACTGTTCATAGGACACTGCTGTGCATAATAGGATGCCGTGTTTCGCCCAAATATATGTATGTATAGTAAATTTACTTTACAGTATATTTTGTGAAGCACTTTGAGATGGGGTGAAAAGCCCTTAGAAGGCGCGAAAAGCACTGTATCAAATGCAAGAATTATTATTATTATTTATGGCAACAGTGACTGCGAGCTAAGGTAATTGCTTGAAAATGTGGTCTGTGTATAAGGCATGTGTACGTGTGTTTGTTCCTTTTTAATTCAGTACTGTATTGGTTTCGCAAACCATAACAATGAACAGAAGGGACTTTGTGTTCCACATTGATTCTTTCAGGGGAGATATTGCACATTCTCATAGAAAATTTAAGGTGTTCTTCAGAGACGCAGTGAATCAGTAGGCCAGGTTATTTGGAGTAATGTAACTAGACTCCAACACTACCTCACCCCCCACACTGCCGAAACTCTCATCCATGCCTTTATCACTTCCAGGCTCAACGGGAACTCTCTCCTCATCGGCCTCCCAGCTCCTCTCTTCACAGGCTGCAGATCATTCAGAATTCTGCAGCTCATGTACTCTCCCGTACCAGGCTTCGCGACCACATCACTCCCACCCTCGCCCATCTCCACTGGCTCCCTGTCACCCAGAGGATCGAATTCAAGATCCTTGTCCTCACTTTCAAGGCCATTCACAGCCTTGCCCCTGCAAGGCCATTCACGGCCTTGCCCCTGCCTATCTCTCTGACTCACTGTCTCCCTACCAGCCTGCCCGCACCCTCCGTTCAGCAGACTCAGGCCTGCTGCGTCCACCGCCCTAACTGCCCAACCATCGGCAGCCGGGCTTTCAGCCTCTCTGCTCCCACACTGTGGAACTCCATCCCGCAGCCCCTCCACCTTGCTTCCTCCCTTTCCTCCTTAAAGGCCGGTCTCAAGACCTTCCTCTTAGACCGCGCCTTTGGCTGAAATTGAACCCAGTTCTCTCACCTGTAAGTTGAGTGCTCTAACCACTGAGCTACAGGACTGTATTGTCACACAAAAGCATCAAGTTATTTTGATAACACTGATGCAATTTTCATCGCCGCACTGGAGCGCTTGCAAGTGAGTGATAAAAATTGCGAAACAGCTTTTAATAAATGTTTCTTTGTGTGAACATGTTGATGCCAGAGTTTAATACCAGCTCCAAACCATACTAAACTTACTGCTGTGAAAATTGCATGCACTTTATGCACCTCTTTCTAGAAATTACGTGAGACATTTTAAAATAAAACAACACAAAAAGTACAATTAACCAATCAGATATATTACATTTCAACTCAATTTCCATTTCTTTTTTACACTTGCTTTAAAATGTTGATCTGCTTAGATCTCCTCTGCTCCATAAAAGCCTCTTGTTCCCATTAAAGACATCACTTAAGTTTGTTTATTCCTCTGTAAATGTCTTGAAAGGGCTAAATTATATTGTTCTGCCACACTGTGGGCAAACGGCTTTGTGTTAGTCGCACACGCATTTAAATAACTGTTTTATTTTTATTGTAGTTTGGCTAAGGTTAAGTAAATGGTGTCTCCCAATGCGGAACACCACAATGACACACTCAAGGCTCCAATGAATGGTATGATCACCTCCGAGAATCAGAAATCACAGCAAATTTCTAGCATTGACACCGGAGGTTTTGTTGTAAAGTCTAAACTTCTCTCAATTGCACATCAGACTTAGTAGTACTTGGTAAACAGGGGATAACTTTATGACCACTGATGGAAATATTTTGTCTTAAGTTTGATCTTGTACTTCATATCCATAAGGAGGTTGATTGTGTTTTTTCATAGAATTACAGAGAACATTGTGGCTATAACAGTATAGCCACAGCCATTCAACACTGTGCTGGTGTTTATAATCCACATGAACCTTCGCTCCTCCGGATCCCCTTTCCCATACTTCCCTGTTTCCTTCCCCTTATCTATATTTTTCTCTCTCCCTTGACAACTTATCATAGTGGAGTCCTGTAGTGAGCATGTTCACCTCGCAAACAAGAGGACCTGGGATTCGATTCCTAGGCGGGACGAAAACCTGTGCAAGTGTCCACTGTCCACACACCCCTGTTTACCTAACAGTAAGGATTCAATTGTTTCTGGGGGTAATAATCCCTCAAGAAAAAATGTGGTCATTCAGTCCACATATGTTTGTGGGATACTGCTGAATGCATTTGGCTGCACCCACAAAATACACAGTCAATTCACTTTCCATTAATTCTGTGAAGTGCTTTTAGATGTCTCAAAGATGTGATAAGCCGCTACATCAAATAAAAGGATTACTAGTTTTTATAAAACAAAAACAGAAATCGCTGGGAACACTCAGCAGTCAGGGAGGATCTAAAGCGAAAGGAAAGTGAGTTAACATTTCGAATCCACGACCCTTCGTCAGAAGTCTAACAAAATCTAGAGTTCTGACGAAGGCACCTTGGGATGTGAAAGGCATACTATAAATGTAATTTTGATGTTGTTGAAGGGTTGTGGACCCGAAACGTTGACTCACTTTCCTTTCTCCATAGATGCTGCTTGACCGGCTGAGTATTCCCAGCAATTTCTGTTTTTGTTTCAGATTTCCAGCATCTGCAGTGTTTTGCGTTTTTGCTACTAATTTAGTAGCAAAGCTTTCAGTGGCAGAATCAAATGGAAGGGTTAAAAAGGGAAATGGATAGATACCTAAGTAATGCTATTAAGGATCTGGAAAAGGGGAAGCAATTATTTTACTTTATGGCCCAATTCTGTTCCAATGTTCCCACATTTTTAAAGTTCATTTTAATTTGGTCAGTAAGTATTAATTTGCAGCTAACAGTACATAATTACAAAGGTTTAAGCGTTAATGGAAAATAGAGATTTTTTACAGCTGTGACTCTTAGTGTGTGTCTTCCATGGCTGAGTGTCACCAAGCTGGCCTCTAAGTACAGGGCTGTGCTCCAGTGACATTCTGACATAGTGTTATCACAATGCTTTTGCTTTGTACTTTTTTTCGTCTTTGATAGCTCCCGTTTAGGTCAAATCTTAGCCCCGGCATTGTACCACCATTCATTGTTTCTTTCTAATTGAAAATAGATGAGTATCCTGTGACCCCTTTTCATTAGGATGAATTCTGTATAATGGTATAGAAGGTAGTGTAGGAAAATCAATGTGCTTTGAGCAACTCTAGTTCACTGTTTCCACAATGTCTTAACTGGATATTCGTTGCCTACTCTGCTACACCAGTGGAGCAAGCCATGACAAAGTTAGCAAAACAATGGTGTTTATATGATTGGATCTGTCGTACTGTCACACATCCAATGAAAGGATTAACTGATCAAGAGAATGATAGTTTCCAAATAAGTTTTTGCTTGTTATTTAGCTATTTCTTTATCAACATAGACCAGTTTTTGTACCAAGTGGTTTTATTTTGCAGTTATATCCAAGTTATATCTTTTACCGAATAGTTACTGAAATCTAGTAGTTGAAAGCATCTTATGGTACACGGAAGATTGGCCAGTGATGTGCCACCATGAAAGCATCAGGTTGGCTATCTTTCTGGTGCTTTTAGTAAGGTGTTGTACATCTCTGTGCTATACAGTACAATATAAGGAAAACAAAAATGGTGAGTTTTAAATCAAACCTAGGAGTATAAATTGCACCACTGACCAAAATATGGACATGACTCCCATCAGATAGCCAGTTAGAAGGACACCAGCATCATGGAACCAAAAAAAATTGAGTTAAGCTGATACCCTGCTACCAATATTCTAATGTCACATTTAGTGATCCTGAAGCGCAATGCATGACTGACATCTAGATGCAACAATTATGAATGGTGCAGTTCTAACTCCATCACTCATGAGGATCAATCAATAACTAGCATTGTGACTAACATTTTTGGCAAACAATAAATTGGGACACATTACACTAGGTGGATTCAGGATGAGCTGATAGTCCCATGGCTCTATTTGAAACAAGAAGGGAATTTCTTTAGTGTTCTGGCCAAGAATCCCTTCAAATAAAATTGGTTACTCACTCCATGGCTGTATGTGGGACATTTCTGTGCACAATTGTGCTGCTGAGTTTACCCACAAATACAGTCACTCCATTTCACGGAAATGCTTGTGAAGTGTTTTGAGATTTCATTCTGATATCATGAGGCGTTACATCAAATACAAGGATTATGTTATTAGTATTTTCACTGCTCTTAAATCCACTATTTAATTATTTTAATAATAAAATTGGTGTAATCCTTCATCATGCCAAAACCAGAAAATGTCAATTTGTAAAGAGTACGCAATGCATTCGCCTCTTTCTTGTTGAATAAGCTAACCCAAAAGAGTATAGAAAATGAATCAAAATGTACAATCCTGCACTCGCATCAGGAAACGACTCTAGATTTTGAGATTTAACTCTGTGAGCCTATCATCCCTATCCTCCCTGTTTTCGCTGGCTCCCCATCCCCCAAAAGACTGAGTTCAATATTTTCATTGTCACCTTTAAATCTCTCCATGATCTTATCCGCCCTACTTCTGTGACCTTCTTAAATCCTACCAAACTGCCTGGTCCATCTGCCCGGCAGGTACTAGCCTCACCATCCTTCCCCTTACCCTCCCCACCATTGGTAATTGGGCATTCAGCCTATCTGCCCACACACTCTGGAACTCCACCCTGGACTCTTATCACCTTGCCCCTTCTCTCACTTCCTTCAAAGTCCATCTCAAGACCTTCCTCTTTGTCCGTATCTTCAGTCACCTTCCCTTCCACCCAACCCCCTTGGCCCCCATATCTCCCGATGTACTCCCAGCTTGGGTGCAAACATGCAACTGTTCAACACCTTGGGAAGTAATTCTGACTTGATCGGTGCTATATAAACGCAATTGTTATTATTTTTTAGATTTATTTCTAGCATGACAAAATAAACAAAATGAAGCTGCTTGAAGTTAATTTTGCTGATTGTTTTGGGTTAACTTAACTCAATTTTTAAAAAAATCTAGTTAAAAATGATTGCTTACTTTTGACTGAGTGAAAAATAGAGAGCTTTCACTAAAGTCAAACACAGTGCATCACGTTCTGCATTTAGTATTAGGGTGTCTGGAGGGTTAGGGTGAGGGTCATTCTACATGGCTTTCTCTCTAATAGCAGGATATAAATCAATGTTTAATAAAGGAGCCTCTGTAAAACATGCTTCCAGTTAGACAGTACACGCTGTACAGCTCCTCCAGATAGAGTAACAGAGCAAGTATTATGATCATGTTCTGAGAACAACTGGCTACTTGATAATCAGTGGGATCACCCCCTCATGATGGATTCTTGCAGGAGCCTTGCCAAATTGTGTGTTCAGTGCCACAAGTTGAGATCAAAGTAGTTTGACCAAGAATACAATTGGAATAGTTGAGCTCTTTCATCAATGCCATTGTAAAGACCACTGTCACGGCAGGAGGAATCACTGCCAGTAACCACATTACCCTTCCTGTGGGTCATTCTGTTGCTTACATTTCCACTGGCACTCATGCTCTATGACGTAAATGGGAGTGTTATGAACATGACTAAGCTCTAATGTCTGAAGGCTGTACTACCACATTTTACAATCACATTTTTTTTAAAAAAGCAAGCTAACCAATATAAAAACATCATGGTAAGGGGATCCAGGCTATGAAAAAATATCTTGCATCTTGCAGCCACCCCACCCCACCCCCCTCTCCCACCACTACCCAAATTGGACTAGAAAACCAAGCAAAAAGTTACGCTCTCAATGCAAGCCAAACTTTATAATGTTATTTTGAAACCCTCCTCACAGCTAAGAGTTTGTGTGTGTGTTTCTCTCTTTCTGCAGTTTGTTACAAAAGGTCTATGGGATATGCGATTACTAAGTCAAAATAAGCCAAAAAATTAGGTCATTACCAGAAGATATAAGATGCTTTATACGCTGCATGCATTGCATGGATATTTTTAATGAGCCTGCCAGAGGTATTCAAGCCATCAACATCATGAGGTGTACAACTCATTACACCTTTAGGAGACATATCTTTTTAAATCCATTTTTTTTTGTCTCTCTGTAAATTCTTTGATCTGGATATCTCAACAGACACATGGAAGTGACAGTGAGGGGGCAGAAATGCAACATTTCATTTCTGGCAAATAATTACAATTGTAATACGTGGTTAATTACTGTCAAACCCCCCCCCCCCCCCCCCCGCTCCCCCCATCAGACCGGGCGCATGACGCTGTCAAAAGAAACCTGCACCAAACATACAATGTGGTTGCTTTGCATGTGAGACTGCTGGGAGTGAGCGACATCAGAATCCGGGACAAATTTGATGAAATTAGAAATCTGGCAAGATGACAATAGTTTCTCATCTCATAAAAACTGCACCTACTTAATGTCAGGGTGTCAGCTTGTCTCAGTTAGTAGAACCCTTGCCTTGGAGCCAGAATTTCAAGCCACATGAACTGATATATTCTAGGCTGATACTCCAACGCAGTCCTGGGGGGTGCTATGTATTCACAAGTGTCATCCTCCAAATGCGACGTTAAACCAAGATCCCATCTGTTTGTTCAGGTGACAATGTTCAGGTAAGGATCGCTCAACACTACTCGAAAAGAGAAGGGAGTTTCTCCTGGTATCATGGCAAACAATCCCTGCAATAAAAAATTATCATTCATTTCATGGCTGTTTATGGGACATTTGTGTGCACAAAAAATATACTTACAACATACAGATAGTCACTATACTTCAAAGTATTGTAAATCCCAAGTCTTTGAGGGTTCCTCCCAATGTGAAAGTTGCTGTATCAATTGCACATCAAGGACACTGGGGTCATCCCACATTTGCTGTAGGCCAAAGCTCTAATGGGTAGGGTGGTCCTAGCTGGACAAACAGTGGGAAACCTTACCAGACAGCAAATCAATGGCAAGTTGTTGATTTTAGCTGGTTAATCTCCAGCAGTACCCCCAACGCACACTCTGGGGTCCCCAAGCCTTGGCCCTTGCCAACCAGTGCCTAATACTTTCCAGAATTAGGTAAGTAGGAAGCATCCCTCCAGGTAGAGAGTTTGCATACCATTCCAACAATCTATCTCTGGGATTTCCATGTGTAGGTAGGATGCATGGAATTCTCAAGTTGGTTTGGATATGGTTAAGCAACGGTGATGGGTTTCTGCATGTATTAAGATTCCTGGCTGACCAAAGAAATATATAGGTCAATTGCAAGGATTGATACTATTTGCGCACACTATGTACAGCATCCTGCTGAAAACTCCAACTGAAAATGTACACAGATTGAGGTAAACTGGGATCCCCTGAAGCTACATTCAGCACACAGTTGACAAGTTTGTTCCTCAGTTATTTTAGATATCCTTGAGCGTCCATCCTTTCCTTCCCCTCCCACCACGCCGGCACCTAGACCATGAGTGAACATAAGAGTAAGAGAGAGGAGTGAGAAAGAAAAAAACACCACTAAGGTTGCCTGATTAAGTAATCGAGCTTTCCACAATAATAAGCACCAGATTAACAAAACACCACAGCAACAGCAATGTTTGGAGTTAAGGTTGAACACCCTAAACTTGTCAATCATCATTACTGTCACTCCTTTCCTATCTATCGGAATGATTTGCAGTCATCTCTCCTCTAGGATATTTTGCACCAACAACCTCTCCTCCAGGTCTTCTAGACCATGTATGGCACTGTGAAGCAATTGTTGTGTCTCAAGTGGTGGGAGATGAGTAGGCTGAGCAACAGTAAACACCAAGGTTTTTTGTTCCACTTCCAATGTTGCTGCACTTTTATTTTTCGCATTCAATTCTTGCCTGAGGTGGTGTTGTGAAATCAGCAATGTCAACACAAAAATACTTACTGCAGCTTCTGTGGCTGGGGCTGCCCTTTCAGCCTCAGAAAGCTGACAGAGTTTCCTGTTTACTTGCTGCAAAGGAGAAAACAAGCCCATTGCTGTTACATAAAAGCTGCTAAGATGCATCCACTGGAATGAAAAAGGCCACAGATTGTTGGTGAGATATCGGAGCACTGCCTGATCTTCTGAACAGCAATGAGTCACATCTCTGCTGCTTAATGTAAGAGACGAGAGGAATGCTCGAGTACTGTTAATTAGTTATAATAACTAGATCTAAATAGAGACAAACTCATACAGTGCAACTGCTTCACAAGTCATTGAGACTGCAGGTGCTTTGTAAGCTTTTCACACAGTTATAGACGATAGACTGGGCTCCTCTGTGCTGGGGAGCTGCCGGACGATTCTATTGCCAGTGAGTCTCACAGCCTGTTAGATCCCTGTGACATGGGGTTGGTTCAGAAACTGTGACCTACGTTATTTTTTTTAGGTCTTTTTTATGTAGAAATAAATGTCCACAATATTTACAGGTTATTGTAAAAACAAACCATTTGTTCTGTAGTTTGATTACCCACAAAAGAAACACACCATTTTACAGAATAGCCTGTGAAGTGCCTTCCTCCAAACCTGAAAGGCACTGTATCACATATATAGACTGTTGTTGTTGTAATTAATATCTGACTTTGTGTTTCAGAAGGGGTGTGAAATATCATCCTTGTGGTGCAGCTTGTAAAGCTGAAGACCAGGTCCGTCTCATGATAGAAATCATACTCTAAACTCCCCTCTGAACTTCAGAGTTGAAATAAAAGGAATAAATGACTCCAGTTCATTCTACTATCTTAAATAATTTCTCAAAGCATCTCAGTTCTCTGTACTGCATTGTCAGATGTGCTATCATTTGGATTCTGTCATTCAATGCAATACAGTTAACATTTAAGGAGTGCCTTTCAGGCCACAAGGACATCTCAAAGTGCTTATTCCTCTAATTTTTCTTCCCTGAAGCGATACTTAAATTGCGGTGGGAAATGATGGCTCACAGGTGAAGAAGATAACCATGTTGGCACTGTACTGTGGTTGGTTTGATGTGAACATCTTGCTCTGGGACTTAAACTGGATCAGTGGCTTCCTGCAGGAGTTACCTGCATTTAACTGCTTATTATTCAGCACCAACCTATAACCATTCCTTCCAGCAGCCAAACTATCCAATCCTCAGTGTTCTGGTGTGGATATCACCATAATCTCCCTGGCGTAGGGACACCCAGTCACTGACAGACAATATAGTGAAAACTACTTCTTGTTATTTGAACTTCTGATTGAAATCTAAGTCCTTAATAAGGAAGCTACAAATACCTCATGCTGGTCAGTGAATCTATGTTGAAATTGTTTTACATAAACAAAACCAACAATTACTATGACGGTCCACAAGAACATTCCCATAGTTACAAATAAACAAAATAAACCAATTCTGTTCAATCTCTCGTACTTCTCAATTGAAATCCTCACCAAATCATTATGGAACTTATTTTTGAATTTGGTGACAAAGTCTTCTTTTACCATTTCTCAGTATTCTGTATATTCACTATTCTTTGTGTAAACCAATGAAATCTGAATGGCCTGCTCATTTATTCTACTCTGAGCATCAGTTAGTGACCCCTTCATCTAAGTGTTGTTGAACATATCATTATGGTTCAGTTTATCTAAAGCCTTGAAAAACTTGAGAAAGTTCATGGAAGTTTCCATTTGTAAGATTTTCCTTCATGGTGGTTTTTTGATAGTATCAGATATCCAAATAAGCAAAGAAAATTCAACAATGTCTCCCCTGAATGTTCTTTTGAAATAATATAATAATAATCCTTGCATTTGATATTCAGCCTCATCATGTTGTTGCTATAGCTCAGAGCACTTCATAGAATATAGTGTAAAGTGGATTAACTGTGTATTTTCTTTAGCTTGCGTATTCGTGTCAGAATTCTAAGCCTACCATAGCCTCTCCTCCTAACTGAAAGAGTTCCATCAGTAAACTTATCTTTTGCTACACCTACTTCAATACATCAGTTTGGCTCTGGCAGTTTGGCCTGGGTAGAGCTCACCTTTCAGGCTGACCAATACAATGCTGGAGGTGCCGTCGTTCAGATGAGACATTAAGCAGAGGTTCTGCTATTTGTTCAGGGGGACATCAAATATCTCATGATATTACCAGAAAAGTAACCTTCCAGAAAATTGCTCATTCACTTCATGGCTTTTTTTTAGCCAGATACGCACAAATTGTCCACTAATACAATCACTGTCCTGGACAACAGTTCCCTGTGAAATTCTTTTCAGGCGATTCAGGGTCAGATCAATTACAAAATAATTGGTAGGATTATTAATTCTAGGCCTTAAAAACACACAATGTACAGCGTTATGATGCTATCCTGGGTGGATTTTCAATTTTTAAAAAAAGAAACTGAAAAACAACACGAAAAATAGCAACGTTTCCCTAGACACCAGCTGCAGCTCGCAAGTTATGGCCACAAACCTGCCAGTGCAAAACGCCCCTCAGTGATGGAAGACTGACAGTTGTCTATCAGCTATTAGGTGCAAGTCAAGCAAGCTTGTCTCAGATCACTGGCCATGTCTGCAGAACAGGGCATCATGGAGCGTCTTTGTCCTTTACCTCCCACCCCCACATTTCATTGATCGACTGGTGAGGCTCTGTTTCAGCAGCGCTGAGTACACACAAAGGAGAAAGGCCACGGTTCTTTGCACTCTGGGGCTTGTTCAACCAACAAAAGGGCTACTCGCCTGCATCCAGCCGAAAGGATTAGGTTGATATGAGCTAAGAACGTGAGGGTTTGAATACAAATATTGTGCTGAAAGTCACCAGATTTTTAAAGGCGGGACACCACGTGGGTCATGGCGTGATAGCACATTAAAAGAAGTGGATCCAAGTGAAAAGTACACAAGTGAAAGGTCTGTCACGTCCGGGCAGTTTGTGCTCTGTGTCACACTGGGTCCCGGGTAGTGCTTCGTTTACACAATGGCATCGTATTTTAAAGGCTTTTTTTATTTTAAAAAAATTGACACATTTGTTTAAATAAGGACAACGTAAAGAATTGGAGAACCTATCGGAAATTGTCGCAGTTGCGTCTGGGGATTATTCTATGCAGATTTGCAGGTCTGGGGATTTTGGGCCATGGATTTGGACGCAGCTGCGGAAAAGGGTCTCACTCTCTCTTTGCTTTTGTCATTTTTAAGGGGTATTAAATAATGTTTTCAAATGTTTAAGCTTATTGTCACTCTGTGCATCTGTTTGAGAGTTTTTTTTGTGCAGGGTTTGAATGAAACGTTTGGTACTCCAGTCACCTGGTGCTGCTCACAGTGGTAAAGAATCACACTGAGAGAATGAGCTGTCACATTGCTCTTGTGTTCACACTCAGTGGACAAAGGAGTCTGAAATGTGACAAATTTCTAGTGGAATTTCTCAGTCATTTCATTGCTATTTCTAAGAAATGTGGAGATTTTCTCCCAGTTATCCTAGTTTAAATATATATATATATCTCTATATATATCTCTCTCTCTATATATATATATATATATACACACACACTCCCTTCTAATCCAAATTTAATCCCAAATTCAAGTTAATCGGTTGGTTTTCTCATTGTTATAGGAAATTGCTGGTGCAGATTAGCTGCCATATTTGCCTATATAATGCTCACTTTAATTTCCAATTAATGAAACTTTGACTACCTTCATTACTTTTAATTTTACACAAAAGGATCCGTATAAATTAAAGTTATAATGATAATAATATTAGCCATAGCAGTTGGGTCCACATCTTTAAACGTGGTCTCACACCAGAGCATTTTTGACATCCTGTGTTTAAAAATCAGAGTAAACCGAAGTCCTGTATGTTTGTTCAGTGTCTGTTAAAGATCCTATGGTGATATTCAAAAACCCATGAGAGTTTTCCTGGTGTCCAGACCAACAATCCCCTTCACCCCAACAAATTGTCATTCACATCATTGCTGTTTGCAGGACATTGCTGTGCGCAAATTGCCTGCCGTGTTCACCTATAAAATGCACAGTCCCTACACTCTACAGTAAATCCTCTGAAACATTTTGAGCTGTGCTCCTGATGTGGAAGGTGCTGTATCAAAAGCAAGGATTATTATTATAATTTTAATAAAGAAGTTGAGTGGGGACTCCTTCTGGTAACTGGGAGTATGTCACAAGTGTCACATTGATTCGGGAGAAGTCTGCTCTGTCAAAAGAGCTTGTCTGAGTAGAGTTCTCACAGGTTACATGATGTACTTCTTATTTTCCTATTAAGGAATGTGTCAAAAAAACACAACACATTTTCATAATTAATGGGAGGGGGTGGGGAGGGGGAGGAGATTACTTCAAACGAAAGGCACAATATCAAATGCAATGATTAATATTATTCACACTCCTGCTCTTCCACTCAGGAAATGCAGTGTTCCTAAATCCCTTCGCCTCATCCTCTCTCTTTCCTCTATCTGTCTTTAAAAGCCTTCTGAAAACTTACCTCTTTGACCATTACTGTGGTCACCTTCCACCATACCTACCCTCTCTGCTCAGTGTTTGACACAATCTCTTGAAAATGCTTTGAGATGTTGCCCTATGTGAAAGGCATTACATAACAGAGAGTTGTTATCATTGTTGTGGTTGTTTGGAGTTTTCTAATGAATTGGAAGAAGATCTGAATCATTGTTGATCCTGGAATGTGTGGCAGAAGGACAAGTTCACTCGTCTAGGGACGAGCAATGCATTCACTCAGTCCAAGCTCTCTCCCCATCCCACTTCCTGCTTCAGATGTTAAAACTCACAGCAGTGACTGACCTCTGTGACACAGTTGGGTCACATCTCCATTCTCCTCGCCTTTCATTCACAGTTACCAGCCATTGAAAACCACTTGGAAGAAAAAGCTGCTCTGACCTTGAAAAATACAGGTGGGAGTTGGAAGAAAAACTATCTTAAGTTTAGAAACAGGCAGGAAAAGATTACAATAGGCAGAAAGAGTAAGAGTAGTCAGAAAATGGTCAAAATGTGTTTTTAAAAAGCCTACCTAGAACAAAAAGGATAGGGAAAGGAAAATGAATAGGAACAAAATGATGAAAGGGTAAGCACTCATAACAGTTTTTAATAGTTTACATTTGGTCATACAATTGTAGTTTTGCACTGATTTAGAGGGTTTCAGTGATCATTATAGTGATAGCTATAAGGGCCTGTATTTCGGGTAGTATTATTTATAGGATTAATGGAATTTTCAGTGTCACAGAGTGTGAGCTGAAAATGTAAAGAAATGTACAGCCCGCTGAAATAGGGGTCTCCATAGAACTGCCAGCACTCAAAAGGTTAAAAATCCATTCTGCCACTGATAACATTTGCTCAGTGCTAAAATAATGCATAGATAGAATTGAATACTGATAAACATGCAACTATAGTAGTTTAGAAGAAATATTACACTTGGATATTGCTGATAAAGAGACCTTTTTTTATATATCCCATAGCCTATTTAATCACATATTCAGCAATTTGCTCCAAACAAAACCAGGATCCTTAGGCAAAAAGTCACATTTTACACTGAAGAAATAAAATGCACCACTGGCTCCAGGTGTCATGTAACAGGAAATAGGGGGTATCTTTACTGTACTGAACATTAAAAAGTTGTGAACTAGGAACGTTTTTCTGCTAGACTTTAGGTTTCTATTTAAACATGAACTGTGCATCATGAGATTTCAACAGATGTGGGTTTATCTACAGCTGATTTTGTTTGAGGTACATTCAATGGTTAGTAGAAATGAACAAACTAAGGTAAAAAGTGAGCTTCTGCAATTCTTAACGTGTTTCTGTCACTTGGATGTGTCATTCTGAGTTAAGTAATGTCTGAAAGGTCTTGGACAGTGGAAGTGCTACAGAGAAAGTGGTCTCAAATCATTTAAATTGTATCCCCTAACTTGGCTTTCTTTCTGGCAACAGAACAATGTGTGGCAGAACACAAGTGAGAGGAGCGACAATCAAGACAGTGGGAAGATGCCAACAGTATGTTTCAACAACAGCAGCAGCAACAAAATTACATTTATAGAGCGCCCTTCACGTCGTTTCAGAAATGGGAGCGCATTAGTGGCAATTTGAAGAGATTTCATTCAAGTCATTGGAATTTATAATACAGGCATTTATAATGGCAGTCATTGTAATTGTGATTTCGAAATTGTAACTTAAATTCACAATTTACACACAAAAATGGGGATCCCAAACACTGGCATAGGTAATATTGCAGTGGTGTTTTGTGTTACATTTGGCCTTTTTCTGGGTTGAGACATATCCTGAAATCAATCTAGTTGCAAAGATGGTTTTCTGTCTTGATCACGTTCAACATTATTTGTTCAACCTTTGCTGACATTCCCTAAAATTCATTGAAAGTAGCCAACCTTTGTTAAAAATGCTTCGAGAACCTTTTAAGCATCAGCTCCAAGCTGGGGCTTAGACTTGGGACTAGTTGGGGGAGGGGGACAGATGAATGAAGGTGAAGTTAAAATAGGTTTTGAGACAGACCTTGAATGAGGCTCAGTGCTAAGCTGAAGGGCATGTCTACTCAAGGGGTGGGGTGATACACTGCAGCGTGTAGTGGGACAGTACTATGCAATGTGTAAATGTGTAGTGTGTGGTAGGACAATACTGTGCAGTGTGTAGTGAGTTGGCACTGTGTGCTGTGCAGTAGTTAGCACTATGCGTTGGGTGAGCACTGTCCTCAGCATTTTAACAGTAAAGCGCATGTGCCCATGAATCAAGATTTATGAGAAAAAGGGATTTATTGTTTTGATTGACATGGTGCATGCACCATCTAGGATTTGCAGTACAAATTAGTCTTGCTAGTACATTAAGGTGTATTTACTCAGCAGCTGCTATGAATTAGTTGAGGCCATGGAAATACTGAAAAGTTGTCAGGTCTAACTTCACTGCAGAATTTTAAAAAATCCCACTGGAAGTATGCAGATTTAATGGGCCTAACTCACAGCTTCCGGCCTATGATGAACTATATTTGACACTGGGTGGGGGGGAAGAAAAAGTTAGGTAACCAAACTTGTCCTCACAGCTTCGCTGTCACCTTGGTTACTGCTGCTTGGAGAGAAGTGTAAACCACTTATGAGCATGATTTGTTTGCTCAGTTTAGAATTAGACTAATTTAATCAAAAGAGCAAACAATTGTACCCAATTATTTTATGTCGCAAAATCCTTCCTAGCATGTGACTGTGTGGTTGAAGTTGATGTCCAAATCTTGAGGCTCTTTTTTGTTTAAAAAATCTTCAAATGGACCAAAATAAATGAAAATGAATCATGAAAGGCAGATTTTGGTAAGTGCTTAGATCATTGCAACAGATCAGAGGTTGTATTACTGAAGAAACTTACCTTTGTATTGATAATTAGCTAAATAAAAGACGTTTGAATGGGAAAACTGCAAGACAGCTGCCTGGGCAAATTTACTTTGAAGTGAAGAATGAATCATTAGAAGTGGTATCAAAGTGAAATAAGAGAGAGGAGAGGGAGGAGAAAAATAATTACAGCGAATAGGGGTGGGTGGTGGGGCAGGGAGGAGGGGGAAAGGAAGAAAAATAAACAAAAATACATGCGCAATAGAAACATATTAAACGAAAGAATTAAATGATGAGTACAAGAGAGTGAAGAGAACAGAGGGACATGACACAGGGGATTAGGAGGGGATTGGGAGAGGAATAAGAGAGAGAATGATGAGGGGAATAGTGAGGGGATTAGGAGGGCTGTGGAAGAGGGGAATGGGAGAGGGGGAAATGAGTGGAGGTCGTAGAGGTAGGGAGTGATTTGACGACAAGTGTAAGGATCTTGAAATTGATCTGTTCGTCAATAGGGAGGCAGTAGAGCCTGGGTAGAACCGGTGAGATATGTGTACGGAATGTAGTACGTGGACAGCGGATGTTTGGATCAGATGGGTTTTGTGGATGGTGGAGCTGTGGAGACTGGCGAGGAGAGCACCAAAGAGTGAAATGTGATTGTGGCATTCAAGGAGTTAAACAATCCTTAGTCATATTTTTCAAATATATAGCAGCTTTTAAAAAAAAATCTCCAAACATTTAGTGGCTTCTGCTGAGTGTGTCCCTTGCTACGTGAAGGAACTCTCAACTGGAGAGAGATTCTGCCAGAACAAACTGCTCACAATTAGCCTGATGCATTTCCGATGATTCAAAGTCAGTTTGTGACTCCTGAACATACAGATATTGCATTTTAATCCTACAATTCATTTATTGGATAAGATGAATTATTAAAATTATTGCACCTATTCAACTTACTAAGACCGGTAAGTTAATTGAGAAGCAAGAAATATTCTTAAAATGTCTCCACAGTTAAATGTTTTTGGCATTGAAATTTCCAATACTGGGTATTTATTGCTATTGAGTGACAGACACTCATCTGTTATATATGAGTTGTGTAAATTATAATTACCAGATAAATGGAGCCCTTCAAGAGTTAAAAAGGCAATGCGAGTATGAAGTATTGCACTGTACCATGCTATGCTGCGTGAAGGGTACTATATAATGCAATTTGCTGTTATGTTTGATTTGTTGCATCAATGTATCCAAGCTAATAATGTTATTCAATGTACAATAGCCAATTATGACAGTAAGTTTTGAAAAAGATGCTTCAATGTATCTATTTTTCTCACTTTTTTAAAAAAAACTGTTACTCCCAGTAAGTTAAAAATGCAGAATTGTAAAGGAATTTAATGCTGCGAAGGATTAACAATATCCGGTGTAAAAAGAGAAAGATCTTAGTTCTTTTAGCATGAAATTTCATCCAGTCTTAGGTCATAAAATGTAAGATCACTCAGAATTGTGAAAATTCTTAAATTTAATCATAATTTTGAAGTCTGCATTCTTTAACACTTAAAAAGAATTTGCATACCAATTTAGAGCTGAATTGAAGAATTTTCCACAAATCCATGTGATTTTCAATTTCAATTCTAGGCTATAACTATGTGTAATTTCAGGCCTCCGATCTACAGATACAGATTGATTTCTATTGAAGTTATGTTATGTGCAACAATGCTGCAAATTTGTCAGAAAACCAGCTGAGCAAACAACTTACATCATAGTTGTTTCTATTTGTAATGTGCCAATGAATATAAAAAAAAGAACTTGTTCATTTTATTTTACAATTTTGTAAGTTAACAGAGCACCAAGCAGTGTTTACCAAGCAGTAAGTAATTAATCGATTGGTGGATTGCTTTTCCGGAGTCATAATTCCTTAAATAAAAAATAAAATGAGTACTCAATCCATGACTGTTTGTGAGACACTGCCATGCATAATTGACTGCCACATTTCACCCACAAAGTATACAGTGAATTCACTTTACAGTATATTCTGTGAAGCGTTTTGAGGTGTCTTGAAGATATGATAAGACGTATATCAAATGCAAGGATTATTATTATTAACAGCCTGTAATTACACCTCAAGACTCAAATTTTAATTTAGCTCAGGGTCTCCTCTTTTCCCCTGTATATAGACCGATATGAAATGAATTGGGGGCGGCAGTAGCGCAGAGCAAGATCCAAGAGGGTGCAGACACATAATACAAAATTACCTCAAACTAATAAACCCAGCCAGATAGACTACAGGGGCAGATACACCAGCTCCTGTGGGCAATAGAAATTGTAAAAGAACAGATGAACAGATGCTCTTTCTGAGGTTAGGGTTCAGCAAAGATGTCAAGTCTCACTTATTCAGAGTGGACCCATTCATTTTGGGTGAAAATTTGACCCATGTTTGATTTATCTGACTCATAATAATATGGCAGCTCCATAATGGGAATGTGATCAGCTTCATTTATTTCAAGCATAAATCTCACTCCCAATACTTCCTTCCTGTTGAGAGCTTGCTAGTTAAGGTATGGGCGAGAGATGGGAGGAAGACCCTTTACATCTGGCTTAGGGAGTAGGGAGAATACTGTCTGATCGCCAGTAAATGTACCTGATATTTGATTCTCCTCTAGTTGGAAAATACTCCTCTAGTTGGTGTATATCTCCCCTGGGTCTAAATACACTTTACAGTATTATCTGGTCTGACCCCACTGTGCTGATTTCCTTCACCTCAAGGTGTGGCAAAGCAACACAAGAATAAGATTCTCGCAATCAGTATGCAGTTTAAGAATCCAAGAAAGAATTCAGAATAACATTAATATCCCTTTTGTTTCTATTCCTATGGATTTAAAAAATCGTGTTACGAAGATGTAAACAGAGAGTGGTGATTAGATTCACAGAGGAAGTGAACTGGAAGAGTTAGTGAGCCTGATATTTATAAAGGAGCTGAAATAACACGAGCACTGAAGCAACCCGGAGTTTAATGGGTTACAGTCAGTTAATGACGGTACAAGCGGTGCTGCTTAAGAAAAGATTCAATAAAAACAGAATTAATAACAAAAATGAAACAGGGTGTTAAAGTAAACAATAGAGGTTATTGTGTGGAATAGTATTTAACCAGGAAGGTGCCAAATTTGATCACATCCTGGTGGATCTCAACCAGGGATTAAGCAGAGCTGCTGTGATTAGCCTCAGCATCCACAGAATACAGAGGATTTTAGCTGGGGCAGAAATTGAGACGTCACAATATGTGGGGAAAAATAAACCCCGATTCCTGCTTCTGACTGCTAGTCAGTGAGCCCTGCTGGAAAGTTACCAGTGTGAAAACTCGTGATTGCCCGAATGGTCAAATAGCCCAGCTGATGACCATCATAGACAAGGCTTGCAGATGAAGAACAGATAATCCAGCAAGTTACTGATAGTAGTCACTGGTGCCTGTGGACCATTAGAGCAAAGTTCTTAGGCTCACCTTCATGAACACTGAATAAAATTGGAACAAAAGCAATTATTGTTAAATGTGATTTTTAAAAGGAATAGAGCAGTGACATTTCCTTGTTAAGAAGGAATCATTGCTCATGAAAAGCAACTGATGGGTGGCTTTGTAATATTTGTTACTACATGACCTGACAATACAGTTTACAACACACAAATGTAAACTGTATCAGATTTCACAGTGGGGTTTAATATGAGATACTTTTTAATGCAGTTCAATAATATATAATAATAATTATATCATTGAGACATCTCAAAGCACTTCAGATAATACTGTAAAGTATATTTTGCATTGTAAAATGCAGCAGTCATTTGCACACAGCAGTATTCCACAAATAGTCATGAATTGAATTGAATTATTAATTTTTTTGAAGGGATTATTACTCACAGAAAGCGAACCGCTAATCCACTAACAAGTGGGTTCCTACTTACTACTTGGTAAACAAAGGTGTGTGGAGTAAGGAAACTTGTCTAAGGTTTCCCCCTGCAAGATTTGAACCTAGGTCCTTTCACTTTCTGAGGTGATTCTCTAACCACCACCCTACAGGACTTCATGGTTAGAGTTATCCCAAAGCACAATCCTTAATAAAGGGCTCTTTCTGATATCCAAAAACACATCAGGCTGACTTATGGGATCTCCTCTCTGAATGTATATTGTGCTGGAGCAGAATTTGTGTGGCTTGCTATGACATATTTTGGTTTGCCTTATCCAGAAATTCTTCTAGAAATCACCATGTATTTGATCCCATTATGTAAAAGTGTTTTTTTTACTCTGAACTGATATGTGGGCGCCACTCGCTTTTTCTAGCATTGATTAAAATGCAGTCAATTCTCCGTGGCTTTTATGCCACTTAATTGGAACCTTCCTCCCCCAACCTCTCTAAGTGTTAGTCAACTAACAGACAATAAGCCTGCTGTATCTATTTCACCAATTTCTCACTTTTGAAGGCAATGATTTTGCTGGTCTACAGTGCTATGGACAATTAAGGTGTAGATTTTGTGACCCTACTATTATTTTCCACAAGAATTAGGGTAATTCTTCATACCATTTTTTTTATAGGGGTGAGTGTGGGAAGGATTGTTACAGCAATAAGTATAACTAGTTCAATTTCTCCCTTTGAAGACATCGGGACCACAAATGTGGCTCTGTCTATCCTCTTGTTTCCCCATAGCAGGTCTTCGTAAGACAGTGTTTTCTGGTGCAATCGTACTGTAAGTCCTGAAAGGGTTAATCAGATCCTGGGATTCTTGATATCAGTACATCAAAGAGCTGCATACCTTTACAGGGGAGGAGCGCACATGACTGGAATATTTTTAAAACTCATCTACTCAGTATCATCCAGCTAAATTAAATATGTGCAAGAGACTAGTGCTCCCACAGCATAAATTTCCACACATCCCATTTGTCTGCATATCACCCTTCAGAGAAATCAGAGTGAGCAGCAGCTCCTCTGGTTTGCATAAAGCAAACAAAATTAGATTCGCTTTGCCGAATCAAAGCTCGTGAGGGATTCTGGGTCGTCTCTCACAGGGACAAATTACTTCAAACAGCCCCTTTGTACCGACCAAATCAAAAAATAGAGGTCTATCAACAAGCTTTGGAACCCCAAACACGGCAATTAATAATTCAATCTGTCCCATGGCCTCTTTTCTGCTGTGTTAGAGATCAATTTATAATATTGGTATTCATTTTCAACAACTGGAGCTTTTGGCTTTATTTCAAAGTTCCCAAGAACGCTTCATGCATACTTAGGCACTTACAAAGAAACTAGACTGCCTGCAGGTTTTAAAACTCAAAGTCTGTCTTTGTTTTGTTTTAATTGAGGCCTGTTACCAATAATTTACAGATTCAGTGTCCGATCCTGTTGGTAGTTCTAATTTCAATTGCTTGGCAGTGATCAATTCTGATTGTGCTGAGTTAGCTGATCTCATCCTGGTAGCAAATGGGATGCTACAATTATACTATAATAATCCTTGCATTTGATCTTAACACATCATCAAAAGTCTCAAAGCACTTCACAGGATTTTTCTGTGAAATGTAAATACTTCCAACAATAGAGTTCACCCTCCGTGTTTTATTAGAGTATAATACTAGTAATAATAGTATAATAATAACCCTTGCATTTGATATAGTGCTTTTCACATCTTCTAGACTTCACAGAATACACTGTAAAGTGAATTGACTGTATATTTGTGAGCGAATCAGCCTAGATTTAGAGTTCAAAGTTCTGAAGTGGGCTTGAACCCACAACGTTTAGCAAGAGAGCTGCCAACTGAGCCAGGCAAACTCCTAAATGTAATTGGTTATATTGTCATTGTAAGTCACAGTCAACTTGTGATCTTTATTTAGAAAAAAATAAATGTCTTTTAGCATGAAATAATTAACAGTGGATAATTGTTAAGTTTGCTTAAGAGGCGTCTTGATGATAGGACAGTCAGCTTCAGAGACAATGCTAATAAAGCAAAACTCACTGCTCAAAACGTAACATGCCTCTAAAGATCAGAGTAAAAAGCCATCAGCATGCAAAGCAGAGTGTTCATGTGTACAAATAAAACAATGTTTTTTTAAAGGAAGGTCAGCATATGCTATAGAGATAGCTATAGAGATTTAAAATTCAAACTAAAAAATATTTAGCCAACTTAGGGTGACAAAATGGGACTCTTTCTATTTCTGTTAAACAATAACAACTTGTATTTAAAAAATGCCTTCATGTGGTGTGGCGATTTGGCTTGTTTGAACATCATCGGTGCACTTGGCACCATACACTGAGAGATAGATAGGATGGAGGTATGGAAAGAAATGAGAAAAAAATGAATTTGAGAGCGAGGCATTCTATTTAATTTCATTCGCTTCAAGAAATAAAATGCAGTTTCTGTTAAGAAAGTGAATTTTATTTTTTGTACATTGTTCTGTACATTGTACTTTCTGTGGAGTGGAAAATTGATGCAGTTATAATTCAGTCAGATAGCAACAAGGAACGACTGAGGAAAATGTCTAAATCCCTATTCTGCTCTTTTTATCAGATCTAGAAATGAGGTTGTAAATTTATCAAAACTCTAGGAAAAGTATATTATCTGAAACAGGCTTTGTAAAGAAACCTTTCAACCTAGTTATAGTTTGTACGATTCAGTGTGACAGGAAAACCACAACTATAGATAAAAGTGCGTGAGAAAAATGGTTCTCTGACATTTGAGAGTCTATTATATTTTATATAGCGCATTACTCTATTGCAGAAATAACACTGCAATGTAGTAACTTTGCATGTAGTGCCAACAACCATTCTCCTGTCATCCGGGTACAAAGGAACAGAATTGTTTCCCTTTAAGTTCCCATTTACAGTAAATGTAATGGATGGATGTGATAGTCTGGTATTTGAAGGAATACCTTCATATCTTTCTCTAGCTCTCTACGCCAGGTATGAACGTCAATTTCAATATCTAAATTACGAAAAATAATGGAATACTTTAAAGGAAATCTATGGTTGGAAATGTTTAATCTGTACTTTCCCTCTCACATGTTATATTAGTTTGCTTTGTACTTTTTCCCTTTGCTTCTGTAATATCTTTCTTTACGATAAAGTTACATAAAGTGACATTGTATGGAAACAAGCCATTTGGCCCAACCAGCCTACTGTGATGTTTATAGATCCCTCCCTCCCTCCAAGTCCGCACTCCTGTTAGAATCTCTATTCCCTTCTCCCTTACATGTCCAAGTTTTCTCTTGAATATCTTGATGCTATTTGCTTTAACCACAGTCTTCAGCAATGATTTCCTCATTTGTCGTCACCCTCTGCATGAAGAGTTTCTTCCTAAACTCCCTATAAGATGTACAATCACATATCTTATCTTTATATTCTTTAGTTTTGCGAAAACAACCTATCAACATCCACCTAATTGAATCTTCTCACAATCTTAAACACTGCTATCGAGTCCCTTCTCAATTGTTTCAACTCTAGAGAGAAAATCTGCAACCTGCACCATTTGTAATCAAGCTGCGAGATAAGATATACTCGCATATCTCTAGCTAGTCCACTCTGCAACTGACCACTGGGAGGCAAACAAGAGCAGCCCAAAGCATCTCATCCTCTGACTTTCTCATCTTCTTCTCTCCTTCGAAGCACCAGGACCCTTGGCCACTTGCCACATGGTAAATTTACAACACAAAGCGATCCTAAGTGATCTTCGTGTGGATGAAGCCAGAGTGCTCCCTGTGTGGCTAAACTGTCAAGCTTTACTAGTCTTTGTGGGTTTAGCAAATGAAGTTCACATTTAAGAGGATTGCACTGTGGTAATACTATAAATAGTGGCAGAGATATCCGAGTGGCTGGCAGGCAGACAGAGAACAGCTACTTTAATCCTCTTCTTCAGACCTTACAGCCACAGAAGGGCTTATTAATTGTTTTATTGATTTGTTTTACTGAAGGGATGATGTTGTAAGCAGTGTAAACAAATATAATTGTGTTTTGTTTTGGTTCTCCAGACATCATCCTGAAGGTCAGTTCAAGGATTGTGGGGCAGAGCTTTTAAAGTACAGCTCCAGCAGTAAACAAAATATTTGTTTTACTGAGTGTTGAGCACTGTCGAACTTTTGTTTTGGAGCTTACTTGACAACATGTGAAATCCACTTGCAAAAACAGAGAAAAGTCTTTTTTCTTTCCCTGTTCATTTCACACACCTGCCTACATGCTCCCAGTTGCACCTTCAGATGGAACTTCAAGGTTTCGGGCTATTTGACAACACAATGTGAGGCACAGATTAAGAGTCTTATTAATCCACATAAGCAGCTACTTCCACCCCAACCCCCTTGGCCTGCAGCCCTCTTATTTCCAACCCCTATCTTGGGTACAAACCTTTGATTGTCCAGTACCTTGCATTATAATAATAATCCTTGCATTTGATTTAGCGCTTTTCACATCTTCTAGATATCAAAGAGCTTCACAGAATATACTGCAAAGTGAATTGACTGTATATTTATGGGCGAAACACGGCAGCCAATCTGAGTATTACCTCAGATTGTCTGAAGTCTGCCACACAGCTGATTTTGTTCAGCCAGTTGAGGATCTGATATATAATAAGGGTAGAGGTTAACCATGTCAATCTTTGCAACATCAATTAACATTGAATTACCACATCCAAATCCGAATTGAAGCTGGTTTTCTAACAGTTTTTTTTAAGACTCACAGAAAACCAACTTGAAAGTTAAGCCTAAATTCAACAATTTTCTAAAACCTCAATGCTTGAAATGCTATCCAGAAAAGTAAATTGAGACCCAGGTAGAACTTTACCCCAAAAATCAAGGTAGGGTGGAGTAAGCTTTCTTCTGCCACTTCCCAGCCAATCGGGATCACAAGATTGGTGTAGATGAAGAACGCTCTTCAGCCCATCTGACCTCATCTCACCTGACACCCATCCAACCTACCATTTTCCCATCACCACATCAACATGTTTTTTTTTAGTCCTGATACAGTATGTCTTTGCTTATAGATGAGTCCATCATCTTAACCTCAACCACCTTTCCTGACAAGAATTAATCTGGGAGTGTTCAATCCTGACCTAGTTCAAATGTGAAAAATTTCCAACAATGAAAAAGCATCATTTGATGAAAACAATTCTTTTTAAATGCATAAAAAGTCAAAACTGCTGCATAAGTTATTTCCTTCTGAAGCAGTTATATCCTGCAAGATAAGAATTTCCTATGAAGTAATGGAAGAGATTGAAATTGTGAGGTAAGTACTCTTATTTTGCGATGAAATGCTATTCCAAGGCACATAAACATAATATAAATCATTTCTACAACAGTGTAGATTTATTAAAATGACTTATCTAAAGTCCCTCTTCTATGATCAGTGTCAATGAGGCGATTGCTGTTTTTTCACTGCTTGGTTGAATTCCAATGCCTTGTGTGGGATGCTTTACTTTCATAATAAAAAGAGCCTTCTATATGCTAACCCATTGAGTGCTGAATGGCTCTTTTCTACAAACTGTTATGACGAGACACTTGCAGAAATGAATCTGAGGATGAATTTCACAAAGTTAGAGAACTATCCCCCAAAATATAATTTACATAGTTAACTGGAATTTTGATAAAATAAAGATCATATGTTATGTTTTATTTAAACACATTAATATAGTAATAATTTCAGGTAATAGAGCGTTGGTCCAACTAGGCTGCCCATCCAACTTCCCAAAATATTCTTTTGAGATATTTATTTTATCAGTTATTACCCTAAATACTTTCACTTTCCAGGAACTGGTTATGGTTAGCTGGAGCATTGCATTAAATTTTGAGAACCTCATTTCAGGAAATATATTAAGGTCTTGGAGGGGATGCAGAACAGTTTTACAAGAATTATACCAGAGATGAAGGGCTCTAGTTATGAGGAGAGATTGGTGAAGTTGGGTCTATTTTCACTGAAGCAGAGAAGGGACCTTATAGAGATTTACATGATTATGAGGGGTTTTGACAGGGTAAATAGGGAGAAGTTATTTCTGTCTGTAGGGAATACAGTGACTAGTTTCTAAGGGGAGCTTAGGCAAAATAGAAATACATTCAGAGAGCTGATGGGATATGGAATGCCTTGCTAAGGTAGTTGTTAGAAGGCATATGAAGGATAGAGATCTGAAGGGATACTGTGATAAAGCAAGGCAGTGTGATTGAATGAATACCTTGATCTGAGAGCTCGTGAGGCACATTGACCTGAGTGGCTTCCTTCTGGGTCTTAAATTTTTATGGTTCTATAAACTTTTCAGTTCATCTCGAAAGCACTTTGAATAATGCCTTATTCTATCACATCTGCTGAAAGGATGGTTCACATACACTACTACATAGTGACCCTGATATGATGTGGTAGGGGTATTAACTCAGTTTTCTAATTTTCAAGCAAGAGGCCTGGGTTCAATTCCCAGCAAGGTGAAACTTTGGCCAAGTTTTCTTACTCCACATGCCTGATCCCTCAAGAAAAAAAATAATAATTTGGTCACTCAATCCACGACTGTTTGTGGGACGCTTTTGTGTGCAATTGGCTGCCACATTTTACCCACAAATATATAGTCAATTCACTTTACAGTATAATCAATCAAGTGCTTTGAGATGTCTAGAAGTCTTGAAAAGTGCTATATCAAATGCAAGGATTACAATAATTATTATAATTATTATTATATCTGAGAGTACCTGGAAGTCAACACTTCCAAGTCATTAGGTCACCAATGAAGGCAATTCCTTCAGCGTTATGTGCAGGAAGTACCATTGACAACACTCCCTGCGCATTGCATACATGCAGTTCCTTTGCAAAGTGATGTTGGCAGCACTTCTTGTGCACAGAGTGCTTACGCTCAAGTGGACTCACTTATATTGAGGTATGTTATAATAGGGCCAGTCTATTTTTTTTATTGCAATTTATATTCACTTTTGTTGTCCTTATTATCAAACAATGGACCCTTTTTATAAAAAAAATTACCCATTGTTGAAAAACAAATCTGAATTTAAATTTTCTAAAGCTTCCATAATTGGGAGGCAGAAACACAACTGCTGTGGTCAAAGGGTTGAATTAGACTTTGATTTTAAAGATTGCATATTTGCTTATGCCTCAACTCATGCAGAACGAACTATAAAGATTCCTGACAGCACAATGTTTAGGTATTCTGAGCAGATGCCATAGACCAGTACGGCATGAGTACTGAACTCTATTCCCAGTCACTTCCTAATTTCATCCCTCCTATCAATGAGAAGTTATATACTGAGACAAGGAACTCTCAATAACTAAGGGAAGGTGGATAGAAAAAATGTAGGACTCATAGTTTAAGTTAGAAAATAAAGTGTCGTGTCTACTGAATCCAATTTGTATATGTAAAGTAGGTCAAATTAGCATACAGTCTCTAATATTAGAATTATTGCACCTACTAATTTTCATCATGATAGAACTGTAAACCTTTTTCCAGAGGAAAGCCCTAATCTAATCATTTCCACCTCTAAATTAGATAAAAACTGTTAACACGGAATCCCTCGCAGTAATCATTGCACTTTCTGAGCTTCTCCAAACTTAATAATAATCCTTGCATTCACATCTTCTAGACGTCTTAAAGTGTTTCACTGAATACAGGTAAACCCCGCTTAATGAAGGGGCTAGGGACTTTAAAACCCTTCGTTAAGTGAAAATTTTGTTAAATGAGAGTTTAACTGTATTACTGTATTTGGTGGCAGCCAAAACGCCGCCCTGACCCGAGCCTCTCCGCTAAAATCAGTTTAGTTCCTAGCGGTTCCTAGCGCTAACATTTTCGGTGTACAGGTTGAGCAGCCAAAAGTCCGGAGGTCCGGAATATGGAATGTGACAAAAATTGCAGGAATAAAAACACCAATCCTACCTGCTCCAGGCCAGGTCATCACAGTCACCGCACCGAAATATCGCAACCTGAGCCCAGGCATTTCCTGACTCGGGACGTGCTTCTTTCTTCCTCTCCCTCCTCTCTTTCTCTCTACCCCACTCCCCTCTTTCTCTCTACCTCCCCCCTTCTCTTTCCATCTACTCCCCCTTCCCTCCTCTCTTTTACTCCCCCCCCCTCCTCTCTTTCTCTCTACCTCCCCTCTCTATCCCCCCTCCATCACTATCTCTCTATGCCCCTCTACCCTCCCCTGCCTCTCTATTCCCCCCCCTCCCTCTCTATCCCACCCTCCTCTCTATCTCTCTATCCCCCTCCTCTCTACCTCTCTATCCCCCCCATCTCTCTATCGCCCCCTCCTCACTATCTCTCTATCCCTCCCTCCTCTCTATCCACCCTCCCCTCTATCCACCTTCCCCTCTATCCCCTTCACCCCCTCTCTATCCCCCCCTATCTCTCTGTCCCCCACTCCTCTCTATCTCTCTATCCCCCCCACCCCCGATTTATTATTATTGAAACCACAAAGCATCCTGCCGCTTAAGCTCTTCCCATATGGGAGGTTGTGCACTGCTTAACTGACGCTAAAGACTGAGTGTGCATTGTACACTTTGTAGGCATATGCGGCAGCCAGTTGCACACAGCAGTGTCGCACAAATAGTAATTGATTAAAGTGACCAATTTTTTTTTGAGTATTATTATCAGATGTGTAGACTAAGGAAACTTGTGCATGGTTTCGCCCTGCCATGAATTGAACCCAGGTCTCTCGCGTGTGAGGCAAGTGCTCTAACCACTGAGCTACAGGACTCCAAATAGGAAATATTTCTGTGAATAGTACTGATACCATTAATTTGGGTGCAAGAAGTGACATGAAGGTGACCTGCCAGCCTGGATATTAGCCATTTATTCTTGTGGGAGGCCAGTAAGTGGGTGTACCAGTTCTAGTTAGTCCATAATAGACCCAAAAGTATAAGCAAAGAGCTTTTATATCAGGGTTAGCTTGGCTCAGGGTTTGTCTCTGAGTTGGAAAGTCATTGTTTGAAACCCATGTCAGGATTTGAACTCACGTAGTCTAAGCAAATCCCTCCCTTTCCCTCCACCCTCCCTGTCCCCAGTTCGTGTCTGAAACAATGACTGTTCAGCACCTTGTGACGTCCTCCTGATGTGAAAGGCGCTATACAAGTGTAATTTTGTTGTTGTTGTTTATGCCAATGCAATGCTGGGGATGTGTTGCATTGTGGGGAGGAGCTGCCTTTCAGATGAGACATCAAACTGAGGTCTAGTCTATCTGCTTATGGTAGATGTTAAAAATCCCATGGTAGTATTCGTAAAGAAAAGGGAATTCTCTCAATGTCCTGACCAACAATCCTCCAAATAAAAGTAGTTATTCATTCATGATTATTTGTGGGACACTGCTTTGTATAACTGTGCAGCTATGTTTGCCTACAAATACACAGTAAATTCCAGGGAAGCACTTTGAGCCATCCTTCTGATGTGCTATACCAAATGCTACGATTATTAAAAGAACATAGATAAATAAGCACTCTGAAATGCTAACTCACAGAAAGGGTGCTATATAAGTGCAAGTTGTTATAAACACAAGTAAATATAAGCATTTAACAACAACCACTTACATTTATGTAGCACCTATCATGCAAGGTAATGCCTTGGAGTACTTAACGGCGACGGAGGCCATCGCTGAGCCGAGTGGGAGGTGAAAGAAGAGAAAGCTCAAAGAGAAGAGACTTCAGGCATAATCTGAAAATGGGGAAGGAAGGGACAAGGTGGAGGGTTTGATGGAGAGAATTTCAGAGTTATGGGGCGTAGAGGCTGAAAACACTCAGCTGACAGTGGAATGGAGGGGATAAGGACCATGGAGGAGGCCAAAGCCAGCTGGTGTTGGCAGTGGATGGTGATGGTGGTGTGGCGAATAAGCAGGATGGAAAGGTAGAGAGATGTCAGGGCATGAAAGGATTTGCAGATGAGTATGAGATCTTGAAGTCAATCTCTTCTTGTCAGTTGAGCCTGACGAGCACTGGTGTGATAGACGTGCGTAGTTTAGTGTGGGTGCGTACACGAGCGATGGAGTTGTGGAGCACTTGGATTTTGTGGATAGTGGAGCTGGGGGCATTGGTGAGGAAGGAGTTTGAATCATCAAGGCAGGATTTGATAAAGGCATGGACAAAGTTTTTGACCGAGTTTGGGGTGAGGTATAGCTGGAAATGAGCAATGTGATAAAGATGTAAGAAAGCGTTCCTGGTGTGGGGTAGGAAGGAAAGCTGGGAAGCAAATCTGATGAGTAGGTTATGTTAAGTTTTAGGGATAGGCCAGGGTGGTTGAGGAATTCAGAGCCACTGGAGAGAAGGCGTTGATGGGAGCCAAGGAGTATGGCTTTTGTTTTGTTGACATCCAGCTCATTTACTTGCACAGAGAAGTATATTTATGTATAACAACAACTTTGATTTATATAGCACTCTCCACGCCAGACGGCGTCTCAGGGTGCTGCATATTTTACTCACACATTGGTGTTTAATGTTTATAGACTTCATTCAGGATTCCTTAATAAGGAATTTGAGTTGGGCACCTCGCCGCATTGTCACCAGTAGTGTCCCCCAGGGCTCTGTCCTTGGCCCCCTACTTTCCAATATCAATATGCTACCTTTATGATATCTTCAATATCTTGGTGACATCATCCGCAGACATAGGATCTACTTCCAAACCCAATTCTATCTTTCTCCCTCTACCCTCGACCCCAGGATCACTGCTTTCAGACATCAAGTCCTGGATGAGAGCTAACGTTCTACAGTTGAATGTCAATAAGACCAAGGCCTTCCTGATTGGCTCGTGTCAGCGCCTTCACACATCAGGCACTGGCAGCATCAATCTCCTTGGTTACACACTCCACTTCACCAAGCCAGTCAGGAACCTAGGTATCTTGTTCAATTCTCAACTGTCTTTCCTCCCCCACATCCATGCCATGACCCATTCTGCCTTCCCTCACCTCCACAACATTGCCCGACTCTGCCACCCTTCAGGCTGCTGAAACTCTCATTCATGCCTTTATCACATCCAGGCTTGACTACATCAATGCCCTGCTTGTCAGCCTTCCCAATTCATCCCTCCATAGGTTGCAGATAATCCAGAATTCTGCGGCCTGTACCTTCTCCAGCTCCAATCTCAGTGACGCCATCTCCCCCATTCTTGCCCAACTCACCCAGAGGATTCAATTCAAGATCCTGGTCCTCACCTTTGAAGGCCTCCATGGCCTCGTCCCACCCTACCTCTGCAACCTCCTAAACCCCTACTAACCAGCCTGCCCACTCCATTCAGCAGGCTCCGGCCTGCTCCATGTCTCCCGACCAACCCGCCCCACAATCAGGGAGCTAGCCTTCAGCCAATCTGCCCCTAACCTGTGGAATTCAATCCTGCAGTCCCTTTGCCTCGCCCCCTCCCTAACCTCTTTCAAGTCCCGCCTTAAAACCCTCCTCTTCGACAGTCCCATTGGTCACCCCAAATCCCCTCCTTTCCCTCCACCCTCCCCGATCATGACTCCAACTTGGATCTGAAACATTGACTGTCCAGTGCCTTAGGACTTCCTCCCAACGTGAAAGGATGTAACAAATGTAATTTTTTTGTTTTGTAACCACAAGCACATTGACTGGCGGAAATTCTGTTTCACAATATATGGATTGTGTCAAAGTGGTGTTCTGTAAATGACTTATATCCGGTTTACTAATTAAAGGAATCTCAATAAAATTGATTAATGTTAGACTTCAACAGCTTTATACATACATACAGTATTAGTTTAATCCATCTTTTTTATAGGCATAAAAAAATCTATGTACTTATTCTATATTAATTTGAAAGGAATGAGGGAAATTATTACCAAGGAGTATTTTAAAAGAATGCTACATTTCAAAAGAAAATCACATTAAAGATGGTATGTGACACAATTACTTTTTTTTAAATATAAAAGATAACACATGTTGAACATCATATGTTGATCCTTTTATGTAAGCACCACAGGAAAGGATGATCCCCAGCTCTTCAAAACACTTGCTTCTTTAAAAAGGTAACTTTCTCTCAAAACTGGACTGATTATGAGGATAGGAGAAAAAATAAATAAAACAAATACAGTAAACAATGTCTGAAAGTGGAAGGCAGATATGGTCCGTGTTGTCATTTAGAGCAGTAGGTGAACTGTGCTGCTTTGTAATATTCAACGAATGTTTCGATGTGCACTGATGTGCAAATGATCACAACACACAGTTAATGGAATAGCATAAACCCCGATAAATATGTATACATATTGCCTACAGGTTTCCTTGCCTACATTCCTTGCCTACAGGTTGACACCTGTAGGTAAGGAAAGGAAGATATAGACAATTCTTGGAACATCGTATGCTAGAGCTCAGCCACACTGATGTGCACTACAACATGCTGGAACTTTAACTTCCACAAAACATCTTTTCCTCCTTATAACTCTATTTTAGTATATATTGTGCAGAAATATGACAAGCAATCTGATGACATCAAATAAACACATGTGAAGGAAAGAGCTAGAGACCAGAGCTCGATTGCACAGACCATAAGAGACATTCTCTGAAGGTGGTGTTGCAAAAAGATACTGACAAGTGAAACAGTTAAGCAGAAGATTCTTCAGACAACAAGAAGTGTTTCCCTAGCAACAAGTCATCGATTGTAAAAGTTGACTTGTTTTCTCATTTTATCTCTTATTTTGGCACTTGGGAGATTGCTCACTGGTATGGTATTCTTCCAACCACCAAGGATACCTGCTATCCATCAACTAATAGATAAGTCTTGTCAGTGCAGCCTGAAGAATTATATAGTGACAAATACCAACATGAGTATGTTCGCAGCCTTCGTGTCAGTCGAGACCACTTGCCTAAGACTATTTTTTTTTACACACACACAGAGCTGATCTTATGATTAAGTATTAATGGAATCCATTGATTCCCTCCGAAGAAATCCCCTTCCATTCTTCTTGGACAAATATAGTTAAAAGGGAGGAGACCGCTGAGTGTAATCAGGCTTTCAATCAGAAAATCTGAAATGCCGAAGGTAGCAAGAGAGTACGAACACAGTTTTGTCCCATGATGCCACACCATTTATTTTACAAGTCTTTGAATTCTGAACCTCATGAAGTTTTTCAGACCATCGCTTTATCCTCCAATCAAATTTTCTCCCTTTTTGAAGGCGCTAACTTCATGAACATAATGAGTAGAAATTGAAGAAAATAATTGGCAGCATTAATGTATGGGGATGCTCTGTAAGGAACACCTCTATCTGAAAACAGGCGTACAAAAATTGCAATAGAACCATGCAAAGCATGCAGCACCCAGTTCACTACTTTGTTAACCTCCCAATGTGAAAGGCACTATACAAATGTAAATTGTATTGTATCTCACAAGTTAGATTGTCTTAGTCTGTATGGATATAGGGGCAACACAGTTGGAAAAAGGTTTCTGGGCTACGGAGGGAAAAAACATCAGGCCACCAACTAGTAAGGAACAATGAGGAATGGAAGTATAGCTTGAAACCTAAAATACACAATTATAATAATAAAATAATAATAATCCTTGCATTTATATAGCCCCTTATCATGTCTTAGAGACATCTCAAAAGCACTTCACAAAGCATACTGTAAAGTGAATTTACTGTGGAGCTCCTGTGGCTCAGTGGTTAGAGCACTTATCTTGCAAGCTGGGGAAACCAAGCTGGGGAGACCTGTGTTCGAATCCAGGCAGGTCAGGGCGAAACCTTGGGCAAGTTTCCTTACTCCACACGCCTAATAATAATCCCTCCAAAAAAACACAATAATAAAATTGGTCATTTCAATCCACGACTGTGTGTGGGACACTGCTGTGCGCAATTGGCTGCCGCGATTCGCCCACAAATATATACAGTCAATTCACTTTACAGTATATTCTCTGAAGCACTTTGGGACGTTGATAAGATGTGGAAAGCGCTATATCAAATGCAAGGATTATTATTATTATTACATATTTGGTGGGCGATGCCGAGGCGCAGATAGATTTGAGAATACAGTACTTAGTTTATAAATCATTATAAGTACAGAATAAGCAATCCAATGCAGTTACAGAAATCTACCAATAAGGTAAATGGGATTTACAATTATTGAAACCAAAAATAAAGAAGTTAAGATAGAATGGCGTTGTACTTTAATTGCCAGGCATGCAATCCAGTCTTGTGAAGCAGTCTGAGACATTATTCTACATGAAGGGCGCTACATAATGTAAGCAATTGTAATAAAAAATATGTTACATAGAAAAACATGCAACAGTGGCACAGACATGATGGCTGGAATTACTGTCTTCTGTTCAGAATACTTCTGTGTTTACTCCAGGTGTGTGCTCCTGGGGAAATGCACATACATGAAGGTTAGGATTAGGTTTGTGATGCCCTCGGTGATCATAATAATATTTGAAAAGTGCCTCATCACAAAATGTCTCTAATACATCAAACAATTAATTAATTTTCATGTAGGCAAACATCACAGCTGATCTGCAAAAGCAACATCACACAAACACCAATGAAATGGGTGACTGAACGTAATCTATTTTTAGGTAATTTGGATGAGTGAATCAATATTAGCCTGGACATTGAGAACTCCGGCTTTTCTTCAAAATAGAGTAATAGAATATTTAAAGTACACTGAAGCACCATTCATTTTTTTGGTTTGTCGAGTGTCTGATGTGAAAGATGCTCTGTAATGTAATTTTTTTGTTTTCTGATATATACAGAGACCCGTCATCATGCCTAAAAATATCCAAACCAGTTTTGATATAGTGCCTAAACAATTCTTCGAGACATCTCAATGCACTTCACAGAATATACTGAAGAATGAATTGCCGGTGTATATTTTATGGGTGAAATGAGGCAGCCAATTGCGCACAGCAGTATCCCACAAACAGTCAGAGATTGAACAATTTGTTTTCTTTTGGAAGTGATTATTACCCCTGAAAAGCGATCCGCCAATTGACTAACCACCGGGTTCCTTCTTACTTCAAGGTAACCTTAGGCGTGTTGAGTAAGGAAACTTTCCAAATGTTTCACCCTGCAGGAATCAAACCCAGGTCTCTTGTTTGCGAGATGAGTGCTTTATACCTGTATATATAATCTATATAGGGAAATTTCTCTGTCTGGAATATAATGTGTGCTCTCTCTCTAGAAGGACAAAAGCTTCTTACTTAATTGTGGAGAATATTAGGTCAGGTTGGAGAGAGCAGAGAAAATTAAATCAAGCAAACAATCTACAGCTTGAATTTATATAGCTTTTTCCATGCAGGATACTAACTCACAAGATAGTCTCAAAGTGGTGGGATTAGCAAAGTAGAAGGCAGGGGAAGGTGAATTGCCCAAGATCCCATCCACAGGATGGAAAAGCTGCTCACATAGCAGTCACAAAAAGTGGTCAAAGAAACACTTGAGTGAGGCGATGGTTACCTATTAGTGCCCATGATACCCAATACCCTTTTGACTGTTGACAAACATAGAATCAATGAATTATACAGCACAGAAGGAGACCATTCAACCCATAGTGTCTGTGGTAGCTGTGAGAGAGCTTTTCCAATCAATCCCACTCTCTCACCATAGATCTGCAAATTTGACCTCTCCAGGTATCTATCTACTTCGCTCTTGAAAGTTGTTAGCGATTCAGCTTCCACCACCTTTTCAGGCGATGCATTCCAGATCCAAACAACTCGCTGTGTGAAAACATTTCCTCTCACCTCCCATTTGGTTCTTTTGACAACTGTTTTAAATCTGTACTTTGGTTACCAACCCACCTACCAGCTATACAAATGTAGTTTTGTTGTTGTTGTTGTTCACCCAATTTATGACTCAAGGAATAACAACAACAAAATGAATTAGTAGAGCGCCTTTTACATTGAGAAGACATCCCAATGAGCTGAACAGTCAGAGGTCAGGATCAGGGGGTGGGGTGGAATGTGGAGGGTTGCGATGAGCGACGGCAAGGAGGTAGGTGGGCGACTGAAGGCAGGGTCAAAGAGGAGGGTCTTGAGACCGGTCTCAAAGCGGAGGGAACAAGGTGAAGGGATTGTGGGATGGAGCTTCAAAGTGTAGGGCCAGAGAGGCTGAAGGCCTGGCCACCGAAGGTAGGGCATGTCAGGTGGAAGACATGGAGCAGGCCGGAGACGGCTGAATGGAGGAAGCAGATAGGTTGATAAAGGGTCAGCTGGTCAGAAAGGTAGGAGGGAGCAAGGCCATGTAGGGCCTTGAAATTGAGGACAAAGATATTGAATTCAATCCTCTGCGGAATGGAGAGCCAGTGAGCCAGATGAGGATGGGGGTGATGGGGTTGTGGAGCTAGGTGCGGGAGAGGACATGAGCTGCAGAGTCTTGGATGATCTGCAGTTTTTGGAGGGAAGAGTAGGGGAGGCTGACAAGGAGAATGTTGCTGTAGTCGAGCGTAGAGATGATAAATGCATGTGTAAGTGTTTCAGTGATCTGACGGGTGAGGCAATGACAGATACAGGTGATGTTGCAAAAGTAGTGGAAGGCGATCTTGGTCATGGCATGGATATGGGGTGAAAGGACAGTTCAGGGTTAAACAAGACACCAAGGTTCCTCTCTGGCTTGAGATGGAATGTGCATCCATGAATGCTGATGCTGTTAGTGCCTGAGATGTAGAAGCGCTGGTGCAAGCCAATCAGGAGACCCTTGGTTTTGCTGACATTCAGCTGTAGAAAGTTGTCTCTCATCCAAGACTTGATGTCTCATAGGCAGTCTGTCAGAACACCAGTATTTCTGGATTTGAAGGTAGAGGCACAGCGGTAAAGTCAGGTGTCATCCGCTTACATGTGGAAATTTACACCTTAATGATGACGCCACCAAAGGGAAGCATGTAGAGATTAAAGAGGAGGAGAGAGCCCTGAGGAACACTGCACAAGATGGTGCATGGGCTGGAAGGGAAACTGTTGACAGAGACAAAGTGGAGATGGTGTGAGAGGTAGGTCCTGAACCAGTCAAGGACAAAATCTTGAAGGTTGAGGTGAGAGGAGAGGTGGTGTAGAAGGACTGAGTGGTCCACGGTGTCGAAGGGAACTGGGAAAGGAAAAGAGGAGAACAAATCTTTGCACTGTCATCATGAAGAAACATCTAGCAGTCATCATTTATTTTAAAACACACACAACATAATTTACAAAAATCATGCCAACAAGTATCATCATGGTGCTTCTTCCTGACCACTTCATGATGTACATTTGCTTTTTGTACTCACCACGTAATAGAATTTATCCAAACCTTTTTACAAATTAGTTGGAATATCAGAGGAAGGACCAGAAACTCCCTTCCTCACTCCCTTCACCTCGCCCCCTCTCTTCCGAGTTTCAGGTCTCAGCTAAAGACCTTTCTCTTCGACCTTTCTTCCCCTGCCACTGGTATGGTCCTGGGATCCGTTGTTGTGAAGCACTCTGAGACGCTGTCCGGCATGGAGGACGCTATATAAATCAAAGTTGTTGTTGAATCAAAATCAAAAGCAAACAAGAAAATATTTTAAGGATATCAAAGTAAAATAAATAGTGCTTCTGCAGCAAACATCATTTCTAATCTTCTGTAATCATGCAAATACAACATAAGGTTGTTCTGTCCCTGGTTCTAATAATACATCAAAGAAGAAATCAGGGAATGAGCAGAGTGTGCGTGGAAAAGGCATAATATTCAAGAGCCCTTTAACAAGAAGAGCCTGAAGTTTTAGCAGAGATTACAATTCCTGCTATTGTGTCAATCTTGGATTTTTTATTAATGCAATTGGCAACACTGATTGATTTTCAGAATACAAGCATCAAACAACCCTTTCTTTCCCTTGAGGTGTTGCCCTGTTGACACTTAGAGCTTCGTGGACACGTCCACTTGGACAGGGTCCGATAGTCTTGGGGACTGTTAATGAGCATGCTCCTTCATGGCTCCACTTACATTTGAGATCCTGTCAGAGATTAACCCGCTTATGTCCCAGATATGTTCCTCTGAATCTTTCATCTTCCAACTTCTCGTAGCCTGCATTATTTCCTGCCAATGTATCAGAGCTGATAACAATAACAACAAAATTACATTTGCATATTACAACAACAACATTACATTTGTAAAGTTCCTTTTTACTTCGGGAGAATGTTCCAAGGCACAGCTGTAACTAAAATGATTTTTGAACAGCTTTGTTCATATAATATTGGTCATTTTCTTCAGTAGAATAATGTATGAGCTAAAGTTAGAGCAGAGCTGGTTAACACAAAGTGCATAGTGCACAGACAGACCTGCTGGTATCTTAAGGGTTAATCTCTACTCTATAATATCACTTCTTTTCATTTGGAGCTGCCTGGCTACTTTTATCATAATTTACACAGAGGATTAGTTAATGTCAAATTGAGGTATCACCTAGTCCAGAGATGTTAGTTACTGATCCAGCCATCTTATTAAACAACTCTGAATGCACTATAATAGATTAAAATGACACCCATTTGATGTGACCCTGGTTAAGTTTAAAATGACCTTCTCCTGTGTATACCAACTGCCCTCACATAATTTGTTCAACATCATTCACCCTTGTTCCAAAATTGTTTTGGGCATAAAACCATTAAAGGCCATAAGATCAGCTTTTACACTTTTCCAAAATGCTGACCCACCTGGAGATAACATATATATAACATGTACATGGTTCATTGAATCAGCTTTGGGTATGGCTGCAACATCCAGGAAATTATTCAGTAAGTAACGCTGGAATGTCCTATACTTTCAGCAGATTTTCAATTGCATAACTTGTACAAGATACATATTTTATGAAATGACATTGACCATCGTCAAGGAACAAGTGAAGCAAAAGAAGAAACTTCCATTTATGCTCACAGTTGACAGAAAGGTTTGAAAAAGAAGATACAACTGGAAGATATTGAGTGTAAACTAAAATAATGCTCTGTACCCCTAGTGCATAAGCTAACAATCTGTGTACTATTTAATCAGTTTGTACAGTAATCCCTTCATCGCATGTACATCAGAATCTATGCAATAGAAGAAGGCCATTAAACCCATCATGTCTGGTGGATCTCTGAAACAGCAATATCCCATTTACTTTCTCTTTCCATGTGCTTGTGTAGTTTAATGTACCTGCAGCTGATTTAATTAGCTCATATAGTAATTCTATAGCACGGCTTGAATACTACACCATGGATGGCAGTCTGATCAGCTTGCAAATTGATTTCAGTACCCTCTCCAGTACTTGGAGGATTATACAGTTATACTCTACTATTCCTACTATAACTTTTCTCAAAGCAACTTTTTGACATTCATGAAAAAAAGTCAGATCCAAATCCAAAACAAATCTAGTAATGCTTGAATTGGCCTTTTTAAAAAAAAATATTAGATGAGCATATGATTTGACTATTCCTTGGAAAAGACAGGCTGTATGACTTCATTACATTCCAGTTTTCTTGATCATAAATGAATACACAAAATCCAAGACTTTGAAAATAAAGTTCATCATAAAAGTTCTGCGGTCAACTTCAATCAATTTTCGGGCAAATAAATGTCAAATTGGATTGAATGGAACAAAATCTGCTGGAGAATCAAATATGCCACCATTCTATAGAACAATGTTTTAGGACTTAAATCCACTGCACAACACAACAATAGGGTAAAATTTGTAGGATACCTACCTACGTTCCTACCTAAATCTTTTTGTAAGAATGCATTCAGAAACATAAGTAGGTGGTACCCCTCTTTGGTAAGTGGTTTATGCCATAGGGTGTTATTTTTTGCCCTGAGGTGATCAATCCTCCATTGGTCGCTGTGTTTATTTTGCTGAAAATTAGTTTCCAAAGGTTTATTTACTTTGGATGCCATATAAAACCATCTCTTAGGCTAAGGAACTAACCTTTGCCAATCAGCTTCATGCCTATATTACACACTGCAGCACTTCATACCTTAATTACCCTGTGAGGTAAAATTTGTAGTGTTTCTTAACTAATTCCTTGCTCTAATTGAGCCAGGAATGCCTTAATTAACATCCGCAAATTAAATATCCCTGGCATAAAATATAAGCTTCCTTTGTATTCATCATTGAACTACTGTTCCACTGGTTTTCTGTGTTCTTACTTTTTTTTTAGCTCAGTCAGACTTTCAAATTCAGAAATGTAAACAGGAATTTCTCTACACAATGTTTACGCTTCTTACATGGAGACCAGCCAGCACTGCTACACCTCAGGATATCAGCAATGAAGGTTTAAGCTACATGCTGCTAGCAGTTTTGGGACATTCTCTCGACGTGAAAGGCACTCTACAAAAGTAATGTTGTTGTTGTTTGTTTTGGATTAGTCAGATGTCTGACAATGCAGAACTATCATCATGCTTAAGAACATTAAAATGAGACTGAATGTTCCATATGCTATTTCATATTTTTTAAAATCCTGTATCTGGAATGGAGTGTGAACTCCTTCTGGAGTGATTCTCTCCTTCCAGGGAGTATTAAGTGTATGTTGGCAAGAGCCAAGGCTTGGGACCCCAGAGTGTGAGTTGAGAAACTGCTGGAGTTTAACCAGCTGAAACCACTTAGCTTGCCAATCAGAGCACTGTCTGACAAGTTCCAGCTAAGACCACACTACCTGTTAAGGCTTTGGCTTGGAGGATTAACAGGAACCTTTTGGGAAGATACCATGCTCGCAGCTCTGACAGTTGCCTAGTACAATCAACAACTGTGTTTTCTGTAACTCAGGCAGTGAGCAGCCTTTAATATCAGCAAGTGGTAATTATTCAACAAACAAATTTGCAGTATTCCTTGTCTTAATTAGTCCATTGCATGCATTAAGGGACAACACACATTTTACCCCTATATTTCTGAATTTAAGAGCTGGATTGAATTAAAATTGACCTAGAAATAACAGAGTAAAGCACTGTATCAGTACAGTAGTTCTATGATCAATAGAAAGGAAGCTCCTGCAGTGCCGATGTTTTCTTTTGAGAAACACACAGCACAGCTAATTGTAGCCTTGATTTATACTATAAATGTAAATACAATGTAGCTCTCATTGTCTGATATGTCTTACCCTGGACACATACTAATTGTTAATTATTAGGGACTAACTAACTCACTGAAGCGAGGTGCCTGATTGACATCAGAATGTATGTGTACGGGCTGGTGCCTCAAATGCAGTCATTTACTACACAAATCAGCCTGGTGATAGAGTGTCTTTAAATTAAGTTACAACCGTGCAGTTATTGGACAGGGAGTAATTGATAAAACCATTAGTAACACTTGTAGAGATAAAAGCCAGCAAAATCATGCAGCCATAATTATTCCTAATGGATACATGCAGTAAATTGTGGCAGAAAAATTCTTGCATTATCTTTCAATCAATTCTGACAGTCCTAGAAGATTATCGTTGACTTAAACTGCTCTGAGATGCGAAACAAATGACCATTCTGGATTTGTGTCCCATTTGTTCTCCTTTCTATTGAACCAGTTACTTGATTTCCATTGTATTGTAGGGCATTTTGAAGGCAAAGAAAAAGTTACCTTTTATTGCTACATTATCATATTTTAGAGGCATACACCACCAAGTCTTTTGGCAAATCTTTTGTGGTGCTTGTTTGAATATACACAACACAAAGCATTAATCTGTCACTTTTGCAAGCTATCGTTGTAAACAAAGAGCAATCCTCTCTCCCCAAGAAAACCCTTGACAAACATTTTCACAAAGATCGGCCTGAAAATTCTGAAATAAGATGAAATGTTCTGTTTCAGTATTTTTCTGCTTGTTTTTCCATGAACCTGCAAAGAATGGAAAGGTTTTTTTTTCCATTTTGAGCATTGCACAAAGCATGTCTTCATAAAGAGACAGCCTGGTTTCTCATACATGTCAACGAAAACCAGCACCAAACAGAAATCTAAATAACTAAAGAGTATTATTCACTGTTACACTCCCTGCAACAAACTGAATCTCATTGGATATTCATTTTTATCCTGGCTGGTGGTTATGTAGGTATTGTTGCAAGTCTCTTATTGGTTGTGTGTTAATAAAAGACTTGAGGAAGAGCGCAATTACATTATATTTATTGATCAAAGAAGGTGAATAAATGTCAACCTGACTCAGTTGTTAGCACTCATTCCTGTGAATCAGAAGGCTGTGGGTTCAAGCTCCGTCTCTTAGGCTCAGCTGTCAGCCATGCCATGACCCGTTCTGCCTTCCCCCATTTCCGTAATATCTCCTGGTTCCACCACTGCTTTTCCGCTCAGGATGCCAAGACGCTCATTCACACATTTGTTACAACTAGGCTTGGCTGTGCCAGCTCCCTGCTTGTTGGCCTTGTTAACTCCACAAGCTTTGGATCATTCAGAACTCTGTTGCTTGTTTCCTCTCCTGCCCCAGGTTCTGTGACCCATCAGCCCCACCCTTGCTGAGCTCCACTCCAAAATCCTCACCCCCAACTTCAAAGCCCTCCACAGCCTTCCTCCTTCCTACACCTCTGACTTGCTGTTGTGATATCGACCTCTCCACTCCCTCCGCTCAGCATGCTCCAGCTTTCTCCACGGTCCCCACCTGTCTTATCCCACCATCAGCAATCGGGCCTTCAGCTTCTCTAGCCCCAACTTTGCGAACCATCCCACATTCCCTTCGCCTTGCTCCCTCCCATCTCAACACCGTCCATTTCGACCATGCCTTTGGTCATCCTCCTATCCCTTCCCTCCCTGCCTTCTACCCCACCTGATCCCAAATCCTTGCTTGGGACCAAATCCCAGACTGTCCAGTGCCTAGGGGCATCTTCCTGACTTGAGAGACGATCTACAAATGTAAGTTGTTGTTGATTTTGTCATTGAGGCAGCTTTGCTTTGTTGGAGGTGGCATTCTTCAGATGAAACATTTAACCAGGCTCTTGTCTACCTGTTTTGGTGGATAATAAAGATCCTATGACGCTATCTGAAAGAGAGAGTTTCTCCAATGTCCTGGTCTACAAACCCTCTGCCAAACAATTATACAGCACCTGATGCAGACGCAATGGGCCAAATGCCTGCTTTTGCACTGTCAATTTCTATGATTCTATGATTACTTCACTCAGAGGAATGAAAAGATGTGGAATACTCTAAAAACAGAATCAATTCGGATATTTGAAAGAGAGATAGACCGATACTTAGGTAGTAAAGGTATTAAGGGTTATAGCAACATAACAATAATCCTTGCATATGGTATAGCGTAAGATTGATAACATCTAACTGGCTGCCTCCTCCTCCTCCTCCCCCCATGTCGCCTAGCATCCCAACCCACCGATGCCCTTTTCAATATCCTCTCCTCCTACCATAGCCCACACCCTACACTCCTTTGCCCCCATCTCTCACTCCTTCTCTGCCCACTGCTGGCTGATACAATCAACCAGTGCTTCTCCTCAGCTTCTGTCCCACTTTCCCTTCTGTCATCACTCCTCTGCTTAAAAAGAACCACCCTTGATCCCTCCAACCTCACAAACATCAGACCCATCTCAAGCCTGCCCTTTTTCGACAAAGATTTGGAAATCAACCTAGCTCACACCTCCTTTCTCCACTCCTTACTTGAACCCCTCCCCTACAGTCATATTTTTTACCTGCCCACAACACCAAGATAGCACTCATCAAAATAACAAACAACGTCCTCTCTCTCTATGATATTCAGCTAAGTTGAGCCCACTGTGATTTTTTTTACCTTTTTGAGTACAGTAGTATCTATTAGTGTACTGTAACAATTCCACAGAGCAGTATTTCTATAGTATTTTTATAGTTTTACTCCTGTAGTTTAGTAGTTATGAATGATCTGGGTAATAACACGTGCTAAAGAGCCAACTAAAAAATAATAGAAATATCTTTGATAAGAGCAGTATCACATGTGGGGGAAGCAATATACCTAAGATATTAATAATAATCTTTGCATTTGATATAGTCCCTTATCAAGTCTTTGAGATGCCTCAAAGCGCTTCAGAGAATATGCTGTAAAGTGAATTGACTGTATATTTTGTAGGCGATCCACATACAACAACAACAACAATAATTTACATTTATAGAGCGCCTTTCACGTCGGGAGGACGTCCCAAGGCGCTGAACAAGAGGTGTGTGACCCGAGCTGGGAGGGGAGTGTTTGGGAAGGGGTGAAACACGAAGGGGAGGTAAAAGAGTTCGGGGTGGAACAAAAGGCACGATCGAAGAGGAAAGTCTTCAAACCGGCCTTGAAAGAGGAAAGGGAAGAGGCGAAACGGAGGGATTGAGGGATGGCATTCCATAAGGTGGGAGCGGAGAAACATAAACAACAAGCAGCACAATAAAGTATACTGTGATCCAAGCAGCGAGAAAACCGAGGCTAAGCTGCAGTGAATCTCAACTACCAAATCACTGAGATGCATTGTTTGCACTACCAGGATCAGCTTGGTATTTAGGTGTATAATCCCTCCCAGCAGATCAGCAGAGAGTGCAAATAAATAATATTTGAAAACTGAATTTGGAAGCATATCTTTAATTCCAGAATGCAGGAACATTTATTTTTCCAAGCACTTCATTGTTAGAGCAATAGAGAAACAAAAACAAATATCCTTCTACCCGGCAGAAGCAATAAATAGCTACTGATGCATTCTCTCTTTTTCTCCCTTTATCCCTATCACTCGGCTTCATGAGTTAAACTACAATAACTCCATGTTAATCCATGCTGTTTCACAATGCTGAAAATCTGATTGTTAATTCCTACACAATATAATAATACATCAGAATATCATGAAATTGAATGTAAAAACATAAAACAAAACACCTTTTTAAAAACATAGAAAGCCTCTGCAGTAATACCTAACGAACAGTACCTTTAGAGTCACCATATATTGGAGACATCACTGTGAGGGCAATATAACATGGGCAGATGCCAAATTATGAAATTATCCACTACATGACCATGGTGACATGAATAAAAAAACAACAACAAAATTACATTTATAGAGCATTTTTTGGGAGTGCCAAAAAACAGGAAATATACAAATAGGTCTGAATCTGAAGCGATAAAAAATTGCTCAGACTTGCAAATTAATCTGAACTGAATCAGATCAAGCTACTTTGGAGTCATATTCAGGTTTTCATTCCCCAGTACTGACAGCCTAGTGTGAAACCTCATCAATAAAAACTGGGATCTTTTTCCAATTCACCGATCAGTGGTAAGCACTAATTATTCAAACAGTTTAGGCTATTCTCTCAGGATAATACAATCTCCATCTCTTGAGGAGAACTGCATCACAATAACCTAAGTGTCAATACATCCTTCCAGGGTCAGCAATCTCATGGGTAACTGTTCGAGTAATGGTAAAATATTAAAAGAGAAAACATTACATAAAAAATAATAATAATAATCCTTGCATTTGATATAATGCTTTTTCATGTCTTCCAGACATGTCAAAGTGCTTCATAGAATAAACTGTAAAGTGAATTGATCGTATATTTGTGGGAGACACGCGGTAGCCAACTGCACACAGCAGTGTCCCACAAATAGTTGTGGATTGAAATGACTGAATTATTATTATTTATTTTTGAAGGGATAATTATCAGGTGTGTGGAGTAAAGAAACTTGCCCGAGGTTTCACCTTGCCTGAAATCAAACCTACATCTCTCGCTTGCAAGGCGAGTGCTCTAATCATTAAGCTACAGGACACCACAGTAAAACTATAAAAATACTATAAAAATACTATTTTTTCCACAGACCATTTTGGTTCAAAATATCATGACCTGTTTTCTGCACTCTTTACAAACAAAGATTAACTGTAAATCATAAATCAGTTCCCAGCACGGTTGGAATTAAATATTATTGGCTGACCCCTATTTGGGATAGAGACAGTGAAGCAATTACATCTATACTCCTTTTCCTTAATAAACATAGATAAAACAATTTAAAAAACCACCAATTACATTTGTGTAACTCGTTTCACATCATGGGGCAGTCCTAAGGTGCTGGACAATTAGGTATTTGGACATCAGCAGGAGGTTGAGATCAGGGAGGGTGGAGGGCAGGGAGTGTAGGGGTACGAGGATGGCTGAAGGCACGGTCGAAGAGAAGGGTCTTGATGTATTTTTTCTTATTAAGTCTTTCCCATATACCTCTCAGATAATCTATCTATTGTCATATATCAGTGTCAGAAAATTGGAAATCTACCCTTATTCCCATTGATAATAATAATTCTTTCATTTATATAATAAATAATAATAATCCTTGCATTCAATAAAATGCTTTCCATGTCTTCTATATGTCTCAAAGCGCTTCACAGAATATACTGCAAAGTGAATTGACTGTACATTTATGGCCAAAGCGTGGCAGCGAATTGCATACAGCAGAGTCCCACTAACAGTTGTGGATTGAAATGACCAATTTATTATTTTGTTTGGAGGGATTATTATTAGGCCTGTGGAGTAAGGAAAATTGCCCATAGTTTTGCCCTACCGGGAATCAAACCCAGGTCTCTTGCTTGCAAGGCGAGTGCTTTAACCACTGAGCTACAGGACTCCACAAGCGCTTTATCACATCATTGAGACTTCTTAGCGCTTCCCAGGTTATACTGTAAAGTGGTTTTGACTGTACAGTTTGTGGGTGAAACTTGGCAGCTGATTTGTACTCAGCAAAGGCCCACAAACATCCAGGTTTGTGAACAATTTTATTTGTGGGGTATGTTAGCCAGAACACTGGGTGAAACTCAAATCTCGTTTTAGGTAGTGCTATGGCATCTTTAACGTCCCCCTGAACAAGTAAACGGGACTTTGATTTAATATCTCATATTGCATGATATAGAACTTCAGGGGAAAGCATAACTTCCACAACTTACAGGTAATAACAGTGAAAAACGCTTGGTAGAAATAACAATAGATATGGTACACACAGAAATAACAGACCAAACATGCATTAGTTGCTTAGAAATAGCAATTGTATTGCAACTTATTTTGTGATGCTTTGAAAATAGGGTAGAACAACTTTCATTTTCTATAAGACCATGGCTCAGTGGGTAATTTATTACCAAACAAAGCAGGAAAACCCTAGCTTCGATTTCCAATTTGTGTTGAGTTGTTGATCTTAGCTGAAGTAGCAGTAGGAATGTGACAACTCTCATTGATAAGATATTACAGTACAGAAGGTAATAGCTGTGCGGACTATCGAGTACAACTGAGATGTTCAGAAAGTGTTTACTGCAGTGGGTGATGTGTTATGTGGAAATCAACATTTCTCTTTAATGTATCATGAACCAAACATCTCCTAGTCTGAGATTTAACATTTAAAATGATACAGAATTTGGAGATCACCTAATTTAGAAGACTGCTTTCCATAGATGTTTATGAACTGTGAAAAACAGGCTTTTGTGCATTAAAACTTAATTCTGCAATCTCTCAGTTGTTAAGATCGTGAGAAGCTGTGAGTTTCTGATTTCTTCAAAGTTGACTGAATTTAAAAAAACTTGTGAAAGTTATAGATTGGTTGACACATTTCATGTCATGAGCTCAGGCTTGAATTACCAGTACCAGCTTCAGAGTGCTGGGTAGGAACAAAATACAGTACAAGGGTATCCAGTTAATCTAGCAACACAATCATGAGTAGCACTGTATGTCAAATGATTCTACTGTCTAGGCTAACTGAAATCAGCTGTTCCTTTCTTGTTCATTTATTATGTGGATACAGGATATCACAGTTATGCTTGAAAGCCTGTTTGCACTGGGTTCCTGCCCGGTGGCAGTTCAGAGAGACAGTGCAGCAGACAAAGCGTATAGAACATAGATCAACATTGTACTATCTCTGACATTTCAAATTCCTTAGCTCACTGTTGCTGTCATCTTGTAACTAGCAAAATATAGCTAAAGCTTAATCAGTCTAGACTGCAGTATCCTCCTTCACACCTCTGTGCCCTTGTTCTCTAGCTAGTCTTTCACTCACTTCCTGAGTGCAGAAAACCAAAGTGTATCTGAAGATTATTTTTCTATCAAATAATTTTGGTACAGATATGAAAAGTCGAAGCTTTGAAAATGATGTGGACTTAAAGTGACAAGCAATTGACTCTTGTGCAAGCCTTGTGCATGCCTTCATGATTCACTTTATGCTTGTGTCTCCAGGCCGACTCTATCCTTTGAGAACTCCGGTTCTCCTTACATTTAACATCCAACATTTAACATCCACTTTCATGTCCATTTACAATCTCAGCTTCTTATTCACCTATATAAACATTAGGCCCCATCGAATCATTCCCTCTATACTTCCCCTCATTGTAATCTTTCCACTTATCATCAATTGAGCTAGTTTTGGGATTCATTAACCTTTGACATGTGGGTTGATAGGGGGTCAGCAGGTCAGAGAGGTAAGAGGGGGCAAGGCCGTGGAGGGTCTTGAAAGTGAGGGCAAGGTTCTTGAATTCGATCCGCTGAGGAATGGGGAGGGTAGAGCTGGCAAGGGTGGGGGTGATGGGATTGCAGAGCCCGGTGCGGGAGAGGACACGAGCTGCAGAGTTTGGGATAATTTGCAGTTTGTGGAGGGAAGAGTTGGGGAGGCTGATAAGAAGGAAGTTGCCATAGTTGAGCCTAGAGATGATAAATGCGTGTGTAAAGGTTTCAGCTGCCTGAGAGGTGAGGCAGTGACGGTTACTGGTGATATTGCAGAGGTGGTGGAAGGCGGTGCTGGTCATGGCATGGATTTGGGGGAGAAAGGACTGCTCAGGGTCAAACAAGACACCCAAGTTCCTGACTGGCTTGGTAAGGTGGAGTGTGAATCCATGGATGCTGATGCTACCGGTGCCTGAGGTGCAGAGGGTATTATCCACTTACTTTATTTACATTATACATGGAGTGAAGATTAAGGATGGTTTTACTCTGTTTTGTGTTTGTGCTATTCAGTGGTGGGGTGGGTGTGGGGGAAAAAGGAATGTCAAAGAGGATGCTTACAACCAGTGAATCTATCTAAGTTGTTGCTGCTGCTTTGCCTACATCTTGAGTAAAGAACTCAATAACTGGAAATAATCACTACAAGTGATATAATCTGTGGCTGATTATAAGGAAATCTTCATAGTGGCTGATATAATACAAATTTGTAATAATAATAATAATCCTTGCATTTGATATTTGCCTTATCACATCTTTGAAACATTTCAAAGCGCTTTGCAGAATATACTGTGAAGTTAATTGTGTATATTTTGTGAGCGAAATATGGCAGATGGTTGCACACAACAGTGTCCCACAAATAATCTTGGATTGAGTGACCAGTTTATTACTATTGTTTGAAGCAGTTCTTACCCCAGAAAAATCAACTAACAACTGGGGTTCCTACTTGCTGCTAGGTAAACTGAGGAGCATGGAGTGGGAAACTTGCCTAAAAGTTTGCTCTGCTGGGGATCAAACCCAAATCTCTCGCTTTGAGGCGAGCACTCTAACCATTGAGCTGCAGAACTACACATGATGCCACAGTGGGATTCCTTTGTACATTTGTAGATGTAAGGATTGCTTTATACACTTGTGCACACATTATTATAAATCTGCAGTGGGATTTCTTTATGCATTGTTGCATATTACGTGGGCAAAAAAGGTTATGTGGGATGGGTTCATATGACATAGCTCATTCCCTTCCCTTCTATATATAGTGGGAATTTGGAAACTGGTGCATATTATAATAAAGACTAGGACTCTTATATATATACACTGGTGCATTTTATAAATCTAGAGTGGGAATAAGCTTGTAAAATTACATAATACACGCCACAGCCACTTTAGTGTTTGTAGCCATCATTATTTTAGTTAAGAAAAAAGTGTAGATTCAAATAAGAGATGTGGTAAAACTAATTCTCTTTCCTAAAGGAGCACTTAAAACTGTGAATGAACTAGACATAATGTTTTAGCAAGATGCTCATCGTTTTAATGAGCTACACAGCTCTGAATGACTGAAGGCGCTACCATTTGCAGTAGCACTCTTAATCAAACTATTCAACTGTTAAATGTTTCCAAACAAAACTAGCAGCATTAACACAATGTGTGGGGGCATGAAGGCCCGATTTGCTTCATTGTCACCAAAACAATCTTCAAACATTATAGTGTAAAACATTAACAGGTCATTTACAATGTGCATTAAAGGATTTAGGTACTGAAGATGTGGAAAGATAAAACAAAACAGGATGTTAATGACCATTAAATATTTATTTGACTTGGTAGAATTCAGTTAGATGAAATGCCAATTTATCTGAATGATATCTGCTGGCTATGAAATTATTTCAGGATTTTTATTTGTACATGCTCCATTTCCAATTTACACAGCTTATTTAATTGTTTAATGCATTGTTAACACAGAGAGTAAAACATATTTGAGGAAAACGAGGTCTTAGGCTCACCAATCCAAACAACTGTTGCATTTCACATCCATTGCTCAGACTAATAGATAATATATAACGTCCTTAAAAAACCTCTCCATCCAAACATGCCCCAGTCCTGATGAAGGGTTGTAGACCCGAGACATTGACTCTTTTTCCTTTCTCCATGGATGCTGCCTGACCTGCTGAGTTTCCCCAGCAACTTCTGTTTTTTGTTTCAGATTCCCAGCGTCTGTAGTATTTTGTATTTTGTTAAATAGATAATATCTCTTGGGCACACTTTTTGCTAGTACTGTACTGTACTACTTTCTTAAAAGTTATTTTGTATTGTTAATTGTATATTTAAACATCTGAATATGATTCATAGACTTTCTTCAATTACAGGTTACATAATTTAATCCCACATATCTAGTCATGTAAGAGGCGGTTGGGGTCAAAGGAGGATGATCGAAAGCACAGTCAAAAAGGAGTGCCTTGAGGTGGGTCTTGAAGGAGCTAAGGGATGGGGCGAGGTAGAGGGAATGTGGAAGGAGTTCCAGAGGGTAAGGGTAGGATGGCTGATGGACCAGCCATTAATGGCAGTGTGAAGCAGGTCGAAGCCCACTGAGTGGAGGGAACGGACAGATTGGTAGGGGTTTAGGAGGTTGCAGAGGTAGGGGGAGCAAGGCCATCGAGGGCTTTGAAGGTGAAGACCAGGATCTTGAACTGTATCTTCAGTGTGATGCAAAGCCAGTGTAGTCGGGTGAGGGTGGGGGTGACAGGGTCATAGAGCCTGGTATGGGAGAGGACATGGGCTGCAGTGTTCTGAATGATCTGCAGACTGTGGAGGGAGGAGTTAGGGAGGCCGACAAGCAGGGAGTTTGCTTAGTCAAGCCTGGATGTTATGAATGCATATATGAGAGTTTTGGTGGCTGGCCGGATGAGTCAGTGGCAGAATTGAGCAATGTTGTGGAGGTGGGCGAAGGCAGAGCAGGTCATGGCATGACTGTGGGGTAGGTTATTTGAGGGTCGAGCAAGGTGCCAAAGTTCCGGACTGGCTTTTCACAGATAGTGTTGACCGCTTGCCACATAGGTATAAACCCTGAAAAACTACAAAATAACAAAAAATAGATACAAAATTACATCCTAAAAGCTAGAATCAAGTGTTACAGTTCTTCTCACTGATTTAATAAGTGTGGTTTCTGATTAAGCCACATCTCAGTATTAAACCCTTGTATTCCTTTCCAAACAATCCTACTGCCAAGTTTGGGTCAGTGTTTGAGTCTGTTTTAGAAATTTGCGATCGACTACTTAATTGATTCATATGCATCTGGTGTTTAGCCTGCTGAAATATTTATGCAGGGAGCAATCCTCAGCTATGCAATAAAACAATGATATGAAAAACCCAAATCAGCCAGTGAACGCTGATTTAATACGAGGCTCACGTACAAAGTTAATTGTGCATCACAAGCTTTTATTGATAAAATGCCCCAAATAGCAGTCCAGTCAAACCTGTTAAACCAACCACCTCTATTGAACAACCACACAACCATATGCTGGCAAAACACTCCGGAACAGTCCCATCCAATTTTCCATAATAAACACATTTTTAACATAAACCAGTGGCCACTCTTTTTTGATCTGTCCATGTACACAGAACTTTTACAGCGCCAGATCTAAATGAATTTAGGTGTACTTATTGGTAATGTATTACCAATTTCTATTGGCCAATGTGTAGACTCTGGTGCATTGACAAGTGCCTTTGGGACGTCCTCCTGATTTGAAAGGCGTTCGATAAATCTCATTTTGTTGTTGCCATGCTGGACAGCCCACATGACTCCCACAAATTCCCACCTCACCAGTGAGGCAGTGTTAGTAAATGTGCTTGGAGTCTAGTGAGAGTCTGTCTACACATGGCACTAAGGAAATCTTTGGCCTGTGGATTTTTTTAAAAATTGGACCTGGTAAACAAATGAACAAACGTTTACTAAAAGACTACCTTTACATAAAAGCCACTTTGATCCAGTCCCCTGAGTGGTTGGTGGAAACAGTTGTGGTTGTATTTGTATATTGCAGTAAAACCTACTTAGCCTTGTAACTGACATAATTAAAGCAAAGCAATAACATATTTATGTTTTATTTAGTTATTAAATTTCAGATCATACCTGAAGATTTTCTGCTTTGACTATGCTGATGGTCACCTTCCCTTTCTCCCCAGCTCAGTGTTAAACTATGCCATTTTTCAGTGCTCCAAGACACCACTTTGTGTGAAGGGTGCTATTGTATATAAATGTAAATTGTTATTGTACTATAACAGATTCTACACCCAAGCCTTGTCATATACTATACAGTGCTGATCTAATACACATTGGTTACCAATTTCCTGCTCATATCTGACCTTGGCAGCTTTTGAACTCCATGTATCGGAACAAAATCCATATCGCTTCCTAGTTCAAGAAGAAAGGCATCAACAATAGGAAAAGTCTCATATGCTGAAATAATTATTCAAATTAGCATTTTAGTTAAAATCTAGATCCATTCATTTTGCTTTAGAAATTTTATTTAGAGTTCAGAAAAGGATGCTAGAAAGATAGTCAAGGAGTTCCAGATGTGAACTTTCTATTGTCACTGAGTGAAAGATCACACAATTTGATTTTCTGATGATCAATAACAAAAAATTATTATTACGAATTTTATCAGCCAGCATGTACCCATTGGAACTTACTCAAGTCTTCTGCATGCTCCAGTAACTCCATCTCTCAACACATTGCTTTCAAGATCCTCACTCTCATTCTTTTCATGCTCCAGCACCTCCCTATCTCTGTGATTTTCTTCCACCTTACTCTTATGCTCATCTGCTCTGCATGGCAACTTAAACCCGCTGTCCTTCCATCAAACCATCCGTGGATTTGTTTTCAAAATCACACCTCAAACTTCTGTAACTCTCTTCCACTGCACTTACATCTCACTTCCTCTGAATATGTCCTTCAATTCTGTCTAAAAAACTACCTCTTTAAACTCATCTATGGTCACTTGAGTTTATGGCTGTTGGTATTCATACCGTGCATTATTGTGAGTTTTGTTCACAGCTGCATGTAAACACCGATAATAAGAAAAAGGACAAAGGTTTTGGATAGACTACAACATTTCAAAGTTTCTAAATCCTTAATTATAGCATGGATTTTGAAGACATTTTTCTCCATGTTCTTTTCAGGGATTTTATAGAAAGCTTAGTTCAAAGTTACGGCTGAATCCAACAATTTGCCAATATCTGGCCACATTTAAAATGCTACAGAAATTTTTAGCCCAGGTGGAATTTCTCCCACTCATTATCAAGCTAATAGCTGTAGGCAATGCAAACACATAGAATTCCCACAGATTGGATCGAACACTGCATATTGTACTTGCCAATTCATAGGATACTATTGCAACTTTTTTTGATGAGCTAATATGATATTCAATACTTAATTTGCTGCGTTCTGCAGGTTGAATATGTAATGACAGCACAGGCTTCATTCTTGTCGGGGGTGGGTGAGTGCGTGGGAGAGAGTTGAAGGGGTTATGCCCTATGGAGCAACTTAGTTATTGATGAGGTAATTGATTCCTTATGGTCTCAATCAGATTTATCAATGATGTGTCCATGATCATCCAAATTTGCAAGCTTCATGTTATATACTTGTTCCTGATTTGATTTGCATTATGTTTGGACTGATTTTATTGAACTAAAATATTTTCACTGACACTTGTAAGGGAATTATTTATTATCATTATTATTGTAGAATAGCAAGTAATATTTAATAGCCAAGTAGCGACTGTTATTACAAACCACTCTAATGTCAAGATAACCCCTCTTTATAAGTGAGATCTGCTATTAATGCCTGCATTAATACAGTGCCCAAACATTTTACCTGTAGTTTGTACAATGCAGAGTGAATGATTGGTATCATTAGAATAGACATGCAGTATATTGAATAAAAGTGACGTGCGCAAATGAGATACTTAACTCAATTACTGTTTGTTTAATAAATTATTCTGATATTACTTAATATATTTGTACAGATATCTGATATTGATGAGATTTGGCAATGTTATTAATGAGGAAGTGAATCAAGATATGGAAGGATTTTTCTTCAGATAACATGAAATCAGCTCAGATTTCCATAGATTTCAACAAAAAAAACAGAGTGGAATGTATCAGAATGCTTAGCTGACTCCCACTGAAGTTGCCAATAATTAGAGAAATGTGCCTGCAAGGCAATATGAGTTTGAATGATGACTATGAGTTTAATTTTCTAGCCTTTGTGTTGTGAATGTAATACTCTGCAGAAAATACTCTAGATCATCCTCCTTTATAGCAACTGCAACACTACTATTTCTGGATGAAGAATTTAACCCTCAGTCCTTCAGATAAAGCAGGCAAAACCCTTTACTATATACGATCCTGTTCTATGCTCCCACTCATTCTCTCTACCGAGACCAACTCTACCATGAAGACTATACAGTACAAAAGATATTAGCAGTAAAACAAGCTGTGCTGATTGGTATAAATTAAAAGATCATTTGTTAGATATTGAATTTTTATAATACTGCGAGCACCAAATGGATGCAATTAGGATAAAATGGGCCCCTGCAGCTTGCACAATTAAGGGGTTAATACACGATGAATTCATAACGACTTTTTTCATTAATTATAAAGACATTTAGAAAATATTCCTCAAACAGATGGTCACCAATACAAGCAAATAGTTCAAACTATCAAGTTTTCAATTATTGAATCCTTCCTGAATTGCTGCACCGTTAACCAATCTTACACGTGGGTGATACCAGTCCTGCAACTAGAATGACAGGTTACAAAACATTTAAATATTATATATATAAATAAATATTTTATATGGCTTCTGGATAAATATTAACTGTTATTAAATAGGAATGTGGGTAATTGCATTAAAAATTATTATATCACAATTTTTTTTTACCTTATTGCAGCATTCTGTATTATTATTATTCATTTTTAAAGAAAACAACTCGTAGCTGGATTTAGGATAGTTGTTAATGTGAACATTTATATGATAACAACTGGTTTACTGGTAGAGGTAGAGATTTACTAGTCTCTTATTATGCGGGGTTGATAGCCAAACATCTGCACTAACTTTGTATACCTACACAATGCCAAACCTGGGTCTGAATTGAGATCATCCATTGCAAACTGAGGTTGTCTGAAACAATGACTGTCCAGTGCCTTGGGATGTCCTCCTGATTTGAAAGGCGCTATACAAGTAATTTTGTTGTTGTTGTTTGCATTTATCAATTATGCAGCTGAGTTTCTTCTAAGAAACTCTATTGTTCTCCTGCGTCACTGTAGTGGGAAGCAGATTTATATTTTCCAGTCTATTTGCCTGTTTAGAATCGTTTGCTGACTGGTTATTACCTGCACAGAACTCTTTAGGCCCATCACCCCAGCCCTTGCCAAGCTCCTCTGGCTCCTTATTACAGAACAGTTCAATGTCAAGATCCTCACACTTGCGTACAAATAACTTAATGTCCTGGCACCACCCTATTCTATAACCTCCTCACTCCCCACTCCACTGCCTCTGCTCAAGTGTCCCCAGTCTCCTGCACAGCTCTCGTCCCTCCACTTCGGATTGGTGGCAGTGCTTTCAGCCACTACTCCCCGCAACTAAGGAACTGACTTCCTCAATCACTCTGCATTGCCTTCTCATTCCCCATTTTCAGATCAAATCTAACAACCTTCTTCTTCAACTGTGGCTAAGGTAATTTCTCAGTCACCCTATCTCAGCACCAAATTCTGCCACTGTTAAGTGTTCTGAAACTCTACCAAGCATGAAGGTTTCTTTATAAATGCAAGTTATTGTTATATATTAAGAACACAGATTTGGCAACTTCTGTAATCAGCCATAAACAATCCTGAGACTAATTAGGATATTTTCATATTGCAGAACTATGTCCTAGTACAAGCATAGATCAAATCATGTGATAGGTTCAAATGTAAAGATTAAAGTAGGTTTGGAACAAGTGCACTGTTAATGAATGTTGACGTTTGGCTTTTAACGGGGAGTTAGACATATATCTCAGAAAGAGAAATACAGAAGACCATGGGGAAAGGCAAGATAAAGGGAATTAAACAACTCTTTCAGAAATACAATCCTGGCACAGTGGCTATAAAGCCTTTTCTGTGATGTACATTTCTATGTTTCCATAACACAACCTACTATTATACTGTAATATATCTTTGGAAAACTGTGTGCATTAGCTCACATTTAAACTCTGTCATTCTACTAGCAGATGGAATTTAAACCTGGAGTATCAGAGTGGAGTCAATTTCATAGCCCATTCAACATTAAGGCAAATGGACCTGGATGCGTTTCCTCCCACCTCCTCCACTCCCAGTATTGTACGAACCCTGTTTTATTGTCAAGGTACATGAAACATTGAAGTTCAATGAAGAAAGTCTGTTGGTTATTTAATATCATTCTTTTAGAATACAAACTTTACCATCTTCCCATTAAAGCTGTTTCTTTGATGAGTCCCATGTCTTGGCCTCAGCCACGTTCCTGGCAACCTAATCCAACTGCTGATTACCTTCTGTATGAAAAAATACTTCCTGGTGTTTGCCCTAGACCTGCCTTGCATACTGTAAGTCTATAGTTCTTATGTTGGTGCATCTGAAAGAATTGCTCTGTTTGATACAGTGTGCAAACATTCTGCTTCTGGATTGTTAAAAGATTGTCACTGGTGCTGGATTGTCAAAACCTATTACCAACATTTGGAAAATCTAAATTATATTGCCGCAGTAAAGCACACAGATTATGTGTTGAGCAATATGGATTAATGTGGCAATCTATGAGTAGGATCAATCACACCAGACAGTGGTTCCGCTTGTATCATGGCAAATGCAGTTGGGTGCATAGATTTACTGAAGAACTATAGCTAAAAGCCACTTGAAAGATACTAATGCTATTGTGACACTTGAATATGTGGTGCCCATTCTCTCAGAATAACATTACTGCCCTCCTTGCACACCATTTAAACGGGAGATTCCACAGAGTTTACACTATGAATGGATTCACTGATAGTCAACCATTAAAAACTGCAGTGGAATGATTCCATTTTTCCTTAAACAAAAAGAGGCCATTTAAAGCTACCATGGACTCTTTTTATTGAGCTCTTCACTATCACAATATCTTTCATATAATGACAGCATATTGCACCCAATTTTCCCTTTCATCTTCTGATAAAGAGATCTGCATTCGAAGATCAAAGGAAGCATCCCGCTCCAGCCTGTGTAGTGCTGCAAATGAGAGCTATTTGTATGCATTACAGTATGAAAGGTTAAAGGTACAACAACACAGAGTCCAGCTTCTGTGCCTGTTCCCTAATCTCCCCTTCATGTGCCTTTATTATAGATATGTGCCCAATGCAACTCACTTACTAGTGCCAGCCAGAATATAGAGCTTGCACTCTGCCACACAGTGCATGTTTATGAGTATGCACTTTGGTGATTTAAGTTTCCAAGGAAACTAAATTAGTAACCAGATTTCTATTCACTCAATGCTGTATGTCCATAAAGCTGTACACATGGTGGGGGGAGGGGGAAGAGGGGAGGGAAGAATCAGGAACTGGCATTGCAGCACTCCAGCATCAAGTCCTATGAGAACTAGAATCAGTGAGGGGTGGCTATTCGGGAAATTGGTAAATTTCATGAATGTTTCCCAAATGCTCCCGTGAAGGTCTTTTAAAAGAAATACACAGGTGGTGACGCCCAGGACAAGAAGGGGATCATACTCCAACCCCCCCACCACCAATCTACCTGCAAAGTGAATCAATCGACTGAATTAAGCTCATCTTTTGGTCAGTCATATATTAGCACTATAGGCCTCTGTGGGGAGCCTGGAGGTGAGGAATGCTGGTGCCACCAAGATACTGGTGAGTACACTAGCAATCCTCCACTGTTTGCCTGACAAACAGCCCTCTTCCCAAGCCCAGCGAGCCAGAGTCCACAGCAGTGGTGCCAGGTTGGGGTGGTGGGTGGGGGGGGTGAGGGGAACGACAGTACTTTTGTACGTTCATTTATGCTTTTTGACACTGCCCAAATTTAAATATTGGGCACGTTTCCTTACTCCACATGCTTCTGTTTACGTAGCATTAAGTATAATCCCGGTTGTTAGTCGATTGGTGAATTGCTTTTAAGGGGATAATAGTCCCTCAAAATAAAAAAAATTTGGTCAATGATTGTTTGTGGGATACTGTTGTGCATAATTGGCTGCCACGGTTCGCCCACAAATATAGTCAATTCACTTCACAGTACATTCTGTGAAGTGCTTTGAGACACCTAGAAGATATGACAAGTGCTATATCAAATGCAAGCATTATTATTATTATTATCTGTTCCATTACCTCGTCCCAAAAAGCCATAATTCATGTGCAAGCCTTTTACGATTAATCACTCTAAATATATAACCACAGGGCGCATTCACAGCCCCGTCCATCCCTATCATCACCAACAAGAATCCATTCTAGCTCCAGCAGGGGTTGTTGGCTAGTAACTGCTTTTCAAATGACTGATTTTCCTCTCCCTAGCCTTGAGCACTGAATTCAATTGTAACAGTCCTACTGTTAGCCATCTGAGATAATTTCACTCAGACCAAATGGAGGTTTGAAGCTGAATTCTTCCCAAATCTGTGTAACTCAACTATCACTGGATAAAATCACTGAGCCATTGGATAATTTTATTTTAGAAATAGAAGCATATTTAAGCTTTTTCTCTATTCTCTTTCTGTATCTATCACATGCTCTCATGAACCAACAACAGCAAAAGTGCTATACTTTCAGCAAACTGCATTTTGCTCGGCATTCTGTTCTTTTCATTTTTTTTCTTCCAATAATTGGTGGGATTTGTATCTGTTTATTTTTAATATGACGTTCTCTCTCTTTTCTGGCTTCTACTAAGTACTCTTGTGCTTTTGTGATTGGTAAATCTCTTTTTAGTGTGCGTGTTTTCAAGCCTCTCTTAGCAGCTCTCACTTAATTCCCTTGCTTTCTCTTTTTGTTAATCTCCTCAGCAATTCTCCTTCAGCAGTGTATTTCGAAACATGATACCAAGGTGTAGCTGAAATCCAAATATATGATCATGGAGAGACTAAAACCAGTGAGCTAGTCAATGCCATGCACATCAGCATCTAGTCCCTCTTATTTACCTGTTTCTATGCTATACTTTATTGAAAGTATTATTCTTCAACAAATTTCTACTGGTGGAAAAGATGTGAAACAGATTTTGAACATTGTCTAAATGAAGGAGCAGGTGCCCTCTTTCACCAGGGTAGAATGGAGCTTGCATCAGTGGACCCCACTGCTTTTCAGTATATTGCACATCTTATTATAATGTGTACTTTGGCTGCATCCCAAATAACATGCTCTAAGAAAGATCCGTTCTATTAGAAATGAAATCTATGTTGCACTTTGTTAATTGCATAGAGATGAAAAAAGCACTAAATATGACTTATAAGTTATATTTAAACAACTGTTTGGAACTGTACATTTTACATTGCAGTTGACAGCACCACTTACATTAACAGCAGACAATAGCAAAGCTTTCCTTTGAACTCAGCCAGTACCCAAAGCACACCACGAGTCGCCAAAGATTTATCTCATGCCAATCTTTACGATTAAGTAAGCAGAGTAATTATCTCCAGGGAGAGTGTGCACATTCCATGATAGGCACAGGGAAATTTCCAATGTGGCATACATATGTGGAACTCTCAATTTGCATACTCTTATGCATTGTGATGGTTTTCAATATGTGCCAGACACCTGGTTGACCAAATGAAACTTAGACAAAGGGGGTTATGATGAAATTGTTCCTGGTATTAGTTGAACAAAGACGTAGAGGGCAGAGGTACAGGGAACAATTATAGGCTGGTAATCAAATCAAAAGATTTAGATGACATCATAAACCACAAGAGCAAAACTCGATGGTTTATAACCTATCATGTGAACCCCAAAATTAGATTACTGACTTAAAGTCACTCCAGGCAATCTGTCATGCTTGTTGTTTATAATGAGAAGTTTAATACTTGGCTTTATTCAGTTTCAGGTCCATTTTGTTTTGCTAGCAGAGTAAATACTGGCAGTCAGGGTACTTAGCATCACTGATTACAATCATTTTGGACAAACAAATACTATAACATCTCTGGGGCATAAAATAGGATGATTCACAACAGATTCAATGTGACAATGAATCCGTTTTGAAATACAATCTTTTTCACCTAATGGCAGCACGATTATCTCCAGAATACTTCTTAGATTAATAAGAAACCTTGTGCCTGGTATATATCGTGCAACATAGTTTTGTTGCTCAGTGGTTAAAGCCTTGGCAAGCGAGAGGCCTGGGTTCAATTCCAGGCAAGTCAGGGCAAAATACTGGGCAAGTTACCTTACTCTACATGCCTGATAATAATCCCTTGAAAAAAAATTGATCATTTGAATCCACGACTGTTTGTGGGACACTGCTTCTCACAATTGGCTGCTGCATTTGGCCCACAAATATATGGTCAATTCACGATAAAGTGTAGTCTGTGAAGTGCTTTGAGACATCTAGAAGACGTGAAAAGTGCTATATCAAATGCAAGGATTAATATTATTATGAACATTAATTTGATGTTGGTTATAAACAACGCATACACATTGCACGTGGTGCTTTTTGGTCTGTGAAATATAAATTCAGTACTGCAAATGGCATGTTTTTAAATGTTGATTAGGCAGTTAAGGAGATGCTGAAAAAACTCCTTGGCAAATCGTTTTTCGTTTATTTGCAAACATATGACACAATTATATAAATTGCATCAAAATGCACCCCACTGCGTCACTTGCATGTCAGAGTCTGCCAAGCACACTTTCATGAAGACGATGCCCCTTTTATGTTTAATTGGGATTTATATAGTGTAAATGATGGGGGGAGTGCTTTGCTAAATTCACCAGATTGTCATTCTTCATTGCTCCATCCCTTGCTAAATAGGTCAAGTTTTAGTGTTTATTCTCCGCCTTCACTTTTTTGAAGCATCAACTGCAATTGCTATTTGGATGCCTCATTTTTTTTGTACCATTCACTTATAGTGAATCCTATCAAGGACATCTTGAAACCAACATATGACTCACTAGGGGAAGATTAGACCATCAGGGTCGAATATGCAGTGATTTCTAATAGAATTTATTGAAAGTGGGAAGTATGTCATGCAAGTCACACTGACCCATGGGAACATGTTTTACTTCTGATTTCCTTATTAAGGAATCCCAGTAGAAATTGTCATTTATTATTAGACACACATACCTGGCTCAGCATTAGTTCCCAATAGCCAAGTGAACAATTTATGACCTTTTATTTGTCTCACTTTATTAGAGTTCTTGCCTATTATCAAAAGGGAGTCACAGGCTGTCTGTCTGGAGTTTACTGGCTGATCCAACTGCAACATATTGCCACTCAGTGAGATATCTGTTTGAACATTTCTTTAAAAAGGTGTCACGAATAGCAATAAGTGAAATCCCTGAAAAATCATGATTAAAATATTGCTCCATACAAATGAGAAAAACAAGGACAAAACCACATCAAAGAAATGTTGCTTTGTTTCAGAAGAGGCAAGGTGGTTTAGATTGCTTTTTGACAACTAATTATTCAGCTTGATTATAAAAATGCACAGCTCAGCTTCAAGCCACTAGAACACTGCTGAACTAGATCATATAATATTGCATGTCTTATCAAGTGGTCCTGTATCCCTTCGGGTCACAATGCATAGTTAGGTAGAATACTATAGCATTGTATCATATTGCCATAATCTTAAATCTGACACACACCATAAGAAAAATATATATTTAAAAAATCTGAAGCGTTGAGTTAAATATTTTAAAACAACAAAAAAATGAAATTGAAATAAATGTTGTGATTAACTTTGAATGGTATCCACAAGCTATTTGACCTTACCACTTACAATATGTAAGATAAGACTAAACTATGGAAAAGAATTCAACGGTTTTTAGTATTTTATGTTATTATTAATAATGGATAATAATATATGCTTTTGATATACTACCCTTCACATCAGGAGAATATTTAGTACAATTTTTGATTAACTTGTGCAAATATTGTATTTTCTCCCTTCCACACCCCCCTTCCACTGAAACAAATGAATCTGATCCAGGACTGAACTGTGTCATAACAGGAGACTCATCAAGCTGGAGCAAGTTTGGAGTTGGCAATTCCAAATGCATTTCCTTGTATTTCCTTGTATTCTTTTACATTATTAACAAGTCTTCATGCTAAGAACTTGGAAAAGTTTGCGCCTTTGAATCCTTGTCCTAATGTGATTGGCACAAATAGTAGATTAGGGCTAAGAACTAAACACAAATAAAACAGATATAGTTATAACATACATGGGGATAGGGGGAGTAAATTTGGGCACATCTGCAGCAATCCGCGAGGCTGATCTACAGAGAGAGAGAGAGACACGGAGGATGGGGGGGGGGATGATGACATGGAGGGCTGGGGGGGCTGTCTGACTGATCTACAGAGAGAGAGAGAGAAATCAATGGAGAAGGTGTGGTGGGTGACACAGAGGGCTGGTGGGGGGCTGTCTGACTAAGTGATACAGACACAGACACAGAGAGAGGGGTGGGGGGAGGGGGGAAGAGAAGGTGAAATAGAGACAAGATGAGAGAGAGAAGGGGGGTGGGGGAGGGTGGGTGGGGGGAAGAGAGGCTGAGAGAGAGAAGGGAGGGTGGGGGGAAGAGAAGGGTGAAATAAAGAGAAGGTGAGAGAAAGAAGAGGGTGGGGGCGGGGGAGTGGGGGAAGGAGAAGGTGACATAGAGAGAAGGTGAGTCGGAGAGAGATACACTTACACACAGAGAGAGAAGGATGCAGAGAAGCGACAATAAATTCATGTTATCTACCTTAATCCTAAGAGAGAAGCTTGTCGCTGGTTGATTGCAACATCGCAACTGGGTTCTTGCGCTAAACGCTAGTGTTAGTGTTAAAATCCATGGATAAGCAAGGGTTATAAGCCATGGTTAGCAAGGGTTGTCGCATTTAGCAAACCTTGGATGAGTGAGTTTTGCGGTTGAGGAGGCCACGGTTGGGGCGGGGTACCTGTATATGTCATCGATATTATAATAATATTAGCAATATGGATTTATTTCCATGTTACCACTTTCTGAATGCTAAACCTTTCACTAAAACTACTTGCTATACAAATAGTTATTGGAGGTGAGATTTCAATTCCCTCGAAAGTTTTTGTTACACATAAAGACATATGCAAACCTTTCATCCCAATCTTGTCAGGATATATTATGGCCACGGACAATCCATGGATAAATAAACATCTCCAAACTGTCCAAAACACATACACACATATACTGTATATATACTGTATATATATATATACATATGAAAAGCATACATAGGTTCATTCTCTTTACATTGGCTGGGAAATGCACATGGAAATGGGATTGTATCTATGCAGTGGGCGATGATAAGCCTCTTGCATGTGTGCACCAGCATTTTTTTTAGAGCGACAGATTGTCATATCACTACTGATACAGAGTTTGGCAGCAAATCCCTTGTCTCATGTTTCCTGTCATTTCATCAACTTTCGGATAAGTGCAGAATTTTTGAGGCAGCAACTTGATTCTGGCCCCAGAAACATATGCATACCTTAAATGGGACACAATCTAGATGTTTTTGAAGAAATCAGAAATTTCTCAATTGTGTTTTTGTTTGGTTCAGAATTCACCCCTAAACAGTCTTTTATTAAATATATTCCTGAGAACTGGCAAATTTACTTAATACTTTGAATGTTGACTTTGACTGTACTCTAGTAGCTTTTTGTCAAATAACAAGTGTTGCAACAATTCAATGTAATTTGTAAAATTGCAATATAGGAATATAGAAAAAGAAAACTGAGAATATTTCTAAATTAATAATTATTCATATTATTAAATTCATACTTCATGTAATAGATGAAAGGTTGGATTTTCTTCTTGCATCACTGTTTGAAAAAATCAATGTGGGACTCAAGGAGAAGGTTGTATTGCATCATAATTTAAATGATGGGGTACATTTTACAATGTCACATTGTTCCATAATAATAACCCTTACATTTGTAGGATGTCACCATTCACATTAGTAGGATGTCTGAAAGCACTTCACAAGATATACTGTGAGGTGAAATAACTGTATTTTGTAGAAAAGCACAGCAGCCAATTTTCACACAACAATGTCCCACAAATAACCATAAAGTAAAATTATTTATTTATGGGTTGTTGGTCAGTGTCTACTCTTTTCAAATAATGCTATTATGCCAACAGGCAGAAGGGGCATCCAAAAATGTCACTTCTAACAATGTAGCACACAGCGCTGTAATGTCAGCGTAGACCATCTATGCTACAAGACCCAATGTAGGGTTGAACCTACAATCTTCTGACTGAGCAGAAACTTTAATTTATTATAGCATACTACTCGTGGGGTAGGGTTTGGGAGCGCTGGAGTTGAAAGTATTACCAAGTCAGCCAGGCTGACACAAACTGGTTAATAGTTGTGATTAATCTAATGGCATTATGATATCAACTGATTGAGCTAGATTCCATCTCCATCTCCTGTGATCACTTTCAAGATGCTGGTCACGTTTTGGACTTTCAGATTATGGATCATAGAATTATACCACAGGAAAGTAGGATTCTGGCTGAACTAAAACCAAAGAAAGAGTAAAATTAGGGACGGGATGCTAAATTTACTATATTCACTAAACTTTACAACAACTCCTGTAAATAATTTTGAGATATTTTGACATAGTGAAAGACTATATCAGATGCAAGAGTTATTATTATTATTAGTATCACAAATTAACTACATATTGAGTGGCACATTGCTATAAAATAATACTTTGCAAAAAATTGGCTGCCCCATGTCAAATTTTACAAACACCCACCCAAAATCATTTTAATCTTCAGAAATATTGAAAATACTTAACTGATATGTATAACTATTTGTGTTTCATTTGTGTTTCTCACAGTACACAATATTACAGTATTGTAAACCAGGCTAGCCATAAATACCACCACAGACTTTCTGACTACAGTCATTTTACAGGTGAGATCTTCTTGTGCCCAGCTTCAGCCTGTTAGTTTTAACTATCCATAAGATCTTTTACCAGCTGACATCTATTTCTTAAACTCCTGAGTCCACTTAGGACATCTTAACACTCTCCCACTGCATTCCGCTTCCTCATTACTTTAGTCTTGTTCACTCTGTCCTCCTGATTAATAATCAATATATCAGTTGTACAACAGGTTTCAAAATCATCTATGTACATTTCAAAAATATGAAGTCTTCTACTGTATATTTTTTGCAAATTAATACAGATTTTAGGAAACTATATTACACTGAGATAGGGTATGGGCCTTCTGTTGATGGATGTGTCGGGGGAATAAGACCAGAGGTCAATAAAGAATGATGGAGTCAAGGAAAAAAGTATACTACAGTCTAGCCTAACTGCGATCAGCAGCGCATTTTTAGGTGTTATCATGTTACAATTAGAGAACCTAGTAAATCAGTGAACAAGATATTGCTTATGGGTCAGACTTTCGAGTACAACAGAAACTTGGTTACACAGCAGAGAGTAGAAATACAACTCTTCCCTACTTTTTGCTGCTGAGGTCATTATTTACAGTCGTATTGGAAATATTACATGTTATTCAGGATGTGATGAGTTAATGGCTTCATTTATTTTGCAGATTTGGACCAAACAAAAAGAGTTTCTCCTTCAGCTGTGTCCACAGACAGTGACATTTATTGGAGTAAAGTTTGACCTTTGAAAGTGTTGTTGAGGTGGGTCTTAACCTAGGCTGATCCCATTAAAGATGATTGGCACCAGGTTTGACTGTCTGTGCAGTGCATTCAATGCCTGCTGCTCACTTCAAAGCTGACTGCCATAAAGGCACTTAATAATTATAATAATCCTTGCGTTTGATACAATTCTTTTCATATCTTCTGGGGTCTCAAAGCGCTTCACAGAGTATAGTGTAAAGTGAATTGACTGTATATTTGTGGGCAAAACAAAACGAGTGTCTGACACATACAGAAATCCATTTCCACCTTAAGAGTATCCAAACCAGATTGAAAGTTTTACATATGTAGGGCACATACACATAGACATTTATTTGGAATGGAAATCACATTCTCTCCCTAGTGGGAGACCCTTCTTAACTATTCCTGGAGAGTTTTGGACACAGGTTCATAAAAGGCGAGGCTTACGACCTAAAATTGAGGGCTTTAGGGTACTCCTGGATTTTAACAAGCTAAAACCATATAGCATTCCCTAGAGAACACTCTCAAGCAAGCTTCCCATTGCTTGTCCAGTTATTGTAGTGGAGTCCTGTAGCTCAGTGGTTAGAACATTCGCCTTACAAGCGTGAGACCCGTGTTCGAATCTAGGCAGGTGAGGGCGAAACCTTGGACAGGTTTCCCTATTCCACACACCTAATAATAATACCTAAAAAAAAATTGGTCATTTCAATCTAGGACTGTTTGTGGGACACTGCTGTGTGCAATTGGCTGCTGCGTTTCACCCACAAATATAGGGTCAATTCACTTTACAGTATATTCTGTGAAGTGCTTTGAGACATCTAGAAGACGTGAAAAGCACTATATCAAATGCAAGGATTATTATTATTATTGTTAGGTCTTTGGCTTACAGGAGCCAAATGGGAAGAATCCATTCTCCCTGTGTCTTCGCAATGTAATCATTGATTATATAATAGCTCTATGATTAATCTTAAATGTATTGAAGGGACTCGTATTCTGCTCATTGAAACAAGCAGTATAAAGGGGAAATATTGTAACAATCATTTTATTCACATATAGTTAATACATTCACTGCAGAATTTGCAGTTACTGTCCATTTAGAATAATCAATTTTGGATGTCCCACTGTCTTACTATTATTCTTTCTTCATTATTGATGAGGCATGAGGCACTGCAATCCATGCGCCAATTTATTCCAATTCCATCTGATCCACATTTTCTACATTTTACATTTAATTCTTAGCTGCTGTCATGCTATGCACATTAGACTAAACTCAAATCTGATAAATAAAAACGCAAAATGCTGCAGATGCTAGAAATTGGAAACAAAAACAAAGTGCTGGGAATCCTCAGCAGGTCAGGCAGCATCTATGGAGAAAGGAAAAGTAAGTCAACAGTTTGGGTCCATGGCACTTCATCAGCACACAATTTCTGATGAAGGGTCGTGGACCCAAACGTTGACTCACTTTTCCTTTCTCCATAGATGTTACCTGACCTGCTGAGGATTCCTAGCAATTTCAGTTTTTGTTTCAAATCTGCTAAATTTCATTTGTGATACTTCTCATGGTACATTTGCATACCCCTCTCCTCCCCCATGAATAAAAATATCTGAAAATGATTTGTAATTATATCTTTAAAAATTCTTGCTGTTCAAGTAAGTAACTTTTGTGAAAATAGGTAAACTTGTAACAGCAACAAGAACAACTTGTGTGGAATCCTGTAGCTCAATGATTAGAGAACTCGCCTAACAAGCATGAGACCCGTGTTCGAAACAAGGCAGGTCAGGGCGAAACCTTGGGCAAGTTTCCTTACTCCACACACCTAATAATAATCCCTCAAAAAAACACAATAATAAACTGATCATTTCAATGCACAACTGTTTGTGGAACACTGCTGTGTGCAATTGGCTGATGTGTTTCACCCACAAAAATACAGTCAATTCACTTTACAGTATATTCTGTGAAGCGCTTTGTGACGTCTAGAAGATGTGAAAAATGCAAGGATTATATTATTATTATTATTTATATAGCATCCTCCATGCTAGGCGGCATCTCAGAGCACTTCACAATAATGGAACCCAAAGCCGAGTCTTCAGGAAAGGTCTTCAGGTGCGACCTGAAAATGTAAAAAGAAGGGGTGAGGTGGTGGGATTGAGGGAGAGAATTCCAAAGTTTCGGGGCATATAATAATAATCCTTGCATTTGATATAGCGCTTTCCACATCTTACCAACGTCTCATAGTGGGTGAAGGCCACGACAGGGAGCCACTGAAGTCTGGTGAGGACTGAGGTAATCGGGGAGCGAAGTTTGGTTTGGGTGAGAATGCGGGCAACAGGGTTCTGTATGAGCTGGATTCTGTGAATGGTGGCGGAGGGGAGACTGGCAAGGAGGGTGTTGGAATAGTCCAGCCGACAAGTGACAAAGGCATGGACCAGGGTTTCGGCAGCTTTTGGGGGTGAGATATTGATGGAGATGGGCAATGTGGCAGAGATGCAAGAATGCGGTGCTGGTGAGGGACTAGATGTGGGGGAGGAAGGATAATTGGGGGTCAAATCTGACTCCTAGGTCGTGTACGAGTTCGGAGAGTATTAGGGGCAGGTCGGGTAAGTGGAGGAGGTGAGAGCCGTGGGTCTGAAGACATTGATGAGAGCCAAAGAGTATGGCTTCCATCTTGTCAACGTTTAGCTGCAGGAAGTTTGCGCTCATCCAGCTCTTGATGTCTGACAGACAGTCTGACAGAACATCAAGGGTCTGGGGGGTCACAATTTGAGATGAAAAAGCAGAGTTAGGTGTCATCCGCATATATGTGGAAGTTTGATCCCTGGGGAACCCCACAGGTGACCTGGCGAAAGTGAGAAGGAAAAACCGTTTGCAGAGATGTTCAAATCCCTCCACTCTTCTGCAACCCCCTACCTCTTTAACATCCTGTCTCCTCACAACTCCTTCGCTCTACTGGGTTTGGCCTCCTCTTTGTCCCATAAATCCTCCCTTCCACCATCAGCGACTGTGCCTTCAGTGACTGCGCCCTGAAGCTCTGCAACTCCCTCCCTCACTCCCTTTGCATCACTCATCCATTCCTATTTTCAGGTTGCACCTGAATACTTTTCTGTTCGACAACGCTTTGTGTCACCTTTTTCCCCCTCTCCCTGGTTCATCCCCGGGATCCACTTTGTGAAGCTCTCTGAAACACCATCTTGTGTGGAGGGAGCTATATAAATCCAAGTTGTTGTTGTTGTACTGCTTTCAGTTTGTGAGGTAGGACTCAAACCAAGTGAGTATGGTCCCACTGAAGTGAATGACAGAAGGTGGAGGAGGATGGAGTGATCGACTGTGTCAAAGATGGCAGAGGTCCAGGAGTACATGGAGGCAGAGGGAGTTCTGGTCACAAATAGAGAGGTCATTGTTTGTAACTTTCACAAGTGCAGTCTCTGTATTGTGGGCAGGGTGGAAGCTGGACTGGAGGGGTTCAAATAGGTGGGAGAGGAGTGTGCAGAGTTGGTTGGCAACAACGCATTCTAAAACTTTACTCATAAGGGCACAAAGTTCTTCAAATTGGCGATTGTTTCATTTCAGTATATTTGGTGAAGCACTTTGTGATGTCTCAAAGAAGTGATAAGGCACCATATCAAATGCTAGAATTATTATTACAAATAATTATTTATGAAGATGGCGACCGTTTTGTAGGCCATTAGTAATTGCATCTCACTCAAGATGATTTTGGGCTGCAATGGTGCTGTGTATAGCAGTAGTGAGAGGAAAGTAGGTAAAGGGAATAGTTCTCAGCAGGCAACCCTGATCCAAATGTATGGGAGAACCTGTGGTAGGTAAAATGAAAACTTTCATTCGTATAGTATCCTTCACCGAAAATAACATTTGAATCCCGTCACAGTTGGGAGGAGCTTCTCCAATCATGCAAGGGAGCAGGAGGAGTTGCCATGGGTAGGTAAAATGAGCTTAACCACAGTCGAAGAGTTTGATTTTTTAGGCAAGACAAGGGAGACAAGAGTAATCTGTAGTTTAATACAGAAGCATAAGCTTTCCATGCATATATAAGATGAGCTTTTCTTTCAAATACAAATGATATCTGATATTTAACTGAAAATGTAGGGCTGATTTTCGTTGAAGATCTCGCAGGCAGGAAGTTAGTGTTTGAACACTCACTTCCTACCTTTCTCCACACCTAGAGGGCATGTGTAACACTCGAGTGGTGAGAGGAGAGCTAGATATAGCTGTGCACTCATGTCTCAATCTATTTATTAGGCAATGCTATCTGAGAATAGTTGTTAATTACACTGCAGCATTTATCACAAGAAAGTTACTCTATTAGGACAATAAACAAAATGATATGAAGAAGAAATGTGGTGTGAGAGGTGTGATGTTTTATAACTACAACAACAAATTACATTTCACATTTCATAGCGCCTTTCACATCAGGACAACATCCCAACAGTATGCAAAATACTGCAGATGCTGGAAGTCCAAAATAAAAACAGAAGTCACTGGGAACACTCAGCAGGTCAGACAGCATCTATGGAGAAAGGAAAGTGAGTCAGCATTTCGGGTCCATGAACCTTCGTCAGAGCTGGGGCATGTTGGGAGGGAGAGACTTTTAACGACTTACAGAGAGGGGAAGCAGGGCAAGGAAGATAAAGAAGAAAATGGGTAGAGAATCAGAGGGATGAGTTAATGATGTGTTAATGGCGCAAAACAAAATGTGGTTTGCAACAAAACTGGAGAGTAGAGGTGTTAGTAATACAAAACTAAGAGGGAGGAATTGCAACAGAACAGGCACCACAGAGAGAAAAGGTGTGTTTGGGTCCCGGGTGATGTGGTCATGGTCACAGAAGAGGGGGAGGGGGAAGGTGAGCTATTATTGTCTGAAATTGAAATGAAATGTTATATGCCCCAGCAGATAGATGAGGTGCTATTCCTCAAGCTTTCACTGTGGTTCATTGGAACAGCGTAGGAGACCATGGATGGAGAGGTCAGACTGCGAGTGCGAAGGAGAGTTGAAAGTGGCATGAAACCGTAATCTCAGGATTGTGTTTGCAGACAGAACAGAGGCGTTCGGCAAATCGGTCACCCAATCTGCGTTTGGTCTCCCTTATATAGAGGAGACCACACCTTGAGCAGTGAATGCAGTATACTACATTGGTGATAGTACAGTACATGTAAATCGCTGTTTCACATGAAAACTGTGTTTGAGGCCATGGGCGGTGGTCTTGGGAACCATGTACACTTTCTTCAGTTCAAAGAACTAAATTACTGTTGTAACTTCATACAAATCCCATTCTATATTTTAGTTAGGCAATTTCTTCTCCTTTGTTAATGGAGGAATTTGGCTTGTGTATTTTTGTATACTGATAATAACAATAAAAACAAAATTGCATTTATATAGTGCCTTTCACATCGGAGCCCGAAACATAGTAATCCTTTCATTTGATATAGCGCCATTCACACAGGGTGCATCTTGTTCAAGCACTTCACGGGATTTAATACAAAGTGTATATTTGTAGGTGTATATTAATGTGAAGTGACTGTATATATTTGTAAGCGAACAAATGTTTGACTGCTAATTGGGGCGGGGGAGAAAGAAAGTGATATGTGATGTGATAATAACCTGAAGGTCAGAAAATGCACAGATTTCAAAAGTCTTCAAGCAGGCACAGGATCTGTGTTTTGTATTTGCCTGTTAACTGGTTTTAAAATAATTTTAAAGTAAAAATCCATGTTTTGAAAAAATAAACGCTATTCTAGCAGCACGGACTGAATCCACTGAGTGAAATCAAAACAGAGATGGGTGCTGTCTCCATTCTGAGAGCCTGCAGGGAGAGATCATTCTTGACCTTGCAGCATTTACTGAATGTAAGACGATACCAGCAAAGAGTGAACTGGAGGAGAATACTAACCACAAGCATTTTAGTCTGAATTAAACAATTAACAACATTCTTACACAAAGATCAGAACCCTAGTGCACGTGGACGGCTTGTTCTAAATGGCAAAGAACGCTGACTCCTGAGTCAAGCTCTTTGTCAGTGGCTGCTTATGGCAGTAGCTGAATGTACAAGGAAATGTCACTTCTGTGCATGACTGATGACAGGCACTAAGGCTGGGACTGCAGCCCATCAATCATTTTAAAAGCGCAGCAGTAGCTTTCCTAACAAACAAACAGTGTCAACGTATAGTACTTTAAACAGCACCTCAAACTCCTCAAGCACAATGTGAGCATTCTTACTGCCTGCGTTTTATTTCAATCTTGGATACTGCTTATCGAACTATCCATGAACACTTCTTGTTTATTACAGTTTGGACTCTAAGGTAAATCAAATGAAACAGTTAAACAAATTAAATAGATATAACTAGGAAAAGGGGCAGCGGAGTAAGAATTCCTCAATTGATCATCTAAAAGTACCATATTTCACCCACATATATACAGTCAATTCACTTTACAGTATATTCAGTGAAGCGCTTTGAGACGTCTAGAAGATGTGTAAAGTGCTATATCAAATGCAAGGATTATTATCATATTATTATTATAACGATATAAATAGAGCACTTGTCTATTTTCACCTGGTACTGATATTGTGTGATATATTAAGGATTCAGTTATGTTGAATTGCAGAGGTTACTTCAATTAATAAAAATTATCCAGAAGGGAAAATCAATTTGTATATTAAAAAATGCACAGCCACTCTTCACTTTACAGTAAATCCCGTGAAGTACAGTACTTTGCAATGTCCTCCTCACAGAAAAGGTGGTACAACAAAGGATTATTATTATGTTTTTATATGACCTGCACTCAGATAGTTTGATGTAACACAGTGAATGAACAGTGGTTACTTACAAAAATATTATATGGATTGCAATTCAGAATCAGTATTCAAAGGATTAGAGCTCCTCATATTGTTATGTGTATATGAATATATTGTTTTTACAAAAAATATGGGAATAGGTTATAGTTACCGTAAATACCCGCATATAAAGCTCAGTTTTTTCACGTGGGAAGATCTCGAAAGTTGGGGGTGCGCCCTATACGCAGGCACAAGAAATTTTGAGCCTCGGAAATACGGTAAACAGGAGGGGCGGCCAGCGCGCTGTCAGCTGGGGTTTGGTCAGTGTCCAGCAGGGGTTGGGGGGAGCAGGTGATGGGGCTTCGGCCTCGGCCGCCCGGACAGCGGCAGCTGCATCGGACTTAAGTGCTGTGCCTGCTGCCTGCCTTCTGCCAAACCCAGTCTGCCTCCCTCCCTCCCTCCCTCCCTCCCTCTCCTGCCTCCCTCCCTCCCTCCCTCTCCTGCCTCCCTCTCTCTCTCTCCCTCCATCCCTGCCTGCCTGCTTCCTTCCCTCGCTCTCTTGCCTCTCTCTCTCTCTCTCTCCCTCCCTCCCTGCCTGCCTGCTTCCCTCCCTGTCTGCCTCTCTCCCTCCCTCCCTAGCTGCCTGCCTCCCTCCCTCTCTCCCTCCCTCTCTCCCTCCCTGCCTGCCTGCCTGCCTGCCTCCCTCCCTCCCTCCCTCCCTCCCTCCCTGCCTGCCTGCCTGCCTACCTTCCTGCCTGCCTGCCTGCCTCCCTCTCTCCCTCCCTACCTGTTTCTCCTGCCTCCCTCCCTTCCGCCGGCAATGTCATGGAAAATGCTTCCTTTTTTTTCACCAAGAAAAGGTCAAAAGTGTGTGTGTGTGTGTGGGGGGGGGGGGGGGTTGCGCCTTATAAGCGAGTGCGTCTTATACGCGGGTATTTACGGTACTCCACATACTTTAGACTGACTAGTCTGAGATTTTAGCGACTACTCAGAACTTTGCCCTTCAGCAAAGCAAATATCCCAATAGGTCATGATCACAGAAAAAGAGGACACAAGTTCATCGTTGTAAACCCAATTTAAGGAGAAACACCAGGAAATATTACTTTAGCGTATAATTAACGATTAGATCAGGTAACCAAGAAGTGTGGTTGAGATGAGAACCCCGGATCCTGCCATTGATGGGTGTACAGTGTGTTTTCTGGAAGAATGAGATCAAATGGACCAAAGGGCTTCTTTCATCTGAATTTCTCTTGTGATCTGCGAGCCAGATGTCAGCGCACAGTGTAGCACACATCTTGGCACGGCTAAAAAGCAGTGATGAACTCACCTCCAGGACACCTGGGGACCAGGAATTAACATATCACCAATTATACATCCCCCTCACCCACCCTCCCCCCCACACCCCCACATACCACCAGGTTTTTAAGATACGTTCTACCACAGGGTGGTACTATTTCTATGATCTGAATGCCGGAGCAGAAGGTTGAATCATAGCAACAAATGAAAAATAAACCACATATTATAAATATTGAAATTCTGCGGTAGACATGGGGCAGGCCAGAGTCTGCTGTACAAAGTGGGCAGGCAGGTTGGTAGGGAGTCAGCAGGTTGGAGAGATAGGAAGGGGCAAGGCTGTAGATGGCCTTGAAAGTGAGGATGAAGATCTTGAATTTGATCCTCTGGGGGATGGGGAGCCAATGGAGCCTGGCGAGGGTATGAGTGATGGAGTCATGGAGCCTGGTGTAGGAGAACACATGAGCTGCAGCATTTTGGTTGTTTTGCAGCTTGATAGGAAGTGCTGGGAAGCCCGATGAGGAGGCAGTTTCCATAGTCATGCCTTGATCTGACGAATGCATGGGTGAGGGTTTCGGGTGATGCAGTGGTGAAGTCTGGCAATGTTAAAGAGGTGGTGGAAGGCAAAACTGGTCATGGAATGAATATGGGGAGAAAGGACAGTTCGGGGTCAAACAACTGTTTGGAACCTGGGTCAAACCCAGGTTCCTGACTGGCTTCGAGAGATGGAGAGTGCGGACTTGGATGTGGATGCTGCCAGCGCATGAGGTGCAGAGGTGCTGAAGTGAGCCAATCAGGGGGGCTTCAGTCTTACTGATGTTCAGCTGAAGAAAGTTGTCCCTCATCCAGGACTCGATGTCAGACAGGCAGGCAGTCAGGATGCCGGTAGTCCTGGAGTTGATGGTGGAAGTGGAGAGATAGAGTTGGGTGTCATCGGCATAAATGTGGAAATTTACCCTGTGTCTGCGGACCATGTCACCGAGAGGGACCATGTAGAGGATAAAGTGGAGCGTGCTGAGCAAGGTTTGAATAAAGAAAGAAGGCTTATTCTGAGAAGTCAGCATGGCTCAATGGTAGCACTCAACTCAGCATCACAAGGCGTTGCTGTTGATCCCAAGGCACTTTTAAAAAGAAAAGTAGTTTTCTCCTGGTGTACTGGACAAAAGCCCACAGATAAATTTTGCTGTTTAGTTCATGGCCATTTGTGGGACAGTGATGTTTGCAAATTGGCTGCCACATTCACCTACTTTACAGTCACTGCACTTTACAATAAATCTTGTGAAGCACTTTGAGATGACTCAATTATATAAATTGCTAAATGCAAAGATGATTATCCTTTAAGAAATATCAACTCTTCTATTTTTGTGCCACTGTATCAAGCAAATCTAATTAAGTCCAATGACTTGGTATGTGCCATCCTTCCTAGTACAGTACTGTAATATGTTCCACCTGTTTGTTGCCATCTGTGTAAAGAAACACTTCTTAGTGTCTGCCCTAAACTGCCTCTTTTCAAACCCTGAACCTGAGGATTTAAATTCTCTATCTCATTAAGAATCTTATATACCTCTATAAATTACCACTGAAAAAGTTAACACCTTGTGGATAATTGATGAGGATGCTGAAATCAAAGTCTGTTCACTCCGGTGATAACCCTAACTCACCCTATTGAAATGCACAACATTACCAGATCAGTAAATAATTGTGTGCCGTCTGGGGAAAAGGGCGGTCACCAGCACAGCACACTCCTGATAAGCAGGCACAAGCTTGGCTGCAAATGATTATTGTTAGGAGCTTATTTAACCATGGCCAAGAATTTCTAGCTAATGACTACATTACATTATCATTTTGTAATCGTTCTGAATTGGCTTCTTGGAATCAAGCGTTCTGTAACTGAACTGACATGAAAATAGTAACTTATTTGACTATTATCCGAATATCTGAAAATCTGCATAAGATTCTGCATCTAATGGATCCTGCTGTGTTTAGATGAGCTGAAGCAGTGATTTAACAACAGTCAATGTGCTGAGCACTGAAAGCTGAATAACTAATTGGATCAAGATTACATGCTTCAACAGTTTCTGTTTCACGGAAATTCACTGACTTTGATGGGCGAGCATGCCTGATTCTCCAGCAGTCTGTATATTTACTGACCTTGCCAGTATGAGCTTTTACATTATAACTGTGTTTGGGAAAGTCCCTAAATTCACTGCCTACTCACCTGTTGTACAGCATCATGTGCCAGAGTCAATAAAACAAGCAACCAGAACAAAATACCTTGGGTCAATATTCCTTCCACATCTGAACTCACCCCCAAATCATTGTGATTCATCCCATTGCTGGATATCAGTGGTGGAAATTAGCTCCCACAACAGTACATAATTAATTGTCGTGGATCTGAAACGTTAACTCACTTTCCTTTCTCGATAGAAAACAATAAATATAAACCTTGCATTTGATATAGCACTTTTCACGTCTCCTAGAAGTCTCAAAGCGCTTCACAGAATACACTTAAAGTGAATTAACTGTATATATGTCAGTCAAACGTGGCAGTCAATTGCGCACAGCAGTGTCTTACAAACAGTCATGGATTGAAATGACCAATTTAGTATTTTTTTTATGTGGGATTGTTATTAGGCATGTGGAGTAAGGAAACTTGCCTAAGATTTCTCCCTGCATGGAATCGAACCCAGGTCTCTTGTATGTAAGGTGAGTGTTCTAACCACTTTCCCGGTCTGCCCCTAAAACTCTCCGAACCTGTGCGCAACCTAGGCGTCAGGTTCGACCCCCAACTGTCCTTCCTCCCCCACATCCGGTCCCTCACGAGCACCCCCTTCTTCCACACCGACGGATCGCCCGTCTCCGGCAATATCTCGCCCCAAAAGCCGCTGAAACCCTGGTCCATGCCTTCGTCACCTCACGGCAGGACTATTCCAATGCCCTCCTCGCCGGTCTCCCCTCCACCGCAATCATAAAATCCAACTCATTCAAAACTCTGCCGCCCGCATACTCACCCACACCAAACTTCACTCCCCCATTATCCAGTCCTTGCCAGACTTCACTGGCTCCCTATCCCAGACAGGATCGACTTCAAGATCCTCACCCTTGTCTTCAAATCCCTCCACTCCTCTGCACCCTGCTATCTCTCTGACCTCCACTCTCCTCAAACCAGCTCCCGTTGCCTTCGCTTCACTGGGTCGGCCTCCTCCATGTCCCCCGAATCCTCCGCTCCACCCTCGGTGGCCGGGCCTTCAGCCACTTTGCCCCGAGGCTCTGAAATTCCCTTCCTCACTACCTTCGCCTCGCCCCCTCTTTTCTCAGCTTCAGGTCCCAGCTGAAGACGTTTCTCTTCGCGCCTTTTGTCACCTTTCTACCCCTGGTTCAGTCCCGGGATCCGTTATTGTAAAGCGCTCTGAGACGCCGTCTGGCGTGGGGGGGCGCTATATAAATCAAAGTTGTTGTTGTTGTAGCTACAGGACTCCATGAGTGTTCTACATATGTATGGTTTCAAGGCTTTTTTTTAATATATAGTTTGAAGAATAAATCTTCTTGAGGGTGTCTGGGAGTGATGTGCATAGACTGCATTTAACATTTTAACCAGTTTCTACAGTATCTAGATGCTGCTTGGCCTGCTGAGTGTTCCCAGGAATTTATTTTTGTTTTAGATTTCCAGCATCTGCAGTATTTTGTGTTTGTGCACATAATAATCACTGAACTTCAATTTATTTCATTGTGTGAAGCACTTTGTAACATTTCAGCATGCTATGGCACTACATCAGATACAATTATTATTATTAAAATAGCATTGCTTTGATTATTTGTACTTGTCTCCTTTCCAATTTGTGGATGAGTGTAGATTACATAAGCAATAACACAGCAAGCTTGTTATATACATAAATTAAACTGTTAATATTTGAGGTAAATCCAGACAGGAAATGTAGGACAGATGGCAGTTTAAACAAACATAACTAGAGATTCAGGTATCTTTAAAGCCACAGTCCCAATTTCTGAGGTCAGCTCTCATGTTCAAGTGCCAGAATCGGGTTAGTATTATTTGGTTTACATTGCAGGTAATCATTACCTGACATTCGCAGTAGGATGTGAGGCTTGATTCTGCCAAAAGGTCATTCTTGAGAAACAGAGACAGCGAAAAGTGTATTGTTGAACCTCTTGGTGTAAATCCCTGCCTTCCACTTGATGGATAATAGTCTCTTGCAAACAAAGCAAAGGCTTTGAAACAGCCATAAGGTGTGTTTCTGTGAGATGGGGAAACACCAGAGAAATAAAAACAAGATTTGAAAAAAAAAGCACTTTTAATAAATGTGTATTCAAATTGAACAGCTGTAAAACACAAATGCTGCATTTACGTCTGTTGGTTCAGATATATGTGTCTGTTTGAATTCATATAATAAGTTTTCTTATTTTAAAACAACATGTTTTGATGTCATCATATAATCATGTCATCAACTTAAATGCATAATATGCTTTGAAACTAAATTAAAACCCTCACAAGTATAAACAAATATTCAAACCCCTAAATCCACAATTCATTTGGTTGAAGTTGGTACTGTTCTCTTCGACACATTCTCATTAACAATTGATATCATAGATAATCTATGAACAAATGCATAATATGTATGATATATTGTTGTTTAATTATGTTAAAACAATTTGACATCTAATAATAGGCAAAACCAAATCTGAAAATCTTGCTTAATTGTGTTGTGATTCCAATACACAGAATGTACTGGTGAAGTGGCTGACACAAAATGTTCAATTCATTTAGAAATATCATGCTTGGATCATGAGTTCAAAAGCTCTGGATACAACTAGACAGCTGGCAAGCCATTGCACCACAACTCGTTTCATTGTTCATTCAGCAATCCAGGCTGAAAAAATCAGGAACACTTAAAAACAATACGTCTTGCACAAAGCAATTTGCTTTTCAAAGTGTCCTTCGGTAAGATGTGGCAGTGATACATTCAGTGCACTAAACAAATAGAAGATGGATGACTGAGAATATTTTATGCTTCAATCTGATGTTTGTATTGGGGTGTTAGGCTTATGATTAATAATTCTATACGATCCGTAAGAATGGTAAATGGCTTCATACATCGGAAATTGCTAATACTGTTTGGCACTTTGACCATTTGACTCAGGGAGTTCCATAGCAAATCTGTGTGATAATGAAAAATATCCCATTATTATCAAATCCAAAACAAATGTCTTGAAATTGTACCCATTTTGTCTTAGAATTTAAGACTGTGCAGAATCGCCAACATAGTGGAGTAATCCTGCCACTGTATAAATAGACCTTACTTAGAATACTGTGTATAGTTCTGGTCGCCGAAGTACAAAAAAGACATTAGAGAAATTGAAAAAATACAGAGGAGGGAATCCAAATGATTGAGGAAATGGAATGACTGGACTATGAGGAGCGACTAAGTAAATTGGGCATGTTCACGCTGGGAAAGAGAAGATTGAGTGGCAAGATGATTGCTGTCTTTAAGATTCTAAAGGGGCAAGATAATATAGATCATGACAGGCTGTTTCAACTTGTCCAGAATACTAGAACCAGAGTACATAGCCTGTGATTGAAGTGGGGTAAATTCTGAACTAATCTACTCAAATTCTGTTTCAGTGAGCGGACAGTGAACCTGTGGAACAAGCTCCCTAGGGAGAAGGTTGAAGCAAGAAGTCTTGATTCTTTCGAACACAGTTTAGACAGTTTTCTTATAAGAAGTAACATTATGGGATATAGTACATACGTGGTTTGGGACATATGTGCTTGTATCGCCAGGAAGGTGGAAGGCGAACAAGTTTGGACCTTGGTCTTTTATCATCTAGCATTTCTTATGTTAAAGAACCAGTCTCTCTAATTAAGACTAAATTGAAGAATTTGTCACAATTCAGATTGATCGTAAATTTTCCAACAAAATGGTCAAAATTGAATGAAATTTCTGGCCCATTATACTCAAATGAATATTCCTTCTTGTTCAAACAACATCTTGCATTTATATAGCACCACTCGGTCAGTTTAGTGTCGGAGCAGAATTCTGAGCTGGTGGGGAGGTGACCATAGGAACAACTATAACAAAATTACACTTGCATAGCGCCTTTCACATCAGGGAGACATCCCAGTTGAAAAGGAGGAACAGTTGAAAAAGGAAGTCTGACCTGAAGGTGGGGAAGGAGCAAGGCGGAGGGATAGAGTAAGAGTGCTGTAGAGTTTTGGAATGTAGTGGCTGAAAGTGCAGCCAGCAATGGAATAGAGGGCAAAAGGAACATGCAGAAGGCTCGAGCCAGTCAAGCGGACGCAGCAGGTAGTAGGTTGGGGGTAAGAAAGTCTGAGAGGTAGAGAGGTGCCAGTGCATGAAGGGATTTGAAACTGAGTGTTAGTATCTTGAAATTGATCCGTACAGCGATAGGGAAACAGTGGCATGGTACCGAGTTTAGTACGGATGTTGGGAAGGAAGAATGGCTGGGTTGCTCATTGATTAGGTGAGTCTAATGGATAGGCCAGGGAGATTGAGGAGGTCAGAGCCATGGAGAGAAGACATTGGCGGGAGCCAAGAGGTCCAGCTTCCATCTTGTCAACATTTAATTGTAAGACGTTTGCACTCATCCAGTCCCTGATGTCTGCTAGACAAGTCAACAGAACATTGGTGTATCTGGAGTCGCAGCTGGAGGAGAAGTAAATTTGTGGGTTATCCGTAAACTGCATGAAAGTTTATCCCATGGCGGATAACATTCAGCAGATGGCATCCTCGAGAGGGAGCATGTAGATGAAAAAGACGAGGGGGCAAGGATGGAGCTCTGGAGTACACCACAGGTGATTGGGCTGGGTGGAAAGTAAAACCGTTCGAAGACACCTATGCTAAACAATCTTTATCTCGATCCTTGCTAGTCAATTTAGAACAATCATGTAAATGATTAGAGCAATCATGTAAATGACTTCCACAACTGTAGTGTTCTGATGACTCTTTTTCTCTGTTTTACAGATACCCTAGATCTCAGTGTATTAATTGTTGTATTAGGCTGGCAATCAGTTTTAAACCGTAATCAATTCACATTGCCTTGTGGCAATATTTCCTATATCTTACCTCTATTCCAACAATGTCTACAAGAGCCGATAAACCTCCCGATCAGATTTATCTGGTGCTGTGTTAAGGAATAAGAAAACTATTGTGCATGTTGCATTGGCTCAGGAGCCATCAAAATGCTTTGAATGTTCGATGGTGTAAACCGCCTTGTGATTTATAATATTAAGTTACAGTTTAGTTGTATCTTCCATCATTAATCTAAACCGGATTCCTGACTGTTTATTTGGGGGGATGATGGTTTTGTGAGCTCTGAGGATCCTCGATCCAGACACTCAGCATTCTTTCCATGTTTTCCATCACATCACTCCTATGTTTTGCTAATCTGCTTGCACCTGTAGCTGTAATACACCTTGAACTTGCCAGTATATTGTCCTTATTCTGTTTTAAAGTAGCCACCATCGATCTTGCTAGCCCTAAAGCCCTCCCAACGTCCCATACTTTTTCACCAGAATCAATGTGCTTTATCACCTGCAATTTAATATTTAAAGGGCTGACTTTGCGGGGTCCCTGGCCGCTAGCAGTATTACCGTTGCTCATTTCACTTACTGCTGTCTCTTCCCGACTTGCTAGAATCGCGGTAGAGGCTGTAAATCGCTTGAAGTTGCTCAGGAATGTTTGGAAATTACTGTAATATTGACATGGCGTGGTGTCGCTTCAAAATCAGCTGGCTTTTAAACAATGACGTAGTGACATGCTATTGGCCAGTTCAAACGCTTGGATATCAGGTTTACCCGATTTACCCGCAATACACTATGGGCTGTGCATATGGACAAAAAGGACACGCAAAATGCGACCACGATATTTAAAATATATACTGCGCATTTGCAAAAAAAAATTTGTTTGTTAAAACGAATCCAATTGTCCTATATCGATCAAAAGGTGTTAAAAAATGATGGTCCTTCAATTGCAATGACCTAAACAGAAGTGTCCTAATTAGATGCTTATCTGTATTTATATTTATGAAATTAGATACAACAACAAATGAAACTTCTATAGAACCCTTCACTTCGGAAAGACGTTCCGGGCTGCTAAGATAACTAACGTCATTCAGGCTCTGCCTCTATTGCAGAACCTTTGAGCATTGTGCAGCATTCAATATGTTTGGATGTCTTTCAACATCCTACAAGGCACTAGTTCAATTCAGCAGTCTATTTGAGGGCTATGGCAATGAGATTCTCAATAGTTACTTGTTGTCCATGATTCCATTTCTCCCTGGGGAGAAATGGAATTCAGGCATCTCAGAAATTGTGCACCACTCACTTATAATCAGCAATTTTATTCATTTAATGTTTTTTAAAAAAAAATATTCCCTCCAACTGTTATGGCCAATTTCTGTTGTTCCATAAGTCTTCAGATCACACCTGAAGATTTTCCTCTTCTGCATCATCTCTCCTTTCTCCTCGGCTCAGAGTCAAACTATGCTATTGTATAAATGTAAGTTGTTATTATTGATGATGGCGATGGTAGTGTTTGATCGCATGAATGCTGACATCCTCCTGTACCTCCCAATAGTGGTCATTCTTTATGCAAGAGCTCAAACATTCAATAGCTGCAGGATATTTAATTGCAAAGTTGCAAAGGAAGATGACAGAACCAACCTCAATACTGCTTTCACCCTGCAACTATTTTCAAGCAAGCATATTGGGATAGTGAAGAAAAGTTGTAATCTAACTGATCCTTTCCCTCTCTAGCCTCCGAGAACTGCCATCCCTTGTACTTCAAGTGATCAAAGGGTGCCCTTCCTAATTTATAAAGTCAAACTTGGTATTTTTGTTATAAAAGGGCTTTGGGAAAAGTCAGAAGACTAAAAGGATATTTCTTTCAGAGAGGATACGATGAGCCGAATAGCCTCCTGTTTACTTGTCCTGTAAATTTATATAGTTCTATTGAAACAATGTGATATTTTGATTTATCAAATGAGACATTATGAATATACTAATATTTAATTATCCTGTTATTGCACCGATAAAGTTGAAAGGTCATAACACGCTTCACGTGGAATTGCTATCAAGTGTAGTGACTGTGTATTTGTAGGCACAGAGCAAATCTGCACATAGCAAGATCTACAAGTAACCACCTGAATGACCAATCTATCTGAGGGTTTGTTGGCAAAGAGATTGGGAGAAACCACCTTTCTCTTTTCATTTGGTGTCATGAGATCTTTACCATACAACTGAATAGGTAAAAGCAACCTTTTTTTTAATCATCTCATGTGAAGCACAGCACTGCCACTGATGCAGCTTTAACTGGTACTGCATTGAAGTGGTAGCCTAGACTGTGAGCTCAAAGTACAACCCTCAGTTCCAGAGGTGAGAATGCTACAAACTGAGACAGGATGACATTATAATGTAGTGATGGAATAATTCATGGTACAGTTTGGTCCGGCGTGGAGGGCGCTATATAAATCGAAGTTGGTGTTGTTGTTGTTGTTGTTGTTGTTGTGATAGCATCTGCAGCATTTTCAGCTTTACAAGTTGACGACATATTGACATTTTACTTCATAACTGCAAGAGATTAGTAATGACAACGTCAACCAGTAGTTGGATAACACAAATAGATAAATTATAGATCACAAATATGAATTATAATTTAGCAATTATTATCTAGCATCAAAATGTGCCTATGAAAACAATTTAATCGGTAAATCTTGAAATTTTCACTGGACTGCTTTGAAACATTTTGTTCTTCCCCTTCTCTCTCATCCAACATCCACAAATGGAGGAATCACTTGATAATACTACTAATAATAATAATAATAATAATACTCCTTGCATTTGATATAGTGCTTTTCACACTATAAGGCATCTCAAAGTGCTTCACAGAATAGTGAAGCACTATTGAATTGACTGCATATTTGTGGGCAAATTGCGCCAGCCAATTGTGCACAGTGTAAAAAACCTAGCTAATGTTTTCCTCCCAGTCCAAAAGCATAAAAGCCAATTGCAGGACTGTTAATGCCACCCCACCTGAAATTAGCTGACTGAAATAGAACAGGTGTTGATCTTGGGCTCTTCTGGTTCTGTAAGGCTCATTGTTCCTCTGGGAAGTGCAAATGCAAGGATAATTATTATAAGTAGGTTCACCAACTGAGCCATGCAAAACCTGTTATTGTTTTAGTTTTAAATTACTTTAAAAGAATGCACCTACAAATATTGTCAATACTGTATTTTGACTTTTTTTGTATTTGATATCTTTAACCCCCTACAAACCTGCACATCCCCTCCCCTTAGCAGACTCCGGCCTGCTCCACATCCCCCGACCCGCCCCACCATTGGCAGGCAAGCCTTCAGCCACTCAGCCCTCAACCTCTGGAACTCCATCCCGCAATCCTTCCACTTTGCCCCCTTCCTGACCTCCTTCAAGTCCTGCCTGAAGACCCTCCTCTTCGATGTTCCCATTGATCACTCCAAATCCCCCCCCTTTCCCTCCAACCTCCCCATCCCCAACCCCAACTCAGGTCTGAAACAATGTCCATCGCTTTAGGACATCCTTCTGAAGTGAAAGGCGCTATACAAGTGTAATTTTGTTGTTGTAGTTGTTGTTAACCTATATAATAATAAACCTTGCATTTAATATAGTGCTTCATCATGTTGTTGAGTTGTCACAAACCATTTCACAGGATATAGTGTAAAGTGAATTAATTGTGTATTGTGCGGATAAAAAAACGTGAAGCAGATGCAACTGTCTATATTAGCAACTACGATTAATTGAATTTTACTTAGAATTTATATTTTTGCTCAGAGATGTCTCCCAGGATACCTTGGGCTGATTGAAACCCGGTACAATCCTGTTAATTTGTGGTGTTCAGGGATGGAGGAATGGAATACAAAAGGAGATCAATAGTCAGATTTACTCTGTATCCAGGCCGTTTGATCAGATATGAGGCAGTTCTTCAATAAACTGTTTTATTTGCTAAACACATAAATACACTACAACATTTTTAAACAAAACAATGTATTAATTTATACTCAACAAGCTGCTAATTTACTGAAATGGGCAACTAGTTGTCCATTTGTAATTTGCAATTCATTGTGTTCATGGATCTTAGATGGGCAAAATCATCCTGAGGGGGTATTAAAAGCACTTTTCACAGTAAATATTAGCAAACAGTGCATATATTACCATTGATTCTTTAGACCAGTATCATTTGTAGTCCCTGATGGTAATTTATTGCCAACAATACATTTAGCTGATGAATCAAATTTATATAATTTTAAAAATGTATATATTTTGATAATTGAGGTAACTATCTTACCGATCTGGAAATTAGGTCTTTGACACCTATGGGTTACAGTGGAGGTAATACTGACAGAATAAAATGGAGGAACATGACTAATTTATCAAGGATATCAAGAAAGTCCAGAGTTACACAACGGGAAACAAATGTTACAATGAATGAGGTTTTCAAGAATAACTATTGTTGGCACTTGTGTCAATCCTTTAGTCATCTGGTATGTCATGGAGGGAGTAATACATTTACTCCCAATACATGAGACATGTAATAAACCTATATGGATAGATATTCCAACTTTTTCGAAAGGACAAACAAGAAGTCTGCATAATCTGTAAACTCTCAGAATCAGAGAAAACAATGATCCATCTTCAAAAGAAGCACTACTTTTGACACAATAATTTCAGGTTTATTTACAAAGAGATGTTTGGAAATAAGAGATTTTGAAATGAGTGAAACCATGATTGATTTAAGTAAATATCTTTAAACGTCTAAAGGGTATCAGTGTCAAGTGTAAAAACACACTGGGAATCTATTCTTTAGTAAAACAAAATCCTGTCTGTCCCTTCATAGTGGTCCCTTCATACTGGTTTTCCACCTACAAAACAGTCACTACATTTTACTGTAGAATCCTGTGGAGCACTTTGAGACATCTTCTTGAGGTGAATGGTACTACATCAAATGCCAGGATTTATATTATTACTATTACTATACAAGGGTCGGATAGAGGACAAGATGACCATCATTGAATTGTCACAGTACAAGTTAGGGCCTGGTACACAGTTAGTTCTCTTCAGATATGCAGTCGGACAGGCACAGAAGTATACTTCCATTCATCCTATTCCAGTGCCTGATCTTCGACTGACCCTAACTACTCTAATTCTGGTTACCTATTCTTTCCCCATTGAACCAGAATATATCCAGGACAGTTTTCTAGAATGTATTCAGAACAGTTTTCCGGAACAACTAGCTATGCCCCCTGCATAACATATGCGGCCTAGTGTTTTTGAACACGTTTATTCATATATTTCAAAAGTTTTTTAAAATATTGCAATGTATTTGTTGTTTACAAATAAAGGGTGAGCTTTAATCACTGGGTTGTTTTTCTTTGTTGTTTTTTGTTTGTTTTTAAGCTGTATTGGTTTTTGTTTTCTTTTTAGAAGTTCATTGTTACAATTGCGGAGACATACCTAAGGCTTTGATATATATATAAGCAGATAGATTTGACACAGCGCCATCTGAGTCAGGAGGACACAATTGCGGAAACATACTTTTATATATATAGATATGTTTTAGAACCAATAAGGGAACAGCCCATGCTGGATTTGGTGATGAGTAATGAGCCAGAACTAGTCAAAACTCTGATAATAAGGGAACATCTTGCAAATAGTGATCATAATCACCATGATTATAATTTATACAAAGTCCTGTAGTGAATGGTGATTAGAGCACTCGCCTCACAAGCGGGAGACCTGGGCTTGATTCCTGCGAAACCTTGGGAAAATTTCCTTACTCCACATGCCTGCTAATTATCCCTCAAGAGAAAAATTATAATAATACATTATATTATTATGATTAAGAGAATAAAAAAGCAATGTCCCACGACTGTTTGTGGCAATTGGTTATCACATTTCACTGACAAATATACAGTCAATTCGCTTTACTGTATAATCTGTAATTTCTTTGAAACTTTGAAATGTCTAGAAGACATGAAAAGCACTACATCAAATGTAAGGATTATTATAAAATGATTGAATTTTACATTAGGTTTGAAAGGAAGAAGGGAGAGTCCCGAATCAAGGTTTTAAATTGTCAATCGTAACATGGGGTGTAATGTTAGTGGGTAAACCTACAGACAAACAATGGGAAGTTTTCAAAAACATATTTGATATAATACAGAATAAGTACATATCCCTAAAATGCAAAAGCTCCAATTGTGTAGTTCAGCAACCGTGGTTGACCAAATAGGTTAGAGACTGTATCAAGCTAAATAGAGAAGGCTTACTCAAATATAAGAAAACATGGGAATGCAGAAAACAGTTTTCCAACAGTTTTCTCTGCGTTCCTTGCAGGCTTCTTCTGTTTTCTCCATCCTTTGAATATATACACTATCAAAAATCAAAGACGCAACAATAAATGTATCTCATTTTACAAACAGCATTGAATTAGCAATGATACTTGACCCTACTTCTGATGATAAGCAATACATACTGCTCAGGGAGCATTAGGTTATTTCATGAAAAGAATATCTTTTTATACCTTATTTAATCAGATCTGTTACCTAATAATTGTCTTAATGAATATTTTAGACAACAATGAGAGTTTAAATATAGCTTATTTAAAGGTAATGTGGGAACTGTGCAGTTATGGTAATTACTGTAAGTCTTGATAACATAATGAATTCAGGAATAGATTTGATAAATTACCCAACAGACAATGAGATAAAGATCGAACTTTAATTATTAATAAAAAAGAATGATCACAATGTATAAATGAATGAAGATTGTCCCTATTTATGCATTGTAGATACAATTTATATTTTCCACTATTAATTTCAAATTATTGTTTAACTCCAGTTTTGGGACGATAATGGCTTAAAGATGGAAATAGTAAATTATAACTTAAATGTCTGTTTTTCATTTCGTAAAGTACGGTAAAAAACAAAACTGTCCTTAGATATTCAGTCTTACTATATACAAGATATAGTGTATAAGAACCTAGTTTTTCCATCGTTTGTGGATTGATAACAACAGCAGCAACAACAACAACAAAATTATACTTGTATAGCACCTTTCGCGTCAGGAGGACTTCCTAAGGCGCTGGACAGTCAATGTTTCAGACCCGAGCTGGGATCGGGGATGGGGTGGTTGAAGGTAATGGGGGGGATTTAGGGTGACCGATGGAGCCATCAAAGAGGACAGTCTTGAGACAGGAGTTGAAGGAGGCTAGGGAGGGAGCAAGGTGGAACAACTGTGGAGGGAATTCCAGAGGTTAGGGGCAGAATGGCTGAAGGCTTGCCCACCAATAGTGGGGTGGGTTGGTTGGGAGACATGGAGTAGGCTGGAGCCTGCTGAGCGGAGGGAGCGGACAGGTTGGTAGAGGGTTTGGAAGTCATAAAATTAGAGTGGGGCGAGACTGTGGAGGGCTTTGAATGTGAGGATGAGGATCTTTAATTGAATCCTCTGGATGTTGGGGAGCCAATGGAGTCAGGCAAGAATGGGGGAGATGGGGTCATGGAGCTTGGAGTGGTAGAGGACATGGGCTTCTGAGTTCTGGATTATCTGCAGCCTGGGGGGAGGAATTTGGAAGGCCAACAAGCAATGCATTGGCATACTCGAGCCTGGATGTGATGAAGGGCGTGATGTGAATGAGGGTTTCAGCGAGGCATGAGGTAAGGTTAGGGGTGAGGGGAAAGGTAGTGGCGGAGTTGGGCAATATTGCAGAGGTGAGGGAAGGCAAAGTGGTTCATGGCTTGGATGTGAGGGAGGAAAGACAATTGAGGATTGAATAAGAGACCTGGGCTCCTGACAAGCTTGGTGAGGTTGAGTGTGCAACCAAGGATGTTGATGCTGCCAATGCCTGATGTGTGAAGGTGCTGGTGCAAGCCAATTAGAAAGGTCTCAGTCTTGTTGATATTCAAATGTATAAAGTTAGCTCTCATGCGGGACTTGATGTCTAACAGGCAATCTATCAGGACAATAGCGGTCCTGGAGTCGAGGGTAGAGGAAGCAAGATAGAGTTGTGTGTCATCCGCATATATATAGAAGTTGACCCTATGTCTGCGGATGATGTGCCAAGGGAGAGCATCTAGATATTGAAAGGTAGAGGGCCAAGGACAGAGCCCTGGGGTCGCCAAAGGTGACAGTGCTGGGGCTGGAAGATAACCCATTGGTGGCGACAAAGTGAAGATGGTGAGAAAGGTGAGAGTCAAACCAAGCAAGGGCAGGTCCATGAAGATTTTGCTGGGAGGAGAGGCAGTGTAGGAGAATGGAGTGGTCGACAGTGTCGAAGGCAACAGAGAGGTCAAGGAGGACAAAGAGGCGGAAAGATAGCCTTGATCACAGATGTTTAAAATGTTGTTAGAGACTTTGACCAGGGCTGTCTCCATGCTATGGGCAGCATGGAAACCGGATTGGATGGATTCAAAGAGGGAATGGCGAGTGAGAAAAGAGCAAAACTGGGAAGCAACAACTCATTCCAGGGCCTTAAAGAGGAATGGGAGGTTGGAGATGGGCAGTAGCTGGAGAGTAGGGATAGGCTCAGCAAAGGTTTTTTCAGAATAAATAAAGTGCAATACCAAATCTCAATTCATGATAGTAATAATAATATTTGCATTTGATATAGCGCTTTTCACATATTCTAAACATCTCAAAAAGCACTTCACAGAATATATTGTAATGTGAATTGACTGTATACTGTATACTTGTGGGCGAAACACGGCAGCCAATTGTGCACTGCAGTGTCCTTCAAACAGTCGTGGATTGAAATGACCAATTTTGTTATTGTGTACTTTTTGGAGTTATTATTATTAGGCATGTGGAGTAAGGAAGCTTGTCCAAGGTTTCGCCCTGATCTGCCTGGATTCGAACACAGGTCTCACGCTTGTAATGCAATTGCTCTAACCACCGAGTTAAAAGACTCCAGATTGTAGATGTCTCAAAGTACTTTACAGAATATACTGTAAAGTGAATTGACTGTATACATGTGGGCAAAACGCGGCAGGTGATTGTGCACAGCAGTATCCCACAAACAATCGTGGATTGAAGTGACCAATCTATTGTTGGATTTTTTGAGGGATTGTTATTAGGCATGTGGAGTAAGGAGATTTGTCCAGGGTTTCATCCTGCCTGGAATTGAACCCAGGTCTTTCGCTTGTAAGGTGAGTGCTCTAACCACCGAGCTACAGGACTCCATGGAAGCATCTAAATGATACTAGTGTCTAACAGAGTTTTATCTAGATCAGTGTATTTATATATTAAATATTTATATACGATTGACAAAAATTATTGAAAATATTCAGGACTGAAACTTCTTTTGTAATGACTTATCTTGAAGTTACACAAAATCTTCTTGTCATGTTCCATATCATGGGACAACTGATTAATGAATTAGAATAAATAGGGGTAATAAAATGATGGGCAATGTCATACTAGTTAGTGTTGAGCAATCAGGCATACTAGTCAAGGTTAAGTAGTATCATAAACTATTCAATTGCTTATTAACATACAATTTGCTTAATTTTGCAATTCTGCAAAAATAATTCTCTCAGTTTGAGGTAAACCAAACCCATTCAAAACATAATCTCTGTACACAATAATAAAGAACTCTTTGTTGCAATATAATCTGTAATCTGAACATCTGTCTCCTGAATAAAAGCAAAAATGTAAATCGCATTGAGATATGTGAACTGAAACAATGGAGAGAATAAAGTAAATGAACGGGTTGAAGAAACTGCAAAATGATTCTTCTGGGGATAAATAATATAAAAGGTGCTGGACATAATCTACTTCAGAATCTCTTCAAAGGCTTTCCTTTGCAAGGAGGTAGGGGTAGTACTACATTACATAAACAATATCAGATATTGCTCCGGAGAATTTTGTAATAAAGATGCAACAATAGATTTAATTCTTCATTGGAAATGCTGGATCCACAGATTATGTACATAAACAAAGGTGCAAGATTATTATAAACAGAAATTACCATTAAGGGCATTTTGTTTTACTGGAGGATTGTTTGAAATGAAACAAAAACATTAGGAAATTATGAGAATTGTTATTCTATCATTACTGAAAGTCAGAGATGGTCAGAGACGGATATAATCCAATCCTCTTCTCTCCATTTTCAGGGTTAGATGAGGCTATTAATTTATCTCTGGCTAACAAAACATTTTTGTCACTTGGTACAATTTATGTAAATAGGTGTCAGGGAGGAAGATCTTGATGTTATCTCGATGTTATATATGGTTAAAAAAAATGTTTAAGTTTTAAATGTTAACATTCACTTCATAAGTTAACACTACCCAGATCATTGTGGTCTATCTTAACCTGATGTTTTTGTTACATCTTTGTAGCGGGTATTGTTACTTCCTTTATTCTTACCCATTGTGATCCTCTATCTTTCTCACATCATACTGATTGTGATTAGTGTAGCAGAGGTTTGGGATCACTTCCAAGAAGCCTATTTCTATCTCACGTCACATTTAAGAAATGTAGCACAAATAAATTATTACTGTACAGTACTTCACATAGCAGAGGGTGTTATAATCATTTGTCTTTGTGTAAAAAGGCAAAATATTTTTTTACTAATGTCTTGAAAATCCTTTTTGTGGGGGAATAAAGATGGAAAATTAAACTGCAGTTATGGACCCACCATGTATTATTTTAATGTATTATATATTTAGTTTAAAAATAATAAGCCTTGCATCTGATATAGCGCCTTATCATGTCTTCAAGATGTCTCAAAGCGCTTCACATAATATATTATAAAGTGAATTGACTGTAAATATTTTTTGTGTGGGCGACCTTTTATCCTGCGCCCTTTGTGAAGTTATAAGAATGAGAGTAAATAACAGCTCTTAGCACAGATCATGGGGACACGCTCCTGATTCAGTGCCTTTTCTGATTTTAAAATGTGTTTTTATTTACAGCGCAATTGAGTTATGGAGACAGACGATGAGAAATGATCAAACTGTACTATTTCCAGAGTGTTGAATGAGGTCATTCAGGAAACCTGATTGAAGTAGGAAAGTAGTCGGAGTCCCTCCCCCCACTTGAATAAATTATGGAAATGAGAAACCTCTCTTTTAGAAAATGCATTCAGCAATTTGTGTCCGTCTGTCCCCTACCCCCAACACCCCCACACAATTGGAAAACACTGTAAACCCAACAAAATAATATAATTGCTGATGTTTATTGGCAAAAAATATAAAGCCAGACTCATATTCTTCATATTCCCCCAAATGTAACACTGTGTTGCCCCATCCTCCTGCGATTTATAGACACAAGCACCCTGATGCTCATTTAACACTTGCCACAATCACAAGAAGTGTCTCTGATTGTTTTAAATGTAGGCGCCAGTAAACAATTGAAGAGTGCCTGGGGTAGCACACATTACATACAAAAGGACAGTGGACATCTGTAGCACAGTGACAGTAAATTGATTTGAGATGCAGGCATTCCCCATTAGGTCTGGAGTCATGCAGGGTTGTCCTCTGTCCCCAGCTCTATTTGTCTGCTGCATAGACTTATTTGTTCTGAGTATTGGGAGGGATGAGAGCATTAGAGGTGTCACCACCCCGGCCTGCTGCAGCACACAAGCTAAGGTCTCCCTATACATGGATGGGGTCACTGTTCTTCTTTTCAGACCAGTCCTTGGAATACTTTGGTAACTGGCATGACTGCATGGTTATCCCATGCAACAAAGTCCTCGGCATCTGTTTTGGGGCCATGGGGGCAGTGCGCAAAAGCTGGCCGGAGCATCTAGAGATGGTGAGAAAGAAACTGGGATGTGACACCATCGCTCGCTGTTCACCACCACGGAAAACCAGGTGATCAGGTGTGAGGTGCTCTCGGTGCTGCTGTACATGGAGCAATCTGGCCAATCCCACTGTCCAGCACCGCAAAGGTCACCTGAGAAATCTTCCGCTTTATCTGGGGATCCAAGGTGGAGTGTGTCCACAGAACAGCACTCATCAAGACCACCGGACAAGTGGGACCCAATGTAGTGCTGATCCTCATGGCCACCATTGTGTGTCGCCTCCTGAAACTATAGATGGGGTAAACGTTGCTATGTGCTGGGTTCCTACCTGTACCCAGTGCAGCGAAAGGTGGGTTTGGCAGATCTGCCTCAAAACAGCCCACTCAGTTGGAGTGTGCAGCAAAACATATTGTGCATCAAGAGATTCACATCTCACAACATCACAGATCTAGGTGTAATTGCCCAGTGGTCTGCACGAGAGTTAGTTAGGACAGTCAGTGAGTGGGAGGGGATGCATTTAACAAAGGGGTACCCAGGGAGACTGTCAGACTGACATACTGTACCCCTGCTGTCACGACTGTCAGATATGTTCAGCAGAATGCCTCGTCATTGGCCTTGTCCAAACAAACATTAGACCACGGCTTGGCCGACAATAAAAGGGCACTATGTCAGGTCTCCCTTACACTGCCGCGGCCCGCTGTCACCACGTGCTGCCTCAGGATGGCTGTAGAGGTGAGGAGACGGTGGAAAACCTCCTCTTGGAGGGCAAGTATGCAAAAGTCGTCTGGGAACAGATGGACTGGCTGCTCTCGCGGTTCGTCCCTGGGGACCTGTTGTCACGGCACTCAGTGCTGTACAGCCTCTTCCCAGGGAAACCCACATCGATTGCGCCTGGAGGATCATCAGCTTGGTGGAGACAGGCCTATGGCCGCCCAAAACCAGTTAGCGTATCGGCACAGCACCACGTCAAAGAAGGCCTGCTGCAGGCTTGCACCCTCTGCCATCAGTTACTTTGTACTTCAGGACACCCTGAAACTCAGCACAGCCATGGCAACAGACAAATGGGGCCTAGCTCCAACTCTCTCACAGCAGCGCTAAACCCAGCCTGCTAGGATCCCAACCGGGCTTTCTGTGACATAAGATTATTGCATCTGGTCTTCTTACTTTTCATGTTATATTTTCTACTTCTCATTGCACTTTGGAATGGGCACCTCATTATAACATGCAAAACATTGAACTCCGCAGGCCAGCATTCTAACACGAGTGACTTGTGTTTACTGGGTGTACAGATTACAGTCCAGACTGTTAGCCCAAGGAAAATTATACTCTCTTTAAATCATTGCATTTCATTAAGGGGGAAGGGTGTGCTTCATATTGCGAAGATTGCACAGGAATTCAGAGCTTAATCTTTTCCATCACAATAAACAGAAAAAGCAGTCACATCACATCTCACCCCTTCACTGTAACCCTTTATTGTGTTACCCTGAAACAGTATAAAAAAGACAGCAGCCAAGTTCTAAGAAACTTTACATTTTCAAATATAGAATCAGAAACAGTAATCTTTTTTCCAGGACGATTCCAGTCAGCATGTCATTTTTACGTGTGAAATGTTTGAGTGGGAAAAGGCTAATTGTTATTACTTGTCAGGCAGCCATTAGGAAGAAAAGCGGAGATGATTATCTGTGACTGCTGACACTTGCCAATTACATTTCACTACATCAAAAAATCTTTCATTTACAGCCAGGCAAATCATGTAAAAAGTCTGCTCAGACACCAATACGCAGTGCTACTTGGCTTCAAACAACTGACAGTTGCCGTGAAACAGTCATTAAGCAGCCTCTACAAGAGACTCATCAGCAGCTGCCCCCAGGTGAAGGAGAGAAATCTGAGAGAGTGAAGGAGAGTCTTACATCGTGGCAGGGCTGAATCAGGCAACACATTATGCTGATTTTTCTCCTCCTATTTAAAAAGGCCCTGTTGACGGGGGGGCTGGGAGGAAGCTGGTGGGGAAGAGTAATCTATATTCTGTTTCTCTTTTTAATGGAACAATTCTGTCAGGCATTTAAATGTAAAATGATGTGTCTCACTGCAATCCTTTACACGCATGTGTTTTTATTTTGCAGATCAATACAGCACTGTACATCAAAAATCACAATGCAGAAAATAATCACTGCAAATTGTCAGATAACAAATGCATTAAAAAAAATCAGAGCTATGGTGCATTTTGTACCTCATTGAAAGCATTTGCTAAAATCATTCTTAAGCATTGGTACTTAAATGTTGATATTTTTCTTCATTTTAATAACAATCAGAGTGAATTTATATACGGTACTGTATAAAACAAGTCTCTGCCATCAAGGTGCTCATGTTATTGAACATGCTATTGAATGCCATTGACCCCAGTCTATCCTTGCAACATCCTCAGCTTCTTGAACTTCACCCATTGTCAATGCAACTCCACAACAATCTTTTGTACTGCCGAGTGCACTTGTCTGACCTCTAAACCTTATGAAGGAATCCAAGTATGATTTCTGACAGAGGTCTATACACTTAGCAAGGCAAGGGCACTGCTTACTAAGAATCTTTGCTAATCTGTTAAAGTATAACAGGGTGGGGGAGGGGGTGTTAGATGTGGAGGGGGTGGAGAGTGGATGGATTAAAATCTGGATACATACCAAGCACATTTTATTATCTTAAAATATTCTTAGGTGAAAAATCAAACTGTGAAGGTTATGGATTTACACCTATAATATTTAGTTCCAAAATTAATTTTTTTAAAAAAAAATTACACTTCAAAAGAAACAGGGGTTTAAAACGCATTATTCCTGATGGTATTCCTTAAAAATCTCATTAGATTCCTACTAACACTTAAGAAATCCACTTGCATTGGAGAACAGCTCCTGCAGATCAGGGTGACATACTTTGGTTTGCCAGAAGGGAATACTATTTGAGCCACTCGGATACCTTGTTAAGGAATCGTATGTTTTAAACTGTAATATTGTCATTTGCTGTTTTATTTTGAAACTCTGTTTCCATTGTCCCTAAACGTAAGAGAAGTATTATTGATACATTTCCTAACATTAGGTAGAATATTACTCTTTAACCCCCTCCTCAATAAGTCGATGACAAATAATATAGTCAGTAGATTTGATCCAGGAACAGTGCTTCAGGTACACCTGCTTTGAAGTATAATATAAAATAGCCGATGATCTTCGTGATAGGAAACTTGTAGTATGACATTAAGACTTGTCGGCTAAAAATACACTGCTCTGCACTTTTTCTGCAGGCATTTCTGTCACATTATTTTACATTAAAATAAATGAGGGAACACCACATTTTTAGCAGATTCGAGGTACATTTTGGGGACAGGAAGCCTGAGCTTCATTATTTAGTTGAGGATGCTGGGCTGTTCATGCTCACTTTTCGCTTCACACTTAACAATAACAGATGTGGAAAATATTCTGATGGTTAACATGAAAATGTAATTTGTCTTTTTGAGAGAGATGAAATTACAGGTTATAGACTTTTGTTACTAAAAACAGCTTCCGGTGAAGTAAGCTGGACATGTAGCTCCAAACTAAATGTTGCCCAGGCATTTCTGAAATGACTGCGCTCAGTGGGGTGGCTGTGTTTAAGTAATGCATAAGCACTTGAGAATAGCATTCAGACTGTCCTCAGACACCAGGAGATGATGTTCAGAACACTAGTAACTCTTTTATGCAGCTAAACATTTGCATATTTAAGCAGTTCCAGCAAAATACCCAAACAAATTGGAATACGATAGACAAACATGAATGTGAACAATGAGGTTCACTGTAAAAATATTGGCATACATCCACTGCCTTCCTTTCCCTCCCCCCACTTTACTCCTTTACCCTAAAGAGTCTGGCTCACCATCAGCTTTCCTTTCAACTACAACAAAATAACAGCTTTAACCCACTTGTTTTGGTTCTCAGTTAAATTCTGTTGATATTTGTTTTAATTTGGAAGGTGCCTTGAACAAGTCTCTGAGCTGAGAATCTCTTGAATGAGGAGCTTGGGCCATTGCATCAGCATAATCGGGGTAGGGGAGGGGGACAGCTTTGCATGAACTTACTTTTTTCCATTCTCTTTCAGGAATTCTGCACCAAAAAGTAGGGGAGCGAAATTCCTAACATTAGCAGCAGACTGTAGAACTGTTTCTCAAGCCTCTATAAGATAACTGCAGCCTTGAACTAACAAACTTACAAGCAGGCTCAGAAATTCGTACAAACCTAAAAATCTATGGGAACAGAAAGGAATGATTCAGCATCAACAAACTCCATGCATATTATGGCCCTCAATCTATTCTCTCTCTAGCATCCATTTACGGTATTTACAACTCAATCCTATTCGCACTGCTACAATATTTTTACTGATATCTTATTGCAGAAGTGTACTATCCTAGGAATAGAAGGATCCCAGTAGACTTCCTTTGTTCCTAGAGTGTGTAACCCCTTATATTTGAACCCTTTGGTCACGTAATCAACTTGCCTTCAATGGCTTTGCCAAGTCCTTTTGTAACCTTAAAAGCACAAACAACTTCATCCAGAATTCTCTTTTTCAATAGGACCAAGCCCAACTTCCTCAGTCTTAATTGCTGAATATGGTGACAGTATAATTCATCGCACAATAATGTTACAGTGGCATAATAACATTGTCCATAATAATGATGCTGAACTGTGGGACTGAGCTGGAAGGGAGAGCTGGGGGTAGGAGGCACAGGGATGGCTTCGGGACAGGTTGGGATGTTTGGAAGTTGACAAATACCGTGGTTCAAAAAATATATACAATACTGTACCAAGTTCGAGGGGGACTGTGGAATCAAAGGATACAGCAAACATCCTATAAAGGGAGCTTGAAAGGGTATCCAAATAAACTGATAAATAGCAAATGCAATTTAAATGCAAGGTACTGCATATTGGATGCAAAAATAGAAAATGGATGGGATTGAACTTGCCAAGGGAGAAGTTAGTTGACTAGGGATCAAGGGGGTGTTACAAGAACAACAACTTACACTTATATAGGTCCTCCACCACCATGCAGGATAGCATCACAGAGCACTGAGTTGACCCATCCTCACTATGTACAAAACAGTGTGGGATATCAATAAATAAACTGGATGCTGGGCTTTATTGCTAAATCAGTTAAATTTAGATCCCCAGACATCATACTCTGGTAGGACTGTACCTTGAGTACACCATACAGTTCTGGTCACTATGACATAAGAGGTTTGCCCAGAAGCAGTGCAGAATGATGATCCTCAGAGTTCAAGGAACGAGATGTGAGCAATGATTAAGGCTGAGAGTAGATGACTCAGACATTTTAAATGGGATAATAAAACCTAGACAGTAGAACAAGAATTATAAAGGGCAATTTCAGGGCAGATACCAGGAAGTTTTTATTTATCTAGAGCAGTGGTTCCCAACCTCGGGTCCCGACCCAAATCAGGGTTGCGGGGGTCCTCAGCAGGGTCACGAAGGGTCATCAGAATTATTTTTGTTGCTTTTATTAATGCTGAAAATGCTTTTTTATTGCTGAAAAGTGCCCAAGGCGACACCGCTGACCAATTTGTATGAAAGACTGTACTAACGAGTTGCGCTGAGTCCACAAAAGAGACAGAGATATTGTCTTGGCTGAGCTTTGCTTCAGTCGCGCAGTCATCCCCTCAGGGTCAGGAGGTCCTGTTGGTGGCTAATTTAGCGTTGCAGCAAAAAAAAAGGTTCGGAACCACTAGAGGGTAATTAATAACTAGAACAGGTATCTAATAGGGGTGATAGAGGCCAAGACATTGGATTCATTTAAACAGCAGATTGATGATGTGATGGGGGTTTGGTGAGGGGTATTTACTGGAAGAATGGGCCAAAGGGCCTTCCTCATCCAAACCAATCTTGCGATCTCATGATAAGTCTTACAACATGAATTGCCTTTGCCAAAAATGGCAAATGCACAATCCTTACAATAAAATCCTGTCAAAGCGTTCGACATATGAGACGCCTAGAAGACATGAAAAGCGCTACATCAAATGCACGGATCATCATTATATTATTGTTATATTTGGATGATATGATGAAGTGTTTATCAAACGCAAGTATTATTTGGATGATTATGATTATTACTATCACTTGACCCTATTGACATTCTCCTAGAAAGAGGCCACACTACTGACTTACGTAGAAATCAATATTTCACCATGATATGGCAGAGGGTGTTTGACTATAAAGTGCTCCAGGATGCTAACTCATGAGGGGGGCTACATAAATGCAAGTTGTGGTTTGTGTGATTGGGAATAAGAAATACTGAGGCAATGTTGTGGTACTTCATGGAATTCTGTAGTTCAGTGGTTAGAGCACGCACCTTAGAAGTGCGAGAACTGTGTTCGATTCCAGGCAGGTCAGGGCGAAACCATGAGCAAGTTTCCTTACTAATAAGGAATAATAATCCCTCAAGAAAATAAATACATTGGTAATTTCAATCCATGACTGTTTGTGGGATACTGCTGTACACAATTGGCTGCTACGTTTTACTCACAAATATACAGTCAATTCACCTTACGGTGTATTCCGTGAAGAGCTTTGAAATGTCTAGAAGATGTGATAAGACATATATCAAATGCAAGGATTATTATTATTTCACACCACATTTCTTAATAAGTCAATGAATTTCTTCATTAAGAAATCTGAATGAGAACACCTATTCACAACAAGTACGTCATGCATGTCACTGAGTAGAGGACACCAGGTTCCAAAAACAGATTGAGTTGGATCACTATTCCTGCAAGTAAACAGGTACATTTCAGCAAATGTTATTATTGCAAAGTATCAAAATTATTTATTAATAAACAGAAAACTTGAATGCATAAATATCATATATAATCTACATCAACATCTTTTCCTCTTTATTGGGAGGGCATTGAACTTGAAATATTGTTGAAAAGATAATAGCACATTGTGGGCTAAATGGAAGCACAATAAAGGGTAAATAATGCCATTTCTACCATTGCATCTCTCATGTATAGGGAACTAACAAAGTACAGTACAGTATAGGCAAATGTATGTATGTGTGTCACACAAGTAAACAGACATATAAATGTGCCCAAAATAATGACAAGAAATGTTTAGAAAATTGAAATAACAGTAGTTTCATGTCAACCATTTCACCTGCAGTAATGTAATATACTGCTGCTATTGTGCACCGTGCTTGAAAGGTAAGGTTTATTTCTCTTCATGAACAACTGAGCGGTGAACTTGTAAGCAATGGAAGCTTTCTACCAGAGTCATAGCAAAGCCCAAGTATTTTTCAAGTTGTTGATCTGTGAAATGAGTTGTAGTTTAAATCGAAGGAAGGGCAGTCATAAATCGATGGGTTATTTGAGTTAGTTTATGTATTTTTGGCTAGTTTCAGGTAGCAGCTTGTATTTCAGGTTGTTTTTGTAGAACTCTGTTAAGAACACAGTGATCTGCACCACAGAATCATCAATGCTGCCTGGAGAGCTCGCCTGCTCCTCACTTACATCTTCAACAGAAGCTGCCAAATTTTGAGTGCCATTGTTGAAAGCGACTATCTCCTCTGGATGTGGGTAGAAGAGCTGTTGAATTAAGGCAGTAGAGAATTCCATAGCAATAATTGGACAAAGGAAATAGTTCCAATCACCAAGGGACCAACAGATGAGTTGAGGGATAAAAGCTCGGCAAAAGTGAAATGGGTTCCCTAAGGAAAGCAGGCACCACTGAAGCCTCATGTACTTCATCCATCAGGTGTTGCGGCACATTTAATGACTGGGATCATTATGTATCTCGTTAGAAAATAAATTACTCCAAACATGGTGAAGGAAATTATCAATGTTCATGAGAATCAAATATTCTTTCCAATGAATCCAGCAGGAAGGCCGCCAGATTTAAAAATGGGATTTGACAGGTTTGATATTGAGACATTTTGAAGAAATGTGTTGTGTTGAAACAAAGTATCTGTTGCTGGTCTTTTCTGGAAGCAAGCCATATCTTTAAAACAGCTTCTTTAGGAAGTAGGGAGGTATGTGAAGATCATGTCTGTCTTGTTGATCTTAATATAAGAGAAAACCTTGCATTTGATAGAGTGCCTTATCACGGTCTTGAGACACCTCAAAGCATGTCACAGAACACTGTAAAGTGTGGCAATTGTGTATTTTGTGGACAAAACATTTTAAGCAATTCAAGACACTGCCACGCATGAAGGGCGTTGTATAAATACAAGTTGTTGTCATTGCTAGTGGTCTTTTCTTCATAGAATCATACAGCACAGAAGGAGGCCAAGCGGCCCATTGAGTCTGTGCTGGCTCTTTGAAAAGAGCTATCCAAATCAATCCCATGCTCTTCATACCCCAGCAAACCTGTCCTCCCCAAATAATTCTACTTCTCTCTTAAAATTTGTTATTGAATCGACTGCCCCCACAATGTTTTCAGAATCCGAACAACTGACTGCGTGAAAAAAGTGTCCTCACCTCCCCTCATTTCTGTAGCAGGCTATAATATATTTATGCCAGAATTTATTAACCAAACAAGATTTGTGCCAGGATTTGTTAACCCAAAAAATTAGCACTGCTGTTAAAGCATCTAAATTAACCCATTAATGAAAGCCACTTACGGTTTTTAATGTTGATTATTGTTGATTTCTTTTTGCCAAAATAATAGGCTTATGGAATTTCACTCAGATCTTAAGATTGGATACTTTATTATACTCTCTAAGTACCGCCATTAATGTCAAATATGTTATGACTGATTTTAGACCCTACATCTGTTGTGGAAGGAAAAAATTGCCTAACTAGTATTAACAGCAGCTTTTCTGCAACTGTTGATAAATATTGGGAATTGGATCCCTTACCATTTGGAAAATCAAATACAGTAAACCTCACATAAGTCATATCAGTTGGGACCATACATTAAATGTGACTTATGCAAACTCTGAGTTATGTTAAGCTTATAAATAATAGGAAATTCAACAGGACTTGGGCAGATTTATGACTTAGGCGATTATACGAATGCACAGATCAGATTTATGCAAGTTGTACTGTACCAGTTTCTGAATTTTCTTTTGATGTCTAGTATACCATCAAAGAAATGCAAGGTCCTAGAGAGATCTGGGTGCATTTACAGCTAACTGAAAAAAATCAGCCCTGAGCAACATCCATCCAACATAACTGTGACCACTAAGCTCACAGTACAGAGGCACACTCATTCCCTTCTGTAACATCATCTTTGGCAGCTTTCCAAGAACAGTAATAATCAGAGGGTATGTAGCAGAACTGGAGCTTTATGTGGTTTCTGTATTAATAAGAAAGGCATAAATAGTGTATGTAATAGCAGGAAGTCACAGCACAAGAGAGAATTCTAACATTATAACCATATTTCTAAGATACCTTAGCCGAGACCATGACAGGCACCAATTATTTGTTTTATTAGAAGCAACAGAAGCAAAATTATTTGAGGCAGAACAAAAAAACAAAAGCAAAAATTATCAAAAAGCTTGTTGTCTGGTAAAGGTTATGTTGCGCGGATTAATTTTTTATGAGTTACACAAAACACTCACAGCGGCAAACAAACAGAGCACTGTCACTTTAAATTTGAGGCTTTAACATATTTTTAAGATGCGAACATAGCACAGAAGGAGCGGAACGTGCTAAAGTGATATTTATCAAGCTCCCAGTCTGCTGGGAATTAAAGAAGTGGGGGAGGGAGAAACAAAGGAGTGAGACAGATAAATCGAGGGGGAGGAGTGATCAAATACAACGTAAAACAAAGTAGGCCGGACAACATCTTGTTTTAAGCTTCATGGCAACCTCGATACACAGGACTCACGGCCTTGCTATTTTTAAATTCTGATGTGAATGATATAAAACTATGCTTCAGTGTGATTTTTTTTTCCCCTGGTGGTGCTCGTAGGCAGATGAACACCTCTGACTGTGGCGTCCATCATTCCTTGCCAGTCTTGTCTATTAACGAGCACTATCATCCCATCTCAGGATGACAGCTGCAACACTTACTCTGGCGCAATAAACAGCTAAATGAGGCGCACAGCAATTTTGCTTGTCACCAGGGCCCTCGGCACGACTGGCTGCACAGCTTGATGCATAAATTCATGAGGCTGTTGCATATGATGGAGCATGCCCAGCTGAGAGAAGTGATGGATAACTGGGTGGCTAAAACTGGCCATCACCTTGACTATGTCAGGACTTCGAAAACAAGCGTCCCTAGATGGTGTGTACAGTATACTCGCTTTTGGCAGATTTTACTTAAGGGAACAAAGTTACCCACACTTTTTAAAAGGTTTGCATAAAACCTCTGACACGGTCTCAATTTATTTAAATATTTGACTTCTAAGGAAGCAAAAGCTGTGAAACTAAATGGAAAGTAACCTGTGCCAACCACAGGAAGACTTGCAAAGAGTAGAGTACTAGGTTATTCATTGTTCATAAAATGATATCTATCGGTTAACTCTCACACTAGTTTCTTAGTAAACCTATAAGCCAGTTATCTAGTGAGGACAGCGATGAATCAGGTTTGAACAGAATTGTGTAGCACCATGGGGTGAAGATGGAGAATATGGGTCTGATCCCCTCACTGCATGGAGTCCCAATCCTACGCATCCTGTTAATTTTTGTGGTGCCGTAGGTGGGTAAAGGGAGTAAGTGTAAGGATCCTCCCTGAGCTGCTCTTGTGTACCTTCTAGTTGACAATATAGTTCTGCTAGAGTGCTGTGAGGAACATGTCTCTCCAACTTTTGTATGTCACTCTGTGTGTAATCCAAAGAGGCCAGGAGGACTGTGGAGGACATACTGTATAGAAATTCCTATTTCTGTAAAAAAAAACACAAATAAACAAGATGGGTCACTTTACTTTGATAGTAACTCTTGACAAACTATTCTGGTGTTTAAAGTTGACTGTTGATTACAACGGATTGAATGAATCTCTAAATTTAATCCATGCAGGTGAGGAATTAATGGTTATCAATCTGTGATGCTGATGCATATAAACACAGGCAGCCAGCCAAACTGAATCTGTGAGCAAAGATGAATCACCACAGTTGTTTGTTGACATGCGTATTTCTACAGGCAACGACAAGGGGTCGAAAATACAATATCTGCAAATGGGATTTGCCTTCCTGTTTGTGAGATTGAGAGATTTGCGTTGAGATGTGCAAAAGGCAATTTGTGAATCACAAGCTGGAAAAATCCATATTTCCTGATGACAATTTGCTCAAGGCCCTTTTTCTGGACTTTGCCAGTGTGCAACTCACGATTGCTGTCTTGTGAACCTCGAATCGTGACATTCGCAGGCCAGAAGTCCTGACTAGTGATCCAAATCTTGTTGGTGGATATCACATGATGTTGAGTTTGCAGTTTAGGATTACTAAGCATAAGCACATGTGTATAGAAGGACAAGTTTCACAACCAATGAAAAGGATTCCCAAATAATTTGTATAGAAGCCCAAGTTGTTGCCAAGAAATAAGTAAAAGTTTTTTTTTCTCAGGAAAATAATTCCCCTTTAATGATTCAACTTTCAAAAGATTCAAGATTTGGCAGGATGTTCATTCATGTTTGGATAGTTTTATCAATGGAAACCGGAGTTTATGCACAGTTTTGAAACATTGCTTGAGGAAAAATCAGAAAGTACTTGCAGCAATAATTGATTTCCCCAGAATGAGGCAGTGTCATCATCCTCAAACCCCTTGAACAAAATTCAATAGCGAGAAATTGATGAAAACTAGCCATTTTTAGGAGAAAAAATGGTGAAGCAAGCCATTCATTCCTTAGTCATAATAAACCTTTTACTGTATATTGGGAGGAAACCTCCAAGCGTTTCACAGGATACACAATATTGTATAGTGAATTTATATTTTGTAGGCAAACCACACAGCCAAATTGCACGCAGCAATGTCCTACAAACAGTCATGGAGTGAATGACCAATTTTATTTGGGGGGAATGTTGGTCAGGATACCTGCTCTTTTCAGATAGTGCCTTGGGATCCTTAATGTCAACCTAAACCGACAGATGGGACTTTGGTTTAACTTTCCTTCCAATAGTATGCCCTCTAACCATTTAGCACAACCTCAGCAATGTATTGGAGCATCAAAGTAGATTGTGAGTACAAAATCCCAGTCTAAGGTTTAAACTCACAGCCTTCTGACTCAAAAGTGAGAATGCTACTAAGTGAGTCGGACTATGTTATTCACAACTACAACCAGTAAGCCTATAGCATCTTAAATATAAAATCATACCTGTGTGCACCAAAGGTCATCCACCAAAACCTTTTCCGAGATTGGTTGCACATCACCTCTAAAAATGTATCCATCCTCTTTCGCCCATGCTTTTGGTCATATTTCTCCTCCCTATACCATATGGCTCCCATCTTCAGCTCAGAGACCCACCAACAATGTCAAGCATTTTGAGAAGTCCTCCTGATGTGAAAGGCTCTATGTAAATGTAGACTATAAACTGTTGTGTATTGGGGTACAATACAACACATTTGTCGATGTTACTACCGTAGTGAAGCACAAAGTGCTAAATGCATTTCTAAAACAGAGAATGTAAAAGGTTTAAGGACACCACTTAAAGGCTACACACAAATTGCCATTTTAGGAAGTAATATTTGAATACTGTATCTACAAAATTCTGCCTGAAATAATCCTGTTACCCAGCTACACGAAGAAGAGCGCCACCTGTTGAGTTAAAATGCAATTGAAGATACAGGTGCGAAGGTGTAAATGAAAAAAAACATCAAGAGAAGCAAAGATTACTCACATCTTCTTTCCTTTATTTCTTGCTTTCTTCCTCTGAGTTAAAATAAAAGCATGTGCTGCATGTTGGTACACGAATGTATGGCACAACGCAGTGAAGGGATACAAGTTTGATTGCCATTCCCACCTAACCCTTGATTCATAAAGTTGCCGATCTCAACTGTACTGATGTGGAATTCGCTGAATGAGAAGTCACAAGAGACTAACAATCTGGAATGACATTGATAGCTGGGATGGTTTCATGCAACTCTTCACAAGCAGACTGAAAGCTACATTAGTAGGTGAGGTTGCCATTCTGCTTGCATCTTGCCTGTGGGAGGTACAATTATCCATCTGCGTGTGCAGGCAGAAGAACAACAGAAAATGGGAGAATGTTGTACTCTCTCAAAGAATGTTATGCATGTGAAGTCACGAGTATCATATTTGAGATCTAGAGTTCAAAACAAAGGAGGTGTTTGATTCAAATCTCAGTCCATGCAGTTTTAGCTAGTCTCAGAACAATAGTTAGAGTATTACAATTGGCACCATGGTCCCAAGAGGTAAAGGAAAATGAGAAAAATAAAAGAAAACGTGAAGTGGATGTGAAACTTTCAGTCTGCTTTTGATACTCTTAAGAACAGAGATGCGTTTCCATTTGTGGTAAACCCCCGATTGATCAAATAAAACATTATCCTGATGCTTTTGCTGGCATGCACCAGTGCATACCAGGTTTTGCCGGTGCATAATGGGACTTCAACGACATGCTGGAATGAGACAGGAAACTGAGTAACTTATAGAAATAAAAAATAAGTTAACCTTATTCACAGATTGAGAAGACAAGGAAGAAAATTAGAGAAGTAAAGTTGGGGGAGTAAAGAAAAATGAATATTAATGATCTGCCCAAGAAAATGATTAAACACAGGGAATTGCCTGCAGAGGAGTGCTGCTGATACCAGTAAGAGAGCTTTAAATGAGAGCATCAATTGCAGTTAATGGTGCACTAATGCAGGAATATCCAGTTGGAGCTATTCTAGTCCCAAGAGGGAGGACACCAGCAGGAACAGCTGGGGGTAATGATTTACCAGTAGAATTGGCTGATGATTCTTTTCTGTTTGTAACAAACAATTATCATTTTCAAAATTATAACATTGCAGAATGTATCTGTGTGCACCTCCTTAACACAGATTTAAAGAAATGGTTGAATGAATGGAACATTAATGTATAACATTCTGCAGAAACTAACAGCAAATCAATGTTGCCTCATTACTGCTGTGTACAGGGTATGATATTCTTGCGCCACTTGCAGTGCAATAAAATCTGATATTACTCCAGATCATATCATGTGGCATCAATTGAACGACAGTTAAATTTGTATGATTTGACCATTGGTCATTGTGTACCATAACCAGCATTTCAAAGAAACAAAAGAACTTGTGGGAAATAAAACAGGCAATTCACCTTCCTCAAACCCCACCTCAGTATTAGTAAAAACAGAGCTTGGAATGTGTTACAAGGACATAATCCATCTCAAGACAATGATGGCTGAGTTGATGAAATGCTGAGCTTTGTTCTAGTGGGTAGGATGTCAACCGAACTTTTCAAATGCTCCTGTGTGGAAACACACTCCAGTCTACTTGTTATGCTAAAATAATATGCACTATGCTCCTAATTATAATCTATGCATTTGATGTACACCGTATCACGTCAAAACGTTTCAAACAGTTTCACAGTAGCTATTGTTAAGTGCAGAGACTGTGTATTTGTAGGCAAACAAGGCAGATAATTTGCACAAAGCAATCTTTAACACACAGCCAGGAGGTGAATGACCAATTTACTACAATAATTGTGGCCAAGCCACCATAAGAGACACCATTTCCCTTTCAAATAGTGTTTTGGTTTTTTAACTTCCAGCTGAACAGATGGATGGAGCTTTGGTTTAACGTCTCATCTGAAGGATGGTATCTCAAACCATGCAGCACTCTTCCAACACTGCACTGACCCACAATCTTCTGACCCAAAGAAATCATCTGACAACTGAGCCAAGCTGACAGCTTAATGTCCTTATAATTCTACTTTAGAGCTGAAATGTAATTCCCTTAATGATTATATAGAGCAGCATTACTTGCCAGTATTTAAATACAAATGAACATCATATACTGTTTTGCAGCAGCTGCATAACAATGCAAAACACTGGAGTTTTGGAAGATGGGGATCAATAAGTATCTACACAGAACATTCACTCATTGGTTGAAGAGTTGGTTGAGTGCTTGCTAAACTAGGATTGTACATGATCTTTGCAATGGGTAGCTTGATAGGCCAATTTTTTTTTTCTTCTAAGGGTAATCTTTCAATGAGGAACACCATCAAGCATCAGCTGGCTGGAGTGTCTTGGCTGATGCTGTCCACTGTGACATTTGTTCATAGAAAAATGAAAAGAACCCTTAATAGACATCAACAAGTCATTGAGAATCACACTGCTGTATTCTACAAAAGGCTGGCTGAGTAAAAGTGATTACAATGAAAATAATCTCATCCAGCAGTTCAGATAATGTCAGAAAGCACCACAGGGAATTTTAGGTAGTTTGCTGACATTTGAACTCTGAGATGAGATTATCATTCACACCCACCAATACTGCTATACACAATGACCTACTATGGGACCCTATTATTCTGCCTTGATATCTTTGCAGTAACCTATTTCAGTACAGCTAGGCATGGAAACACATCAAGTCTTTGTCTAGATTCAGTTCCAAATCTTAAGTCAATCATAGTGATCTTATTTATTCTTGCAAATGTTTGCATTTTTGTGCATGCATGTTATTATTTGTGACCAAATACTACATGAAAATCAAATTGAAATCACTGCTGGTACACAATGGAGGAATAGGAGAAAGGGCTTACTTTCTGTACAGTAAGAGTCAAAAAGTGCTCCTCTGGAAAATGACCAAATCATTTGTTATTTGACCAGATCAATTTAGACAAAAGTTATGTGCTACCTCAGCATCAAAAACAAGTCTCTAAATTGTTTCTTCCCCAAAGAACATAAATTATGTCCCACTAACCCATGAGAATGCAGCTCTGTATTCAATTTCACGTGTTGATATTAGACACGTAATGTTTCCTAAAGGAGAAGCACTTTACATTTTGATCCAAGGCACCAGTTCCTATGTCATCTTCCCAACAAGTGTCGCTTAAACCCCAGTGACTAACAATGGCTCTGGTTATGACTTCAAATTAGCCTTAGGGTTATAGCTGAAGGAGTAGTAATTGATAATGAAGGTGGATAAATATGTGTTGGTCAGGTTATTAAGGATTATGGGACAAGACCAGGTAACTGCACTCAAGGTATAGATCAGACATGATCTTATAAACTGGCAGAACAGGCTTGAGGGGTTGAAAACCCTACTCCTGTTTCTATTTCTATGTATCTATGTAATTATGACGTGACATGGGATGTTAGTAAAAAAATTATTATTTTTGAATATTTCTATCAATTTGTTGACACCACATTACTGATAATGAGCAGAAGAAAGCTAAGGGTTGTGGAATACTGAAAACAATGTGGGGCATACTGAAGTGTAATTGCATTTTGAAGAGAGGAATGGGAGAGAATACAAAATAAGAGGAGGTCATTTGTTCCATTAAGTCCATTCCCTCTATACACAAGTCAAATCTTATCCCATTGTATCAGCTCTTGATCTCATGGAAGAATGGTTTGCGGAGATCCCCAAAGTGAATGAAGCAAATACTTCCGAACATTCAGCCACCTCCCCAACTCACAACTCACAAGATCAGGGGATCAGTTCAGAATGAAGAAGGCCCTTCCACTCATTAGATTTCATCTATCTAGAATTATCTACCCAGAATACCCACGAGTGAATGTCCAAATATCTCTCAAGAATTGTCGGCCAGGATACTGGAAGAAATTTTCTTTTTTTTAATAGTGCCATGAGATCTTTAACACCCATCTGGGTGAGTCAGTCATTAAAGCTAGTTATCTCAAGCCATCCTTTTGGCCTGTGTGAGAATTTTGCACAGATTACACTTTCTTTCACTCTCTCTTACCTTATATCGAACATTATTTCCCTCTCCTTGCTCTTTGAGTCCTTTCTGTGTTGGGTGATTCAGCCAAACCCAATTTGTTTTTGCACAATGGCAGTCTATGCTACAACAACAACTAAAAGTGTTAGGCACTTACTTGTTAATTTATGTTTAGCTCATGTTTCTTCACCTTATAAACAGTCAATTAAAGTTACCCATCTGCCATTCTGGATGTGAAGGGATTCTCAATTATTTGTATTTACACAATATTTTAGAATATAGCAGGATAGGAAAAAAAACTATAATAGTTCAGTGATTTAAATATCTCCCACTCCCATTTCTTTTAACATTGAAATGTTGCCTATTTGATACAATCTCGTTTAAGAATGGCTTGTCAGATTACAATGCTGATTATTTATAATAATAATCCTTGCATTTGATATAGCGCTTTTCACATCTTCATGACATCTCAAAGAACTTGATTCATTATTTGACATTCACTTACAGTCACTACATTTTACAGTAAATCCTGTGACGAGCTTTGAGACACCGTCCCAAAGTAAAAGGTACTATACAAAATGCAAGGACTATTATTTTGTTTGACTTCCATTCCTTTTATGAATGGTCAAGGAGTTCAAACCAATGACCAATTGACTCAGACGTAAACTCCAGGTCTCATTTTCCTTCAAACTCACTTGGTTCTGTTTAATGTTGCTTGATTCTGTTTAAAAACAACAAAAATAGCAAAATTACATTTATAGAGCGCCTTTAGCATCAGGAGGACGTCCCAAGGTGCTGAAAACTTCAGCAAACTTCAAGGCTCACAGCTTGTTGTTCGGATAGAATCTGGAAATTTGAATCCCAGCAACTATTTATAAATCATTTGTATATAGTGATTGGAAAAAGTTATTGTTTTATAGTACAGTATTTGACCTTCAGTCGTGAACCTAGAGACAATGAGATTCACTGAATGTTCCCAACCCACCTTCTGTAGGTGAACTTTCAGCTATTTTGCACCCACCCACTAAATTCTCTTCCATATCTCCCTGCCGTGCCTTTCTCTCAGCTTTCAAAACCCACCTAAGACTTAACGTTTTTACTGTATTTTCATTACCCAACCTTACCCCTCTATCGTTATCTCAGTTTAGACTCTTATTTCTGTTTAAGAGCTTTGAGACATTCTCTTAATATGAAAGTCTACAAGTGAAAATAGTTGTTACAGCAAAGTCTAAGTCATTTTGTGAATAAAGACTTTCAGAATGTGAACAATAGTTACAATTCACTACCTTTTTGCAGCTGAGAAATTTCCTAGAAGCAAAAATTGAGCCAAGATCATAAACCTGAAGTGACTATTAATCACTCTTCTCCTATATTCCTCTTATAATTTTCAGGGATAATTTTTATTAAAATGTTTGACAGAATTTTTTCCATCATCATATCCATTATATCAATCACATTGAACTAACAAGTAAATCACACACTGTATCAATTACCCATAATTATTATTAAAATAATTATTAAGTGTATACAAATATTCTGACTAATACCAACATGGACTAAAAAAAAGCTTTTCACTTTTTTTTGCCTCATCTTTATCCTTTTAAAATCACCTGAACCAAAAAGATTCTGAATATAAGAAAGCACAGAATGAGAAAAGGTCATTCAGCCCATTAAAGCTTGCTATTTCCAAAGTCTGGGTATAATAATATTTGTATATAAAGTATTTTAGGTTGTCAGAAAACTAATTTTTTTTTTGATATTTCATTGATGAACCTAACATTTATTTTTTTTATTTTTGGTAGTACTGTATTTATAAAATGACCATGAATGCATATTGTGCAGCAAGTGGCATCTGTGGTGATCTGATGACCCAGAAGTCAGACTAAAAAGTGATTAACAATTTATTTTAAAAAATTGGACATTCTGAAAAAAATACAAATGTTTACCTATTTCCAACAACTTTAAATATATGCTGTGGCAGATTCTATCCACCTTTCCGTCTGTGTGTACTTTGCTATGTACATCAAAAGGCAATCAAGCAAAATGGCAGAATATTTTTTCATTCTTACATCCATGACATATGGGCTCTAGCCTGCTGACCTATACATATTAATCCCCCCACCCCCCCATCACCTCCATCTATCCCCTCACTCCACCCTGAACAACACGGGAAACATCAGAGCATCATGATAGGCAATGTTCCTTTGACTTTGATTTCAAGATCCTCACCCTTATTTTCAAATTCATCCACTCCTCTGCACCCCTTCTACCTCTCTGACCTCCTCTCTCCTCAAACCAGCACCTGTTGCCTTCGCTGCACCGGGTCTGGCCTGCTCCTTATCCCCTGAATCCTCCGCTCCACCATCGGTGGCCGTGCCTTTAGCCACTACGCCCCGAGGCTCTGGCAACCCATTCCTCACTTCTCAGTTCTTCCCAGTTTCAGGTCACCTTTCTCTCCCTGCCCCTGGCTCGGGATCTGTTATTGTGAAGTGCTCTGAGACGCCATCCGGCGTGGAAGGCGCTATATAAATCAAAGTTGTTGTTGTTGGCAGATGCATGTGTTAGTCAGCATTGATTTGGCTCTCTCCCAAGCATAGTACACTATTAGCCAAAGCAATGCGAATGTTTTCAATAAATGGTACCTGTTTAAGATGTTTAATTACCTATTAGTAAGAACTTATTTCACAATCCAGAGGCCACATTGGTACAAATCCAAGAGATGTTTTATATTTCAATTTGCTAAAACTAAATTGTGAGAATGCTTATAATGGGGTCAATTTAGCTGTGTGTTGGAATTAACTTGAATGTGCTGAAGGTAGTCCCCACTATCCCAATGCCATTTTCAGTTATGCCACTTGTGATAAATTCGAATTCTATATCAATCCTTTTGACTGTTGGAGATGGGATAATTTCAGTTTTATTGTTCAGACACAACTCAACATTCTGTAACCTGCCAGTCAAAAGCCTCTATATGTGAGTTGAATGTGATACAGCTGGATTAATCACTATCATCACTGAGAACAGTGGAGTCTTGTATCTTAGTGCTTAGCGCATTTGCCTTGTAAACGAGACTAAAAATGAATGAAGTCACTATATCCATGAATGCTTGTGGGACACTGCTATGTGCAATTGGCTGCTGGGTTTCGCCCACAAAATATACAGTCAATTCACTTTCAGTATATTCTGTGAATGGCTTTGAGTCTGCTCAAAGATGTGATAATGTGTGATAATCCAATTAAAGGATAATTATTGTTCAAACAGGAGGTCAACCTCAGGCACATATAATAAATATCAGATTCATCACAACAATTAACCTGTATCTTTTGTTCAGGGCACTGGCTTGAAATACTCAGAAATGGTAAGAACTATATCTTAAGGGTAGGGTGAACAAAAGAGAATAAATCTTTCCTGACTTGATCTCCTGTGTCATAGTTTGACAATGGTCATCGATAAATGTATGGTTTGGGCTGTTTCCTGGTTTTCACTGGAGGAGGTTAGATGGAGCAAGAAAGAAATGACTGTATGAAAACTAAATGTGGAGAACATAGCTGGTGAGGTCATATGAATATCAAAGTGGTACTTACTTGGCTTCCAAAGCCAGTGCCAGGGCTCCTGTGACCATCGGTGCAGCGCTGGATGTGTCACTGAGATGTGAATTACACCCTTTTACACTGTTAGCGGCTGTCACCTGAAAATGACAAATGCAATGAGCAACAAAATTAATGAGGCAGATTCTGAAAAAGCAACAGGCATAAATCTCGGTCTTTTTTTATACCATCAACAAAGAGAGCATTGCTGCTTTTTTTCCCCCCTTTTAATTCAACAAAAGTCATAAAACTAGGTCATTACTACTGGAATGAGACAGCTGTACTTGTCCTTTGGGAAAATCTTAATAGTAAGCAACAGGAAATAAAAAGAAATGGCTTTCATATTCCTCTGTTGCTGTTCAATGAGAAATGATATGGGGGTGGCTTTATAACTGCTTTTTGTGACTTGTTATTTAGGAGGAAGGTGCCACAACTGACAACATAGATTTAATGTTTTGGTAACTGGATTAAACATAGATATTATAAAATATGAAACTATAAATATAATGTGTTCAGGGACAATATTCAAGATATTATAAGTGTAGAATGTGAAGCATGGACCAGACAGAAGCTCTTAACTGACTAAGGTGCGTGAGTGTTACATGTTTTATTTTCTGCAAGTTTGTTTTTATTTGTCAACTGCTTTTTACTGATGTTTTCAGATGTGAAACCTGTGAGATATATACCTTCTGAATCTTTTCATTTTGGCTCAAGAATTACTCAACATCATCATATAGACAGCATAATAATGAGTATGCAGTAAACCTCAAATCTCTCGAAACCTTCTTGAAATTTCCGAGAGCCAAGATGACTAAAATAAGTAAAGTACACAAACTCTGCTCCCTCTAGTCGCATTATTACCTTATAGTGGGCACAATCTACTGACAACTGCTATGTGCAAATTGTTTTTGTTTATTAGGCTTCTCAATTCTTATGAATTCAGAGTGAGGAATATAGCACACATTTGCTTTAAATTACTGCATATGCATGAGAGAATGTAAAGACTGCATAATGATCCATATCCTGGGAAATCAGAATATTTTTAGAAAATATGCAAGTCACCAGTTCCTGACATTTGGGATTTTATTATAGTTATAATGAATATTGAGTGTTTGTCACTACATTTAATACTGGAATGGAGGGGACATCTCATGGAAAATCAACTTCAGTTTGATCTAAAACATACTGGGACATCCATTATGCCCATTAGGAGATAGTAACTGGGGTCTATCCTTACCATTGCAAACGATGAGTAAATGCTTGTGTTGGAATACAAAATGTGTCTTGGTGGCAATTTGCACCAACAGTGTATGCTGTGCAAAGAATATGATACCATTAGCAATGGTTCTGCAGCAAATTCAGAACACACAGGCAATAATGATTGAGGTAATTGAAGCAACATTTGTTTCTGAAGGTAGTGCTTAAGATAGAAGAAAAACACTTGTAGACTCAGATGAACAGGAAAGAAAGTTTAGCGCCTAGAGCAATATTAGCTTAGAGAGCTGTACTGTTTGGGACACAATAATTCCAGCATGGCTGTGACCATTGACTCAGGGCCTACCAGAAGATCAATGACTTGGCAGATTACAAGGAAAAGACCTAAGCACTTCCAAAACGGTTTGCAAGAAAATCAGCAACCTAAACAAAAGTGCAAGTTTGTACTACAATTTAGCGGTGTAACAATTATTCCATTATATCAAAGTTAGCAATAGTGTAAAAGAAATGCTGTAATATGGGGTCATTCAACCTTGATACTGACACTCTGAATTATGTGAGGCATTGCATATTTGCAAAGCACTTTGTGCGTTATGATTGTGTCATGTCATGAGATGAAAAATGCGACATGTGATGTAATAATTATCACTGAAGCCAGCTCAAAGCTTTTAGCCGCTGCTTTTACTGATCACGTGTTGGCTGTTTTTTGAGTGCTGCTTCATGAGAAGACGGCTTAGCTCAGATTGATTTAGAACCATAGAAATTTATGGCCCAGAAAAAGGCCATTCAGCCTATCGTGTCTTTGTTGGCTCCCTCAAGAACAATCGTTTCAATCCCATTTACCTGCCATTCCCCACACAACAATATCTCTTCAAGCAACAACAATAGCTAGCCCAAACTTTGTTTTTGTTTAGAGGTCAACCAGGTATACATGGAGAAACCCATCATGATTCTTAAGAGCATGCAAACAAAGCTGAGATTTTCTCACATCCCACCTACATATGGAAATCCCAGAGATAGATTGTTGGAATGGTATGCACACTCTCTCTCTGGCGGGGTGTATTCTGTTTGCCTAATTCCGGAAAGTATTATGTTGACAAAGCTAAGGCTTAGGGACCCCAGAGTATACATTGGGGGTAATGCTGGAGTCTAGCCAGCTAAAACCGCACTGCTTGCAATTAATATCGCAGTCTGGCAAGCTTTCCCACTTGTCTAGCTGGGAGACCTAGCAGTGGGAGCAATTCGGTTTGCGATTTGGTTTGCAGAGCTTTGGGATACCCTCCCGAATTGAAAGGCGCTATACAAATGTCATGTTGTTGTTGTTGTTGTTGTTGCAGGGTGAACCAGAGCTGATTGGGATCAAACAATGTTGCAAAATCAGGGGAGGGGAGCTCCACCCTATGTAATGCAAAAGTATTCAAAGATTTGACACCATTTTTAGTCAGTGCGAAAATGATCATTTCAATTCACATTTTTCAAACCCATTGCAATACCATAGTGTCTGTGGTTTCGCCCTGCCCGAGGATCAAACCCAGGTCCTCTAACTTGGGAGCCGAATGCTCTAACCACTAAGCTACAGGATTCCACAGTATAACAGGCTACAACTGGAGAGGCCCGGAGAAATACCTCTGCTATCTAGCAGCTAACTTTGTTTCAGAAATGGATACTGAAAATATTCTATGGGAAGCCACCAAATAATAATAATAATGTTAATGGTAATGTTAATGTTGGAGCTTTCTCCAAACACTAAAGTATTATTTGAGACACTTACCAATTTGCACTGGAGACTGGAAAGTAAGTCACCATTAATCTATTGTATATGAATGAAAAAAAATCATTGAATATATTACAGGCCACCATAACATTTCCATCTCCACCGTGCCAGAGTACCAATTGGGCTTGCCAATAACAATCCTGAAAACAATGTTGGCATGTCTCATGTTTCCCTGGTGTCCTCAATTTTGCCTGAGCATGGAATTAATCATATAGCTCCATATCACAACATGGTCACCCAACTAATAAATTAGGGACTGGAAACTCAGGTAATGTAACAGTGAAGGTGCTGGTAAAATGCAAGCAATAGTAGAGGATAAGGAAGAGAGTGTAGAAGCAGAGGAGGATGAAAAATCAGCCACAGTACAGCCAATGACACTGTACTGACATTCCATGGAGGGACACATCTTGTGCAAACTCATGATTCAAATGAGCGATCCTCTTTTTTTCATAAAGTCATTTCGACATGGAATTCCCTACCAAGTAAAAGCTTTTTTTTTATACAATCAACAGAGTCCATTATGGGTTTCAATCTGGAAATAAATAAGTTTATAATAGAGTTGTGGAGGGATGTGGGGATAGGGCAGGCAGTAGGCTTGAATGAACAGCATGCTCTGCGAGCTCTGCAAAGTCTGTATGCCGAATGGCCTCCTTAGCTGTAATTGTTTATGATTCTGGTTTCTACTCTTGTAAAATTACAAACATCGGTGGGCATTCATCATGATGGTATAACACAAAGTGGCATGGATATTACTGTATCTATTTCTGCAACATTGAGAACTCCTGCAGTCTTCTGGTGTGAAACCACCACTCTGCTAAATGTCGAGTAATGTTCCTAGTTGTGGCACAAGGACAAGCCAACTGATAGTCTAGGTAGTGTTCATGTGGTCAAATTGTTGCAACACCCTATCTCTGTGATCTCCTAATATGTAATTTTGTTGTTGTTTTTGCATGGTTGCTGGATCTGATCTCCAGGGTGTAGACTCGTGACTCTTTGTACAGACTCTGGCTCTCTTGTTAGCACTGTTGCCTCTGCGGCAGACGGTTGTGGATTCACATTAGGACTTGAAACTCATATTGTCTAAGCTGATAGTCAAATGCAGTACTGAAGGTTTGCTGCATTGTTGGAGGTGCTATCCTTCAGATGAGATGTTAAACAGAGTCCTATTCACATGTTCAGATGGACATTAAGAATCTCTTTGTCAAAAAGAGAAGGGAATTTGTCCTGGAATCCTGGCCAACAATTCCTCAAATTAAAGAAAATGGTCATTTACATCATGGATGTTTGTGGGATATTGCTGTGCACTAACTGGCTGCTATAGCCCCCCACAGAACACACAGTCACTACACTTCACAATATATCCTGTGAAACATTTTGCGATTCCCTCCTTACATGAATGGCACTATACCAAATGGAAGAACTATTGGCAATTATCATTAAGTCATACATGGCCTTTGAAAACTCTGCTACTCTATCAGTAGAAGCAGAGATATATCCTTCCTACAGGATGGCTTCTTTGACAGAAGGAACAAAGGTAATAGTGGGATCTCTCACTTTTCAAGTCATCCTTGTCTCATGCAGCAACACATCTTAATGCTGTGTTCCTCATCACTGCCAAGTAACTCTCTCAATAGATCTTCCACCACAAGTACACTGCCAAGTATGCCAGCACCTACATGATGGAACAAAAGGACTTGATGCACTTCAAATCCCATGAATACAATCCACAAATGATGGATCATTTGTTATAGCCTTAGGTCAGCCAAAATCAATTGGTGCATGAATAGAACCAATGTGTCTATGCATATTAATTGCTACCTGAATTTATAGTATTTTCGTTGGTTTCTTCATTCCTGCATTCCGAATCATTCATCTATTTATTTCCTTTACCTTTGAAAATGACCTTTTACATTCGGAGAACAGGCTTTGTATGACTATGTGGGCCCCATGTGTTATGCATTTCAATTCTTGCCACAAGGGCCTTATCTCGAGAGCACTGGAGAAATATAGAGGAAGAAGGCATTTTGGGCTATTTGATCTTATTTTTCCAGAATCCCACCTTCCATTATACTGTAATAATAATCATTGCATTTGAAATAGTGCTTTTATAGTATCCAAGTAATTCTTAAAAGATTCCAGCATGCAGCAAACCATTCCTAGTAACCTATTCCTGTGGTTAATTACACTTCGCATAAAAAAAGCTAGTGTTGCCTCTAAAGTTTTCTTTTACAATACAAATTTACATTTATATAGCATCTTTCTTTCACATCAGGAGAATGTCCAGTACAAACACAGTAAAACTTAAAACCTGTGAATGTTTATTCTGGTTCCTTGGTATATCTGAAAAGGTTGTACAGTACTGTATTTTCCATCCATATTCTTTTTAATGGATTTTCCTGGTAGCCCTGATTCCAGTTGAGGAAAATAATGATAGCTCCAACATTTCTATATATGTGTATTTTGTGTAATTGTTGCTGAAAGCAAAGTAAAATATCTCTTAACAACCTGATTAATGTCTTTTTAATGTCTCCCTGTGGCAACATTATTTTTAATGTGTATATTTGAAAGTGGAATCAGAAAAAGAACATCTGAAAATAGGACCCAAACTTGCTATAGAAGCTCCACTTTCTCTAACTTTCATTCTTCCTGTTACAACACTTAAATATATTTTAACTGGCAAGTACATCACATTTCTATCTCATTAAAATAAAGAGGCCTTGTTATAAATGTCTGAAGTCTAAACTTTAAAATATCAAACCATTTCCTATGCATTTCCAGTCATTTCCCATACACAGTATTTCAGCTCATTTTATTGAACAGCAAAGTGATCTTTGTCATTCCCCCTAAGTTACTCTAAATTACATATTACAAATGCCATTCCCATTGCATTTTTATCCAGTAATCATTTATTCTCACCACCTCCTCCCTTCTATTCCAATCTTATTTTAAACCTTCCTCTTATTGCTTTTTCTCAAACATATTATCTGTTCCCCTTTTTATTCTTACCTCATTCTTTCTATTAAAATTTTAACGTGTTCTTGTGCTACAAACTTCTATTCATGCTACTTTATAAATTAGTGTTTATATTTCTGTATATGGAGGAGTTTCCTTGTCAATAATTGAAAGTGTGTAAAGAGTGCAGTTCTGGCATGGCCCATTTATGATGAACTCATTTAATATGTTCGCTTGGGGGAGTCCTGCAGCATAGTGATTAGAGCACATGCCTCTCAAGCGAGAGGACCCTGATTCAAATTGCATGCGGAGAGAAAGCTTAGGCAAGTTTCCTCATTCTGCACCGCTCTGTTTACCTAGGAGTAAGTAGGATCTGAGTTGCTAGTCGATTGGCCACTACTATCCAGGAGCAATAAGCTCAACAACAACAACAACAAAAATTTGGTCGCTCAATTCCTCACTGTTGTGGGACATTGTTGTGCATAATTGGCCGGTGTAATTTTCTCCCAAAATAGATAATCAATCCTTTTACAGTATATTCTGTAAGGTGGTTTGAGACATCTTAACAAAATAATGCACTCTAATGATAATGCACTCTATCAAATGTAAGGACTATTATTATATCATTACTTTGATCTATTCAGGAACCCTAAACCTTGACTTGACAAATTCAATTCAATAGAATCAAGCAACAGTATGATGTTGTGATTAACTTTGGATTAATCAAAAAGAATAAGGGCTAACATTCTCAAATTTTACTGAGAATTTACTTGTAGTGTTCCGTAATTTTCTTTACATAGTCACCATCCATATTGGAATAAAAACTGTTAACATATTTTGATTGAAAGTGTGTATATCACAAGTTTCTGGATTGTGGGTCATGTGTTGCTGCTCACATGACTTCTGTGGAGTCCTGTAGTTCAGTGGTTAAAGAACTGGCTTTGCAAGCAAGAAACCTGGGTTCAGTTTCAAGTAGGTCGAAACTCATATACCCGATAATAATTCCTCAAAATAAAAAATTGGTCATTTCAATCCACGACTGTTTGTGGGACACTGCTGTATGCAATTGGCTGCTGCGCATCACCCATAAATACACAGTGAATTTACTTTACAGTATATTGAGCTTTGAGATGTCTAGAAAATGTGAAAAGCACCATATCAAACGCAAGGATTATTACTATTACTTGAAGCTAGGGTCCGTCGATATGGAAATTTTCTGATATCGATATATTGGTTGACTCATATCGATATATACCGATATATCGATATCGCTGGGTTCTTTTGTACTGCGCATGCGCGCGCATTCGGAGGTGCACGCACATTCCGTGCTCTAGGCCCAGGAGGTTTGCAATGCTGGCGACAAGGTAAGTTGAAAAAGTTCGCATTATACCAATATAACCGATATATCGCCGACACAATAAACCGATATTGGCGATATATTTTTAAAAATATCAATTTTTTTGATATGTCGATATATTTGAATTTCCAATATTGGCATATCGATATGAAAAATTATACCGATATATTGATATATCGCCGGACACTACTTGAAACATCAAAATTAGCTGCTATACTGTACTACTATATGGGGTGGTGGGGGTGGGGTGTGGTGGGGGTTACATATTACTGCGATACTGGGTGTATGGTAGGAAGAAAATCTATTCCTCAATTAGAATAATATGAAAGAAAGGCAAATATCTTATGCTACATGTTTGAGACACAGCATGTGATATGATAATTACCATGTTAAAAATTATAGTTAAATCAGTCATTGAATGGCTGCAAGTGCACATTGTCTCCACAATGCTTCAGTCAGTTTAGTCAAGTCAGCTTAGAGCTGCCATTAGATATGACATGCCACTTTAAGAGATACTGCCTTAAGTTGTTGTCATATCACTTAGGTTGCAACCCAAATGGCAACTGGTCGAGACTTCAGGCCAACTTCAGGTTCAGCTATTGTGATAAAGGGGGAATGTTTACTTGTGGTCAAATGATCATTAATGACTGGGTCGACTGTAATTGTGTTAAGCATTATTGGTGATACTTTTCAAGTTGCAGGTTATATTTTTCATTTCCTAGTTCCATTCAACAGACATAAGTTCCTGAAAGAGGTTTAAACATTCAAATAAGATGCAAAACATCACAGAGCACAAATTAACCCTACTATTGTCCTCATGGTTAAAACTCTTTCCTACGTAGACAAATCAAGAATATCCACTATTTTCAATAAAAAGTCATAACCCATTGTCACCAGTTTTGAGTGGTAAAAATGTGAAACAGTAGTTTTACAAAAGCAAAATCTCTCACTAAGGCAAAATTTGCTATAGATCTTCTAATTTAAGCTTTTATGCTTGTAATTAACATGAGACTGTGTGTTTTCTTTGATTACTTACATGATATTTTATCATGCATTTCAAATAAAGAATGTCTCATGAGTAAAGAAACTGTGTAAATGTTATGACAGCCTACTTACACATCAGTATCACAGTGCAGTAATAATAGATTAACTCAATGCACAAATGCCTCAGCAGATTTGTGCTGAAGCTGACCTCCTATAATTTGAATGGATATTTTACACCAATTTGCTCTTAGAATTCACAAATTTTTGAAACCCAAACTCGGCATCCATCAAATCAGACTTCCTAAATTCCCTTTTTCTTCTCTCCTACTCTTTCAAACTTTTTCTTTCCACTCCGCAGTGGCATTGTGAAGCCCTGTAGCTCAGTGGCTAGGGTACTCATCTTGCATGTGAGAGACCTGGATTTGATTCCCTTAATCGTGAAATGTGGGCAAGTTTTCTTACTCCACGTGCCTCTGTTTGCCTAGCAGTAAGTAACCACCCACTTGTTAGGCAATTGGCAGATTGCTTTTCTAGGGAAAATAATCCTTAATTAAAACAATAATAATTTGGTCAATTAATCCATGACTGTTTGTGGGACACTGCTGTGTGCAAAGTGCCTGCCAAACTTTGCCTACAAAATACAGTCTCTGCACTTTACAATATATCCTGTGAAGCGCTTTGAAATACTTCGACAGTGTGATAGCGTATTATATCAAATGTGAAGACAACAAATATACCAAATTTAATAAATAATCATTTCACGTGACACAAGGATGTTGGTTGTTTGAACTAGTAAAAAATAGTTGTAAACTTATCCACTGGCTCAACATCCTGCCATATTAGTGCAAATTGGTGTTGTGTTTCATTCAGATGTTGCAGCAATGGCAAGCGAGATGAACAAGTCTGCAACCTCATGAAAGAAAAGAGTTTTAGACTGGAAGGAGCAATGAGATCAAATGTCTTAAATGCACGAGAAAACAGAATATACAGAACTAAAGGATGTTTGCAGAAGTTAACAAAATGAAAAGCACAATAAATAATTATTCTAGTGGGCAAACAACGACTGCTAGTAGTATAGAGTATAGAGTATATAAACTGTGCAAAGGTTGACCAAAGAATAGCGGATAACAGCAATCAACAACAACAACATCATTTAATTTATATAGCGCCTTTCCCGTCAGGAGGACATCACAAGGCGTTGGACAGAGAGTATTCTGGACCTGAGCTGGGGGTAGAGATTGGGGGTGGGAGGGAGGTTGATCAAAAGCGTGGTCAAAGAGGATGGACTTGAAGTGGGTCCACCATCGTTCTTCCTAACTTAAATGTTCCTTGCTCAGTTTTCCACAAAAGAATCAGATGCTTCCTCTCTCACACAATCTAACACAACAAAACATTATAAATAATCAAAGCCCATTGTGGAATGCTGTAGCTCAGTGGTTAGAGTGAAAGAAACCTAGGTTCAATTCCCGACAAAGCAAAATGTTGGGCAAGTTTCCTTCCACCATATGCCTCTGTTTATCTAGCAGTAAATAGGAATCCAGTTATTAGTCGATTGGTGGATTGCTTTTCTGGGTGTAATAATTCCTTCCAGAAAAAAAAATTGATCACTTTAACCCATGACTGTTGGGTGCTATTGGCTGCTGTGTTTTGCTCCCAAAATGTACAGTAAATTTATTTTACGGTATATTCTGCAAAGTGCTTTGAGATGTCTAGAAGAATGTGATAAGGCGCTATAACAAATGCAAAGGTTCCTAATTTATTCAGATGAGATGTTAAACTGAATTTAGGTGGACATTCCACTGTTCAAAAAGAGAATGGAGTTTCTCCTGATGTCCTGGCCAACAATCCTCTGAATGAAATTGATCATTTTCTCCATTGCTATTTGTGGAATACTGTACTACTGTGTGCAAATTAGCTGTTGCGGTTGCTTACAAAATAGGCAGTCAATACCCTTTGCAATGTATCTTATGAATGCCTTTACTTGTCCATTTGATTTGAATGGTGCTATATTAAATGTAAGGATTATTATTATAAAAGGTGTGTGTATAAATTGTTTTCCAAGATTTCTCCACTAATGGGGAACTGCGGGCTTCACATCAGAGATCATCAGAAAGTGTTACATGGTGAATGGGGACTGTGGAGGAGAAATGAATGTCAAATTTATTAATGCTTTTATTATATTGTTCCCATGCACTAATCACCACTTAATCATTATTTTATTTGTAAGGTTGAAAATTTGAAGGTCGCTTCTTCCATTTGAATGTCATTCTCCTCTTTAATAGTTAAATAATTACTGACAACCCTAAATCACAGTTCACTCAGCTAAAATTCTAACCTTCAGACAAAAGTCAGCAATCTGCAGTGTGATTTGCCATTAAATTATTGCACTTATTAGCCATACCAAATATGAAATTCTCCCACTTCAAGTAAAGTCCTAACTAGTTGTATCCTTTCTCTAGGTCAGGTGTAATCTGGCCAATTGTATTACCGAGCTGAGCTGAACAAACGCAGTGTAGCTTAAAGATAAAACCAATACCTTCCAGGCAGTTTGCTTCACTTTCACAGTAGATACTGACATTCCAACTGAACCAGTTGGAAAAAGCCGTGTGTACAGTGTTTTCACCCATTGAATAGTTCCATGCATAACAATCACTGAAATAACCTGACTGAACACATTTCTGTACAGTTGAATCCTGTAGCTCAGTGGTTAGAGCACTCACCTCGCAAGCGAGAAACCTGGGTACAATTCCCAGCAGGGCCAAACCTTGGGCAAGTTTCCATACTCCACATGCCTGATAATAATTCCTAAAGAAAAAAAATAATAAATTGCTCGCTTCAATCCATGACTTTTTGTGGGACACTGCTGTGTGCAATTGGCTGCCGCGTTTTACCCACCTAACATTTTGTCAAGCTGTTTGAGACGTTCAGAACATGTGAAAAGCGCTATATCAAATGCAAGGATTATTATTTTTATTTGTTATTATTTCTGGATGCAAGGCTGTCTGTAAGCATCTGTGGAGGTCGAAGAGCTGCTTTTAACTTTGGACTGAGATGAAGTGAGAGGAGCATGATGAGTGGCAGAGAAACACCAGGGTGAATGACAACACAAGCAGTGGATACGTACACTCCATCAAGTAGGCAGTCCAGTACTTCACAAACCATGAAAGGAACAAATTCCTTCAAAAGGAGTTGCTCATCTGGAGACAACTGAAAGCATTGCTTTTGTAAAGGTCTTACCATTAGAGGTGATCGAGCTACTACTGCAAGTGGCTATGACTGTTAACTTTCTGCGAGAGTGAATGTGTGTCTCCTGAAGTGCCTCATTCTTGCCTCAGTGGTTCCTGAAAGTGCAGCAATAAAAGCCACCTCCTGGATAGGTACAAGGAAACCTTCCGTTAGCATACTGCTCTTCTTATCTGCAGTTTGTAGACTGTGTTTAACCTATTAGGCTCAAAGTAGCAATTGCATTCAAATGTGAAAATCCTAGGGCAGGACGTGAACATTTTGAATGTGAATAATTAGAAAATAAAAATTTTAGAGTGTGTAAATTGAGTAAATAAAAAGAATTACAAGGACACTTTGACATCAATCAATAATAACCACATAGTTGATTGAACTGATCAATATAAAATGGTGCTGTTTTATTGCATATGAACTGTACAAATTTAGATTTCATATCTTATAATATCTTTCATATCTTCATATTGGGGCCGAATTTGGGGTGTTAACCAAAGGAATTTTTCAATGGGAAATTTAAATACAAATGAATCTCTATCGTGCTCTAGCATGTGGAACTTGGCATGGACACAATCTACTTCCAGAACACAGTTCCCACAGCTGAATGTTAAACAATGTAGGTTTATAGTTCATTGTTTTATTGTGCATAACCGAAAGAAAATAGTAAGAGGCTCCCTACATTCTTAAAACATTGACTTGAAGATGAAAGCTGCAAAATAAAGAAGGTACAATTTTATCCAAATGACGACTTAGCCACAAAATCCAAAGAGAAGTTCAGATGAAGAAAGCCCTTCAACCCATTTCAGATTCAGACCAACTCTAGTAGAAGCCCATTACTATATCAAACTATTTGTTCTATAAGGTCTCCTTGGCCCCAATCACCCATTATCCACTGTGAAAAACAATCCTGGTGATAAATTCTAAATGTGACCATTAAAGTCAAGAAGTCATACATGCTTATCATGTTCTGCAAGTAAATCTCATATAGTTCACACTGAGGGAATACAATGCAGGGAAACTCTCCACTGTCAGAGGTACTGTTCTTCAGATGATCAAGGGTCCCACTGTTCAAGTGGATATTAAAGTTCCGATGGCACTAATAGAACAGACAAGGGAGTTTCTTCCAACGTCCGCTCAATAATCGCCATATAAAATTCAGCTTTAATAATTAAATGCATTGCTATTTGTAGGAAGTTGCTGTGCGCAGATTAGCCATCATGTTTTCCAACAGAATACGTAGCCACTATACTTTACAGTAAATTTTGTGAAATGCTTTGAAGGTGCCATATCAGTGCAAGGATTATTATTTGTATCCACTGTGTTGCTTATATTCTGTAATTCTATTATCTGAAAGCACATATGAACTGAATGAAGCTACTTTTACTATTGTCCTTAAAACAGCCACCATCACCCCTATCCTGAAGAAACCCTCCCTTGATGCGTCGCAACCATCAAGTTATCAACCCATCTCCAACCTCCCGTTTCTATCCAAGGTCCTTGAAAGAGTTGTTGCCTCCCAGCTCCGCTCTTTCCTTTCAACTCACTCACTTTTTGAACCCCTCCAATCAGGTTTCCGCACTATCCACAGCACAGAAACTGCCCTGGTTAAGGTCACAAATGACATCCTAACCGCCTGTGACCAGGGCTCCCTCTGCCTCCTCGTCCTCCTTGACCTGTCTGCTGCGTTCGACACAGTCGATCACACCATCCTCCTTCAACGTTTTTCCTCCCACCTCAACCTTCAAGGCACAGTCCTTGACTGGTTCCATTCTTATTTGACCCACCGTTTACATTTTGTTTCTTCCAACGGTTTTTCTTCAAACCCCCACACAGTTTCTCATGGCGTTCCTCAGGGCTCTGTTTTAGGCCCCCTCCTTTTCACCCTTTACACGCTCCCTCTGGGCGACGTCATCCGCAAACATGGGGTAAATTTCCACATGTATGCGGACGACACCCAGTTGTACCTTTCTGCCTCATCCCTCAACCCCCAGAAGATCGATGTTCTGACAGCATGTCTGTCCGACATCGAGTCCTGGACGAGGGACAACTTTTTGCAATTGAACGTGAGTAAGACCGAGGCCCTCCTGATTGGCTCAAGCCAGCGCCTCCGCACATCGGGCGCTGCCAGCCTCAATATCCAAGGCTGCACTCTCCACCTCACAAAGCCAATCAGGAACCTCGGCATCATGTTCGATCAAAAACATTCCTTCCTCCCCCACATCCGCGCCTTGACCGGCACCGCTTATTTCCACCTGCGCAACATTGCCAGGCTCCGCAACTATCTTACCCCCCGCGCTGCCGAAACACTCGTGCACGCATACATCACCTCACGGATGGACTACGGAAACTCTCTCCTCGTCGGCCTCCCCAGTTCCTCCATTCACAGGCTGCAGGTCATCCAAAACTCTGCAGCCCGTGTACTATCCCGCATCCGCCTCCGCGACCATATAACCCCCACCCTGGCCCATCTCCACTGGCTCCCCATTCTCCAGAGGATCGAGTTCAAGATCCTCGTCCTCACCTTCAAGGCCTTACACGGCCTTGCCCCGCCCTATTTAACCAATCTACTTTCCCCCTACAAGCCCACCCGGACCCTCCGTTCAACAGGACTTGGCCTGCTTCAAGCCCCCCGCCCGAACCGCCCCACCATCGGAGGCCGGGCCTTCAGTTTCTCCGCTCCCACCCTATGGAATGCCATCCCTCAATCCCTCCGTTTCGTTTCTTCCCTTTCCTCTTTCAAGGCCGGTTTGAAGACTTTCCTCTTCGATCGTGCCTTTTGTTCCACCCCAAACTCTTTTACCTCCCCTTCGTGTTTCACCCCTTCCCAAACACTCCCCTCTCAGCTCGGGTCACACGCCTGTGCAGCGCCTTGGGACGTCCTCCCGACGCGAAAGGCGCTCTATAAATGTAATTTGTTGTTGTTGTTGTTGTTTTTGTCCTAGTACATATCAAAAACAAAACTAATATCAGCATGATATTAGTTTATTAATATCAGAAATTAAAGGCCCATGGCGTAAAAGGGACAGTGGCAGCGTGGATCCACAACTGGCTGCGAGACAGAAAGCAGAGAGTTGTAGTGAGCGGCTGTTTTTCAGATTGGAGGGAAGTGAGCAGTGGTGTGCCACAGGGATCGGTTTTGGGACCATTGCTGTTTGTAATCTACATCAATGATCTGGACTTGGGTGTACGGAGTACAGTTTCCAAGTTTGCAGATGACACTAAGTTAGGGAGAATAGTAAACAGTGAGGAGGATAGTAGCCATCTGCAAGAGGATATAGACAGATTGGTAAAGTGGGCAGACACATGGCAGATGAAGTTTAATGCAGAGAAGTGTGAGGTGATGCATTTTGGGAGAAGAAATGAAGGGAGGCAATATGGGCTAGATAGTACAGTTTTAAATGGTGTGAAGGAACAGAGAGACCTGGGGATTTGTGTTAGTGACTCGTTGAAGGTGGCAGGACAGGTAGACAAGGCTGTTAAGAAGGCATATGGGATACTAGGCTTTATAAATAGGGGTATAGAGTACAAAAGTCAGGAAGTGCTGACTAACCTCTATAGGACTTTGGTGAGGCCTCAGCTGGAATACTGTGTTCAATTCTGGTCACCACACAACAGAAAGGATGTGAAGGCATTGGAAAGGGTACAAAGAAGATTTACTAGGATGGTGCCAGGATTGAGGGACTTCAGCTATGAGGAGAGGCTAGATAGGCTAGGGTTATTCTCTCTGGAGCAGAGAAGATTGAGGGGAGACCTAATAGAGGTTTATAAGATCATGAGGGGTTTCGATAGGGCAAATAGAGAAAAACTATTTCCACTCGTGGGTGAATCTGTGACTCGTGGTCACAGATTTAAAATAGTTTCACGGCGCAGTAGAGGGTAGCTGAGGAGAAATTCTTTCACTCAGCGAGTTGTTCGAATCTGGAATGCATTGCCTGAAAAGGTGGTGGAGGCTGATTCGATAACAACTTTTAAAAGGGAATTAGATCTTTATTTAGGGAGAACGGGTCTATTAGGCTATGGGGAGCGGGCAGGGCAGTGGGATTGAATCGCTCTTTTCAAAGAGCCGGCACAGACTAGATGGGCCGAATGGCCTCCTTTTGTGCCGTAAAATTCTATGATTCTATGATTCTATGATGTATGAACAGTGATGGAATGCTGCTAGTTGCTTCGGGCCAAATTTTAGTTGACTTGCAACATATCTCATGGTGCCTTAAGGCAACTTTCAGGACCACTTGAAACACTTGTGGGGACATGGTTGGAACTTGGTAGTGTAGATATATCGCTATACTGATACGTAATCTCTTTTTCTTTATTGTACAACACAGTAGACTTGGACACACTAATATAAAGTCATGCACTCGTAATATAAGTTGACTAACAATAGTTAGAGAATACTGTCAAGAGAAGCGCCCAGATGAATGCTGGGAGAAGGGCCATGGTGGGCCTGCCTGGGTTCATTAGCAGCTAGTCACGTAGTGCTGACTGTGAAAGTACAAGCTGCCATGAGCTGGCTGAGATAAGGTATGGACAACATCTGCACACACCCAATTAATGATTGGATGAGAGAGCCATCTCAAGGTCTGGGAAAAGAAGGAAGGCGAGCACAGGAAAATTAGCAAGGACCACGAGGGTAGGCATTCTATAAATGTGATTTTGTTGTTGTTGTAGGAGAAGAATGGGCAAAGTGCCATGAATCAATTATATGGACACCATTAGAAGAGGTTAGCCAATTAAAACAATGAGGTAAGGAAAGGTACAAGGAGGTACAAAAGGATAACAAAGTCATTTGAAGTAGACAGTAGCGCAAGCGTCACCAAGAATCAGGAGACATCAGGATGACCAATGAGGGAATTTGTTTTACTGTAAGCTAGGCTGGTGGAGAGAAAGAGTGGCTCAAGACAACAGTTGGGGAATATCTTGAGGTAGAAGCCGAGATCTCCAGCCTGCCACTGTTGTCCAGAACTACTGGAACCAGCAGTATGGTTTCAGTCATACTGTTTTACAGGCTGGGGATGAGTCAGTTACAAGAGCAAGCACTCGATCTTATGCTAAGTGAATAGGTTAGACAGCACAAGAGGGGTGTTGTTGTATGCGGTATGTTCTGAGATAAATAGGATTGTTGTCTGTGACCGAAGAGAGAGACAGAGACAGAGAAAGAGAGAGAGAGAGAGAGAAGGAGGAAAAGACCAGTTGATGGGAATGAAAGGAACCTCTTGGGACAGACAGAAGGAGAGGCAAGTGAGGAGGTGCCCCTCTGCCTCAGTCAATCTACGTGATTGACTGATGATCAAACACCGTGTTTTGAGGTGGCTCTGAGGGCCATCAGTCCTTTATTCTAATCCTTAGTCTAATCCCCCTGAATTACCTGTGGGGTACCCCAGGGATCCATCCTTGGCCCCCTCCTTTTCCTCACCTATACGCTCCCTCTTGGGGATGTCATCTGCAGACATGGGGCACACTTCCACATGTACGTGGATGACACCCAACTCTATTTCTCCACTTCACTTTGTGACCCCCAGTCCCCTGATGTTCTGTTAGCCTGCCTGTCAGACATCAGGAGCTGGATGAGCGCAAATTTCTTGCAGCTGAATGTTGACAAGACGGAGGCCATACTCCTTGGCTCTCGTCAACATCTCCATTCAGCACTATCTTCTACCACCTCCAACAGATTGCCCGTCTCTGGCAATACCTCACCCCAAAAGCCGCTGAAACCTTGGTCCATGTCTTTGTCACCTCTTGGTTGGACTATAGCAATGCCCTCTCTGGTCTCCCCTCCACTACAATCCACAAAATCCAGCTAATCCAGAACTCTGCCGCCCACATACTCACCTGCTCCAAGCTTCGCTCCCCCATTACCGCAGTCCTTGCCAGACTTCACTGGCTCCCTATTCCAGAGAGGATCGACTTCAAGATCCTCACCCTTGTTTTCAAATCCCTCCACTCCTCTGCACCCCCCTATCTCTCTGATCTCCTCTCCCCCCAACCCAGCACCCGCTGCCTTCGCTCCTCTGTGTCTGGCCTCCTCCATGTCCCCTGAATCCTCCGCTCCACCCTTGGCGGCCGTGCCTTCAGCCACTATGCCCCGAGGCTCTGGAACTCCCTTCCTCACTCCCTTCGCCTCGCCCCCTCTCTTCCCAGTTTCAGGTCACAGCTGAAGACTTTCTCTTCGACTGTGCTTTTGGTCACCTTTCTGCCCCTGCCCCTGGCTCGGTCCCAGGATCCGCTACTTTAAAGCGCTCTGAGACGCCGTCCGGCGAGGAGGGCGCTATATAAATCGAAGTTGTTCTTGTTGTTGTTAGAGTATCAGCTTGTTTATCTGGATGCATTTTGTTTGTGTATCCCATAATGTGTGATATGTTGATTATTATTATTATAACTATTAGCAACTAGTTGCTTGTATGTATCTACCTTTTATGTTAGTGTCTGTAAAGATAGTTTCAAATCTGATTCAAAATATCTGGCTATTCTGTATCCACTAAAAAATTAACGGTAGCATCACTTACAATAGGAATGTGCCTATTGTCAAAGCAGGTTATATTACTGACAGGTGGTAATTAAAATAAATAATAATAATAATCCCTACAAATGATACAGCACCTTATCATGTCTTCAAGATGTCTCAAAGAGCTTCATAGTACAGTATATAATTTAAAATGAATTGACTGTATATTTTGTTGGCGAAACAGCGTGTATTCTTCGCATTTCCATTATGGTAGTCTAATTAATAATGGCTGTTGTCTATACAGTAAGATCTATGTTTTACCTGAGGTTATTCTGAGAAGGAGCTCATGCTCCCTTTTGCTTTTCAACACTACTGTTTATGACACCAATGACTTCAGCAGCAGGTTTATGAAGGAGATGACAACATCAGCTAATGAGCATTCAACCATGTCACAGCTGCATGGACACCAGAAAAGGCACTAACAATGAAACTGCATTTTATATACACAGATTTACAAAACTTCAGCTCTTATGAATCCCTGTGCAAGTCTCACAACCTTGCTTGACATACAGGGGATTTCCTAGTGAAAATTCTATTTATATCAAGGACACTTTGTCCAGGCATCATAAAGCACTGAATCTTGTTAGGATACTACAGTTGTCTCTGGAGACACTGACTGAGATGAGATTAATCTAAAGAAATGTTTCAGATGCACCGAGACAGACACATCGATACAGGTTTAGAGTTGGAAAGGGTAATTTCAGGACAGAGGCCAGTAAATTCAGTATTTCTTTACCTGGAGGGTTATTAATATCTGGAACCCGTTACCTTACCAGGAAAGGTAGATTAAGCGTGAATGCAGGACTCATTCAATAGAATACTGACAGGAATTACAGCATCAATACCAAATGCATTTATATTGTACTCTTCATATAGATAGCGTCTTGGAGTGCTTACAGACAATAGGATGGTAAAGAAGGGAAGATTCTCCTGGTATCCTAGTAAATATTTCCCCAATTCATTCACCTCCTGGCTGCTTGAGGAAATAGCAATGTGCAACTGGATGCTGCATTTTGCCCACAAATTACAGCCAATCCATTTTACAGTATATCCTGTGAAGAGCTTTGAGACATCTTCTTGACATAGAAGACACTAAATCAAATGTAAGGATTATTATTAATATTATTAGAAATGCTGTCTATATCAAGGTAGACATCAGGAGCTATATTAGCTGCCTCTATCCATAATAACAACATGAACAACAACAAAATTACATTTATAGAGTGTCTTTCACGTTGGGAGGATGTCCAAAGGCGTTGAACCGTCAGGAGTGGTGAAAAGCATTATCATCTATCTGTACAGAAATATGATGCACAAGTAAGGGTGTAGTTCCTTGTCTGCTGCTGCAGTACTGAGGAGTCTGCATTGAAACATAAACTGAGTTGATTCCATTGTGTCAGGAGCCAAGGATATTATAGAATCACTAGCGGTACTTGTTGGAACATCGCTTGCAAGCAAAGGATACAGTGTGGAATGTAGATTGACACACGGACAGACACACAGATGGACATCTTTATCTGTACTCAGCTGGGAGGACACCTGTGGGAGGATTCCTTTTGGGAGGACTCAGCGCTTTAAAAATATAACTTTGTTGTTGTCGTTGCTGCTTAGCTTTCTGCTTGTTCTTTATTTTGTTCCCTCCACTTGGTTACATGTGTGCTCTATGATGCAGGATGCCACAGTGCCACAGTCAGCTGTCATAGCCCCCAGGTGTAACTGCAGTATATGTGTACATACCTGCTCTGTGGCACACAATGCCACTTTGGCTTGGCGGCAATGAGGTGTAACTGCAGCAAAAAAATTGCAAAACTGAAAATAACTCATGAACAGTAGGAGATACCTGAAAACAAATATGCACAATGTCACTTCCAGAGCAAGGCCTTGCTGATGAGGTTTAAATCATGCCACTACACCAATTGATTAATGAGATTCTTCTTGAGGTGCAGACCGACATTGTTTTATTAGTACGAAAATAAAGATGATCAAAAGAAGAAGTTGGTTAGTATTGAGGGAATGTGTAAGATTTTCATGGTACTTGCTAAGGAAGAAATTATACATGGATATTTTTCTTCTGACATATTCAATTTGTTTCAGCGAATATAGCTTGACAATTGTACACAGTGATCATTCAATTAACACAGAAATTGGTCCATGTGGACAAACTCATCATTTATATGATAATTAATGCATATTTTGTATGCTAATATTATGCCGATATATATGTCACATGAAAGGAAAATAAAAGTCAATTGGAATTATTGGGAAATTATCCATATCAATCCGACTTGGTTATCGACTTTTTACTCATGAGCCTTTATAAATCAACCACAATAGAACAACTATTGTAACCGTCCATTCCCTGCACTATGAGGCACTGGCCAGCGCAGGCCTATTCATAGTTCCGTGTAAATAGAGTGATACACTTTTTGAATCGTGTCATAAGATATTTAATATCCACCAAAACAGGCAGGCAGGATTTCAATTTCAAGTATCATCTACAAGAAGGTACCTTCATTAAGGCAGTTACTGCCACCTCTTTACTGAGTCTGGCCTCCACCTTGTCCCCCGAATCCTCTACTCCACTATCGGCAGCCGTGCTTTCAGCCATTGCGCCTTGAATCTTTGGAAATCGCTCTGACAACACCTTCACCTCACCCCTCTTTCCCTGTCTTAATGTTGCGCCTGAAGACTTTTCCGGGTATAGCTACTTTCCCCTTCCTCCTGGCTTGGCCACTGCCATTATTAATTGCTATGAGACTCCGCCTGGCATGTCGGGCGCTATACAAATGCAAGTTGCTGTTGGTGTTGATGTGATGATCCCCCAGGACATTGCAGTATCAGCCTAAACTAGAAACATGATAAAGTCAGAATAAAGTCCCTGATTTGAGACTTGAACCCACAACCTTAGGATATAATTGCACAATTTATTGGCGGTGAACTGTGCTTAGTCCATAGCACAGGTTCTCAAACTGTTGTACGCGGACCGCTAATGGTCCGCAGATTCCATTCAGGTGGTCCGTGGAAAGGTTTATATATAGCGCTTTTTTCCAAAGTGCATTACAATAATTAGCTAACGGTAAAATCAATATCAGGAAAGATCATTAAGTGGTCCGCCGAGACTCTCAGCAATTTTCAAGTGCGGCGCGAAAAAAAATAGTTTGAGAATCATTGGTCTATAGTGTTATTTTTAAAATTGAAAAGACTTTTCACACTGAGATAATGTACAATCTCACCTTCAACCTGGTGGTGGAAAACAACATTCAAATCACAGAATCATTAATCTCCATTGTCAATTCAGTGTCCTCTGGGAACCATGCCTGTAAGACAGAACATTAAGTTACCTGAAAAAGCATCTCCTGTTAACTGTTGTAGTAGTCTTTTTAAAATATTCCTATCTAACAACTTTGTGTTAATCCCGTGTATTATCCCGCATCCGCCTCCGCGACCATATAACCCCCACCCTTGCCCATCTCCACTGGCTCCCCATTCTCAAGAGGATCGAGTTCAAGATCCTCGTCCTCACCTTCAAGGCCTTACACGGCCTTGCCCCGCCCTATTTAACCAATCTACTTTCCCCCTACAAGCCCACCCGGACCCTCCGTTCAACAGGACTTGGCCTGCTCCAAGCCCCCCGCCCGAACCGCCCCACCATCGGAGGCCAGGCCTTCAGTTTCTCCGCTCCCACCCTATGGAATGCCATCCCCCAATCCCTCCATCTCGTTTCTTCCCTTTCCTCTTTCAAGGCCGGTTTGAAGACTTTCCTCTTCGACCGTGCTTTTTGTTCCACCCCGAATATTTCGACCTCCCCTTCATGTTTCACCACTTCCCAAACATTCCCCTCCCAGCTCGGGTCACACGCCTCCTGTGCAGCGCCTTGGGACGTCCTCCCGACGTGAAAGGCTCTCTATAAATGTAATTTGTTGTTGTTGTTGTTGTTGTTAAGAATATGACCTCATAGAGGTGTATAATATGTCAAATGGGAATTGGAAAAATAAATCCAGTATTTTCTTTACAATGCCCCAAGACAATAGAAAAAGTAGACATAGATTTAGAGTTGTAAAGGGCAATTTCAGGACAGATACCAGGAAGTTTTCTTCACTTCAAAGATAATCATTGACTGAAACAGCTTGTCAAGAAGTATGGTTAAGACAGAACACTGGACTGTAAGACCTTGTTGATGCTGAGATAGGAGGATGGTATGGTGAATGATCTGCAAGGATGAGGATGAGATTGGATCAGTGATAGGACCTTTTCCATCCAAACTTGTGATCTTCTGATCTTGTGGATAAAACAATTGTGTTTGAGATTGATTTGCATTATAATTATGATTGGGGGAGTTTGGGAAACATTTTTTCCCAAAGATTTATTAGGATCTGAAATGATTTACCCAGGGTGACTATTAGAGGGTACAAGGATGTAGCAGGGAATTGGGATACTGAGGAATGGCTTTCTTGGAAGAGCACACACCAATGCGGAAAAATGGTCCAAATTGCCTCCTGCTATGTTGTACATTTTTATGATTCTACAATCATAGAATTATAGAATGTTATAGCATGGAAACTGGTAATTAGGCCCATCAAATCTACAACACCAACAACAAAATTATACTTATAGAACACCTTTAATGTCGAGATGACATCCCAAGGTGCTGAACACTCAGGTCAGGACCCGAGCAAGGGAGAGGGGTAGGGTAGGGGGGACAGGGCAGGAAAGTATTAGGAGGGGAGGGACAGAGTTAGGAGGGCAGCAGAAGGCATGGTCGAAGAGGAGAGTCTTAAGACCGGTCTTGAAATTCTATAATAATAATAACAATCCTTGCATTTGATAAACTATTTTTACATGCATACAGGTCGAGCATTTCAGTGGAATATCCTAACCTGTCACACCAGAGTGATGATAGATCTCTGGCACTCAGGAACTGGATAATCATTATCATTGTGAAAGCTGATCTCAATTATGAATTTACTTACATTTTTTTCATTCCCTGTTGGATAATATTTATTTTGCAGTCAACTTTGAATGCAGATAATGACCAGCAATAGGACTTTCTAACAGAAATAATAAGTAAGCAATAAGAATTTCTTAAAACCTAAAACATCCTTGTTTAATTCCACATTGATCAAGTGGAAGGGGTACTCCATGATAAGATGATATTTGTTGCGGTACAAACAATACAAAATTACCTTTGTAATTTTCAGGTTGGAAGGACATCTCACGGCACTGAACAGTCAGGGATTAGGACCCAAGAGGTGGCGGGGGGGTTGAGATCAAAGAGGGTGGAGGGCAGAGAGCGTAGAGGGTGGCCGATGGCATGATCAAAGAGGAGGATCTTGAAGTATGAAAGGCGCTATACAAATGTAATTTTGTTATTGTAGCGGTTGTGTGCCTTAAAGGAAGTAAATAGGGAGCGAGGCAAAGGGAATGTGGGATTGAATTCCAGAGGGTAGGGGCAGAGAGGCTGAAGGCCAGATTGACAGTGGTGGGGTCGGCCGGGTGGGGGACATGGAGCAGGCCGGAGATTGCTGAGCAGAGGCAGTCGACAAATTGATAGTGGTTCAGCAAGTTGGAGATTCAGGAGGGCCTTGAAGGTGAGGACGAGGATTTTGAACTCGACCCCCTGAGGGATGGGGAGCCAGTGGAGTTGGGCATGGATGGGTGTGATGGGGTCATGGAGCCTTATTTGGGAGAGGACACAAGCTACAGAGTTTTGGATGATCTGCAGATTGTGGAGAGAAGAGTTGGGAAGCCCGACAAGCAGGTCATTGGTATAGTTGAGCCTGGATGTAATGAAGATGTTGCATAATGTTGGGGAGGTAGGGGAAGGTGGAGCGGCATGGATGTGTGGGAGAAAGGGCAGTTTACGGTCGAACGAGATACCTGTGTTCCTGAATGACTTGGTGAGGTGGAGTGTGCATCTTCACCTGAGGTGCGGAGGTGATGACACGAGACAATCAAGAGGGCCTTGTTCTTACCAACGTTCAACTGTAGATCCGTGTATTACAATTAAAACCATACACACAGTTAAATAGCTGCAATTCCATACTATTCGTTATTTCACTGAGTTCATGAAGATTATTGAAAACTATACTAGGTACTACATACTGTACGATACTATGCTTCAAAGCAACAATTTAGGTCTGAAGCACTTTGAGACATTTTAACACAATTAATCACCATATCAAATACAACTATTTGTTGCAACAAAATCCAGAGAGTTAAATAAATATGTAGTAAATAGGTCCACTTAGTGTGATTTCCTTTGGAATTATTGCTTTAAAAATCATCAATAAAATTACATTTGAATAATGTATTTCATTGTGAAAATTGATTTAATATTAATGACGGGTTGCTAAAGGGCAGTTTAATTGCCTCCAGCACACTTTCACACGTTAAGGGCGCTATATAAATGCAAGTTGTGGTTGTTTGAAGCCTGGGTTGGTACCAGCAAGCATAAGGTAAATAACCGAAGAGAGCTATGAGTGGGGATTGTCTGGAAGATGCCTAGAAGCTGAGTAGTAATTCTATAATCAGAAGGATGAGGGATCATCTATGCTGCTCCATATCATGAGTGCTGGAGCAGTGCTACTTACATACTTAGTTCGTTTGGTTTCTCTTGACCAAGAAAATATAAAACACTATTCTTGTATCCAAATGTGCTACAGGTTCTGCTTTTATGCTGATGCAAATGGGTTGCCCATTTGGTGGACGAGCCTTCAGCCACTCTGGAACCCCCGCAGACCCTCCACCTCGCCCCCTTCCTGACCTCCTTCAAGTCCCACCTCAAGTCTCTCCTCTTCGATGAACCCATCAGCAACTCCTTATCCCTCCCTTCCCTCCCCAACCCTGTACTCAGCTCGGGTATGAAGCAGTAACTGTCCAGCATCTTGGGACTGACGTGAAAGATGCTATACAAATGTAATTTTATTGTTGTTGTTGTTGTGAAGCTGGGGAAGGGTGGCCTCAATGCTTAGTTTTCATGCCATTGCACAGATTGGTCTGAACTGGCCTTATAACCTCAGTTTGAAGTATAATGGTTGAACACAGTTGGTAAGATGGGCAACTTTGTTCAAACATTGAATAATGAGCAATGGCTCACCGTCCATCAGAATCTGTTTTCCTCAATGTTTGTTTTAAAATTATTCACTCACTGTATGGCTATTTGTGGGACATAGTCCTACACAAACTGACTGCAAATACAGAGTCACATGAAACACTTTGAAATGTCTCTATGACATGAGAAGATGCTACATTGAATGCAAGATTTATATACACGGTATATAATACACTATATGTAAATTCACTACCCTCTGAGTGAAGAAATGTTTCCTCAACTCTGTTCTAAAAGGCTGACTCTTAATTTTAAGACTGTGATCCCTGGTTATAGATTCTCCTACCAAAGGGAAACAGTCCCTCATTGTCTACTTTATCCAGCCCTTTAAGAATCTTATATGTTTCAATAAGATCTCCCCTAATTTTTCTGTACTCTAGAGGATACAGCCCTAGTTTATTCAACCTATCCTCATAGGTTAGTCCCCTCATCCCAGGAACTAACCTAGTGAATCTACACTGCACCAGCTTAAGTGTAAGTTGTATTGTATGTATTATTGTATTACTCTGAACGTCTGGCATTCTCCCTCAAACAATAAAGATATTGGAACTTCAATTATAATGGCAAACCATGTTGCACAATATTAATTGAATAAACTAGCAGTTGCAAGGCAGGGAGCTAAATGCTACAAACTAATCTCAGCGATTCAATGACATTCATGAACTGTTCAGTCTTCACTCACACAGTTTATAATGTCATTTGAACCACAAGATTAGGTTATAGGTTTGTAACTCACTCTCAGATATCTATTATTTTATAGACATTACTGGATAAAAACTGTGAAAAGGTTTGTCATTTGCAATGGCTTCACTGCAATGGCTATAATTTAATGCCACACCATACAAGTCAAACCATCATTCCCCTTCAGCTCTCCCTATTCAAGTAACATTTGATCAGTAATATGGACATCCACCCATGGGGTAGCACCCACAATGCAGAGGTTTTCTGAAGGTCTCAGTGTGCTGTGAAGTTTTGTGTGTGAAATGAAGACTGAAACTGGTAAGTAAATCTTCACAACAGCCTTGAATCAAAAGATTATGAAAAAAAACAGGGAAAATGTAGCAAATTGTGATGAGAGTATTTGGCTCCAGTGAATAAACCAGCATCAGTCAAGGCTTAACAGACCAAATAGCCCCCCTGCTATAATGATTCTTTGATCACAAGAGTAATGCATAAAGAAGGACTATTTGATCTCATTTTTCCAGAATATCCATACAGTATAACCTTATTTATATTACAGTATCTAGCAATTTCCAGTATTCTGGCCTCTTCCTAGGAACCTGTTTTAGTTGTTTTTTGTGTATAAGAAATACTGATCCCTGTACTATAGTTGTCTTTCACATCTCTGAACCTAATCACTTTAGTCCTGTCTCCTTTGTATACTTGAATGTATTGTTCTAGGTTCACTTTTTCCATTTGATATATTACACAAGATCACAAGATTGGTTCAGATAAAGAGGTCCATCGGCCCATCTGATATCACCCCTCTAGAATACGCACACACCCTCCCATCCTCCCATCACTGCATCAAGCTGCTTTTAAAAGAGTTCAGTCCTGGCTTCAGCTATCCTACCAGATAATCTGTTCCAGTTGTTAATTATGCGCCGTGTAAAGAAAAAAATACTCTATAAGATGTCCCCAGAGATGCACAATTCAAATCAGACAACCCCTAGATTATCTAGTCATTCTTCATCAATTTAACACTTGGGATCAACATTTTTGATATTTTCAACACTGAATTGGGAGCCTAGACAATCCTCATATGTAGCAATGAATAGAACTGTAAAACCAAATCAGAACACTGATTGAGCATGCCTCCTGCGGGAATGTGTTAGTCTGTGGCTGTTGTCCCTATTTTAAGGGTTAAAACCATCAATAATTTGCAGGTGCACTGTGAGCAGGATAAGCCCATTACAGCAGTTTTGCTTATCGTTTGATTATGTTAGTACATGGCTATGATCATAGTGAATCAGTAAAATAAATGCTGATTTCATTTACAACCTAATCATGTCACACAGAATTGAAAGCTCACTGTTCATCGCTGCCTGCCTTAGTAACCTCACTTGTAAATGAAAAAACATGAGAAAGGGTAAAGCAAACATCAGAGATGATAAGAAGTAGTTATATTTCCATATATTATAAAGTTTAACTGTTAGATTACCGTAGAATTTCCTGTCTCCCTGAGCCAAGCACTTCTGTAAATTTGAAGCAATAATTTCATTATCAATAACTTCATTATTGCAACATTAACCCTTAAAGCCCTGAGGGTGCGCTTCCAAGTATAAGGGCCCTTTATGCTTTTTTCATTTCACTCAATCAATATTTAATTTTACTAATAGTATTGCTCCTGAATTGCCTTGAAATGGTCTGTTATTCTTGCTTCCTTCCAATGATGTAAGTAATGCCCTGTTAAAATGTAGTAGTCCATAAAATCTCAATTAGTCTTCTAACAGGGCACAATCACCTCTTAACATCACTGATCATATGATCAGTATCGTCACATCCAATGCTACAAATTAGGCCAAGTCCGGGTGATCAGATCATAGATTCATAGATTCATCGAATTTTACGGCACAAAAGGAGGCCATTCGGCCCATCTAGTCCGTGCCGGCTCTTTGAAAAGAGCGATTCAATCCCACTGCCCTGCCCGCTCCCCATAGCCTAATAGACCTGTTCTTCCTAAATAAAGATCTAATTCCCTTTTAAAAGTTGTTATCGAATCAGCCTCCACCACCTTTTCAGGCAATGCATTCCAGATTCGAACAACTCGCTGAGTGAAAAAATTTCTCCTCAGCTCCCCTCTACTTCGCCTTGAAACTATATTAAATCTGTGACCACGAGTCACAGATTCGCCCACGAGTGGAAATAGTTTTTCTCTATTTGCCCTGTCGAAACCCCTCATGATCTTATAAACCTCTATTAGGTCTCCCCTCAATCTTCTCTGCTCCAGAGAGAATAACCCTAGCCTATCTAGCCTCTCCTCGTAGCTGAAGTCCCTCAATCCTGGCACCATCCTGGTAAATCTTCTTTGTACCCTTTCCAAAGTCTTCACATCCTTTCTGTAGTGTGTTGACCAGAATTGAACACAGTATTCCAGCTGAGGCCTCAACAAAGTCTTATAGAGGTTAGTCAGCACTTCCTGACTTTTGTACTCTATATCCCTATTTATAAAGCCTAGTATCCCATATGCCTTCTTAACAGCCTTGTCTACCTGTCCTGCCACCTTCAACGAGTCACTAACACAAATCCCCAGGTCTCTCTCTTCCTTCACACCATTTAAAATTGTACTATCTAGCCTATATTGCCTCCCTTCATTTCTTCTCCCAAAATGCATCACCTCACACTTCTCTGCATTAAACTTCATCTGCCATGTGTCTGCCCACTTTACCAATTTGTCTATATCCTCTTGCAGATGGCTACTATCCTCCTCACTATTTACTATTCTCCCTAACTTAGTGTCATCCGCAAACTTGGAAACTGTACTCCGTACACCCAAGTCCAGATCATTGATGTAGATTACAAACAGCAATGGTCCCAAAACCGATCCCTGTGGCACACCACTGCTCACTTCCCTCCAGTCTGAAAAACAGCCGCTCACTACAACTCTCTGCTTTCTGTCTCGCAGCCAGTTGTGGATCCACGCTGCCACTGTCCCTTTTACGCCCTGGGCCTTTAATTTCCTAATAAGTCTCATGTGGCACTTTGTCAAATGCCTTTTGAAAGTCCATGTAAACTACATCAACTGCGCTACCATTATCCACCCATTCCGTTACCTCATCAAAAAATTCTATCAGATTTGTAAGGCAAGATTTGCCTTTAACAAATCCATGTTGACTGTCCTTTATTAGCCTATATCTTTCTAAGTGAAGATCTACCTTTCCCCGATTATGGACTCTAGAAGTTTGCCCACTACCGACGTTAGACTGACTGGTCTGTAGTTACCAGGCTTGTCCTTCTGCCCCTTTTTATACAAGGGAGTAACATTAGCTATCCTCCAGTCCTCTGGCACGACCCCTGTGTCCAAGGAAGATTGAAAGATCACTGCCAATGTTACTTTCGAGTTCCAGCTCCTTTGCCTTGTTTTATGAATTCTGTCTCCAAATTGTAATATTAGCACAGTTACTGTGAACCAGGATTCCCACTTATGTTTTGTGTGTATCTTTATGCTAATTCCTTGAAGGAGAGAACATTTTAGAATTGATCAGTTAGCCTGACCTGTACCTAGGCAGTTATTGTAGACTAGAGGTTCTCAAACTATGGGGCATAGGCCAAGGGGGTGCCCATTGTGTACCTCCCAACTATCCCTGGTTTGAGAGGAAAGGCCCTATGAACCAGCAAAGCCATTCTCTGACTGCTACAGGACTCCATATAGCTCAGTGGTTAGATTACTTGTCTCACAAGCGAAAACCCGTGTTTGATTCCAGGCAGGGCAAAACATTGGGCAAGTTTCATTATTCCACACAACTGATAATATTCCCTCAAGTGAAAAAAAATTGTTCACTTCAATCCATGGCTGTTTGTGGGACATTGCTGTGTACAATTGGCTGCTGCGTTTTGCTCATATATACACAGTCAATTCACTTTACATTTTGTGAAGTGCTTTGAGACGTCCAGAAGATGTGAAAAAAGCTATATCAAATGCAAGGATTATTATTTATTTGTAATTATTTCTGGTTGCAAGGCTCTCTGTAGCATCTGTGGAGGTTGAATATTTATGGTTTCACGCACAAATATACAGTCAATTCATTGACTGTATATTCTGTGAAACGCTTTGAGACAACAACCACAAAATTACACTTGTATAGCACCTTTCACTTTGGGAGTACGTCCCAAAGTGCTGGACAGTCAGGGAAGGGAGGGGAAGAGGGGGTGACTGATGACATTGTTAAAGAGGAGGTTCTTGAGGTAGGACATGAAGGAGGCTAGTTGACAGCAGATGGATTAGAGGGGTTCAAAAAGAGAATGGCGAGAAAGAAAGAGACGTGAAAAGCGCTATATCAAATGAAAGGATTATTATTATTATGTTTTGTACTGATACGTTCTGTAAAATCTGTAAATTATGCTGTTCTCTAAGATAGAGGATATTTTATTTGGTAAATTAAATTTTAGTGAACACCGGAAATTTCCTCTCATCAATAACATATTCCTTAGCATGTGTCTTCTCTTTGGTGGTTTGTTAGGTTTCTTTTTGGTGCTCTGCATTGATGAGTAACTGCCAACTTGCATCAAAATGCTCTTTCGTAGGAAAGGACTTTTCAAAGCTATTGATAATAGTACTGGTCAACAATAGCAGTAGGAAAATAAAAGACTTGAAGATATTGATCACGGCATAATGGAAAAGAAGGATTTGGGGGAATTTGGGATCAGTGTACTGAACTCATCTTTGTAAGGCACAGTGAAGCTGCAGGAAAACTCCCTCATTCCTTCAGTAGGACCTAAAAAAAATGATGATATGAGTACTTTCTACCTAAAACAAATTCAAGTAACGTAGCCTCAAAGCTGGAACTGCATGTCAAACAGCTCTTTTGAGTTTACTGTTGGGGTCCATGTACACAGGGATTAGACTGAAACTGAGGACAGCATATTTCACTTGTAATCATTAATTGCTTTGACTATTGAGTTCACCTGCATCTGCTCCTCTTGGGACACTGCACAGTTGACCTCAGGCTTCCGCAAGTTAAAGGCAGTGACTCAGCACCTTCCGCTTCAGACAAAATCAATGACTTTTAAAGCAACTAACTGGAGAGCCCAGGAGATGTGCCTCCATGTGCCTGCAAGGAGCCTCCCTCTGAATTTCTTGGAAGATTGTGTTTTATTGGTGGGTTAGGGGAAGTGGTGGTGTGCATGGGGAGAATTTAGGGTAGTGTCAATCTGTCATTCTGTCAAAACAGGAAAAAAGGATGAAAATGAAACCTCACATATTGCTGTATAAAAGCCCCAGGCAATTTATGTAGCAAACAAAACAACGACAACAAATATTTGATAAATAATTGACTAACTTCCAACATAAACAAAATACTTGCCAGTCCCTATTTCACTTTGCCAGGAAATAATGAGCCTTTCCACATCCTGAATGTAAATTAAATGTAAAAAGCAAGAAAAAGGGTTAAGCTGAAGAGCAGGGACATTGGAAAACTGACCACTCAGCCCCACGGAGAAGTATCTGGTTCACAAAATGTTTTACAGTCCATGTTTGGCTACAAACTGGCACAATTTTGGAAGCAATTTACAGATGAATTTACAGTATAAAGAGCTGAATTAATAGGAATAATACAGAAGCCTTGTTCCTGACGCTACCTGAAGTGGATGGTTTCAGGGGGTGTGAGATGCAATATAATGGCCCAGGGTGTGAATCATCCTGTGCTCGCTTCCCAGTCATCTGTTGACAGCTCTCAAGCCATCCAATGAACCACCTAAGGGCTTTCAACAGTCTCTTTTAAAAATGTTATTAAAAAGCCAATCGCACATCCGGCTCTTCAATAATATTTAAAGGTGAACACTGAAATTCTGTGTTCTATGCCAAAATTGGGTGTTTGATTTTTTTTTAATGTGAGGTCAAAAATATAAATCTTTCAGCTTGGCTCAGTTTGGAGCACTCTTGCTTCTGAGTCAGAATGTTGTGAGTTCAAGCCCCATGTCAACATTCTAAACTTATAGATTAAGATGACATATCATGGAAGTACTGGAGGAGTGCAACATTGTCAGAGTTGCCTCTTTCGGATGATATATTTTTAAAAAGTGTCACCTTCCTGTTCAGGTGGACATTAAAGATCCCATTTCTCCCAATGTCCTGTTCAGCAATCCTCCAACCAAAATTGGTTATTCACTTCATGGTTGTTTGTGGGATATTCATAGGCAATTTGCCTGATGTTTTTGCCTACAAATAGATGTCACAATACCTTACATTAAATCCTGTGTAATGCATTCGGATGTTTCACCAACATGATATGGTTCATTACCAAAAGCACAATCCTGTTAAGTCCTGCTGCTCAATGGTTACAGCACTCACCTTTCAAACAAGAGACCTGGGTTTGATTCCAGGCAGGACGAAACCTTGGGTAAGTTTCCTTTCTCCACATGCCTGATAATAATCCCTCAAATTTGTTTTTGTCAATTCAATCCACAACTTTTTGTGGTACACTCCTGTGAGCAATTGGCTACCGTGTTTTGCTCACAAAATATAGTCAATTCACTTTACAGTATATTCTGTGAACTGCTTGAGAAGTCTAGAAAAGGTAAAAGAACTATATCAAATGCAAGGATTATTATTGTTAAGATTATTATTATTATCTGCTTTGGTATACACATTCCGTGATTTTATTACTGGACATGCACATGTCATGAATCCATCTTATTTTAAGGATGAATAATAATCCTTTCATTTGATATAGTGCCTTTCACATTAAGAGGATGTCTCAAAGCATTTCACGAGATTTATTATAATGTGTAGTGATATGTAACTTCTAGATGTATTCAGTAAACAATTTGCATGATCAACCTGCACATCTATTTGAAAATGTATATTTATAAATATATTTGGTATAACAGAAATCCAAAACAAAATAAAGTATCTCCGTTTCCATTTTTCCCGATACAAAAAAAATTGCATTGTTTATGCTACATTTCTTATCCACACACAGGTTGTGCACATGCTCTCTCGGGATATGCCCTTTAAAACAGTCGGGAGTCGCCCCAGTGTGCAACACATCCATGTACGCGCCTGTGCACTCCCTGATTTGCGGTTTGTGCAGGAGCGTCTCCTGCTGGGGTCAGGATCCATGTGGTTTTTGCCACTGTTGAGGTGAACTTTAGCTTGTCCCTCAGTAGATAGTCACTGATCCTAGCGTGCATGGGCCTGAGGCAGCCCTTCGATCTGCCAGAAGAACACCTGATTTTGGGAATGCCAAAAGGCTTCCTTTACAGAGCTTATGATCCTCCAGGCACACTCGATGTGGGTTTCTCTGCGAATACCCAGGAAGAGGCCGTACAGCACTGAGTGCCGTGACAGTGGGTCCCCAGGGAAGATCCATGAGAGTATCCATTTCTTCTTTTTCCAAACCTCCTTTCTAAAATAACGTTCCAGGAAGAGGTGGTCCTCGGTCTCCTTGCCTCTGCAACTAGCCCAGGATGGTACACATAATTATTTTCTCTTGGTGTTCCATTATCCCATTTCAATGTTTTACCCATGATTGTCTTACACCTGTCAAATGTGTTCTTGCAGCTAATAAGTTCTGCAACATCAGCTGAGCCCTCAACCCTCCCTTCAAATTAATAATAATAATCCTTGCATTTGATTGTAAAGTGAATTGACTGTATATTTGTGGGCAAAATGTGGCAGCCAATTGCACACAACAGTGGCCCACAAACAGTCATGGATTGAAGTAACCAATTTTATTACTGTTTTGTTTTTTAAGGATTATTGTCAGGTGTATGAAGTAAGGAAACTTGTTCAAGGTTTCGCCCTCCAGGTAATTTAACCCAAGTCTCTCGTTTGCAAGGTGAGTACTGAACTCCAGGACTCCTAATTAATACCAATTTTTAATTCATAGTTTCCCACAGACATCATAACTTATTCAAATTATTCTTTCTCTATACTGGCTGAGGTCATCTGCTTTGAATACACTTGTATTACATTGAGCTGTCCTTGAAATCACTTTACTAGTACATTTTAAACGAATCCATATTTTCACTGTACAATGGAGCAGCATTTCAGATAAAAGCAACCGCATGGGATTTTTACAGACTTCCTATTAGAAAGAGTGTTTTCTCTCAAATGTAATCCACCATTTATTGTAAACATTCAAAATACTAATAGCTGCTTATCCCTGACCATGGAGCATCGTTATTGATGGGATCATCCACCTCACATTAAATCATTCCATCTCATAAAAAGAATAGCGCGAATGGACAAAGAAGAGGCCATTCAGTCCAACAAGTCCACTCTTCATCTAATCACACAAAATCTACCGCAGCAATGACTTGACCTCATTTTTTACATCACTGGTGACAAACATTGGATAGATATTCACTGAACTACTCAAGTAATGAAGCACAAACTCCAGAATATTCCCTTTCTCCAAATCTCTATTTTACGATTCTGGCTTCCTTTTCTCCACACAATATATTATTCTCCATGAACCCTCCCTAGCCAACAACTCCCCAGGTAAGATTAGTTATTCGCTTGGTAATTTGTTGTTGATGTTTTTTATGTCTGTTTGTGCAAAACTGATGTGGATAAATTGGCTGCCATGTTCGCCTACACACAAAAGCACTACACTTTACAGAAAATCCGATGAAGTCCTTTGCGACATCCTTCTGATGTGAAAGGCACGGTTTCAAATATAAGGAATATTCTTGTCAAATCCACTAAATCTTCCTTTTACCAATGAGAACAGGTTGAGATCTGCAAGCCTCTCCTTGGTACTGCTGCATCTCAGAATCAACCATGTTCCCCTTCTCTAAAGCATCTTGCAATTCCTTTTTATGGTAGAAGGTTACGAAACTGTACCTATTATCCCAAATATGGACTCACCAGTGATTTATACAATTTTATTCTTGTGATTTTTTAATATCGCCTAAAGCTGCTCAATGTACATCAGATGTATACTCAATATATAACCTATCCTTTGAATGATTCAATGTAGCTATGTGACCTATACTCAAAAGTGAGTATCTTTCAGCATTTAAAGGAATTTACTGACTTATTCTCCAACACAACACAATACAATTTTACACTTATATACATTCTGTACTGTGTTTCATGTCAGGGTCTTGCATTGTCAAGTTTCAAACTGTGATTTGGCACCCAAGCTGGGGATGGGAGCCGAGGGGGATTGGTAGGGGGAAAATGGCTAAGGGCATGGTCAGAGTTGAAGGTCTTTCTCTTTGAGTGAAGCTGGGCCACACAGACCCAGAAGGTTCCTGGTTCGACCCCTGGCCTATGCTGTGTTGGCTGATCTGAACTATGGTGGCAGAAGAGATACTATAATTGGTCTCAGTGCCCTTGGGCTAACAAGGGAAAATCAGCCAGAGTTGCCATAGGAAGTAAACCATCTATTGTAACATGTACTGTAACAAACTCTTCACTTGTGAAAATATTAGACATAAAAATATGTTAACACAGACAAAATAAAAAATACCCTTTAGGACTATTGTGCCAAGTACTGATTGTTTGAGAATGCTGATTTATTTTAACAACTCAATTAGCTTAAAAAAATCCTTCAGTACCATATTATATCGGGAGGGCTGGTGTTGTTTTTGAACGTTCAGTACACAACCTCCAGCAACAGAATGACTTGTCAGTTCTGCGTTTGGTTTATAAGATGAGAATCAAACAGATAGGGACCTCTCTGTACATTTTTTTCTGAGACAAGAGCATGACAGAATCAATTCTGATTTTCACCAACTGCAAGATAATGCCCCTAATTACAGGCGTGTTACTGGAGAGATGAGAACCATTCCTTCCCTTGCACAATTATCAGGCACCCCACTCTCACCTACATTGTAACCTACCACGAGTTAACCATTGTTCCACAAATGTAATAAGAAAACGTATTCTAAAAGCACATTAAAAATGTTTATTGGGGTTGGATTCCATGGCTCAGTTGAATGTGCACTGGACATAAGACCAGAAGGTTCTGGGTTTGCATCCTGTTGTGTTTAATTAGTCCTTTTTGGAGGTTGCTAAAATGAATGCCATGTACAAAAGATACAATCAGCAAATTAAAATTACATTGAATTGACTGAGCACATAGGTATTGGATGTAGTTTCATACAGAGAAATATAGAGTACATAAAAAGAATAATGAAAGGAAATATAAATTATATAGTACAGGGATGAAAATAATAATAATCCTTGTATTTGATATAGTGCTTTTCATCTCTTCTAGATGTTTCAAATCTAACTGTCCTGAAAATTTAAATGGTTCAGCCCCCACAGCCTTTTCAGGGAGAGAGTGCCAAATTTCCACCATCTTTTATGTGAAAAAGTACCTCCTGATTTTATCCATTTTAATGTGGACCAAATCCAAACTTTGACTAGAGCAAAATCCAGAGACAAAAAATGCCAAATGAATAACCCTTGAGCTTGCTGGACAGGGAAGAAATGAACTCCTTGATTGAGCAGTGAGTCTGTGCTGACGCGAAGTTTTACTAAATTGATAGATAGAGAATATCCAGAACTATGACTTTCCAAGTCCGTTCCACTCTCTGCTCTGCCAAGTTCCTTAACGAGAATTATTAGACTACAAACCTTCACAAATAGTCAAAGAGCAGACGTGCACTGTGTCCTTACAATATGATAAGTGATGTGCTAATTTTATTTGTGACAGTCACCACCTTGTGAAGCAATGCTCTCTGTGAGACATCCGAGACAATAAACACCATGGACTTTACTCACATGTTTTCTCTGCAGCTATTGAGTCAGTTGGAAGTGTCATAGATCTCAGTATTTTAGTGCAGGTTCTGAATTTTGAAGGTTGAATTAAGCTACTGGCATAATAATAATAATAATACAAATCCTTGCATTTGATATATGGCTTTTCACGTCTTCTGGATGTATCAAAGCAGTTAAAGGAATATACTGAAAAGTGAATTGACTGTATATTGTGGGTGAAATGCGGCAGCTACTTGTACACAGCAGTGTCATGAATCAACAATTAAATGCTAGGATCTGCATGGCAGCAGTTTTAAAGGTGCTGCTTCAGTCATTCTCTAGGGCAGACAGATTCGGGTACAACAGCTTGAATGAAATCCGAAAGTTTTCAACAACAACAATTAACATTTATATAGGAGCCTTCACTTATCCCAGAGCATTCTAAATTTGCAGATATTTCAGTCATTGACTGGGACATCGCAAGAATGAACTTCCCAAAGATGTGATAAATCACATACCACATTTTTAAAAATCTCATTGATCCTAATAATACTAAGGAACTGAGAAATCTAGGGGTATATTTTCATAGACCTGAGGACGCAGTGGAAAATGGCATTCTATATTTCATTTTCAGGAGTATTGAATACTAAAACAAGGAAGCAATAGTAAATTTGTTCTGGTCAACAATCCCGGATATAATTGATTATTCATTTCATGGTGGTTGTGTCATGCAATTGTCCCCATTCTCAGCAAATTCTTTCCTTAATTTCACCCAATTGAACCCTTATATCCAATCCCTGCCAACCCATACCCATTGCACCATCCCTGCATACATAGATATTTTAATGAAAAGGAAATACACACATGAATGTGTATAATGTAACTTTAAAGACATCTATGAAATATGGTGCAAAGGATCAGGCATGAAAAATAAATAAGCTATCAATAATGAAAACGCGCATCGGTGCATGGGAAAATATTATCTTACCCACTCCACAGGGTATAGCAGATGTTGTTTCTAGGAGCAGAGAGACCTGCCAATCAAGGGTTTTACCAAGGGCTGCAGGAGAGATGAGGCACAGCCACAACAATCTGCTACAGCTGCCTGGTATCAATAAACCTTGAAAGAGGTGTTGAGTGGCTTGTTGAAATCACACTACCCTGGTGACCAGCTGATTTGCAAGTTAACAAGCTATCTTCCCCCTGCGCCTCAACTGGAAAAATCTAACTAATTGATCACAATGGAAGAAACTCATCAATCTCTCTGTTTTTTTTACCAATGATGTGTCTGGTGTTTTTTTTAATATATTCTCTGCTCTTATTTTCATTCAGAACTTATCTTTTGATTGACTTTGCATATTATAATTATTTTCAGAGTTTTACTTTTGATGTGTTCTGTTGTCCAATGACGCAATAAATGGTTCACTGTTCAAAGGGAGAGTGAGATGCTGCACCAATTGTGAGTTAATGAATTCAGTTGAATCCTGCTAAATATTTTCTTTACAAACACTGTAATTTTTTGCCCCCTCCCTCTCTTGCCCAATAACAGCTATATCATTGAACATTTGTGTTTTTGGTTTTGATTTAGTCTGGTCTATTGATACCTCTTTTCATCATCATTATCTTCCGACATGTGCTGCCCTACCATCTGGCACATGTGCAAGCACTGAAGATTAGAATTTTCTGGAAAAGGTGGCGGGGGAGTGGATTTTTCACAATGGATTATCAGTATTATTGCATTCGTCAAGGAGGTCCAAACATTTATTTTACTCTGCCTGTCAGATGTATTGATTTTTAATGACTACTTTTTTTTCTGCAAACAGCAAGGAGCTGTTTAAGGCTGACAGTGGGATCCATTAAGTGAGTTGTGTAAATCAATTGTAAACATGCAAATTTAGTGACACATTCAGCACCAAGTGTAGCCATGCCCCTTTCTGCCACCTTCCCCACGCCAATGATTGTGCCTAAAACTGGCTTTTGACTAACCCTGGAGTTGCTTGCTATACATCTGAGATAAGTATCAACTAGCTTTCGCCCACCAAATATATAGTCAATTCACTTTGCAGTATATTGATGATAAGGTGCTATATCATATGCAAGGATTATTATTCTTAGCTTTGACTTCATTTATTCATCAGTGATGTATCAAGAGGAATGGATTTTGTTTCTCTGCTGCAAGCATTCTAACAAAATTGTGGCAATTCTGTCCCTATTAACCTGCCTGCCCCCTCCATTCTGCGGGCTCTGGTCTGCTCCATATCTCTATCCCAACCCACCCTACAATCAGGCTTTCAGCCTCTCTGCCCCCACACGCTACAATTCCATCTCACAGTCCCTTCACTTTGCTTCCTCCCTTGCTTCCTTCAAGGCCAGTCTCAAGACCCTCCTGTTCAATCGTGCCTTCTACCTCCCTCCCTTCCCTCCCCGCTACCCCTCACCCATGATCGGGTCTCGACCCCTGATTGTTCAGCGCCTTGGAACGTCCTCTCAACGTGAAAAGCGCTCCATAAATGTAATTTTGTTATTTGTTGTTGTAGTTGATGTTGTGCTACTGGTGTACTTGGCTGGGGATCTTTTTTGCTGCACATATCGTCTTGAACAATGGGCCACTTAGTGCAACAAGATAGTTGGCCGCCTCCAAGTGTGGTATTATGGCACTGAATAACTGAGAAGTGACACTAAAGATATTGATACCAAGGGCATCAGTCCCAGTTGCTGATTATCACTGATAGGAATTTGTGGGGGGACACCATTACATGCTTAGGTAACAAATGCCAAGTTTTCTACAAAATAGAACAATCCACAGATTTGGTTCGAAATGTGTAGGAAACAAAAGAGATCACCAGCCCCTGAGCATGAGTGATTTCCAATTAAATTAAACAAACCCGCAGGAAGTCATTCTATGTAAAAACAGTTTTTAATACTGTCCGAACTCCACTCATTCTTCATGCTTCCTTTAATAGCTGACCTATCAGCTAGTGGTTTGTAACCTCTTAGTTCCTCACAAATCTTGCTACCGTTAACACTGTTAGTGATTTAAGTTCTTTGTGGCTGAGGCTTTGAACCAACTGCTTGGGTAGCAATTTAATCTTGCAAAATACCACCATATAATCTCAGGAATTGACCCCCATTATTCTTTCTGCTCTGCCTCTTACATGCACCAGAAATGTCAAGGCTAAGACCACAAAACACATGAGACTAATGGGGGAGGGAGTCTTGAAGTGACCTTCTGACAGGGAGAGTAGGGGTGGTATTTTTCGGTTGCAAAGGGGGGAGGAGAGACACATCATTCCAGAGGAGCTTAGTGCAGGGGCTGGATGGTTTCCATTCATCCACCCTGCAATGCTGAAAGGGTTTTATAGAATTGTTTGAATGCTAGTGAGGCTTTTTAAAGTTAGTGCACAGTGAATATGTGATTTTCCCACAGTCATGCACTCGCACTCATGCAGGTTCAGCTCGGCTTCAGCAACTGTGAGGTTCCTGTAGACAGACAGAATGAAACACCAGGAGGGAGCAGGCTGACACAAAATGGACAAAATGAATCCCTTTGTAATGAACAAACGGATCATAAAGTTGCTATAGTAACACATAGCATTATACTGCAGGTAGATTGCTTAAGTTTCAGCTGCACAGAGAAGGGAAATCTTATCTGTTTGCATTGTTTTATGTAGTAGCATGGTGGAGTTACAAAATAGGAACAGAGAACTACGTTTTCATCAAAATATGCAAAATCTTATTTAAAACAGGTGACTCGAAAAGTAAGTTAGCACCCAAAAGTTTCAATATTTGACTAATTCAATTGAAGATTGTCACAAAGGAGAGAAAAACTGATGTGTCACATGATAATTAGTTACTCACTTCATGGATTTTTGATGGACAGTCCTATTGACAAATTGGCTTCTACATTTGCTGACAAAATCACTCAGTCATTACATTTTATATTAAATCCTCCGAAGGGCTTTCAGATATCTTCTCAATACAAAGGAGAACTATATCAAATGTCAGGATTCTCTTTATTTTAATTATCACTGGTGATAATATAACATAATTGAAACTTCCACCCATGACAATGTCTCACCAGTCAGTATTTGGTGAACTGCCCACTTCCCACCAAGACTTACTGATTATGACAATAGCTGCCATTGGATCAAGGCATTTTAGGCCTGGGTCTGGGAAACTTCTAAAGTTAGTACGTCATAACCAATTGATTGAGACAGACAGAAGAATAAAAAAGATTATGTTATCTGAGCCCTTGTTTGGAACTTGCTGTGCTCATTTTCATTCTCTTCCTGTCTGAATATCAAGTTTGTCTTCTCCTGTCCTGGTTGAATCAGGATTTCACAGCATTCGCAGAGTCCTAAATATTGATATTTAACAGAAAATTGGAGGGACAACATTCGTGATAAACATCTGAAATTGAGCAATTTCAACATTCTATTACTACCATGCGTCTAGGTTGTTGATTTTTTCTTCCCAGTCACACAAATGTTGGATATGTCATCCCTGAAAAGTCTCCTATGGGAAGGCAGGGTTCATTTCTCAGGAACTGACAGACACATAGCTTTAAGAGATATAGAAAAATCTATTCAGACAGAACAAACTCTTCAGTGTTAGGAGATCGACCCTGAAATTCAGGTATTAAGCTACATACATTAAAATGCAAGGAATAACAGGTTGCTGACACTATCAGAGTGAAGGAGAGATTTGTGCAGACCCACAGGTCTAAGAACCATCTACTCTAAGTGATCGTCCTGCTTTGCTGGACGATAGACTTCTGGTAGCCCTCATTAAAGCAACTAGCGTTAACAACATGGTGTATATGGTGGATAATAATAAGAATAATAATCCTTATCTTATCAATGTCTCAAAGTGCTTATATGGTTGATGCCTATGACAAATAATAAACTATTTGATCTGGAATTTCTAATTACCAAACATCTCAAAGCACTTCACAGGAAATTGCAGTAGTGTATCAATTATTTTTGTGTTCAGCCAATTCGAATAAAGGTCCCAGAAACATAAAGTGAATGACCAATTCCTAACAGCAGTTTTATTTTGGTCACAACTGGGAGAAACTCCCTTCTCTGTTTGAATAATGTTAATATAATTTATAACATACAGCTAAACAGTTAGAAAGGACCTTACTTTAATATCTCATCTGGAGGACAGCACCTCTGACAGTGCAATGCTCCTTCCGGTGCTGCATTGAACAATCAGCCTGGATTGGGAGCTCAGGAAACACATAGGCTAATTTGAACATGCCTCTATAATTCTTAATGTTAGCTGCCATGGATAGCTAACACCTCAATTGATTTGAATGCTTCTAGAAAACCAGGGACATCTGTACAGAATGTTATCCCAAGAGACTGGATGGGTTGATGAAGTCTACGATAAAATAGGTTTTTAATGCTTTATGGAAGGAGTGGGCTTGCTATACCCAATAGCTAGATCCAAACATGTATAATACAGCTCTTGTTTTCAATACTCTCCAATGGTTGACTTCATTGTAAGATAATTGACCACCAGGTGACTGGGGTCCTTCCATGAGTGACCATTGCAACTGATACTTTTGGTTGGAAACAATTATCTTTGATGTCTTTTTATCTATTTGGTCCTATTGGTTGAAGTATTTTTAAACCACCAAGTGTTGGTGACGTAATCAAGGGAATTGACTTGGAGGAGTTATTGAGTGTGACTGCGCAAAGGAACTTATTAACATGCATAGCTAAATGGCACAATAGCTGTAACTCCCTGGGGTTTCTGACTGCATCACTTCTGGTATTAATTCAGCTCACTCGCACTGTTGGGCTCAATAACTCATCCAACCTAGTTTCCCCTCATGATGTCACCCCTATTGAAACAGAATTTTAAAAAGTTAAATTTTTTCCCTAACTATTTAAAATTTTAAAAATGGGTTACTGATGGTGACACTCTTTAAAGAACAAAAGCCTAGGGGAGTACATTCAGTATAAAGTACTCCCACACATGTATTATTTAAAAAAATGAAGCTTTGATTTAGTGAGTCATTTTTGCTGCTATGAAGACCCATCATTTCAGGTCTCCACTCAAACCCAGTCACTTTGATAATGTAAGTTACATAGATACATCACAGAATGGCTTCAGTCCTTTTCACGAAAGTTGTGCATCTGAGAGATCAGAGTGTCATGTAAGGTTGCTTACTTTTGAATATTATTATTTATTGTTATAATTTTGAGACCTGCCAGATGTTACCTCAATAGTCCTATACATTCTTATCGGGGTAAAAATTGTAATTTTATATTTCTTTTATATTAAATAACACAATATATGCACATTAAAGAATACTGGAAATGCATTCCATAATTTACCCTGGTGTTAATGCTCAGCCTCAGCATTATTGTTGCTCCTCCTGATGTGAAAGGCACTGCATAAATGTAATTTTGATGTTGTTGTTGCTCCCAGTTGTAAAATTAATGTTGTGGTCAATTTCTTCTTCCAATAATTTACTGGAATCCAGTTTGTTTTTAAAAAAGTCTTTTGACTTTATTCGTTGGTTTCCTGGTCGAACATAATGTTTTTAGTTTCAAAAAAGGACTTTAACATTTTGATTTCCTTTTCTCGACCATTGTGCCAAGTCTGTTTGTTCTATCGCAAAGTAGTGTATCAATTATTTTTGTGTTCAGCCAATTCGAATAAAGGTCCCAGAAACATAAAGTGAATGACCAATTCCTAACAGCAGTTTTATTTTGGTCACAACTGGGAGAAACTCCCTTCTCTGTTTGAATAATGTTAATATAATTTATAACATACAGCTAAACAGTTAGAAAGGACCTTACTTTAATATCTCATCTGGAGGACAGCACCTCTGACAGTGCAATGCTCCTTCCGGTGCTGCATTGAACAATCAGTCTGGATTGGGAGCTCAGGAAACACATAGGCTAATTTGAACATGCCTCTATAATTCTTAATGTTAGCTGCCATGGATAGCTAACACCTCAATTGATTTGAATGCTTCTAGAAAACCAGGGACATCTGTACAGAATGTTATCCCAAGAGACTGGATGGGTTGATGAAGTCTACGATAAAATAGGTTTTTAATGCTTTATGGAAGGATTTCTGCAAGGGAATTGATAGAATGCAATATAATAGTTTACATTTTTATAGCACCTTTCATATTGGCAGAATGACTCAAAATGCTGACACTGCTGGCTGGACCCCAAGCTGGGGGTGAATGTCCTAGGAGATGGGGAGGGGAAAGATCACATGTGGCTGGGCACCCAAGCTGATGGTGGGAGCCAAAGGAGGTGGGAAAGGAAAAGATGACTGAAAGCATGGAAAATAGGTCTTAAGACGGGCTAGGGTGCAAATTGGAATGTCTTTGGGTTGAAATTCTAGAGAACAAGTGTAGAATGGCTGAAAGCCCATCTGCCAATGTTATAACCCATGCTCTACCTGTACACATGCTCTGCCTAATCCTGTGTTCTGGCAATATTTGTGGATTAAAAAAATGCTGTCAGCCACGCTTTCCAATTGTACCAATGATTCTGACAAGTCAGAATTGCAGTGACATATCCCACTTATACAATCCACCTAACACCAACTGGCAATGAATCAAGGAGTCAAAAGTCAATCCCTGGAGACGTATTTTTGATTAGGATTATAATCTGAACATCACAGACAACCTACAAACTGAAGGAATGTAGACTCACGTGACTGATGTATACCATTAGATTGCACCATAGAATCATAGAAATTTGCAGCACAGAACAAAGCCATTTGACCGATCATGTCTGCGCTGGCTATTTTAAACAGCAATCTTTCAGTTCCATTTCTTCATACCATTGTAATGTATTCCTTGTTGATGATTGCCAGCAACTGTATCACCACTTAATCAGTCAACTAAACCTTACACTCCAGAGAACCCACCAAGGACAAAACATGGTTCGCGTTCTCTAATTGCTTCTCCACACTCTTTTTGGGAAAGCCATGAACCTGTAAACCTTGTAGTACAGTGCCTCTGTCACCTCTTGAACATAGATAGATTGTGTTGCCTAAAACAGATTGCCTCTTGGCAGTTGGCCCAAGTCAGTCCAAGGATTGAGTACTGCTATCACATTAGCATACACACTATTCACACCTCTGTTGGATTGCTGGATACAGGGAAAGGCATGCTATATATAATAATAATCCTTACATTTTATATAACACTTTAACACGTCTTCAAAACATATTAAAGGGCTTCACAGAATACATTGTAAAGTGAATTGACTGAAAATGTTGTGAGCGAAACTTGGCAGACAATTGCACACAGCAATGTCCCACAAATAGTTGTGAATTTAGTGACCATATTTGTTTTTTTTACATGATCCTTCTTCATCTCTTCTTCAATTGGACTGTTCCTTGTCTTCCTGTAATTGATCAATTCATCAATACCATGGTGTAGTAACTGTTTTGCTAAACGTTTCATTTGTTACTCTTAAGCTTCAAATGTGCAACCCCTTGTGTGTTCTTCCTCTGTGTGTTCCTCTGCTGTGTGTTGAAATCAAAACTCATTGAACTATCTCTGACTCAAACTCATTCTTTCACAGAGCCTTAACTCTGTGGAATACTAAATCTCTTTCAATTTTTCTTTCCTAATACAATTTATAGGCATAGAATTCTCTTGGCTCTGTTATTCTCTTAAACCTTGTTGATATACTGTACCCTGGGCCTCAACCCTTCACCTACATGATAAATAACAACATACCTGCCTGTATGATACTAAGTGTAAATGGGACAGCTGAAAGTTAATCTGTCTGGTACCTACAGCAAATTATACTGGAACTGTCCAATGTACCACTACACATGGAACTAACGGGAGAAAAATAACCCTAGGTGTTGAGCAAGGTTTTTACATCATGTGTTGCAGAGAATCAGCTCCAAGTACCTCCATAATCAATGGTTCTGTTTTCCGAGGATTTTCCAGTTAAAAGCATACACAACAGGATTATTTCCTTTACTTCACCACTAAACTGCCACTCAGCATAGACTGGATAAATGCATACCTTAGCCAAGTGTGGGTTTGCAGTACACCTCTCTGATTTCCAATGCTATCTTCTACAGATACTGAGACAGAATTCATATTATCGAGGTGAATCAGTTGCACATTTCTCAAGAGTGTCCTATAATGTACATTGATGACTTATTCACAATTTATTTAAAACAGTGGAAACAGCAACATTTTCACATTTTCCATGTACTGTATGTTAAAATGATATTCTTTCTTTGCATGTCTAATCCATGCAACTCCAGAATTGTTGAGGAATGCATTTTTGTTTAGTGTTGTAGCTATCAATTCAATTAGAATACAGCAAAAGCTTGTTTATCCGTGACTCGATCAACCGTAACTTCCATATAACCGGCACCTCAAAAAAAAGGTCCGCATTTAATTAACCGGAATTTGTCCGGCACAATGTATTATTTTTTTTATTTTTATTTCATGTGCTTTCAGCTGAGTATCCAGCACATGCTTTAACCGGCATTGCCCAGGTCCTGAGGGTGCTGGATAAACAGGCTTTTACTGTATTTTGAAAGGAACTAAATCATCTCCAAGGTAGGACTTTTTTTTCCACATAATGGAACTCTCTCTCTAACAATAATAATAATCCTTGCATTTGAAGTAGCGCTTATCACATCTTCTAGACATCTCAAAGCACTTCACAGAATATATTGCAAAATGAATTGACTGTATATTTGTGGGTGAAACGGGGCAGCTAATTGCAAGCAGCAGTATTCCTACAAACAGCCATGGATTGAAATGATCAATTTATAATTTTTTTGAGGGATTATTATCAGGCATGTGGAGAAAAGGAAACTTGTCCTAGGTTTTACCCTTCCTGGGATTGAACCCAGTTCTCTTGCTTGCAAGACGCTTGCTCTAACCCTCCCTTTCTCTCCCTCCCCCCCCAGCCGGCTCTCTCCCCCTCCCCCCAGTCGGCTCTCTCCCCCTCTCCTTCCCCCCCCCCCCCCCCAGCCGTGTCACTCCCCCTCTCCTCCCCCCCTCGCCGTCTCTCTCTCCCTCCCCCCCCAGCCGTCTCTCTCCCCCTACCCCAGCCGTCTCTCTCCCCCTCTCCTCCCCCCCACCCGCCGTCTCTCTCCCCCCCCCCCCAGCCGTCTCTCTCCCCCTCCCCCCAGCCGTCTCTCTCCCGCTCTCCTCCCGCCCCCCCAGCCGTCTCTCTCCCCCTCTCCCCCCCCCGAGCCATCTCTCTCCCCCTCTCCCCTCCAGCCATCTCTCTCCCCCTCTCCCCCACAGCCGTCTCTCTCCACCTCTCCCCCCCCCCCAGCCGTCTCTCTCCCCCTCTCCCCCCCCAGCCGTCTCTATCCCCTCTCCCCCCCCCAGCCGTCTCTCTCCCCCTCCCCTCAGCCGTCTCTCTCCCGCTCTCCTCCCGCCCCCCCAGCCGTCTCTCTCCCCCTCTCCCCCCCTCTCCCCCCCCCCAGCCATCTCTCTCCCCCTCTCCCCCCCAGTCATCTCTCTCCCCCTCTCCCCTCCAGCCATCTCTCTCCCCCTCTCCCCCACAGCCGTCTCTCTCCACCTCTCCCCCACCCAGCCGTCTCTCTCCCCCTCTCCCCCCCCAGCCGTCTCTATCCCCTCTCCCCCCCCCAGCCGTCTATCTCCCCCTCCCCCCAGCCGTCTCTCTCCCCCTCTCCTCCTCCCCACAGCCATCTTTCTCCCCCTCTCCTCCCCCTCCCAGCCGTCTCTCCCCCTCTCCTCCCCCCCCCAGCCGTCTCTCTCCCCCTCTCCCCCCCCCCAGCCATCTCTCTCCCCCTCTCCCCCCCCAGCCATCTATCTCCCCCTCCCCCCAGCCGTCTCTCTCCCCCTCACCCCCCCCCCAGCTGTCTCTCTCCCCCTCACCCCCCCTCCCCATCAGTCTCTCTCCCCCTCACCCCCCCCACCCCCCCAACCCACAGCCGTCTCTCTCCCCCCACCCCTTGCATACCTGTATATTGTATTCGAGGACTATGAATACAATATGGCGGCTTTGCACCTCGGTCTGTGCATTGTGTATAGAGATGAGCATTCTGGGTCTTGTAGTTGATTGTGCTCGCATCCCGACTTTTTACCTCGATATATCGTTTTTCGATATATCGGTATTTTTTAAATGTCTATATCGGCATACCGATATGAAAATCATATCGGGTGTTAGCGATATACCGATATATCGCCGTTCCCTACCCACGCCTAATGATAATCCCTTATATAAAAAAAAATTGGTCACTCAATCCACGACTGTTTGTGGGATACTGCTGTGCGCAATAGGATGACACATTTCGCTCACAAATATACAGTCAATTCACTTTACAGTATATTCTGTGAAGCGCTATGAGATGTCTAGAAGATGTGAAGAGGGAAATATCAAATGCAAGGATTATTATTATATGACATTTGAACCCACAACCCTTGTGACTCAGAGGTGAGAGAGCTGCCAGCTGAGCCAATCTGATACCTTCAAACATATTCACATCTTGATCAACGAATAGCATAGTGAAGCAGCATAGCCAAGGTTCATAAAGTGGCCACTCATGATATAGGCCTAACATCTGCAGACAGGCTGCTCACCTGCTATCTGGATTGGGTACACACGGATGACCTGGAGAGAGTAAATGAAAGGGACAACAAGAATGGGTGAGGAGCTAATTAATTCAACACCTTAAAGTGTTTGGGAATTTTTCAGGGGGTTTGCTTTTTTACAGTTTCATACAATTAAGTGAATCCTCTTCTTGTTTTTTTCCATGAACCAGTAAAAGCAAGCCATTAAACTGTATTTCACTGAATGCTTGTGGGACCTTGAGTCTCTTTGATGTTTGCTCTCAGCTTTTTCCTTACAAAACATGTGGCGATTTCAGTCAGCAGATTAGACTTGTACCAACTCAATGCAAGATACTCTCACTGATCTCGACACAAACTTGGCTCCAGCGCTTCAAAACAATCATTCTCTGAAGGACACTATATAAATACGATTTGCTGCTGCTCAGTTCTGGAAACTGGAAGTAAAATCTCACACTGCAGGTTGTTTGTTTCCTGGAACAAGCTAAATGTCACTGTGTATCAGTCACAATTTCTAATAGCAGATGCTGGTCCAAGACTAACATCAGCAGTGGATACCTCACGGTAACTGGCTTGTTGGTGGGAATAGAATATGTGAAGGCAAAAGGGTATTTGAAGGAGACAGAATGGGGCAGAGGAAAAAGGAAAAAGAACCCTAACCTTAAGTCACACAAGACAAGATGTGCTTCACAATCACACACATCTGAATTCACTGAGTGTCATGCATCTTTTTTGTCTATCCATCCACCTAACTGTGGGCTGCATAACTGAGCAGCTCACTTCTTTTTGGGTTTCACTGGGTGTCCAACACACAGGGCATGTAATATCACCAATCTAAAAAAACAAGAGAACACTATTTAAAGCATATTCTTTAAACCAAACCAAAAGAGAATAATAAAATAGTCCCTAAATCAATTCAATGAATCAATTTTGTTGCTGTTATCACCAATGCATCCATAAAGTTAGCACTACTGAATTTTACTGACTGAAAGCAACCATGTAAGTGGCATTTTGAATTTACCTTTATTTAACCTTCTGTTGTATCAAAATGATCTTGTGTAAATCTGAGAATAAGATGACAATGATCAAATTAACAACCTGTTCAGGGGGAACAAATGCCATTTAGATAAAACAAATACAATTTACAGTCTTGCTCACCCCTCACTTTTTGCCACCAACAAATATCACAGCAATAATGTTGACAATGTTAATAAAACACCTCTGCAATCTCTGAGATATAACTAATTTCTGGTAATACTACACGAAAAAAGGTAGTGACTGCCATATTCAATTAGTATGCAAGACCCATGGAAAAACAGAATAAAGTCCTTCTGGCATTTTGCCCAGCAGGACTAGCCAGAGAAAGATTTTACATTTTAGAATATGTATAACTTCAAGCCATTAAACTGAAATCATTCATTTTGGTGGTTTGTATGTTTTAATATAAATGCAGCTTGATGCATTCAGTTACAGTCATGCATAGACTGCTTGCTCCACAAGTAAATTACATGTACATTTAAAATTTGTACTTTACATGTCTGCATATGGATTTCTTTTTTTAATGTGCTCATTATCCTGCCTACACAGGAATTCAGTGGAAAGTCATTTTTCCTAACTAATTTTTAATGTACTTTTGAAAATAAAATGTTAAAATGGGCCTGGGGTAAGTTTATTTTATTCGAAGGACTTTCTCTTCTTATTTTCACAGGTCTTCTATGTATAGAAACATAGGAGCAGGAATAGGCCATTTGGTCTGTCAACGCTGCTTCATTATTTTATGATATCAAGGCGGATTTTCCCCAAGTCCATTGATTATTTTACTTAGCAACCAACTATCCACCTCCCTTTAAATCACATCAGTTGATGTGAATTTTATAGTTTTCTGAAGTTGCCCATTCCACATATTCATAACTACTTTGTGAAAAAATATGTTCTGATTGTCAGGATGAGACGTTGGGAATGTGACCTGTTTCCAAATATCCACCAGTCATTAGTCAGAAAAAGGCAAGGATGACACTAGGCAACTCATCCGCTGATTCCTCTGTATCTCGTTGATAACACTCTCACCTCTGAGTCAGAAGTTGTGGTTTCAAGACTCACAATGGGACTTTGAACTAACAGTCTATACTGTTGCTTTGCTTGTAAAATGTTGCCTTGTTGAAGGTACCTTCCTTCAGGATGAGACAATAAACTGAGATCCTGGCTACCAATTTCAGGTGGATGTTAAAGATCCCATGGCAGCATTCAAAAGGAGAAGGGAGTTTCTCCTGTTCTGGCCAACAATTCACCCAAATAATTTTGCCCACAAATATACAGTCAATTCACTTTACAGTATATTCTGTGAAGCGCTTTGAGAGGTCTACAAGATGCAAATGCAAGAATTATTATTATAATATTGGTTAGTAACTTCATGATTATTTGTGGGATATTGCCATAGCTTGCTAGGTTATAATAATAATCTTTGCATTTGATATAGCACTTTTCACATCTTCTAGATGTCTAGAAAGCGTATCACAGAATATACCGTAAAGTGAATTGACTGTATATATGTTTATTCTTATTATTATACATACATACTACACTATATAAACATATATACAATGTGGGGGATTGTGAGTATAATCCATTCCCTACCAAACTATGGCATTGTCTTTGTGCCATATTATGTTTTGGTTTATCAAACTAAAATACAATTAACACAAATCAGGGTTATTATTGAATGAAAGAATCTAATGTAATCACTTACACAGTCAACAAGTTTTGTAAAGCAAATTCCAATGGCATAAAATGCACTAACAGTGAAAATCTGTCAACTGAGCTCTGATCTGACTAAATCAATTTGAGAGGAAGGAACTAAGTAGCACAAATATTCTTAAAACACACCTTGATTTTTAAAATCTGTTTAGTTTTGAATACAGAATATATATATATATACTATATATTATACACAATAAATCACAGAGGATTTCGCAGCTCTAAGATAAATTAGTAAAATTATTTGAAACCAATGAAGACTCATGGTTTTGAATTAATCATTCTGTGCTGTAATATAGCATATGTTAAAATTCAGAACCTAAGGGCAAAGCCAAGGCAATCAGTGCACTAAGGTTGAAACTAAGAAAGAGATGAGGTAAGTCAATAAGAATTTGTAAGGTGATGTCAAGCGTGGGTTTTAAAAGCCTGTCAGTTATAGGAGGGAGGAAACACTGAGGCAGATAAAAAGATCCACAGTCTTAAGGGCCTGGGATAGAATTAGTCAGAATAGGAGATGAGGTCTGATTTTAACATAGAGTGAGTGAATGCAGGGAGGAGGAAGAGCAACAAGGGTTGCCTTGTCTGAAGTTTAGGAAGAACAGGAGGAAGGACCAGAAATATATTAATTTTGTTGTTGGAGTAAAGCTAAATAAACATCAAGTTTTACACTTATAGTGTCATATTAACTATGTATGTATAAAAGCAGTGAGATGTAAATACGTTTGTGTAACAGCAGTGAGATGTTAGTATGTGTGTGTGAGACAGCGATGTGAGGTTAATATGTGCATGAAACAGTAATGAAATGTTAAGAGTATTGCAGCCTCTGAGACAAACATTCCGATACAAAAAACCCCACAGATGAATAAAGTTGTTCACAGTGCTCCATGGGTTAAGAGCAGGGCAAGGATATAGTTTCTGCATTAATACATCATGATACAGTGTGTGCATTTTAATGGCAGCATGACATTGGAGTGTATGCATAAAGAGCTGGCTGAGGTTGAAATGTGTGTCCATAATGGTAATGTGAGGTCAAAGTGCATTTTAATGCTGAGACGGGGGCTTTTGTTTGTTAAGATAAGTGCTGTCTTGAGATTGACACGTGTCTATGAGTTAATGACAGCTAGACATTGTGTGCCTAATTGCAGGGTGAGATTGCGGTGTGTATGTTAGTATTTGGTTGTATGTTTGTATGCTTTATTGGCAATGTGTGTGCACACATTAATGGCACTGTGAATTTGGAGTACAGTATATGTATGCATGTTAAAGTCAGTGTGAGATTACAATGTTTGTGTTGTGTGTGTACCCAGATTATTGGCAGTGTGAGGCTGGGTTGTATATACATGTTAATTGGTGATGTGAGATCGGAACGTGTATGTATCTTCTTGCCAGTAAGTATGCATATGTTACAGGTAGTGTGAAGTCAAATATGCATACATGTTATGGCTGATGTGAGGCTGGAATGTGTGCACATGGTACTGACGTGTAAGATTGGAATGCCTGTACACATCATTAACAGTGGTGAGGTTGAGATGTGTGTACAAGTTACTAGCAGTGTAAGGTTGAGATATGTGTAAGTTAGGATGTATGCCTTTCACTTGAAATATTCTATCAGCAACAATAGTTGGGTAGGTGAGTGGTTTGGCTGATTGGGTATATGCTCAAGGCTATAATAGACCTTGAGGCGTGAGATGCTGCAAAATTCTCAATTTGTTCATATCGTTTGTGTCAAGAGTATCCTTCAACTTTTCATCAGAATTTCAATCACTACAGTTTTTTTTTAGCATGCGTGTTAAAACAGATATTTTTATTACTGAACTATATTTTGGAATAAAACTGGGTAGCAATTTAATTGTTTTGTTTTCTATTTTGAGAAAACCATGTAAACAGTTTATTCAACCTGCAGTGTAATCATTGCCAGCAGAGCATTTGGAAACTCACAATAGAAACTCACAACTCAGAGTACATTTGTGTACGTAATGGACACCGCTCAGTGAATTACAGGACAATAATCAAATCAAAAGCTTCGTAAACCACAAAAGTGAAGGTCGAGCTGTTTTTGTTCAACATCTGAACCCCAAAATTAGATTAGTGCTTTATATTCACTGAGTGCTAGCTATTACTCTACTATATACAGCAAGAAATTTTCTTTATAGTGTATTTCCTCATTGCCCAGTGCTGCTTTTTTCATTGTTGTTTGTAGTTGCTGCACAATATGGAGGCATGTCGACTAAGGACATTTAAATGACTTTAATCCTGAAGTAATGTCAGATTTGTGACACAGGCTGGAGTATTATGCGCTCCACTTCTTGGGAACTGAAGGAGAGAAATAGCATCTTAAATATTCCAGGAAAAGCAAAACTGTTCATTTAAAATTTCATATTTAATAGCAGCAAGAACTGTTCTAGGGATAGTTTCAGAATAACCTTACAGCTTTTAAGACCATCAAAAAAAACACCCAAGGGCAGAACAAGACAATACCTGCCATTGTACATACAATACAATTGATATACAGTTAGAGCACCTTTCACGCCAGGAGAAAATCTCAAAGTGCTGCACAAGAAAATCCAACAACAATCATTATGTTATGAACAATATAAAGTCCAGTCAAAAATCCTTCATGTTAAACACTTTCTTTGGGGGTGGGGTCAGAGCACAAAGAGATCTTTCTCCCTCTTCTTTAATCGAATATTTCAAATCACAATATTGACGAATTGCTTGGTTTAGCCAGGTTAGCTCAAGAGATGCTCTCAATAGCAGAGATGTCACGTGTTATGCCCATAGAGCATACAGTCAATTTGCTTTAAAGTATATTCTATGAAGCACTTTGAGACAACTCAAAGTTCTGTTAAGGCGTTATATCAAAAGCAATGATTATTTATTATAATGATTGTGCCATTGGATGTATTTTATGTATGTGAAATCCTATATCACATTACCTCAAGACAATGCAAAATAAATTTACACTTAGATAGTGTCTTTCATGTCAGGATGAAGTCCTAAGATGCTTAAACCATTTAATAACTGGTAGTTGACAAATAACATGTATTGTGCTATACTTGTGATACCCAATGTCCACTCATGAGATCTTTGCACTACTCTTTTAAAGGATAAAGGATACAAAAGATACCCACTATAGCACTTTGTATGAACTCAACAAACAAAGAGTGAACATAATTTTTCCTGTATGTGGACACCCATCACTGTAGTTGAAAGGTTCCAGACCAGACTGAGATTTCTACCTATGTTTGCCACCTATATACAGTATATATAAATTTCCCTGGGTCTGGAATGGAATGCGTACACCTGAAGGGACACACCCTGATTATCTAATTTGAGAGATTATTAGGTGCAGTTTAGCGAGAGCCAAGGCTTGGTGAATCCAGAGTGTGTAATTGTATTACTGCTGGAATTTAACCAATTAAAATCACATAGCTTGCTGTTGAAAGCACTGTCTCGCAAGCTTTCCCACTGCTTGTCCAGCTAAGACTACTATACCCATTACAGCTTCGGGTTGCAGGGTTAACAGGAGCTGAGCGGGAAGAATCTGTGTTCCCACAGTGAATAGAAGCAAACTATAAATACAAGAAATTCAAATGATTTATTCAATTTGAAAAGGAGAACTAGTGATGCCTTTTATAGCTAAGATATAGAATTTTTTTAGCTCCCCTTCGGAGAGAAAACGACTAAGCTTTCCAGCTAGTGTGAGCTCAATGAAAATTAATTGAACAGACTTAACTTTTCTTCACAGAGAAAATGAAAGATCGGCTTTTTCCAACACTTGAGCACAACCTTGCTGACACTTAACTGCAGAAGAGGGTGTGACATCCTGCCCTATCTGACTCCTGCTAATTAATCACTCTGGTATTTAAGACCACTCAAGCAGGCAAATAAATGGAGAATAATTAGTGTATCTTTGTTCTAACCCAGTTGCATTTGCCTGGCACTGAGGGAAAAGGGAAAACTTGGGAGAAACAGAGGTATTAGTATTCAGAGCTTCCCTTCTGCTATGCAAGTTCCGGGGAGATTCAAAGGAAAGCCAAATTAGCAGACGTGTGACTCGGGTTAAGGCTCAGAAATATAGGGAGATCTCTCTTCATGTATTATCAGGCACCATTTTCAGCACCAGGCTGCCACTTGAGATATTAATCTGCCAAGGTCGCAGTGATAACATTGCCACATGAAATCTGACACAAATGAAAAGCGTAGTATGCTTTTTCAGTTTATTTCAAGAGTATTCTTTACACAAATTAAGAAAACCAGCAAGCCCTTAATTTAAAACTAATGGTTTATAATAAAATGACACATGGCTAATACATGGCTATAGTAGAACATTTATTGAAAAATACTAAGTTTAATTTTCTCCCTCATTATTTAAACAGGGAATCGCAATTATTGAACCCTTCAATAAAGGACATTATTACTTAGCTTCATTATTGCCCAGGTCTACCGCAGGCCACATTCACCAGAAGTACAGTGAACCACGATTCCATCAATGACTAGCTGGATTCGTCCACTACAAAAAAAGACCAACCTCTGAGTTGTCAGGTCACCAATAAAGTGTTTTCTTCATGAGGCATACATGTGTATGCATAGAAGGAAATTATATCAACTGTGTTTTCTGCCTGTAGTGTGCAACGTGCAGGAAGTGACATCAACCAGATGACCCAGAGATCAACCATTTATCCCCATCTCCTTTATTAGATTACCACTGAGGTATGGGACCCCACTGACCATGTCAAGGCTTCACTGTATATAAAATGATTAAGTCTAATTCATGAACTTCTTTTGTTTTTTTGCTTTTCATGTTCCAAACAAAGCATAGAATATCAAAATAATAATGATATAATAATCCTTACATTTATATAGCGCTTTCCACGTCTTATTGACGTCCCAAAGTGCTTAAAAACACTGATATTATGGTATTTCTTAACAAATACATTTTTGAAAATAAACATGTCATTGCAAACCTACTGAAAAGACTTAATGTGCTAAGGAATGCACTTGAATGAACATTGGGGCCTTCAACAACGTTACTGACACATTGCAATTTATTACATGAGGGAGAAGAGAAGAGGGAGTAATCCGAAGGAGAACAAGAGGGTGGGGGATCATGTAGAATATAAAAACTGGAATGGGGTATAATCATAGTTAGGCAGAGGGGCCTGTTTCTATATAGTGATAAGCCACTATGTCAAATACAAGGATTATTATTATTATTATTAAAGTATCACTCTATGTAGGTCTTTGTAAATCAGCTGCAACACAGGTCTCAACCAAATGCAATGACCTGTTGGTTATTGAAAGTGATTGTCAACATATCATTTTCACATTTTATAAACAAAATCAAACTGAACAAAATAAATGCTGTTATACATAATGAACAGACTGAAAATTCTAATCATTTCACTGTCCTATTTGGTTCACTCTGTGGAGACCATCCTCCAGTCAGAGATTCTTACATGATACATACGCTCACATTCAGCACTTGTGTGTTATTCGGTTGGATTGTTGATTGTGAAAAATGGTACACCTTATCTCCGTTATTCCCTATGTACAGCTTTGTGTCACACTGGAGGCAGTAAAACCTGACCCAGATACATGGTACATTAAACATGATGTGGCAACAATGTTTTTGTTACCCGTACCAAACTTCAGTCCCCGATTACCCTAGTCCTCGCCAGACTTCACTGTCACAGAGCGGATCGACTTCAAGATCCTTACTCTTGTGTTTACATCCATCCACTCCTCAGCACCCTCTACCTCTCTAACTTCCTCTCTCCTCACAGCAGTACCCACTGCCTCCACTCTGCTCTACTGGGTTTGGTCTCCTCTTTGTCCCCCGAATCCTCCACTCCACCATCGGCGGCTGTGCTTTCAGACACTATGCCCCGAAACCCTACAACTCCCTCCATCAATCCCTCCGCCTCACCCCCTCCTTTTACATTTTCACGTCATGCCTGAAGATCTTTCAGTTCAACCGAGCCGACAGTCACCTTCCCCTCCCACTGGCTCGGCCTCGGGCTCTGCTATTTTGAAGCGCTCTGAGACGCCGTTTGGCATGGAGGGCACTATATAAATCCAAGTTGCTGTTGTTGTTGGTATTCTTTTGGTATTGAAAAGAAAAGTTAAACATATTTACAGATCTACTGATTCATTTATATTAATTATTTTTCATATTTGCATAAAAAATGAAACTGGTGGTGAGACTGAAGGGCAGCTACTCAACATCCAGTTTGTATGTTTTAAATAGAACAGAATTATTAAGGGCTGATTATTAATTTATCTGTAGTAAGTCAAAGATAAAGTAGAATAAATTAGTGATTAAATGAAAGATCAAGATCATGCTTAATTAAAGAACCTGCAATTCTCTAAGATCACAGCAAAATTATGCACAGTTTTGTCATTTGTAATACCGGGAACAACAAACTGACCAATTTGTGGAGTGCCTGTGTTCTGTTCATAAGCTTAGTTCAATATGGTTCTGGTATTTTCGCTTCGGCAGGACCAGGGGCTGGATGTTGCTGCCCTTTCATTGACCTTGTGACACTGGTCAATCCAGTGTCTCCTCAGAAGCTTGTAGCTCCTGTTACTTGTATGTTTTGAAATAGCACTCGTTTCCCATCCTAGGTTCACTTTTCGTGCTTTCGTTACCAAATTTGCCCACAATATATACAGTAAATCCAGTATAATCTGTGAAGCGCTTTATCGAAGACATGATGAAGCATTATATCAAATACCAGGATTATTATTATCTGATAACCTCCCATCTCGTTTAACTTAAGCATTATTTTTCCAATATAAGTGAAGGAATGCGCAGGAGTAGTTGTAACATTAACAGCAAAAATAATAATTTGCATATATACTGTCCCTTTCACGCTGGATTCTGCCTTGAAATATTTCTATTTGACCATGCTTTCAGTCATCTTTCCCCTCTCATCCAGCACATATGTGTGTCTACCCAGCAATGCTAAGCACCATCAAATAAACTCACAGTATAATCTCACTGTCACATTACTGACAGGGACCTATATGTTAACTCTGTCACTGCTGTTAGCATAGTCTCACATTAGCACCCACAGCTCTCATCACTCCTTAGGTCTCTTTAACTCAACATTTGTATTTCACTTAAACAGGTTTTGAAACTGCAGTAATAAGCTTATTTGATATTAGCTTTGCTGCGATCAGTTTTTAAGCAAGCCCCTTGGTTGATGTGCAAGGTATTTAAACACTCAGGGACACAATGATACGAGAGAATGATGCAAAGGGACAGTGTTCAGCAGGGAGGCCTTTCAGGCCTCACTTAGCACAGTTGCCATTGAAATGTGTTTGCTGTTGGTCTGTGGCCAGAACTTAGCACATCAAACCTATCCATGTGGAGAGTATATACACAATCTACACAGATAAACTCCATGCAGCTTAAAACGTAACAGAAGCCAATGCTACATCTCAGAGAATAGTGTGGTATGGATGTGATTATTTTTATTGATTTACATATATATATATATATACACACACACACATGCGTTTACCCACAGTACTTTTTTTCACATAAATTTAAATTGCATTGCTTTCATTGAAGATGCAATGTTCAGAATTAGCCACATCAACGAGTTGCCATCACACTGACAGCACTAGCCTTGATTCCCGTTCATTATGGTAAGAAACAGTGCTTTCATCTTAACATGGGCTACATGCCAGTGAGGAATCTTTCCACTTGGCAATTGCTGTGCAGTATATAAAGACGAGGCCACAAACATCCGTGCTGGCTCTGGTATCCCATTTGTTCCAAATGATGACAGGAGGAGGTGTGATAATTTCTGAAGGGTGTTCCCCTGAAAAACCAAAGGCACACTGGAGTCAGCTGTGTGTTCCAAGTAACCTTGTCATTCCCATCACAAGAATGAATATAAGGCACAACAAGGTGCGTGAGTTCCTCAGTGGTAGTTTGCAAGGATGCACAGATTTTGTCAGCTTCATACACCTTTTGTGCTTGGTTTAATAGTATAAAAAGTAAAATCCCATTACAGACAAGACCACATTAAAATATGAGGTCGCACCTCTTGGGCATGGATCCATACAGATCTCCGACAGTGCCTAATCCTCATTAAAAGAGAGCTTGGGCATCAAAGAGGCTGTGCTCACATCAAGGGATCAGGCTGTTGCTGCAAGAGCTAGCCTGGGTTGCGGCTAGTGCTGAGCACCACAATGTAATTTATCCACAACAGCAGGAGCAGAGGTCAATGGTTTTATATTAATGGTGATCACAATGGTTCCAAGTTGCAGCGTGTATGGAAATAAGAACTGTACATGGCACTGAGGCACACTCCTTGGAAGGAAATGAGCTGTGGCTGCATTTCCTCATGACTTGCCTGTAATCAGTTGCAAATGTATGTGCAGAAACAGAATCGCTGTTTCAGGCAGAAATGTTTGATATTCAACAGCTTGAGAGCTTCGTGCTGCTCACACTCGGACAAAATGTTCTGCGGTTTAACTCCTGAAAGCAAGTGTTGCTGACAGAACGCTCTCTTCTGAATGAAGGAAAAGATCAACAACCCACCTCTTGACAGACTTTCCTGTGAAAGAAAAGCTGAAAGTGTCTAGCTTCATCTTCTATTTATTGTTTTTCTGCCCATTGTAGTAATCTGTTACTTGTCCATGTAGCAAGTGCTGCTGATATATTTGTGGGAACTGGCTTCAAGAGTTGTATTCAAGGTGTGAATGCTTTCAACCAGCTTTTCTATACATTAGTGTAAATTTACACTTCCAGCTGTCACAGTGCAGTCCAATTCCTCTTGGTGTCTCTCCCAACTATGTACTTAATCACTGTGAACCTGTGCCCTGTTTGTCCTATTGCCTTATGGTACCTTAAACCATTATTCCACAACGCATGTACAGCACAGCAGGTACAGCATGGAAACAGATCATTCGGCTCAAGTAGTCCTTGCCGGGTATTCTGGCCTACTTCACCCTAGTTAGCATCTTATATACTTCTGTAATATCTTCCTTGAGACGTTATCTTTGAATGCTTACCTTACAATTCTTCATAGTTTATCCCTCTAATGTTGAGGAACAGTATGTTATGCTCCTTTGCATTGCCTCTGTAGCCTCATTGGCTTGTTTCCTCTTGTCACAGTGAAGAGAATTGTACACAATATTCCAAATGTGTTCTCAACAGACCATTGTATTCCTCAAATATTTTCACCAACAAAAATAGAGTCAATTCACTTTACATTCTGTGAAGCTCTTTGAGATGTCTAGAAGATGTGAAAAGCGCTATATCAAATGCAAGGATTAGTATTATTATTATATAACTCAGGAAGGTAAACACAACAACGCATTTGGGCAATGTAGGCCACCATTCCATTTGTTTAGTTTATCTCTGCCTCATATTTTATCTATATGAATGTTTTAGGGACATTGCTGTGCATAAATAAGCTGCCCAGTTACCTACAAAATATATGGTCACTAAATTTGCAGTAAATACCATTATGCTCTTTGAGTCATCTTCCTGACATGAAAGGCAATATGCTGTGGAGCCTCAGTGGTTAGAGCACTCACCTTACAAGTGAGAGACCTGGGTTAAATTTCAGGCAGGGTGAAACTATGGGCAAGTTTCCTTATTCTACATGCCTACTAATAATTCCTCAAAAAAAGCAATAATAAATTAGTCACTATTATTTGTGGAACACTGTTGTGCGCAATTGGCCTCTGCATTTCACCCACAAATATACAGTCCATATTACAGTATATTCTGTGAAGCTCTTTGAGATGTCTAGGATGTGAAATGCGTGATATCAAATGCAAGGATTAATATTATAAATGTGACATTAGTCTTATTAGAAGTTGAGACAAAAATATATTTATCTTCAATGTTACTTCATATCTAATAATCTCTATATTTGAAATAATTTCTGTTGATTTGTTGTGATCAATATCACACTGTAGAAACAACTCAAAGTACATCAGAGAATTTTGCTGTGAAGTACGTAATGAATATGTACTTGCAGTCAATTTGTGCACAGCAATGTCTCACAAATAGGCGGACTTCAGTTTAGCATCTCATCTGAAAGATGCATCTTCCTATCCCAGACCCAAACACACACACACACACACACACACACAGAGCGTAAAAAAAATAGGATGTCAGACTAGATTGTGAGCTCAAAGTCCTGATACGGCACTTGAACCCACAACCTTTAAAATTGAATCAGAATCCATAAAATACCAATGGAATCGGAAACAACAATCCGTCACATGGTAACTATCTAATCAATTTAATCTTTGCATGACACAAAGTGCAGATCCATTCAATATCAGTTTGTGTGCCACCCTTCTCCCCACCATTTAAACTTTGCCGCAACAATATATTTGTACTGGCATTGCGGAAGAGAACAAACACAGAGATGCAATAACGACAACAAAAATAAATTGCATCTACTGTATATAGTGCCCTTTGTGCAGGGCAACACCTTGAAGGCTTAAAAGTAGTAGAGCTTGACACAGAACCTAGGAGAAGTGGGAGGTTACCGACTCTGCGTGGGCCTGTCATAACTGCATCTGCCTCATTGTTCTGCCCATTGGGCATATTATACCTTAATCAACAATATTCAGATTAAATTTTCCGTCCTGCATATTCATGTTGCAGTACCATGCAAACAAGACCCTAAGATAGTTAAACCTGTCCTCGGGAGCAGATTTCCTTTCCCCACGCTTGTACTCACTATGTAGAAATTTTGTTCCAAGATTAATTGAATTGTTGTGAAAATGTTTTCCATTGTGTTTGCCTGACATAGCTCACTGGCTATGATTCATAAATCAATACTAATGTATGCTGCATGCAGAATTCAATACAATTATTATTCACAAATCCAACAAAGGTTTGTATACGTATGTGAAGTACAACTGTAACTGGCTTCTTGGGCAACCTTATTTACAGAGCAGAATGTACCATTTAATCCTTGTGTCTATTTCCCATTACCGAGTTATTCAGTCATAATTCAGCCAGCGGAGTTGAAAAGGTGCTGCAGCTGGGGTGTTGTTTTATTGTCTGAGCACTAGACGGCACATGACCTCCAAACAAATAGAGCTGGAGGGGGGAAGGGGGGGAGAAAACAGGGGAAAGTGTCAGATTTCTGTTAGATTTTCTCCACAGATAGGGAGACGTCACCAATATTTAGCTGAGAATTGATGACAATTATCTTGCATGTGACCAGCAGGTCAGAATGCTTCCGACTGCCAGGACTCAGAACCAGACCAGAGAGGACTGCCCTGAATGCCAAGTCATCACTGTACAGTATCACAGTTGCTGCACGCTGTTTCTCACATAGCTGCACTGTTGCAATTTATCCTAGCAGCAGATTAGGTCCTGTTTAGATTCCAAATCTCCAAGTGAACAGCAAGACTTTCAATTCTATTGATATTATTGCAGAGGTGAATCTAAAATTATCCAAGCAGATGCAAGAAACTGTTGCTAGGTTAAATTGTAACATATGTTTTGTCCAGTTGAGTATTGTACTCAATTCCTGATCTTTAGGTTTAGAGTTTTAGGGAGTGGTACAGATTCACTTGTATATCGGGACATTGCATGCAAAGAACTAAAACAAATCCAGATAAGTGTGGGTTCTGACAAAGGGACGTGGACCTGAAACGTTGACTCAGTTTTCCTTTCTCCATAGATGCTGCCTGACCTACCGAGTGTTTCCAGCGATTTCTGTTTTTGTTTCAGTTTACCAGCATGTGCAGTATTTTGCAGTTTTGTCCAGACAAGTGTGATGCTGTTATCAATGGTGTGAGACTCTACCCCATATAATGGATGCTACAGAAATACAAGTTATTATTGTTGTTGATGCAGGTCTTGGTGGAGTCCTGTAACTCAGTGGTTAGAACACTTGCCTTGCAAGCAAGAGAACTGGGTTCAATTCCAGGCAGGGCAAAACTTCGGGCAAGTTTCCTTACTCCACACACCTAATAATAATCCCTCCAAAAAAAAAAAAGTTGGTCACTGAATCCACAACTGTTTGTGGGACACTGCTGTGCGCAATTGGCTGCTGCATTTTGCCCACAAATATAGTCAATTAACTTTCCAATATATTCTGTGATGTGCTTTGAGACGTCTCACTGACGCGATAAGGAGCAATTAAAAATACAACGATTATTATTATACAAATTAGAAAGTCTGGGTTCAAATGCTGGCTGGTGTTAAGTTAGTTTTTTCTGCAAGGGCAGCATTTGGGATGTTACAATTAGCTTCAGCATTCGTGGTTTAGGAAAGTAAAATCAGCCAGTGTTCCCGCTCCTATTAGTTATCCAGAGACTTCCTGCTGCTGTATACATGGATGTTAGGTGAGGATAGACTGGGCTCAGCTGCTTGCTCCTCCTCTACTCCCCTCCCCCTCCTACTCCCCACCCACCCACCCAGGGATTGAACAGCCTGTCAGCACTCACTGTGCTCACACATGAATAATGGCCAGCTGGCGAGTTACCAGAGAGTTACCAGAGAGTGACCAGTACTCATGCAACCGCACCCCAATAGAGGAGGGAAGATAAAACAAAACATCTCAAGAGAATGAAGAAGGGGGAAATGTAATTCTGGAGCCCTACCTCACACTAGTGCTCAGCACCTCAAACACTACATTTTTAACATGTTAATCTTTTATCATGTTTATCATTCCAAAAAAAATTGAATTAAACAAACAAAAACATTTGGTCACTCAGTGCAAGATTGTTTGTGGGACACTGCTGTGCACAATGGCTATTGCATTTCACCCACAAAATATAGTCAATTCACTTTACAGTATATTCTGTGAAGCACTTTGAGATGTCTTAAAGACGTGACAACAACAGAGTTACATTTGTGTTGAGCATTTCACATCGGATGGATGTCCCAAGGCGCTGACAAGGTGCTGTATCAAATGCAAGGATTACTATTATTATTAGTATTATTATTAAACTTCTGGATGGAAATTTATATCTTGTCCGACCTACAATTATTTAAGTAGGTTGAAGAGGTAAATATATATGCTATTGCCATGACAACTCCCAAGGCATTGTACAGCACCATACTGGTCAAGGGCAAATAGCAGACCGGTCAAGGAATGGGTGAGTTTTAAAAATTCCAGAAAGCGTTGTGGGGACCATGCCCTTTTAAAGCCTGGCGTGGGTATAATAAGTGGAGCTGAATGTCTCACTCTAGCAAGTGCACAAATGCAGAAAGCTCATAAGGGTCTGTTTCACAGTGACAATTAATGATGTGCACTGAACCAGAGCTGATAACTGACCATTGGTGCTGCAGCTGTTTCTATTGCCTCAGAATGGGCGCACAGTGAAAGAAAGCCACCCCGCCTCCCTTCTCTCTGTTTCCCACACGTTAACATTGCCTGTCACCTCCAGCACTGTTACTGACCCATGTTAAGCATTAGTAAAGGATGATAAGTTTGCTGCCTTCGTCTCTGTCCTGAGGGGCTGCACATTATCCTATCAAACATCAGCCGCCATTTCTCCAGGATATTTGTCATCCTAAGAGGTCTTTTAAGACAAATGAAATGGGCAACAACTTAACCATTGTACATTTTGCCCTGATGTTTTTTTAAAAAAAGGGGCTGGATGAAGGCCTTTGGTTCTGCGGGGTGATAAATAACTACCAGAAGCTCAGAGAAGCATTTTTAAATTAAATATGACAAGGTCACTTTTCTCAGTGTATTTACTGGGTACATTCCTAAGAAAGCCCATCATGTAGTGTTTGCTTTTGTTTGCATTTTTCACACTGATATATTTGGAAATGTTGTTTAAAACATTTCCCCCCAATGCAAATCAAAAGGTCATGTTGTTTCTGTTTATCTTGCATGCATCTTTTCAACAAATCATTTTCCGTTTCTACTTTTTAAAGGCTCTGTCGCTTCGAGTGACATGTTGACAGATCATACGTGGAGATTTAGTGCTGTGCCCCTCTATTAATTGCTTGCCTCATTTGTAACACAAAATTATAGTCAACAGGGGTGCATGTACTGAACCTTCGGCTCAGCGATATCATAAATTGCATGTTTGGCGTGTCTTGACTGAATGAGGTTTTCTTTCCTGTGGAGTCTGTGCTCACATAAAACTGTCTACGAGGCACAGACCTTGTTTCTAATGCCTTACCTATCTCTCGCCTTTGGAGACAGCAACTTTGGCACAAGCTCAGTCCTCATTGCATGGCCAGGGCTGGTGAGTTTTAGTCACTGTTCTTTTCGAGGCAATGCCACAGTAAATTCCACCCAGTGGAAATAATATCTTATTTGTATACTAGTCTGTCATCTGCACAGATTGTTTGATGAAGCTTCAATAAGAGCATACAATGAATAACACTAACAAACTTAACATGAAAGCAAAAAAACTCACAAAATAATAACTAATGGCTCTGCCCACAGGATGGACAGACACTCTGCAAACATTTTACTGGGCCATTTCGAGAGACTGACATAGAGATATAAAAATCCAGATGAGGGAAAATACACTATGTGTACCAGCAATGTGCTTTGTAATTAAATGGGATGCATATACTATCATAATTTATAGGACATGGGTGATAGTGACAACACATTATATCTAATTATTTACAATGTGACATATGTCATGAACATTTCTTGCGTTCACAATTTTTCATTCCATTTTTGTTCTGTCTTGATTTCATGTTCGTGAAGTTTGAGAGGACTAATTATTGCAATGTTGTGTGTGTGTATTGCATGTCTATGTGTATCTGAGACTGATAACAACAATAATATTTTGCTGACATGGATAGAGTTTGGTGACATGCTAATATTAAAGCATTGATTGTTATCACATGTTTGCATCTTGCAAGCCACAGTTCTGGTCAGTAAATGCAGCCATTTGGAAGTGTGTGGAAGAGAGAAGAAAACAAACAGATTGTCTTTCTGGTATTATTTTCTGGAACATTTATTAAAGAAAGCGAAGCATTATTTACAAGCTTTAATTCCACAATTATTTTATTCTAACACTAGGGCCTAGACTTTATAGTATATCATGCAAAGCGTTTTGAGAGACACCCTCCCGATATGAAAGGTACTGTCTCAAATGCAAGGATTATTATTTTATAAATCTCCTTTCCCAGAGCCACGAGGTAGAAATGACAACATCACAGGTACTTTCATCATCTCAGTCTACACTAATGTTGAGAATTGAGAGGAAGAAGGGAGAAGAGGAGTTGCCAGTTTGACGAGAGGAATTGTAGGGCTAAGCAAACCAAATCCCTAATATGTAGGGTGATCCTAGCTGGACAAATAAACAGTGTTTCCAATGGTAATCTCTGCAGTTTTATCTAGTTAAACACCAGCACTCACTCTGGGGTCTCCAAGCCTTGACAATCTGTGCTTAACATTCTCTAGAATTAGGTATGCAGGGTGCATCACTCTAGGGAGAGAGTGTGTATTCCAGACACGGGGAAATTTCAATGCATTGGGTGGCATACATATATGAAACTCTGAGTTTAACTGAGTAGCTAAAGTACAGTCATGGATTTGCACATGTGACAGCCAGCCAAATGGCTGACCAAAAATAAAGAGAACAATTGGAATAATCAGAATAAAATATGAATGATATCTCTGTATAATTTATATTTAGAAAAAAAACTTTTTAAAAATAAAATATTCAGTGGAAGCAAACACCACCCCTTGTGGGGGAAGGCACCCAGCAATATTTCTTGAAAATTCTTTTCAACAGAAAATAAATAATATCAAAGGCAGGAGGCCTGAGCGGTTACTATTTTAGCTCTCACTGCTGGCATTGCTCCCAGACCAAAAAAATGGTTCATTTAAATATTATTTCAATTTTAATTTAGCCAGGCGCTGAGCCAGTGGGAAAAACAGCAGTTTTACACTCTGCACGACAAGCAAATGGTGCCAGGCAAAGGGAAGGGAATAGTACACTAAAAGTTTAATGATTGACTCTTCCCTGATTCCTAAGTCTCTTGTGCAACAGTGCAGCTCATGTATAAAGGTGGCCTGTATATTATCGCTAGTTTAGAAAAAGGAAATAGCAGATTATACCATATTGTGTCATTAGTGCAGCAGCAGGAAAATGACCTACCGCCACATCATTAGCTGAGCAAATGATGTGTTACCAACTTTACAGTCTGAGAAAATGTGAATAGCTTCCTGTGACATGGTCCTCCTCGCAATAAGGAGCAACTTATAGCACTATTTAACCAGGGGGTAATTAATAACAGATTGTGAGCAAGAGTGGTTGAAGCTGGGACATTGAGTTTTTTTTAAACTTGAGGTTGTGATGGGAGGATGGTTGTGTATTTGGTGGGTATTCTACAGGCTGAGATGAGATGGCCAATCGGTATTCCAAATCAAAACCTTGTGATCTTGTGATTACGATTAAGATTTTTATCAGTACTTCTCTCTAAACTTGTGGTCCTGCGAGATTCTCTTCTGTGCTGCCCACCTTTACAAAGCACCTGATTCAAAACAATCTTCCACAGATTGGAATCTGTAAAATGGAAAATCTTTGTTTGCATCAGATATGGTGCCTTATCGCATCCTCAAAATGCCTCAAAGAGCTTCCCACGTTGGCAAAAGCACCAGCGGGGGAGACAAGGAGGAATTGTTTTTAGGCAGCGTGTTTTACGGTCTGGAATGCACTGCCTGAAAGAGAGGTGGAAACAGATTCAATAATCGCTTTCAAAAGCGAATTAGATAGGTGTTTGAAAAGGAAAATATTGCAGGGCTATGGGGTAAATGCGGAGGGGGTGGGGGGAGGGGGTGGGTAACTATTAGTATTAGTTGGTAACTCTTTAAAATCCAATTCAGGCACAATGGGCCAAATGGACTCCTTCTATGCTATAAGAGACTATTTAGCTCAATGGTTAATCTTACAAGCGAGAGACCTGTGTTCAACAGCAACAACAACAACAATTTAAACTTATAAAGCGCCTTTCACGTCGGGAGGACGTCCCAAGGCACTGCACAGGAGGTGTGTGACCCGAGCTGGGAGGGGAGTGTTCGGGAAGGGGTGAAACACATAGGGGAGGTCGAAAAGTTTATCAGGAAAGTCTTCAAACTGGCCTTGAAAGAGGAAAGGGAGGAAACAAGGCGGAGGGATTGGGGGATGGAATTCCATAGGGTAGGAGCGGAGAAACTGAAGACCCGGCCTCCGATGGTGGGGTGGTTCGGGCGGGGGGGCTTGGAGCAGGCCAAGTCCTGCCTCAGTCTTGCTCACGTTCAACTGGAGGAAGTTGTCCCTCGTCCAGGACTCGATGTCGGACAGACATGCTGTCAGAACATCGATGGTCTGGGGGTTGAGGGATGAGGCGGAAAGGTACAGTTGGGTATCATCCGCATACATGTGGAAATTTACCCCATGTTTGCGGATGACATCGCCCAGAGGGAGCGTGTAAATGGTGAAAAGGAGGGGGCCAAGGACAGAGCCCTGGGGGACGCCATGAGGAACTGTGCGGGGGTTTGAGGAGAAACCATTGGAAGATACAAATTGTAGGCGGTGGGTCAGGTAGGAATGGAACCAGTCAAGGACTGTGCCTTGAAGGTTGAGGTGGGAGGAAAGACTTTGGAGGAGGATGGTGTGATCGACTGTGTCGAATGCAGCAGACAAGTCAAGAAGGACGAGGAGGCAGAGGGAGCCCTGGTCGCAGGAGGTTTGGATGTCATTTGTGACCTTAACCAGGGCAGTTTCCGTGCTGTGAACAGGGCGGAAACCTGATTGGAGGGGTTCAAGGAGTGAGTGAGTTGAAAGGAAAGAGCGGAGCTGGGAGGCAACCACTCTTTCAAGGACCTTGGATAAAAACGGGAGGTTGGAGATGGGTCGGTAGCTTGATGGCTGCGACACATCAAGGGAGGGTTTTTTCAGGATAGGGGTGATGGTGGCTGTTTTAAGGGAGGTAGGGACGGTGCCTGAGGAGAGGGAAAGGTTGATGGTGATGTGTTCAGTTCCCGACAGGGTACTTGGGCAAGTTTCTTTACTCTGTACACCTAATAATAATCCCTTGTAAAAAAATGAATAATTAATTGGTCATTTCAATCCACGACTGTTTGTGGGACACTGCTGGGTGCAATTGGCTGTTGTGTTTTGACCACAAATATACATTCAATTCACTTCACATTATAATCTGTGAAGCGCTTTGAGACATCTAGAAGATGTGAAAAGTGCTATATCAAATGCAAGGATTATTATTATGATACTAATCCAATCAAGAGCAACTTTTCCCATGAGTCTAAAATGGTGACTCCTTATAGATATGGGAAGTACAGCACACCAACCCACTCCAAACTGTGTAACCCGCTTACCCCATTCCTTGCTAAACTCCACTGGCTCCCTACCACAGAGTGAATCAACTTCAAGACCCTCACTCTTGTGTTTAAAATCCTCCATCCGCCTACCCCTCTTAACCTCTTTTCTCCTCACAGCATTACCCACTTCCCTCGCTCTACTGGGTCCGGCCTCCTCCTTGTCCCCCAAATCATCCGCTTCACCATCGGTGGCTGTGCTTTCAGCCACTATGCCCTGAAGCTTTGGAAATCCCTTCCTCAACTGCTTTGCTTCCCTGCCTCCTTTCACATCTTCAGCTCGACCTGAAGATCTTTCTCTTCAATTGCGGTATACCTTCCCCCTGGCCTGGCCTTATGCTCTGCCATTGTGAAGTGTTCTGAGATGCTGCCTGGCAAGGAGAGTGCTATAAAATGCAAGTCGTTGTTGTTGTTGGTAACTAGATGGAGATTAAGTGGAGCAAAGTTCTTGTCAATCGATGCATTATCCTCTAGGTTTTCATCTGAAGTTACTTTTTGCATTTCTGTTAAATATCACCATAATTAGACAGAACTATCAGATTAAATTAGCACAAGGCTATTTTGAACGCAAAACTTTCTGACTCGGAGGTGAGAATGTTCTTCGAAAACAGAAGGGAGTTTCTCCTGGTGTCCTGGCTGACAACCCTCGACTAAAATTGGTCATTCACTTTTTTAAATGGTTGTGGAACATTACTATGTCCAAACTGGCTGCCATGTTTGCCTAGAAATCACATTGTCACCGCACTTAATAGTAAATCCTGTAAAGCTCTTTGAGACGCCCTCCCAACAAATGGCGGTGTACCAAATGCAAGCATTAGTATTATATCATTAAGTTATTTGCCAGGAAATGGTACGCATGTGGAGGTAAACCTTTAAAATATATATTTTGGAAAGGGGCCAAAAAGTAGAGTGGGAATCACACATAAATATTTATATGGAAATAATAATAATAATCCTTGCATTTGATATAGCGCTTTTCACGTCTTCTAGACGTCTCAAAGTGCTTCACAGAATAAACTGTAAAGTGAATTGACTGTATATTTGTGGGCAAAACGTGGCAGCCAATTGCGCACAGCAGTTTCCCACAAACAGATTGAAAATGACCAATTTTATTATGGGTTTTTTTTTGGATGGATTATTAGGTGTGTGTGTGTGTAGTAAGGAAACTTGCCCAGGGTTTGGTCCTGACCTGTCTGGAATCGAAACATAGGTCTCATGCTTGTAAGGCGAGTGCTCTAACCACTGAGCTACAGGAGCTCCACCAGGGTTTCCCCAGTGTAAATACTTGTGGAGTGTTTTGATGTGGTGAAACACAACTGAAATTGCAAGTCTTTTTCTTCTCTAACACAGTAACAACAGACCAAATACCAGTAAGTCTGCTGTTCTCAAAATGGCCTAGGTTGGAAGGTAAAAATGCCAGTTAAACCTGGTAAACTGCTGCCTTGCTGCTTCTAAGAGCCTTCTTGCAATCTGATTTTTATGCTGGAATGTTTGATGGTTTTCGACACTATGTGGAAAAGCTGCCCAGATTGCTGGAAGTGCTGCAGTCACACAGTGACATGATAAATACCTCGCCAACAAAGGTCGAGCCAGGCGATGATAATTTGCACCCTAAGGGGGCTGGAGTAAATCTTATGTAATCAAATGCAGTAAACAGAGGCCAAAGGAACAAACACCCACACTGGAGAAGAAATAAAAAGCCCTCATTAACCCTGTGAGTACTAGCACCAGTCTGGCATGCTGGTCACTGTGGTGCTAATTGCTTATTGACTGAATACACAGCAGCTCAGAGAAGAAACAAGGGAAGGTGAAAAACACAAACCAATGTTAAGGTAGCATTTCCCACTGCATTGCTATGGCATTTGTGTTGGGTTCAGGTGAGCAGTCGAGAGATTCAGAGCTGGGTACCTGACCCACTTTGCCATGGTGCTAATTAACAGTGAAAGTACCTGGAAGACTGCGGGTCGCAGTGTCAATGGCTGCTGTTAGTGGCACAGAACAGTTCAGAAACTAACAGCTACTATGATCTGTGAGACTCTGCCTCTGATCGCACTCTTGCTCTACACAAGGAACAGTCAGAGAAAGTTAAACATCCTTTTGATTCCGAAGTTCTTGACCAAATCTGGGACAGTGGGTGGGGGGTGGGGGAGGGAAAGTTTGTTTGCCTGCAACTACACCATTACTACACTTGGGATTAAAATCTGTAATACTTTTTGAAATGTCTCGACGAGGTGATCATGTGGTATTCAAATGTCAAGATTACTATTATTATTTTTGTAAAAGAGACAGACCTCCACTTTCCTGTGGTTCATTCCCCAACATCCAGCCAAGGTCTACATAGGTGTCACTTCAATTACCTCTCTTTTTGAAAAGGGATGCTGAGAGCAAATATTTACTTAGAAAGACTGTTAATAGGTGCAGTGTGGCAATGCGCTGTGACCCAAGCGATCGGTTGCCTGCCATACCCTTGCATTGTGCCTGCCCAGACTCACCTACTACCACAGGGAAGCATTGAGTTAATATCAGACATTTCCTCATAAAGAAGGTGAAAGATTTACATCAGTGTAAGAATCTCTTAAGCACCCAGTAACCGGTAGTGGGACAACCCTGGTACAGAACTGCCATGGTCTCCCGCTCCCACCACTTGAGATCATGGAAATGAGGAACATGAAAATAAATGATATTAAAAGCTACAGTGATCATTCATATCACGACACTTTCCAGTTTAGACAGATTCATACAGAACAAGGGAAAACATCAACTAGGGTTTCCTTATCCTGGTCACTATATAGAGACCTGTTCTAGAGAGTGTGCCTTTAGATGTTGAACAAGGATAGATTTGGATTTGTCTGTGATGAATCTCCACAGCCCTCCACCTCCTCCATGCTATGGTGAAATAACCTGGCAACATTCACCGCTCTGGGATCAGACATGAAAAATTGCTATTTGGATAAGGAACACCCACTGAACTGGATCTCAGCAGACAATCAGTATGGGTTTGTGAGAAGAGGGGCAAGAATTGGAGGAATAAAAATGAATGAAAAAAAGAGGAGGGATGGGAATGAATTGGATGATACTACAATCTGCTGTGGCCAGGAACTCTTTTTATTTTTAATTTGGGGAAAACACCATCATAATAGTTTTCCAAATGATGAAAGATTCAAGTCAGATTAATAAACAAAATCACACTGTTAATTGCACGGAATGCAAGTTTGTTTCCATATAAACCGAAGACACATAAATCAGTGAAAGGTCGGTTCAAAGAGTGCCATACTGCTAAGCTTGTCGTGGGTACTGTCAATCTCATATTAGAATGACACACGAGCTACTGGGAGAATCTGAATAGGTTTCCAGCGCAGGCACACAAATGCAATGTAATCAGTCCGAAAGACATGCAGGCATTAAATCTATTATTTATGAATTAAAGGAAGCTGACACAGCTCGAAAGTCTCTCATAAAATGATATTAATTATAGGTTATTGCGGTTTATAGGGCTTTAGGACCAGGTAGGAAGACAAAGAGCCTGACTGAGTGTCATTCTTGACAAGTGTTTAAATCTATCCTGCAGCTTACAAGAGGTGTACCCTCTCTTTAAAATACTAAGTAGAGCATAGTAACAAAGCTCCAGAGAGAGAACGATTAGTAAGCTTTAATGTGTATTTTCCAAACAAATTTGATTTTATCTTGAAGGAGATATTGCATTAGGTAATTTTGTAAACAAAGTTCTATGACACAGTTCTGTGCATTTACAAAAGCCATGCCAACTTCCTGCATCAATTTTTTAATTTGACTTCACTGCACATAGACATTTCTAACATTATTCTTCCATCAAAGCACAAGCTGTTAAATTAAGAAGGCTGAGGGGGTTAAATGAAAATGAGGTGCAAATGAATAATATATTCTTTTGAAATAATAGTCCCTAAATTGTCAAATAAATTCATTGCTTGTTTGTTATTCCTTCTATTATTTTCTAAAGGGTGCAGAATGCTAGGATGGTTTTCAGATGAACTTATTGTATTAATGTGGCTCTTTAAATTTGGCTGTGAGAACATATACGCAGCAAAGGTTCATCAGCCATTGTCATTGTTACCCCAGGGTACATCTTCAGCTCAGAAGCCAGCTACACTTCCTGAATCCCAAAGTACCAGCTTCCCATCACCTCTTCCCCACACGCAGTGCAAGAGACCCTGCCGAGAAATCAGCATGCAGCCGGCAAAAGTGGTCTTTCGTCTGGAATAAAAATTAATATTACTTGTCATTTTTCATGTCTGAGCTCTTTTCATGCTTTATCCTCTGGTAATGAGGGCTAAATTACAAATATTAGCAGATTTTCATGGCTAGCACAGAAAGAGCTGTTACCAGAATAAATGTTTGTCTTGCTTCTGTAGGATGCAAGCTTTGCTAATGTAGGTTTGCTAATTATTTTCTAAATAGGCAATAATCTACATCCCCCCAGTGTTGGGTAGCAATTGGCCACGTACCTGCTACTTCCCTTATTTACATGTTTTACAACTTTATCAACTACACTAATTACACTCTGAGCACTGTTTAAAATTTTCTGTTAATAGAGATACAATGATGCACCAGAGGATGTGTATTTATGCTGTAATTACGCCTCTGTTCCTGCGATGCGGTCTCCAATTAGCTGTCGACAGTGGCACAAGCAGCTGCCTGATATTCTAAAGCAGTGAAACATCTGCACGGCGGATGATATGCTCGCATGAATTTTTGAGCCTGGAAATTTACACCCAGGGGAGCACAGACAAACAGGAGCCTGTCATGTGCGGGGACGATTAGGAATCCTCACCATGGCAACCTGGGAGCAGTCAAGGCAAGGAGCAAGGGGACACATGGCCAGCTTCGGGAATAGAAAAAAAAGAGTTGCCAAGCTTCGCCTTAGAAATAATATATATATATATATACTGTATATAAACATTAAATGGGGGAGGTAGGAAAGGCAAAAAGGGTGGCTTTGGAATGAATGAATGAAGAATTCTGGTTGATCCTTTCTGAATTCTAAGATGGAATCAATTTTTAGCAATCGCTGCTCGCCCCCAACTGAATTAATACCACTTCTTTTGAATGCAGATTAAACAGGTTTACATCGGGGGGTGAGATTAATGTGATTTAAACAAATAATACAAAGTGCGTGTATTGTCGGCAAGCAGCTAGGAAATGGAAAGTGTCAGAAATGCTACTTCTGGGAAGTTGCAGAGGCAATTCCTCCAACTGGGGTATAAATGAAAGCATAAGGAAAATGACAAATTCTGGATTATTTGCTCTTATACTCCATAGTCTACTTACAAATGTCACGTTATTTAAAATAAACATTATGGATGGTGCTGGCAATAATCCTCCTTCAGTGAAAGGGATGAGGTCCATTCAGCACATGCTATTTTGTCACATTTATTAAAACAACATTTTGTGAGTTTCTGCCTTCCTCCCATGCACAGGGGAAAAAAAGGGAGGTTGCTGACCAGTGTTGTGGAAGTGATATTTTATAGTTTGGTTCATATCTTTTGTATAGGTAAGATTCTGAAACACTAGCTGGGTGAGAACCATCACAAAGGATCACGCCTCTTCTTCTAAAACAAAGCACAACACACAACTCTCACACACAATGAAAAGCAACGGTGAAATGTGTCAGCTGTGAAATTAAAGGAAATGCTATGAAAATGAAATAACAGCCTTTAGGCCTTACACAAGGTCCATTAAGCCTGTGACTTTTGAGGACAATAATTATCTTTGGACCAGAGTCAGCAAGAGGCTGCTTTAGCAGCTGTGATCTCACTAAAAGCAGTACATTAGATTTTTCAGGCAACATAGCTAAGCCAGAAAATATTTTATGGCAAGACGTAAACTAACACACTAACACACTCAGACATAGCATTGCCTCTCTGACTTTTTTTTCTGAACTCGAGCACGGTTGACTGATCGCAGGGTGTCAAGCTCTGAACACTGTTTGCCCACACGCTAATGTTAAACAAAAGGTTTGTGGGGCACGGTAGAATAGATGGCGGTCAAGCCACCAAAACTCTTAAATAAAGCCTCCTGAACAAAAGACCGACAAGGAATAATGGTCTTTTTTCTAAAAACAAATTTAGATCTGCAATTCCCACGCACTTCTAATTCGTGACCACAGCCAGTCCAATGTTTTCAAACAGGCTGCGCTATAAATATTTCACACTCAGATTCATACTTATTATTATGCATGTGGGATTTAATGCTGCCTGGACCTGATCATTCTTCTCCAGTAAAACTGATCAGACCGCTGTAATGCCGCAAAACATATGAATCTGTTTCTTTTTAATTGCAATTGATTTGTTTAACATAATAATAACTAATAGTAACACAGTACTTTCATTTGATATAGTGCCTTACCATATTGTTCAAATGTCTCAAAGCGCTTAACAGAGTATACTGTGAAGTGAATTGACTTTTTTGTAGGCAAAATACAAAAAAATGTTTTGTTAAATTTAAATGTAGATTTCAGTTAAACAATTTAAACAATGTATAGTGTTGTCTTATTTATCAAGAACAATTTACCATTACAATGCAAATTGTAACACCCATTCACAATGGAGAATTTAGATTTGGTATTCTGTGAAGCACTTTATTCCACTGTATAAACCCAAAGCAGAACTTGTTGGTTTCTTATGCAAGAATGATTCCAGTTGAAACATTTTGCAGTGTTGCACTGGAATAATGATCTTTTCAGTCATACTGTTGCCCGGAAACCATTAATTTGCGTTTTGGAGCCTGCAAACCTCTGAATTTAAATGCATGCTCTAAGGTTGGCTGTATTTATGTGCCATCTAGATGGCGCTTTCATTATTACAGCTCTTCAGTTGAGAGGTGTAAAAGGGGCAGTCCATCTTCACACCAGAGAGATTGCTGGAGTAAATCCCTAGCATCATGAACAGGACTTTTGCGGTATTCTCAGAAATGAACATTGTTGTCAATCATGATCAGTTTGATAGAATAGTGAGCTCAGTAACCAACCATTGCAGTGCGAAGACTTGAATGAATTTGCAAACAAATTGTTCAAATCAAACATGACCGCCACTGCTTGTCACCGCAGAGCGGTGGATCCAGCTTCGAAGACACATGTCGGCAAGTTGCCAGACTCCTGGGAGACATCAAAGTAAAGGTCATGTACATCCCTACAAGTAGTTAAGAGGAACTGCAGGAAACACCAGCCCCAGTGGCTGTAGCTGGAGTTTGAACTAAAGGAGAGAGAAAAGGGGAAAATGAGGAAAGCATAATTGGTTAAATACAAAACAGAAACAAATAATAATAATTTTCATATTTGGTTTGGCGCCTTTCATGTCGTGAAGACATCTCCAAGCTCTTTACACGATTTACCATGACTGTATTTGTATACAAATACTGAGTCACTCTACTTGAGATCATTTAATATGCAATGGATTGTCAAATGATCATCTATCTGTTCAGTCAGCCGACAGCAATGAAGAGTGTTTCTGATACTGCTTGAAACTTATCGGAGAGTTGCTAAATACAAAGGGGTACAAGTTTAAACAATAGTAGTAACTGTGATCAAACAGTAATAATGGACTCCACCTCTATTGCACTCACCTGATTGAAGGACAAAAGCTATCATGTTAGTTGTCCTCCACTGCAGTGAAAGCAGTCTCTTGTTATTACTTGCAAACATTGTACACAGTGTAATTGGAACAGGCCGTGTACTCAAGTACAATTGTGGCATGAAGAACATAATGAAGCCAAGCAGAAGCAGTGACCAAAGAGCCATTAGGTTTCATGGTGGAAGGAGACACACAGCTAATTAGAAGTTTGTCATCACAGCCAAGTGCTTTCATTGTCTCAAGGTCACCAAAACATCCTCCCTAAGGTGTTTCACTAAATATAGTCCTCAAGACATGGTTTAGGAGGAGCAAGGATACATCTCTGTTATTTTTTTTTGCTTTCACTCTTTTTTCTTACCTCCACAATTGAATATATATTGTGTTAGATTTTGAATTGTTCAAGTGTTGGTTCTACTGCTCCACCTGTCAATCACTACCTTAGAATTTACCCAGGTGGCTATACATCAGCTTATAACAAACATTGCTGTGTGGTTTTTGTTGGAATAGGTGCAGACAACTAGCCTGAGGCACAGCCACAGCACTTTAAATCAGTGTGTGGTCACTTATTTCAGCATTAGGCACAAGAACATCATTGTAATCCACTAGTACATGGGGTAAAAACAAGAAGGCAGTTTGCACATAAATTTTTCCCACAGTAGCCAGAAGGTGAATGGCCAATTTTATCTGTAGGATTGTTGGCCAGGATACCAGGAAAAACTCTGTTCTATTCTAAAATTGTGCCTTGGGATCTTTAACAACAACAAAAACAATAACTTTGATTTAAATAGTGCCCTCCACGCCAGATGGCATCTCAGAGCGCTTCACAACAATGCATCCCGGGACCGAGCCAAGGGCAGGGGTAGAAAGGTGACCAAAGGCGCGGCCGAAGAGAAAGGTCTTTAGCTGGGACCTGAATCTGGGAAGAGAGGGGACGAGGCGAAGGAAGTGAGGAAGGGAGTTCCAGAGCCTCGGGGCATAGTGGCTGAAAGCACAGCCACTGAGGATGGAGCGGAGGATTCGGGGGACGTGAAGGAGGCCCAACCCGGTGGAGAGAAGGCAACGGGTGCCGGTTTGAGGAGAGAGGAGCTCAGAGAGGTACTATCCACCTGACCAAGGAGACATGACAACAGTTTAGCATCTCACCCAGAGCATGGCCCCTGTGACAGTGCAGTACTCCCCTAACATTGTATTGGTGTATCAGCTTATGAACCAAAAGGTCTGGTGCTGACCTTGAAATCACAGCATTCTGAATTAGAGGTGAGAGTGTGAGACAAAATTCTGCACTTCGCATTTTATATTAACACTATAAGACAAAAACTTTGATTCTCTGGTACTCTCACCCTGCCTCACCTCCGAGTCAGATGGTTGTGGGTTCAAGTCTCATATCAGGATTTAGCATCACGTAGTCTAATCCAATGCAGTGATGGGGATGTGTTGTAAGCACTTTGGGACGTCTTCCCGACGTGAAAGGCGCTATATAAGTGCAGTTTTGTTGTTTTGTTGCTGTAATATTAGTGGTCTGATCTGTTGGATGAGATGTTAAACTCCTGTGGAGCTCCTGTAGCTTAGTGGTTAGAGCACTTGTCTTGCAGGCTGGGGAGACCAAGCTGGGGAGACCTGTGTTCAAATGAGGGTCAGGGCGAAAGCTTGGGGAAATTTCCTTACTCCACACGCCTAATAATAATCCGTCCAAAAAAAACACAATAATAAAATTAGTAATTTCAATCCACGACTGTTTGTGGGACACTGCTGTGCGCAATTGGCTGCTGCGATTCACCAACAAATATATACAGTCAATTCACTTTACTTTTTATTCTGTGAAGCGCTTTGCTACGTCGTTAAGATGTGAAAAGCGCTATATCAAATGCAAGGATTATTATTCCTGTTATTAAACTGGGGGTTCTGTCTGCCCGTCCAGATGAACGTTAAAAATTACACGCCGCTATTTGAAAAGAGAAGGGAGTTTCTCCTGGTGTCCTCGCCAACAATGGCCCAAAGAAAATCGGTCATGAACTCCACTGTTGTCTTTTGGACATTAATGCGCACAAATTGGCAGCTGTCACTACGCTTCACAGTAAAAACCTATGACATTTTTTGAGATGCCATGACACTGTGGTAAAGCAATATATCAAATGCTAGGATTATTATTATTAATAATATCAGGAAAATCAGTATTGATGAGACTGTAATGACAGACAAACACATACTAAATGTTACAGATGCCTACCTATAACTAAAGCTGATAGGCAAAACGTCAGCTCACTTCAGGACTCTGAACCTAGACGAACAGTACTGCAGTGCTGACATGGTCTGCCTTTCTTGAGGTGCTGGACTCCTGATGAAACATTAATTGCAGGTCCCTGTTCACATAGTTGTTGGATGGTAAAGATCCCAGGTCAATACTCAAAAAGAAAAGAGAGTCTCTCCCAGCATCTAGCCCCAAATCACACAAATAAAAGTCACTTCATCATAGTGTGAGGGACAAATGATGCACACATTGACTGCTACATTTACTTACAAAAATGCAAGCACTTGTAAGACTATTCAAGGGTCCTTTATAAAAGAAAGGTGCTAAATCAGTTGTAAAGATTATTATTTTCTCTACATTTTACTTATTATACACATTTGGTGAAAAGTACAAATCAATATGAATAAAACATTCAGTTCAAATATTAAGACAGTTTTGATTTGAGTCAAAAGTGACCAGGAACATCTTAATCACATGTTAATAACGATCTCATTTTAACACTTCCAAAGCAAGTACAGATTGAGCAGATCACTAGTCCAGTGGTTACATGGCTTAGCAAAGTACAGGTTAGAAATATAAGAAGCGATCAAGGAAGGATCATGCAGGTAAAAGAACTAGCAAATAATAATAATAATCCTTGCATATTTTATTGTGCCTTATCGCATCTGTGAGACGTCTCAAAGCACTTCACAGAATATATTGGAAAGTCAATTGGCTCTACATTTGGTGCCAAAATGTGGCAGGCAAGTGTGCCGTGTCCCACAAACAGTCGTGGATTCTGTGACTAATTTATTAATATTTTAGCAGGTATATTAACAGAAGACGATATTTCAAATTACAGTATATGTTTCCATTTAAATGGAGAGTGAAAAGAATATTATCACATCATGCATAATCCGTGACTGTTTGTGGGATACGGCTGTGCGCAATTCGCTGCTATGTTTTTGCTACAAAATATACAGTCAATTGACTATCCAATATATTCTGTGAAGTGCTTTGAGACGTCTCATAGAGGTCATAATGCACAATAACAAATATAAGGATTATTATTATTATTTGCCAGTTTTTTTACCTGCATGATCCTTCCTTTATCGCCTTTCCATAGACCAATGTTCCAAAATGGAGTGAAGTTCATGTCAAGACAGGTTATACATGATCTCTCAAAGCCGTAAATAATCCTTGAAATTGATATAGCACCTATTAAGGCTGAAACATCATAAAATGCAAAATGCTTTACCGTAAATACTGCTGCTATAAGCAAGTGGGGCATCCTTTGTGAACATAACCATGTGTCCCAAACAGGACGAGGTGCATCAGCAATTTAGCACTGGAAACCCTAGTCCACGTATTCGTTGCATCAAGGCTCGACTATGGAAACTCCATCCTCATCAGCCTTCCTGGTTCTTCCCTTCACAAGCTGCAGATCATCCAGAACTCTGCAGCTCGTGTTCTCATCTGCACCAAACTCCACGACCACATCACTCCCACCCTCACCCGGCTCCATTGGCTCCCCATCCCCCAGAGGATCAAATTCAAGATCCTCATCCTCACCTTCAAGGCCATTCATGGCCTTGCCCCCCCTTGCCTCTCTGACGTGCTGTCCCCCTATGAACCTGCCCACTCACTCTGTTCAGCGGGCTCTGGCCTACTCCCGGCGGACAGGCTTTCAACCTCTCTTCCCCCACATTCTGTAACTCCATCCAACAGTACCTTTGCCTCACTCCCTCCCTTTCCTCCTTCAAGGCCGGTCTCAAGACCCTCCTCTTTGATCATGCCTTCTGCTGCCCTCCCAACTCTCTCCCCACACTCCTAACTCTCTCCCGCCCCTCCCCCCTACCCTGCCCCTCTCACTTGCTTGGGTCCCGACCTGACTGTTCAGCACCCTGGTTCGTCCTCCCAACATGAAAGGTGCTCTATAAATGTAATTTTGTTGTTGTTGTTATTGCTGTTATCTAGAGCAGGGTTACATGTACCTCAGGGGGTACAAAATTACTTCCAGGGGATACAGGTGGCGGTATATTGATTTATTTAGCTCTCTTATTTAGCATTTTATAGCCTTCCAAATTGTATATTTAATTTTTATTCCCTCGTTTTGTATGTGCTAGTTATTTTGTTATATAACAAAAGCTTGGTCATAAAATGCAAGTGGAATGTGGGGGTGGTGTGTGTGTATGTGGTTGGGTGGGGGTACATGATAATGTTGAAAATTAACAAGGGGTACATTACTGAAAAAGGTTGAGAACCACTGGCCTGGAGCATTGTTGACTTGAACATGAGAAAAAACACCGTTCATTTTCCAAATAGAGTTATGGGCTCTGTTAATATCCACTGGAACATGCAGATAGAACCCCAACTTAATGTCTCATCAAGAAGACAACACCTCTGACAATATAGAGATTAACCGCGCCCACACCCACAGGTCCAGGGGCATGTGTGAAAGTCAGCTAAACTAACACCTATTATAGATTATGTAGTTTCTAATGATACAATCAATGAACATTTTGCTTATTCAGGCACTGATAGATCATTGGCTGAAGCTGTGCTTCTCTCACTGATCTCCATTATTTTCTGTCCTAGGCACAATTAGCAAAAGTTGGACTTATTTCATAACACATTATTTATGAGGTAACACAAAAAAGTGCCACAAATTTTACAAAAACAACTACTTATTACAGAGTCCTTCATTCAGGGTAGAGTCTCATAACACTTACACTGGAAAAGCTTGACACTGAGCCAGCGAGAGGGGAGGTAACCATAGGCATAGTTGAGGAGGAGGTCTTCACGCAATATCTAAACACGGGAAAGCAGGGGGCAAGGCAGAGTGTTCCAGAGTTTTGGGTTGTAGCATCCAAAAGCATGGCCTTCAATGGTGGAGTGGAGGGGACAAGGGACGTGCAGAAAGCCAGAGACAGCTGAGCAAAGGGGGAAGGTAGAGGAGTTCTTTGTAAGCAGGTCAGAGATGTAGGAAGGTACCAGTGCATAAAGTAATTTATAAGTAAGTGAAATCGATCCATTCTAAATAGAGAGCCTAGCGAGGGTTGATTGCGACATTGCAACTTGGTCTTAGCGCCAAACGCTAGCATGAAGTGACATTGTGGCTGGTTGATGCAACTGGGTCCTAGTGCCAAATGCTAGTGTTAAAACCCATGGATACGCAAAACCCATTGCCGTGGTTAGCAAGGGTGTCGCAGCGAGCCAACCATGGATACGTGAAATTCGCGGTAGAAAAAAACGCTGTTGGGGTGGGGTACCTGTATTTACTGTGAAACTCTTCAATCCCATGGCTCTCACCTGCTCCACCTACCCAACCTGTCCTTAAAGCTTTCTGAACCCATACGCAACCTAGGTGTCAGGTTCAGTCCCCAATTATCCTTCCTCCCCCACATCCGGTCCCTCACCTCCAAAGCAACGGCCGTCTCTGCCACACCCCAAAAGCTGCCGAAACACTGGTCCATGCCATTGTCACCTCTTGACTTCCCTCCTCGCTGGTTTCCCCTATGCTACCATTCATAAAATCCAGGTCATCCAGAATTCTGCTGCCCGCAATCTTACCCATACCAAACTTCACTCCCCGATTACGCCAGTCCTTGCAAGACTGCACTGGCTCTCTGACTCAGAGAGAATCGATTTCAACATCCTCACTCTTATTTTCATATCTCTCCACTCCTCTGCAGTCTCTGACCTCTTCTCTCCTCACAACAGCACCCGTTGCCTTTGCTCTTCTGGGTCTGGCCTCCTCCTTGCACCCCAAATCCTCTGCTCCACCATCGGTGGCCATGCCTTCAGCCACTATCCTCCAAGGCTCTGGAATTCCCTTCTTTACTCTCTTCCTATTTCCAGGTCTCGGCTAAAGATCTTTCTTTTTGACTGAACTTTCGGTCATCTTTTTCCCCTTCCCACTGGCTTGGCCCGGGATCCATTATGGGGAAGCGCTCTGAGACGCCACCCAACATGAAGGGAGCTTTATAAATCCAAGTTGTTTTTGCTCTTGTTGTTGTGTTATTGATGTCAGTATTACACATCCTACAGTTTAAATGGGATGAATCCACAACATCGGTTGCTTCATAGTGCAGCAGAGAATATTTGAGCTGGCTTTTTCGTATGTCACAATGTAAGTATGGCATAAATTGCTCATTTGTTGGAATGGATATTAGCAGCAAAAAACATTCTGTGAATGTTATTGTTCTATCCAGACAGATTATTGTCAAAACTACTGTAGGAATCCTCTAGTCAGCAGTCCCAACATTTTAATTCACAGGGCAGACTGTCAGTACTTTCAACAATGCAGTTCAAAAGAGAGAATTCACACTGTAACGCAGCAAAGTGTCAAGCTTGAAAGTAATCTGATAAGCAAAGTGCTTTGGGCTGAAACGGAACATTGAATAAGTAATTGAACTGGGCAAGGCATTGTCTTAGAGTGTTTAATAATAGCAGAGCCTAACTTTGAGCTGGGTGGGGAGGGGCTGTGACCATAAACACGGTTAAAAGGGAAGGTTTTAAAGTGGGATTAGAAAAAGGGGAGAGGGGACAAGATGGAGGGATTCAGGGAGTGTTTCAAAGTTTCCAGGTATAGTGGCTGAAAGTGCAACCTCCAATGGTGAAGCAGAAGGTACGAGAGACGATCAGCAGGCCGGTGCCAGTCAAGTGGAGGTACTGGGTTGTGGATTGGGGAGTGAGGAGGTTGGAGAGGTAGGGAGGCGCCAGGGAGTGAAGGGATTTGGACACGAGTGTGAGGATTTTGAAGTTGATCTGTTCAGTGATGGAGAGCCAGTAGAGCCTGGCCAGAACTAGTGAGACAGGGATACAGAGTTTGGTCTGGGTAAATATGTGTTCTGAATGAACTGGGTTTTTTGAATAGAAGAGCTGGTGAGACTGTGAAGGAGTGCGCTTCAATAATCCAGGCAGCAGATGACAAATGCATACACAAGGATTTTGGCTGCATTTGGGGTAAGGTCTGGGAGAGGAAGGACAGTTGGGGGTCAAACTGGACATCTAGATTGCTCACTGGTTCGGTGAGTCTAAGGGCGAACCCAGGGAGATTGACGAGTTTAGATCTGCCGGAATGAAGACATTGTCAGGAGCCAACATATCTGTGGATGACATTGCCAAGAGGGAGCATATAGATTAGCAAAAGAAGAGGGCCGGCGTAGGTACCTAATGGGGGTGGAAGGAAAAACCATTTGCTGAGATGAAATGAAAGTGGTGCATCTTCTCTCCAGCAACATGAACATGTAGTGCAAATTTAATATTCCTTACCATCTACACAGGGATCTGCGTGGGTGTGTGTGCCGAATATGGGAACACCTGACTTTTGTTATTTTGACTGCTGTACTGGAGTTTCTAGGTGCAATCTGTAATCCTGAACATTTCCCAAGGCTTTGACATGAAGGGCAATTAAGATCATTGAAGTGCTATAATAAATAGGTATTTCAATAAATGGAAACAAATGATCAACCACGGAGAGTGGAAGCCTTGGAAACCAGCCCTTCCTCTGAGGCTGATCCTCACTGACAGATAAGGCTTTACATTCTATTCCCTCCTCCCCCTCCCCCAACCCCCCAGACGTGCTATAAGAGAAAGCTGAAAAACGAGTTGTGCGTTGGCAGGATTAATGGGTGTTCTCTTGCTAATGGATCTTTATGGTGTGGTTTGGAATAATCACATGGTGGGGTGGACCTGTTGGTCCCTCTGTGGCCACAGCTCTTCAATCAGCGTGCCCAGTAATTAACTATCTCTTTTTTCGCCCAATATGCTTTAGGATCCCTAATGAGTCACAGATAAAGCAGCCAGGGAGGCTCCAGCCACACGCCTGCATCAATTTATTCACAGGATCGTGGTTCTGCATGTCACAATAGAAAGATTACATTGCCAGAGCTCCAGCCCCCTTCAGTACTAAATTGCAACTAGTGTGGGGATTCCATATTTACCTGGGGTACAATAAATGCCATGTTTATGACTGATTTTGAAAGGGATGTGTTCTACTGGCCTCAATTGTTCAAACACGTAATTCTAAGTTGATTATTATGGAAAAATACAAGAGCAGGGGACGTTGGTGCATTATTCTTCATCAAATATAGCATAGGCTGGGCTTGAATGTCTGTGTCAGATACAAAGTTTCCAGGCACATTACACTGATGTGCAAATAGCATCATACTCCCCCAGTGTAATCAGTGCTCAATGGGATGTTCGTTCAAATATAGATGATTACTTCTCATTTGAGTATCATTTAAAGCAAGTGGCTTGTTAAGGCATTGAAACATCCATAACTAATTCAAAGTTAAATTGCTGCACAGTTCTTTTTCCCCCCCCAATTAGCATAGACAAGACATACAGTACCATAAAAGTGACATTATTGTATTTTTTGTTTTAAAGATTCATTTATTTCTGCCAACTTTTCTCTGGCAATTTTCTCCTTATTTATGCAAACTAAGGTAAGGCAATAAATGGTGTACAATTATCACTGACTGTTGAAGATGATTTATGGTACAGTGGCGCTGTGTTATGAGGTGGATGGGAGTTCTGTGGTTCATAAAGTTCCAATCCACGTTATAACAATTCAATTGCTAGTCAGTGCCCCGCATGATCACATTACCGGTGAGGTTACTGCACAGGCCCATTAGAAAGCCACTACACGCTGTTGGCACACATTGTTGCTCTGACACATTTTGAAGTGTGATGACAGGATTTGAACTTTGACAACAAATCTGGATTTGGGAAGAAAGATGTCCACAACCCAATCGCATTGCATATGAATCCGCATTATAATGAGGTTCTACAGCAACAATGTTCTTTTTTGTTCCATCCAATAATTCACTCACAGTTCATGGTATTTTGCCCATGGCCAATATTTATATGTGAACCTTGATTTTGAGAGGCAGCATCCAATTCAGCCTTGGGATGCATCATATATCAACACAAGTCAGTCTTTATCTGACATCCATGTATCTGCATTTTCCCTGGATAGAAATCAAGGGGACTTCCCAACCCAAGGCACCAAGATCATTGTAGCACTTCAACTGCTGTGTTGCCTTATCCCATCCCCACCCCTATGCTTAACTCACAGCTCCACCTCCTCGCCCTCCTACTCTCCGACACCATCAATCTCACCTTTTCATCTGGTAAAGTTCCCATCTTCCTCAAAACAGCTACAATGGCCCCCATCCTCAAGAAAACTTCCCTGGACACATCCCTGCTCTCCAATTACTGGCCCATCTCCAACCTAACTTTTCTTTCTAAGATCCTTGAAAGAGATGTTGCTTCCCAGATTTGCTCTTTCCTCTCCTTCAGTCCCTCAATGAGCCCCTCTAATCAGGTTTTCATGCTGCGCACAGCAAGGAACTGCTCTAATCAAGGTCACAAATGACCAGCTGACGCCCTATCAGCCTGTCTGCTCCCTCAACAGGCTCTGGCCTGCTGCATGTCTCCCACCCGACCCGGCCTACATCGGTGGCCAGGCTTTCAGCCTCTCTATCCCATGCTTTGGAACTCCACCCCACTATCCCTTTGCCTTGCTCCCTCACTTGCCTCCCTCAATGCCAGTCTGAAGACCCTTCTTTTCGATCATGCATTCTATCGGCATCCTAGCTTTCCTCCCTCCCTCACCAAAACTCTTACCACCTCCCTCACCACCTCCATGCTCAGATCTTGACACCTGACTGTTCAGTGCCTTGTGACATCCTCCTGACGTACAAGGCGTTCTACAAATGTAAATTTGTGATTGTTGTTCTTGGCTAAGAACAGCTTAGTGAATACATACTAGGAACATAGGAACAGGAGTAGGCCATTCAGCCCGTCGAGCCTGTTCTGCAGTAGGATCTGAACCTGTGACATCCAGGTTATATGACTACTCACTGGGCCATTGCGGGGCTTTTTGCATTTCTTATGCTTCACTCCATGGCTGTATGTGTGACAACTGGCTGTCACATTTCCCCACAAAACATAAAGTCAATTTACAGTATATCCTGTGAAGAGCTTTGAGACTTCTCAACGGCATGATCAGGTACTATATCAAATACAAGGAGTATTACTAAGGATGCCATAGTATTGAGCCTTGTGGAGCATATCAATGTGGAGTGTTGTACCTCAGTAGTTAGAGCAATCACCTTACAAGCGAGAGACCTTTGTTCAATTCCTTGGGCAAAGTTCCTTACTCCACACGACTAATAATAATCCCTCAAAAAATAATAATAAATTGGTCATTTCAATCCACGTCTGTTGTGGGACACTGGCTGCTGTGTTTTGCCACATATATACACTCAATTCACTTTACAGTATATTCTGTGTAGCACTTTGAGACGTTTAGAAGACACGTGAAAAGTGCTATATCAAATGCAAGGACTATTATTGATAAATATATTACTTGTCTGTTTCTGGCATTACCTCACTCTACAACTTCATTGGTATATAAAGGTTTCGTAGTTGTGAATGTATTTTTAATTTATCCTAACCCATTTCAATATATCTCATCATAAGCACTCATCTTCAACGGCAATATGTCTACTGACAAGTTTGGAATAATACACACTTACCTCTAAGGTCAGTATGTTTACAAGTGAGAGGAAAGTAAATGCTAGACAGGCAGTCTACTGCAGAGGCTTCACAACAAAGTGTGATGCTTTTTCCATTGAATGAATACATACACACAACTCTATTTAATGATAAATAATCCTTGCATTTGATATAGCGCCTTATCACATCTTCGAGACGTCTTAAAGCACTTCACAGAATATACTATAAAGTGAATTCACTGTATATGTTTGGGGCAAAACACAGCAGCTAATTGTGCACAGCAGTGTCCCACAAACAGTCATGGATTGAAGTGACCAAGTTTGTTTAAGGAATTATTACTTCCAGAAAAGTGATCCACCAATCGACTAACAACCAGGTTCCTACTTACTGCTAGGTAAACAGAGGCATTTGGAGTAAGGAAACTTCCCCAAAATTGTACATGTGGATGTTACAATAATAAACAACAATAATAATAACAATAGTTGGATGTCTCAAACATTCACAGGGTTTTTACTGTAAAGTGTTCTGATTTTATGCATATGTGTATTTTATAGGTGAACGTGAAGCAAAACTGAACACAGCAATTAAGTGAATGACTGAATTTATTTGCGGTATTGGTGGCCAGGACACCAGTAAAAACTCTCTTTTTAAATAATGCCACTGGGACATATCATCGAAAGAATGGCACCTCAACCAATGGAGTACTTCTCCCAGCACTGTATTCGAGTGTGCTGTATGTTGTTTGAGAACAACACTGTGCTAATTATCCTCACAGTCAAATATCCTGCTAACACTGACAAAAAGGCTGAAAAAGAATAATAAGCACAATAATATTAGATGAGCTACTTGAGGGTGCCTAAAACACTTAATAATAATCCTTGCATTTGATATGCTGCTTTTCATGTCTTCTAGACATCTCAAAGCGCTTCACAAAATATACTTTAAAGCGAATTGACTGTATATTTGTGGGCGAAATAATATGAACTTCCTCAAAATATGAAAACATAGTCCAATGTTTTCAGGAAAGATGAGGATTAATGAAATTAGAAAATTGGAGGAAACATGTGATATTCATCAATAAAAGTACAGTGATATGCGTTTACAAAGCATCTCAATGTGCATGTTCCAAGGCAACGTGCAACCCAGAGAGACCAGAAGGTTTCACTTCTGATCTCTTATCAATGCTGAGCTACAGTTATCAGCAGTGAGAGTACAATGGACTCTGTGTCCTCAGGGTAGGAAAAATCAGCCAGGTTCTTGCTCCTGATTGCTGAATGGCTCATTGTGCATGTGGTGCAGTTCTGCAGCACAGCGGTTATAGCATTCGCCTCGCAAACAAGAAATCTGAGTTTGATTCCCAGCAGAGCAAAATGTTGGGCAAGTTTCCTTACTGCACACACCTCAGTTTACCTAGCGGTAAGTAGGACCCTGTCAGACATCAAGTTCTAGACGAGAGACAACTTTCTACAGTTGAATGTCAGCAAGACTGAGACCCTCCTGATAGGCTCGCACCAGCGCCTCCGCACAGCAGGCATTGGCAGCGTCTGCATCCATGGATGCACACTCCACCTCATCAAGCCAGTCTGGCACCTGGGCATCTTGTTCAACCCTCAACTGTCCTTTCTCCCCCATAACTGTACCTTGACCAGCACTATCTTCCACCATCTCTGCAACACTGCTCGATTGCACTGCCTCACCCCTCTGGCTGCCAAAATCCTCATACATGTATGTGTCACCTCAAGGCTTGTTCACAGAAATTCCCTCCTTGTCAGCCTACTTATCTCATCCGTCCACAAGCTGTAGATCATCCAAATCTCCCGCACCAGGCTCGGTGACCCCCATCACACATACCCTCGTCTGGCTCCACTGGCTCCCCATCCTTCAGAGGATAGAATTCAAGATCCTCATCCTCACTTTCAAGGCCCTCCGCAGCCTTGCCCCCTCTTGCCTCTCTGACCTGCTGACCCTCTATCAACCCACTCCCTCCATTTAGCAGGTTTCAGCCTGCTCCCACACTAAAATCGGTGGCCGTGCTTTTAGCTTCTCTGCCCCTCATCTTTGGAACTCCATCCCACAAACGCTTCGCTTTGCTCCCACCCTTGCTTCCTTCAAGGCTCGACTTAAGACCTTCCTTTTCGACTGTGCCATCAGCCATTCCCCTACCTCTGCACCCTCCTTTTTCCCATCCCTGCACCCCCATGCTCGCTGACTGTTCAGCTCCTTGGGACATTCCTCCCGACATGGAAGGCGCTCTACAAATGTAATTTTGTTGTTGTTTCATAACAAGCTGGTCAGGAATCTAGGTACCTTGTTCGATCCTCAACTGTCTTTCCTCCCACACATCCAAGCCATGAACCGTTCTGCTTCCGTCACCTCCCCAACTTGTCTGACTCTGCCACTACCTCTCCCCTCAGGTGCTGAACCTCTCATTCATGCCTTTATCACATCAACATTCAACTGCACCAATGCTCTGCCTGTCGGCCTTCTCAATTCCTCCCTTCATAGGCTGCAGATAATCTAGAACACTGCGGCCCATGTCCTCTACCCCTCCAAACTTCGTGACCCCATCTCCCCCAATCTCGCCCAACTTCATTGGCTCCCCATCACCCAGATGATTCATTTCAAGATTCTTGTCTTTACTTTCAAAGCCCTCCATGACCTTGCCCCACCCTACCTCTACAACCTCCTAAACCCATAGAAACCTATCCGCCCCTTCCGCTCAGAAGACTCTGGTTGGCTCCATGTCCACCATCAGTGGGCGAGCCTTCAGCCACTCTGCCCCTAACCTCTGGGATTCCATCCCGCAGTCCCTCCACAACGCCCCCTCCCTAGCTTCCTTCAAGTCCCACCTCAAAACACTACTCTTCAACTGTCCTATCGGTCACACCAAATCCCCCCCTTTCACTCCAACGCCCCAATCTCAACCCCAGCTCTGGTCTGAAAGATTGTCTGTCCAGCACCTTGGGAAGTCCTCCCAATGTGAAAAGCATTCAGGTAGACCCCGCTTAACGGAGAGGTTAGGGACTTTAAAACCCTTCGTTAAGCGAAAATTTCATTAAGCGAGAGTTTAACTGTATTATTGTATTTGGCGGCAGCCAAAATGCCGCCCAGACCCGAGTCTCCCCGCTAAAATCAGTTTAGTTCTTGGCAATTCCTAGCGCTAACATTTTCGGTGTACAGGTTGAACAGCCAAAAATCCGGAGTTCCGTAATCTGAAATGTGACAAAAATTGCAGGAATAAAAACACCAATTCTACCTGCTCCAGACCAGGCCTGCACAGTCACCGCACTGAAATATCGCAACCTGGGCCCAGGCATTTCCTGACTCGGGATGCGCTTCTTTCTTCCAACCCCCACCTCTCTTTCTCTCTACCACCGCCTCCCCTCTTTCTCTCTACCCCCCCCCCCCCCCCACTCCCCTCTTTCTCTCTACCCCCCCTCCTCTCTTTCTCTCTACCCCTCCTCGCTTTCTCTCTATCCCCACTCCATCCCTATCTCTCTATGTCCCCCTCCCCTCCTCTCCCTCTCTATTCCCCGCTCCCCTCCCTCTCTATCCCGCCCTCCTCTCTATCTCTCTATCCCTCCCTATCTCTCTATCCCCCCCTCCTCTCTATCTCTCTATCTCCCCCATCTCTCTAACCCCCACTCCTCTCTAACCCCCACTCCTCTCTAACCCCCCTCAATCCCCCTTCCCCTCAATCCCCCTTCCCCTCAATCCCCCTTCCCCTCAATCCCCCTCCCTCAACATATCTTGACTTACTATTATTGAAGCCACGAAGCATCCTGCCACTTAAGCTCCTCCCATATGGGAGGGGCTGCACTGCTTAACTGAGGCACGCTAAAGACTGAGTGTGCATTGCTGGGGCAACCAGAGAGAAGCTGCGCACGAGAAGCCCGTGAGATTTAAAGTGTGTGTAAACATTCGTTATAGTAAAAACAGCCTTTGTTAAGCGGAGAAGTGGTACAAATAGAAACCTTTGTTATAGTGAAGTTTTGTTAACCGGGCTTTCGGTAAGCGGGGTCTACCTGGATACAATTGTAATTTTGTTGTTGGTTTTGTATGTGATATATGTCAAATGCAAGGATTATTATGTTATACATACATATCTTCCAGCACAAGTCTTTAGGTTGCGATAAGGAGCAACACAGTGTCTGATTTCCCTCTCTCTAATCCAGAGCTACTGAGAAAAGCTGGAATGCTTGAACTGCCTTCCCTGCTGAGATCAGCTAACTCAGCACAGACCAGAATCTAAGCTGCAACTGATCCATCTAACTTCGTGTTATACCAGGCTGTATAGTTTACCCACTGCAACATCGATGGATGTAACACAAGACATTTTATTTACCTGCTAGGACACACAAAGTCAACATTTAATCCCAGGAAAGGCATGGATGAAGAGAGCCCTTCAACTGTTCTGATCTCATCTCTCCAGAAACTGCCCTTAAACCTCCTCCCATCAATGCAGAACTCTTGAATCACCAAGACCATCCAAGCTTCAGGATTATTTATTAAAATGATTGCATCATTGCACAACTAATGTCGAAGCAGATCACTTTGGAATTAGTGGATAGATTTGTAGACAATTAGTATACAAATAACTGTGACTTTATAACAAGGCTAATTGGTCTTACAAGCACAAATCAAAAAGCATACGACTTAATTGCCAAAATCATTTGGCATACATAATGGGATCTATGTGATGGAACTGTCCTCTAATCACAGGTCATCTGAGTTGTCAAATAATTCTGCAGAGAGAACTTCCTGTAGACAGCCGAGGCAATTTCTATGTGATGGTAAGGTAGAAATGTAATGCTGAGTTATTTAATGGTTATTTAATTACATAATAGTTAAACAGTAATGTCCCCAAATAGACCAGAACGGGGCTTTCATTGAAATCTTGTCCTATAACCTACATGTACAGGTTACTGAACTGAGAAATAACTGTGCTTAACAGGACAGTACATATACCTAATGCGCAGTATTAATTGATACAAAAATATTGTTTGTGTTGTTTGGTATGAAAACAATTGTTTGGTATATATTTTTAAAATATTTATCAGATCTAGAAGAGCACAGTTCAAGCATAATAAGACAATATGTCACAAGGACTTATAAAATGGTAAAAATTGACATGAAACTGTGGCTTGTCTTAATGATGCCACAAGGATAAGCAGGAGTGGTAAATAAAGGGTGTACATTGAGTACCCATCAGATACAGCATTTATCTAATAGCCATATTCAATTAAGCAATGCATAAACAGATATTTAAGCACTGTATCAGAAAAGTGTCAGAACACATTTGAAAGGTAACAACCTTACTTTCTGTTGATAAAGATAATGCAGCATTTAATAGCATTATAACAATAATATTTGCATTTGGTATAATACCATATCATGTTGGGAAGACATCTCAAAGCGCTTCACAGGATTTATTTGAACACGGCAGCCCAATTGCACACAGCAATATCCCACAAACAGCCATGAAACAAATGAACATTTTTTATTTAGGGGATTGTTGGTCAGGACACTGGGAGTAACTCGCTTTCATGTCCTGATGTGGGCTAGGCAATGCAGTCTCCAAATTAGATTACAGTGTCTACTCTCTTTGCCACTTCCTTTGCACTACCACTCCGGCCTGTTTTGTGTCTCTCTCCATTCAATCTGCTCCACCATCAGAAGGGGAACCTTCAGTTACTTTGCCCCCTGGAACATCTCCTGAAATCCTTCCACATCCATCCCTTTCCTCTTTGTTTGAAAACCTGCCTGAAGACCTCTCTCTCTCTCTCTCTCTGACAATGCTTTTGGCCACGTACCCCCAAGCTCTCTCACAGCTGGGGCTTCCTCTCAGCCATTGTAGAGCATTATGGGATATTTTCCCAACATGAAAGGAGCTATACAAATGTTAATTATTGTTGTTGTGGAAATCTTTTCTCATGGGTGTTTTGGGCTGAACTTGCAGCCCAATTGTATGAATGGTACAGTGACTGGCACAGTGCCAGAAGAGAGCAGCCAACAGTGAAGCTCAGCATGAAGGAAGAACAATGGAAAGGTAGGGGGGATTGAGACTGATAAAAAGGGAAAAAAAATGTATAGAGATGGGCTACAGAAAAATGAACACCTTAATGTCTGCATTAATGTTACCTTTGAGAGTTTCAGCCCAGCCCTTCACATGTCCAGGCTATCATTCTGGTGGAGCAGACTCAAGCAGAGAGCCCAGCAGTGTGAGCAGGGAACTGAGTGAGGTGAAACAGAGTGAGAATTCTGTTAGGGAATTAGATCGGTCAAGGTCAAGGCCGGTCTCAAGTCCCTCCTTTTCGATCGTGGCTTCTGTCACCTTTCCACTTTTCTCTCTCCCCTCTCCCTGCCTTGCTTGGGTCCTGACCCCTGACTGTTCAGCCCCTTGGGATGTCCTCCCGACATAAAAGGCGGTCTATAAATGTAATTTTATTGTTGTTGTTGTTATAGGTGAGAGTGGGAATTCTGTGCAGAGGGCGAAGGAGGTGCAGGTGAGAAATTGTTTTGATCTTCTCATAAAGGAGAAACAAAATCAGTGAGAGCCTAGGCTAAAGGTTACATTCTTAAGGCAGAATGTGTTGAGTAGGTGTTACGCATTAAGGGGTGTGAGCAAGGGACTAAAGGTGTGAAATTACTTGTTTACCTACTTACCCTGAAAATGTTAACGGCAAAATAGGTTAAGAGGAAAATAAACTAAAAACATACAAAGCAATGGTAAAATCTTAGAAATATAAAAAATATATAAATAATCCTAAAAGTTAGAGGAGTAGAAGATAGAAAGAGATAATGATAACACAGGTGGCATGTCAAAATTGTACTTTGTGGGATTTTGTGGACAGTAGGACAATCCTTCATAATAATAATCCTTGCATTTGATATAGCGCTTTTCACATCTTATTGACGTCCCAAAGCGCTTCACAGAATATACTGTAAAGTGAATTGACTGTATATTTGTAGGCGAATCGCGGCAGCCAATTGTGCACAGCAGTGTCCCACAAACAGCATTGGATTGAAATGACCAATTTTATTATTGTAGTGTTTTTGGGATGGATTATTATTCATGGTCATATTTGTGAAAAGTGTACAAGTCTTGAGTCTCTTTGGCTCAGGGTTTTTGACTTGGAATGTGCGTTTGAGACAGTCTGATACATAAGGGAGGGAGAGGAGTCTTTGGACAGTTTACTTCAGAAGATAGCCATGCTACATAGCAAGGTACAGGAATAGGAGTGAGATTAACCAGCAAGGCAGCAGTTACATAGCAGAGGCAGAGAAGGAGGCACCGGTCCAACAACCACATTCGATGAGGGAGAAGTCTGTGGGGAAGGAGGTCTGAATGTAAATAAAGCACCATTGAGCAGAAGTATTTTTTTGAGGGATTATTATTAGGCATGTGGAGTAAGGAAACTTGCCCAAGGTTTCGCACTGACCTGGCTAGATTCGAACACAGTCTCACCAGCTTGGTCTCCCCAGTTTACAAGACAAGTGCTCTAACCATCTGCTGGTACTTATAGCTCCAGGAATTAAAAGCACCAGCGAAAAGAAAAAATAGGACTATTGAAAAGGCTAGGAGAGGATGAGAGCAACAAACAAGATAACATAAACACTATTGGAAAAGATAATAGGAAGTTATCACAAAGGTGTAACAAATCAAAAAGTAGGAGAAGAAAACATTGTCAGGGCATTTAGACATGTTGGACACAGTTACCCAAATAAGGGTTAAGTACACAAATGCACGTAGTATAAGAAATAAAACAAGTGAGTTGGAAGCACAAATTCAGCCTCAAGGGTATGATGTAGTAGCCATTACAGAGACCTGGTTGCAAGGTTGACAGGATTGGGAATTAAATATTCCAGGCTATAAGATCTTTAGAAAAGACTGGGACATTGGGAAAGGAGGAGGAGTAGCAATATTGATTAAAGCACTATTACAGCAGTGGAAAGGAAAGACTTCAGTTAGGGCGATCAGATAGTGGAAAGGGGAGAAGGGAGAGCCCCAAACTAAGGATTAAAATTTAAGTAAGCCAAACTTCGATTGGATGAGAAATATATTGACTACAGTAAATTGGTCTCAATTGTTAGTGGTTAAACCTACAGATGAACAACAACAATAACAAAATTGCAATCATATAGCGCTTTTCACGTCAGGAGGATGTCTCAAGATGCTGAGCAATGGGAAGTATTCAAAAAAGTATATGATATTATATAGAACTGGTTTTACGCCTAAAAAGCAGAAGCTCCAATTGTGTAATTAAGCAATCAACTAAAATAAGTTAGAGACTGAATCAAGCTAAAAGAAAACATTGTTCAGCAAATCTCCCGAAGTTTGGAACAGCTGCTTGTAGTTCACGGCGTCATCGCTCTGATCCAGTGCTCAGGCATTTGTTGTCTCCAGTGCTGTGTTTAAACTACATGTTAGGAGCGGGGTTTCCCCAGCCATTTCTGGTTAGGTTTCTTAATACCGGCAAACTCCGAAAACCTGGAGATCCAACTGGATTATCGAGATTTTACTGTAGTACCATACTTTGGATGAAACGTTAAACCAGTAACTTGTCAGTAACTGTTCTGGTGGATTTTGAAGCACCTATGACATTAATTACAAGAAGAACTAAATTTCTCCTAGCGTCAAATCCAACTGTCCTTCAGAAAAATCGGTTTATTCAATTCCTGGTTGATACTGGAACATTGATGCGTGCAGTTAAGGCAAATTACCTGTGATTCACTTTGAGATGTTTCAATGCTATATTGAATGCAAGGATTATTACAATATTTGTTTTAAACAGGAGTGAATATTCTTCCAATTCACTAGAGGGAGCAGACAGTGATTTCTGTAGATAGAAGCCAGAATAAAAAGTAGAATTATTTAGCAGAAGAATGTAGCAAACACCCTCCGTTCAGCTACTTGTTTTATAAAGGGACCCAAGGCAAAAAGCATGTGGATATATGGCAAAAATCAAGACAAAATGAATGGTTTAGGAAAGCTTAGAAACAAAACAAATAACCAATTTAGAGACGTAAGGAAAAGCAAAGGAGGGAAAGTAGTGATTACTGAGCAAATACACATTTGAGACTTTGGATGCAATAATAATCATTGTATTTCATATAGCACTTTCTTTAATTTGTCAAGACTGGACTTGCAATGTATATAGACAGACTAGACTATGCGCTCAAAGTCCTATTATGGATCTTGAAATCTCAGCATCTGAGTGAAAGGCGAGAATGCTCCAGCTGAGCTAGGCTGACACTTGTATATAATATACATTACATATAATGAAACTAAAAACTGGAAAGCAAAGGATTAACACATATGTAAAGTACAGAGTGTGTTAGAAGGGAGAAGGCTGGAAGAAAACTAAAACAAAAATTAATCAAATCTACAAGAGAGGATATCAGAGGGTGAAAATGTAACATTTCAATATTGGTTGAATGCATTATTGGATCAGTTATAAAGCAGAATCTTCCCAATATTGGCATATACCTAGACCTGAAGCTTTCTGCAATATTGTTGCACCCAATCCCAGAGCATTTGAGAGCAGCTAAAAATAAGATAGTGACTCGATTCAGTCAGCATTGGGTGAAACAGCAATCATTCTAAGGATTGAAAGTTGAATTTGCACATTCCAGATGACAAGCAATAATAATAATAATACTCCTTGCATTTGATTTAGCACTTTCCACAGCTTCTAGACATCTTAAAGTGCTTCACAGAATATACTGTAATGTGAATTGACTGTATATTTGTGGGTGAAACATGGCAACCAATTGCACAGCGCAGTGTCCCACAAAAGATCATGGATTGAGTGACCAAATTATTATTGTTCTTTATTATTAAGTGTGTGGAGGAAGGAAGCTTTACCAAGGTTTCACCCTGCCTGGAACCGATCCCAGGTCTCTTGCTTGCAAGACAAGTGCTCTAATCATTGAGCTACAGGACTCCAAGCAAGATGGTATCCTGCATTTTTATACCCAAAATAGAAGCAAATCTTTGTACTGAAATCAAGTGGGGAGTGGTTCAACAATAGAAAATGCAAGATTTCACATGAGATTCCAAAACACACTTTAATAATCCAATTATGTAGTGAAACACTACATTTTCCATCCCAAAAATTCTGAGATCATTCAGATTATCAAAGTCAAAAGAAGTTTCACCTCAATTATTTTGTTGCTTAGTATTCCATTGGTAAAGCTAGGATTATTTAAAACTAACTTGGTTGTTGTTTAATAGGTAAATGCTCTAATTTCTGACCCTGCCACCAGCAACTTGTTGACAAATATTACTGACCCCAAAAAAGAGCTACTTACCTGATCAAAACACTGGTCCAAAACACTTATTGTCCAGCGCCTTGGGATATCCTCCCAACGTGAAAGGCTTTATACCAATGCAATTATGGTGTTGTTGACATCCTAGTAAGAAAAAGTTTGTAAAGTGTACTCCGGGCATGCAATAGCCAGAGGAAATATCTGACTGAATAAGATGTGCGTTTCTAAAAGCTTCTGTTTAAATCAATTATTTTTCCTGTGTTTATACACCCAACTCGACATAGGCAAACAGTTGGGAGTTTTAAGACAATGCATTCTCCTTCATTTACTCTTTGGTACTGACTTTGGTCCTGAAAAAACCCTCCCTTGATGCTTCGCAGCCATCAAGCTACCGACCCATCTCCAACCTCCCGTTTTTATCTAAGGTCCTTGAAAGAGTGGTTGCCTCCCAGCTCCACTCTTTCCTCTCAACTCACTCACTCATTGAACCCCTCCAATCAGGTTTCCGCCCTGCTCACAGCACGGAAACTGCCCTGGTCAAGGTTACAAACGACATCCTAACCGCCTGCGACCAGGGCTCTCTCTGCCTCCTCGTCCTCCTTGACCTGTCTGCTGCGTTCGACACAGTCGATCACACCATCCTCCTCCAACGTCTTTCCTCCCACCTCAACCTTCAAGACACAGTCCTTGACTGGTTCCATTCGTACCTGACCCACCGCCCACATTTTGTATCTTCTAACGGTTTCTCCTCAAACCCCTGCACAGTTTATCATGGCGTCCCCCAGTGCTCTGTCCTCGGTCCCCTCCTTTTCACCATTTTCATGCTCTCTCTGGGCGATGTCATCCGCAAACATGAGGTAAATTTCCACATGTATGCGGATGACACCCAACTGTACCTTTCCGCCTCATCCCTCAACCCCCAGACCATGATGTTCTGACAGCATGTCTGTCAGACACTGAGTCCTGGACGAGCGACAACTTCCTCCAATTGAACGTGAGCAAGACTGAGGCCCTCCTGATTGGCTCAAGCCAGCGCCTCCTAGGGAACGGCGATATATCGGTATATCACTAAAACCCGATATGATTTTCATATCGATATGCCGATATAGACATTTTAAAAATACCGATATATCGAAAAAACGGTATATCGAGGTAAAAAATCGGGATGCGAGCACAATCAACTACAAGACCCAGAATACTCATCTCTATACACAATGCACAGACCGAGGTGCAAAGCCGCCATCTTGTATTCATAGTCCTCGAATACAATATACAGGTATGCAAGGGGTGGGGGGAGAGAGACGGCTGTGGGTAGGGGGGGGTGAGGGGGAGAGAGACTGCTGGGGGGGGAGGGGGTGAGGGGGAGAGAGACGGCTGGGGGGAGGGGGAGATAGACGGCTGGGGGGGGGAGAGGGGGAGAGGGACGGCTGGGGGGAGGGTAGAGGGGGAGAGAGACGGCTGGGGGGGTTGGGGGGAGGAGAGGAAGAGAGACGGCTGGGGGGGGGAGGAGAGGGGGAGAGAGACGGCTGGGGGGAGGAGGAGAGGGGGAGAGAGTCGGCTGGGGGGAGGGAGAGATAGACGGCTGTGGGGGGGGGAGAGGGGAGAGAGACGGCTGGGGGGGGGGGAGAGGGGGAGAGAGACGGCTGGGGGGGGGAGAGGGGGAGAGAGATGGCTGGCTGGGAGAGGGGGAGAGAGATGGCTGGGGGGGGAGAGGGGGAGAGAGACGGCTGGGGGTGGGGGGGAGGAGAGGGGGAGAGAGACGGCTGGGGGGAGAGGGAGAGAGACGGCTGGGGGGGGAGGGAGAAAGAGATGGCGGGGGGGGGGGCGGAGAGGGGGAGAGAGACGGCTGGGGGGAGGGGGAGAGAGACGGCTGGGGGTGGAGGGAGAGAGAGAGAGACGGCGGGGTGGGGGGGGGGGGGAGGGAGAAAGAGACGGCTGGGGGGGGTGGTGGTGGAGAGAGATGACGGGGGTGGAGGGTGCGAGAGAGGGACGGCGGGGGGCGGGGGGCGAGAGACGGGGTGGATGTGATAATATACAGATAGATAGCGATGGGGGGGATGTGAAAGAGGAGAGAGGGAGAGAGACAAAGAGAGACACAGACAGAAAAACACAGAGATGGAGAGAGTGAGAGACGCAGAGAGAGAAAGATATTTACCTCCTGAGATGATAGTCACCGAATGCGCGCGCACCCCGAATGCGCGCGTGCATGCGCAGTACGAAAAAACGGAAAACATCGCTATTTCTGTATATCTCGATATGAGCCAAACGATATATCCATATCCGGAAAATTCCCATATCGCCTCCACACATCGGGCGCTGCCAGCCTCAACATCCAAGGCTGTACTCTCCACCTCACAAAGCCAGTCAGGAACCTCGGCATCATGTTCGACTCCAAACTCTCCTTCCTCCCCCACATCCGCGCCTTGACCGGCACCGCTTATTTCCACCTACGCAACATTGCCAGGCTCCGCAACTATCTCACCCCCCCACGCTGCTGAAACACTCGTGCATGCGTACATCACCTCACGGCTGGACTACGGAAACTCTCTCCTCGTCGGCCTCCCCAGCTCCTCTATTCACAGGCTGCAGTTCATCCAAAACTCTGCAGCCCGTGTACTATCCCGCACCCGCCTCCGCGACCACATAACCCCCACACTCGCCCGTCTCCACTGGCTCCCCATCCTCCAGAGGATCGAGTTCAAGATCCTCGTCCTCACCTTCAAGGCCTCACACGGCCTTGCCCTGCCCTATTTAACCGATTTACTCTCCCCCTATAAGCCCACCCGGACCCTCCGTTCAGCAGAATTTGGCCTGCTCCAAGCCCCCCGCCCGAACCGCCCCACCATCGGAAGCCGTGCCTTCAATTTCTGCGCTCCCACCCTGTCGAATTCCATCCCTCAATCCCTCCGCCATGTTTCCTCCCTTTCCAGGCCGGTTTGAAGACTTTCCTCTTCGACCGTGCCTTTTGTTCCCCCCACCTGAATTTTTCGACCTCCCCTACGTGTTTCACCCCTTCCTGAACACTCCCCTCCCAGCTCGGGTCACATGCCTCCTGTGCAGCGCCTTGGGACGTCCTCCCGACGTGAAAGGCGCTTTATAAGTTTACGTTGTTGTTGTTTCTTTAAGACAAACCAATAAATTGGGATCAATAAAATAGTGTCAAATGAAGAAGGCCCTTTGACTCATTGATCTAATCCTTCCAGAATAACAACCCTAGCATTTTCCCATAACAACATCAAGTTGTTTCTAATATTAGTTTTCTGGTTTCAACCATCCTTTCTGCAAACCTGTTTCAGTTATTGATTACCTCCTTTGTGTAAATAAATATTTCCTGGTCTCTCTACTAAATTGACCATTTCAACAATGAACTTATGTCATCTTTTCTTGCTACCTTTGCATTTCTAATCTTTGCATTTGATATAGTGCTTTATATTATTGAAAACTAAGAGAAATTCAGAGTTCTTTTGTAAAATGTAGTGACCTATATATTTGTAGACCAACTAATTTTCACACCGACGATTTATCTACATATAGAATTGGTAAACTGTGATTTAAATGTTATTGTAAATTTACCTTTTTAAAAATTGTGGCATGGGATTTCTAACATCCAGCTGAACAGTGAGCCAGCACTTAACTTAAACATTTCACCTCGAGGCACCTTTAACACTGCACTGCAATGGAGAGCTAAGAACTCGGAACTTAAACTCACTGCCTCGTATCTCAGGCTTCTCAACAGCCAGGCTGACACCAAGGAATCAAAATTTCTAAAGATAAAGCTACATTACCCAAACAAAAAGCTTCATCTCAAGAGAATGAAAAAACTGACACTGTCCAACCTGCCCTGCCAGACTCGTGCCCCATGCTAGAATTGATAGTTGCCATGGAGAAAAATACAGACTGTGATGCTTTTATTGCAATGAGTAACCTGTGAGAGTAACAATTGGGAATCAAAGAAGGATAATAATATGCATAAGAACACAATACAAAAAGGTTAAAAAAGTGAAATGAAAAACAGGCTTCATTAGATTTGCAAAATTTGTGTTTGTAATAAAATCTGTACTAAGGTAAGTACCCATCAATAAATATCATCTTTGGCCTCTTTGTTAAAAATAATCAATTAGACCTTGTATTTGATCAGCAGACACAATAATATTACAGTCTGGAAATGCAATTTTATATTCAGAAAATATGGATCAAGTGAACTGTTTGCCCTCCCATTGATTTAAATTGGTAGAAACTAGTAAAATAAATAACACTACACTCTACTGGACATCACAGTTTAACTCAATGTATACTGAAGTTCCCTTTCAATTTAGCAACACACACAAGTGGATAGTATTTGTGGAATAATATTTTTGATGCTGCTGGTGCTGAAGTTTTTAATGAGAATCCGCTAACTATATACATTTTATTGTGCAGCGCTTGTTATTTTTCAGAGAAGCATCAATAGAGATAACAATGAAAATCCAAGCTTGTGGATAGGAGGGAGTTGACCAAAGAAAATAGAAGAGATACGATTTTAGAAGGCTTTGAAAATGGGGAGGGAATGGTGTGAGGAAGAGGGAGGGGGAGCAGAGCTGTAAATTAAATAGCAGATACTTTTTTGTATGCTGCCTGTTACCTGATAAATTGCATGGTTAATTTTTGCTTGTCCCCAAATCTATTTCTGATTTCACATTTTCATTGAAAAAGCTCCTACAGAGTGAACCATTAAGCCAATGCTCAAGTTAGGACTTGAAACCATTTGAGATTTGTCAATTGAAGTTTTGTTCTTTCACCTCAGGTTCAATATGGCTACAACAAATTGGGTATGAAGCTTCACAAATATCACCTTTACATCAGCCATGGGACGAAGGACACAGTTTTTAGAAGTTCCCTTTTGCTACACAATCTGTGGCATTTTGAGCTGCAATACACAATGCCCAACTTTTTAGGCGATAGATCAAGTGCAAGATTTATTTCATTTTTAGTTGAGATCTCAGAGATCTGTGAAATTCTAAACAAAAATGCTAAACACCTATTCAGTAAACACTTGCATTTTGGGGATGTAATTTCTTTGCCTCTAAAGCTATTCTGACAGAATTCCATGAAATCAAATGCAAACATGTCTACAAAGGAGGAAAGGAAAAGGTGCTGAACTACCTGAAGTTTACTTCACACAGGATATAAATCAGAAGAGGTGCTGAACAACTTACGAGCACAAAACTGCAACCAAAAAACAGAAACATAAAAAAACATATTAAAAAAATGATGTTTTAATAACCATCTCTTAGTTCTATCTCTAACCCCTGTCTAAAATGTTCATCAATTTCCATTGTGAAGCAAGTGTAGTTGGTGTTTCACAAACAGAGAAAGCAAATACGTCTTAAAAACAACCAGCATTTCTCTGGGATGTGTCATTTTAGCCAGAAGGTTTCAGAATACTTCCAGGGACTCCCAATTATTCACAATAGTTTTATGGTTGTCTTTGGGCTGTATGATCATCGGTAGAGACAGAAATCATAGCACTGCATGCTTTCAGTCAGGTTGCTAGCCGTCCCTTGGAGACAGTGTTAGGAAATTGGCAGACTCCCTCAAAGTGGCAGGAACAGTGTAAATTATATTACAATAACATTGCAGGGCAATTTTCACTATGAATAAAGAGCAATACAACCTGGAAAGGTTATAAGTCTGTTAAGTACCATTCTTCATTAACACTACCCACTACTATTGGACAATGGCAATCAATGGAACTTTTCTTTGTGAATGTCCTGTGTATGTCACAAAGGAATACTTTTTTAAAAATAGCCCCTAGAGCAGATATGTGGCAGAACCATAAGGAAACAGCTCTGGAGGTTTTCAATTGACATTTGCACTCATTTTTGATGCAGTTTCAAATATGATGCATTTTCAGAACTGAAGATAAATTGTAAATGCAAATCGATAGCCTTTTACAAGATGGACCAAACAAAAGGCAAGCTGCAAATATTAGGGAAATCAAGCCTCTAATATTCCAATCTGACTTGGCATATTAAATTAAGTAGCAATTGTGAATAGTAGCTTTTAACATTTACTGGTTTATATATGCATTTTAATATTTATGTTATAAAGCAAATGTACTTTCTTACACAAATATATGTCAGGAAAAGTTCCATGTGTATAATTACACATGGGTGAGTTAGCAATAGCATCTGGGAATACAGGTAATCCTCTAGTTAGGATGCCTCTATTTAGGACGTTTTGATTGAAGGATCATAATTTTTTAACAACTTTTGATCAATATAGGACACTAGGATTTGTTTTAATGAACTAAATTTTTGTTTGTGCATGCACAATACATATTTTGAATATCGCGGTCGCATTTCGCGCCTCCTTTTTGTCCCTACGCACAATCCATAATGTATTCATGGGTAAATCGCGCTTGCATCTGATATCCAAGTGTTTGATCTGGCCAATAGCATGTTGCTACGTCATTGATTAACAGCCAGCTGATTTTGAAGCGACAACATGCCAGTCAGTATTACAGTAATTTCCAAACATTCCCGAGCAACTTCAAGCGATTTACAGCCTCTACCGCGTTTATAGCAAGTTTATAGTAAGTGAAATGAGCAGCGGTAGTACTACTAGCTAGCGGCCAGAAACCCCGCAAAGTCATCACTTTAAATACCAAAGTAGAGGCGATAAAGTGCATCAATTCTGGTGAAAAAGGTACGGACGTCGGGAGGGCTTTAGGGCTAGCTAGATCGACAAGGGCTACTAGAAAACAGAATAAGGACAATATACTGGCAAGTTCAAGGTGTGTTACAGCTACAGGTGCAAGCAGATTAGCAAAACATAGGAGTGATGTGATGGAAAACATGGAAAGAATGCTGAGTGTATGGATTGAGGATCAGAACCAGTGTAATATAGCACTCAATACCCTGGTTATCCAAGAGAAAGCAACATCATTGTTTAGAGAGTTAAATGATCAGGAAGGAGAAGGCTCAATGCACCATCTTTCAGTGCTAGCAGAGGGTGGTTTCAAAGGTTTTAAAAATGCTATGGGCTCCACATCATCAAGATGAGTGGGGAAGCTGCAACTGCCATTGCCCCTGTCACACTGCCACTATTAAAGTTTGCCAATAGTGTACTGTATTAAAGTTTGCCAGTATTAAAGTACAATACTGTACAGTTACCCCAACTACCCCCTTCTTGCCTATGTGTGTTAATTTGTGTGCTTTGTGTGTTATGTTGTGTGATTTTGTGTGTTATTTAATGGGTTTAAGGTCTGAAAATTTTGTGAAAAGAATGCATGTCTGGTTAGGTAATGAGACCACATGGGAAATCGCATTTCAATTAAGGACGTTTTGATCTAGATACAGTTTTCAAGGACACAACCCTGTCCTAAATAGAGGTTTACCTGTATGCCTTTCTCCTATTTTATATGAAGATTTACTAGAATGGTGCCAGGATTGAGGGACTTCAGCTATGAGGAGAGGCTAGATAGGCTCAGGGTTATTCTCTCTGGAACAGAGAAGATTGGGGGGAGACCTAATAGAGGTTTATAAGATCATGAGGGGTTTCGACAGGGCAAATAGAGAAAAACTATTTCCACTCGTTGGCGAATCTGTGACTCGTGGTCACAGATTTAAAATAGTTTCAAAGCGAAGTAGAGGGGAGCTGAGGAGAAATTTTTTCACTCAGCGAGTTGTTCGAATCTGGAATGCATTGCCTGAAAAAGTGGTGGAGGCTGATTCGATAACAACTTTTAAAAGGGAATTAGATCTTTATTTAGGGAGAACAGGTCTATTAGGCTATGGGGAGCGGGCAGGGCAGTGGGATTGAATCGCTCTTTTCAAAGAGCCGGCACAGACTAGATGGGCCGAATGGCCTCCTTTTGTGTCGTACAATTCTATGAATCTATGAGTGACTGAATGATCATAAAACTCAAGGTGGTTTTATTAGGGTCTTATGGATGAACAGCCATCTTTCCTTTTCTGTGGAGTCTAAATTATAGCAATAATATTTTGATATAGCAGCTACTGCAAGTCATACAGAATCAGTATGCCCTGTGTACAATGTGCTGCAAAATCAAAGTTCCTGTAGATTGTTGCACAAGTGCAATGACTATAAATATATAAAGCCTGAAGAACAAAGAATGTTGTCCAACACAAATAGTCCCATGCCTGACTCTGTTCATAGCACCCAAACATATCTTCACTTTTGTTTGTCATTCTTTGTACTCAATGGGATAAGGATGGAATGCTATGGAGTGGAATAACGTTAATTTGGTGCATTCAGTATCAATAATTCCCTATTAGGTACACACACAGGTCAAATGCTTTTTCATTTGTTTTTTAGCAAAACGTCATCAATCCAATATCAGAGAAATACTATAACACTGCCTACTTTTATTCCCTATCAATTTTTTTATACCTTCATTTTGGTCACTATTTTAACTGTGGAAAGCTTTGAGAGGTTTCATCGATATGATAAGGAATTATTATCAAATGCTACGATTATTATTATTATGATAGTGCCTTATCATTTCTTTGAGACGTCTCAAAGCGCTTTACAGAATACCGTATACTTTAAAGTGAATTGACTGTATGTTTTGTTGGCAAAATGTGGCAACAAATTGTGCATAACAGTGTCATAGCAAGATTATCATTATTGGTATTATTTATGTATTCATAATGTAGATCTGAATTATGGGTAGGTTGTTCCTGGGGACTTGGTCCCGCTGACATTGGATTGAGCTACACATTTTAGTTCATGGTCTCAGCCGATATTCCAATGAAGTGCTGGAGGCTGTCTGCATTGCTCATAGATGCTTTTTTCAATGAAATGTTAAACCAAGGTCCCGTTAGCATGTTCATGTGGATTTCAACAATCCTATGGCACTATTAATAAAAAGGCATGGGAGTTTTTTCCCAATGAACTGGATGGTCAGTAATCTCCAGACAAAAATAAAATGAGTGAATCACTTCATGACTGTTTGTGGGGCATTGCTGTGTACAAATTGGCTGCCGTGTTTGCCTCCAAATACTGTACATGCAGCACTTCACAGAATATGAAGTGCTTTGAGACGTTTCAACAAGATAAGGCGCAATATCAAACACAAAGTTATTTCTTATTCGTGAGACTGTGTAATAAGATTTCATGCAGGACTTGTAGATCTGACAGAGAAAGAAGACTTTCATCTTACCAATTTTATGTAAATTCAATCCAGGACTATGAAGCAAAAGGATAGTGTTTTAACCCACAACACCCTTAGTTCTCTATACTCCATTAATAATAATAATAATCCTTGCATTTGATATAGCGCTTTTCACATTTTATCCACGTCTCAAAGCGCTTCACAGAATACACTGTAAAGTGAATTGACCATATATTTGTGGGCAAAAGGCGGCAGCCAATTGCGCATAGCAGTGTCCCACAAACAATCGTGGATTGAAATGACCAATTTTTATTATGTTTTTTTTGGACGGATGATTATTAGGTGTGTGGATTAAGGAAACTTGCCCAAGGTTTCGCCCGGATTTTCCTGGAATTCGAACACAGGTTTTATGCTTTGAAGAATATTGGCTAACCAATGAGCAGCAGGAGATACACATTTAACCAGATCATACTCACTCTCTCTGAAATTCCCACACATATCCCAACATCATGCAGTGAAGTCTCTTCCATCACAGTTCATTCCACTATTCAACCTTGGCACAAGCTTCCTGTTCTTTAACCCAACCACACACCGCAAGATCCACAAGAAGCAAGGCTTTGTTGGATGGGAGGGGATAATATTTTGACACCAAACATCCACCATCATGTATGCAATGTGGTGGAAAAGCATCATATTGGTGAGGATTGGGATTACACTATGTCATGCTTTCCACAGGCAGCAAGGTGAGTTCATCAGTTAAGAATAGTATGAGTGGACAGACTCAATGTCCTCTCAGATTCAGCTTGTTCTTTGCTCCCTCTATATCCAGCTGCACTAAAACGTGTTCCCCAAGTAACACTTAAATCACTCCTTCTTGTTGCCACCCCAGTTTCTTTCAGTTACATCCTATCCTTAACCCCAGTACCTTTCAGAGCCATCCTAACTAAGTTGCACTCACATACAGCTTCATTCCACTGTGCCCCCACACTCTTCTGATTCATTCATGGTCAACTTTTTGCCTTGCCTGGGAATTAAACCCATGTATTTCTCGCTTATGAGGCGAGTGCGCTAACCGCAAAGCTACAGGACTCCACAAGACTTGGCTCTAAATTTTTTGTAGGGGTCTTTAAAAATTCCTGATTCTGTTACAAAATTTGGGGGAGCAAGAGAAAATTAGTGATATTAAAGTATCTGTTCTCTATCAGATCTAGGAGGTTCTCTACGCAAACCCATCCTGTTTTTGTCTTTGTCTCTGTAAATCTATTGTATCTTCCCACAAGCATTTCCTTAGTGAGATCTATGCTAACAGAGACTGTAGAGATCATTATGCACAGAAGACAAATATGATGAAAATTTTTATTCAAGGAAAGCATCAGTATTCCCACCAACATTAGAAAAAGTATATTTCAAAGATGTGAGGTCTGGGAAAGTATTTGCAGATTAGGTGAGAGAACAGTTTTGCGAGGGAATCATTTTCGTTTAGGTTTAGTGCAAGCATAAAGGGTTTCCCTGTTTAATTGGGGATTATTTTCTGGGATGTGACTGTAGGCCATCTGGCTCCCTGCAAGCTGGAGAACCAAAGTGGATCATTATTTTTTCTTTGTAAACGCGGTAAGAAATGTACCTGTTCTCTCTTCAAATCAGCATTCTGTGAATGCTAACAACTATTTATCATAAATAATGCGCAGTAAAATAATTCTTCAGGGGATTATTGAATGCCATTTAAAATAGAATTAGGAGTATTCACCAAAGTGCTGTTTTCCTCTGAACTTGACTTACAAAATGCTGCACGGATGAGACATTTTATTGATTATACAAAGAATCAACACATTGCAAACTAAAGCATAGGTTAACACTGTCCAGGAGGCATTCCAGTTGAACAATTTCTCTGGCAGACCTACCTACACAAGGTGATCTAAAGGTGTCTGTCTACCAATGGGAGAAGTATGAGAGGGTACATCTGATAAGGACATGTATTAGTACATCATCTGTGTATTTGTAGGCAAAATACTTAGTGTCACTACACGTTACAGTAAATTCTGTGAAACAGATGGAGATGTTTTTACTACATAAAATACTGTACTATAATCGTGGAGTCCTGTAGCTCATTCGCCTTACAAACGAAAGACCTGAGTTCAATTCCAAGCAGGGCAAAACCTTGGGCAAGTTTCCTTACTCCACACACCTAATAATAATCCCTCCAAATAATCAGTAATAAATTGGTTATTTTAATCTACCCTGTTTGTGGGATGCAATTGGCTGCCGCATTTCGCCCACATATATACAGTTAATTCATTTTACAGTATATTATGTGAAGCACTTTGAGATGTCTAGAAGAGGTGGGAAGCCCTGTATCAAGTAAAAGGATTATTATATGTATTATTATGCTGATCCTTCAGATTATATGCCCCCAGCCTCTGTCTCTCTCTCTCTCCTTTATTTCTGTCTCTCCTCCCTTTATCTGCAAGCCTAGCCTTAATACCTCTAGCACTTCAATGGCGGTTTTGGCCACCTTCTTCTGTCCCCACTCCTCTCTCTTGCTCAGTATACAACCTTGTCTTTGTGCAGGTCTCCAAGACATATGCTTTATTTGTGAAGAGCACTATATAAATGTAAGTTACTGTTGTTTTATCAGTGTAGAATTGACAAAAAAACATGTTTATTGTGGAAAGGTGGCACCAAGGGATACGTGTAGACTGGGCGACCAAATATTTCACAGGTCACAAGGTTTCTTTGTTGCTGGGTCCAGGGAAAGAGGGAGAAGTAATGTCCTTGGAGAAAAGCAGGTCAGAACAAAATAGTGAAGATCAAGATATGCAAATAATAATTATTCTAGAGGTTTTGCTCAATTCCCTTTGCAGACTTCATCTCCCAGGAAATCAAGTCACAAGGGCAGACTACATAAACTGTAGATAGGTTTTGAAACCCCCACCAACCACACTCTGCCAAAACAAACACACACTTGGCCTCAGCATAATGGTTTCACTTGAATAAATCTTCAGTCTGCTACTTGTCCCAATGATGAAGATCAGCTAAACATGGAACAACAACTTATCACAATTGTTATCCTGTGAAGGAAGCAGAGCTCCAATGTTGCCTCAGGGACTGTGAAGCAGCAAACAGGATTTTGTAAAGTTTTTCAAAGCATTAATAGGAGCAAACTAATGTGCTGAGGTTGAGGTGGGGGAGGGAGTCCCACATGGGATAAAGGTATCATTTCATCCCAGATTCAATGTGGTATTATATCCACTCTGTTCTGAAATGTTGCATTTGATCATACCATACGATCAAAATATTAACATCATCATTACAATACCGCTGCCTCACAACACTCTATAGCTGGTTTGAGACAGAGGTGCTGATTAGGACTGGTCCTATGTACAGTATAACAGGAGAGGAAACAGCAGAGTGAAATATAGGCTTTGGTGCACAAATGGTTAACATGCACCAGCTGCATATTTTGCACTTTCACTCACTAATTGCATGCTACTTCACAGTTATAGTGTGGTGTCAGAACAAGGATGTGACAGTCCTGGTGCAGAGTCTGCACCGACAGGTGTCTTACACACTGTGTACCATATTATAATAATGCTGTAAATGAATACACTTCTCCTGTCTATTTATGAATACATTTCAGTAACCTCAATCATAGCTATTAAGTTGTATCTTAAAGTAAAGCATATATAAATGTACAATATCTAAGAAACATCAAAGTTCAGTTTGGGCAGACTGGGCACCCGATAGACTAATGGGGAAAGGTACAAAGTGACAAAATCTAAAATTTGGTGTTTTACTCTCTGGACTTTTTCAGTTATTTGAGGTTTGGGATTTGCGATTTATACTCTGGGAATTTTCTATGCAATATTTGCAAACAGGAATTTTCAATCAATGCAACAAATCTAGTTTGTGGTTATCTATTTTGCACCCCATGATCAATTCCTGGCAAATTAAATAAGAACGTATTGACTGACCTTTGTAATAATAATCTTTTCATTTGATACAAAACCTTAACACATCAGTGAGACATCTCAAAGCGCTTCACAGAATACATTGTAAAGTGAATTGACTTGTTATTTTGTGGGTGGAACACGGCAGCCAAATGTGCACAGCAAGTTCCCACAAACAGTCGTGGATTACTTTTTCTTTTTAAAAAAAAAGAATTATTAGTGCCAGAAAGCAATCCAGCAATTGACGAACTGCTTACTATGTACTGCAAGGTAAACAGAGGGGTGTGGAATAAGGAAAATTGCCCACGGTTTGGTATCGCCCAGGAATCGAACTAGGGTCATCTAACTTGACAAGCAAGTACGCTAACCACTGGCAACAGAACTCCATTTTAAAATGCTTCGAAATGCTTTGATGACAAGGTACTATTATTTTTTGCTTGTGTTTCATAATCTGGATAAATGTTTCTCTATTCCCTGAACAAAAGTTACAAAATACTACAGTACAATACAAATTTATAATCTGGCACCTTTCATGTTGCGATAACACCCAAAGCACATAATAGTACTCACTGGGCACCAGAGCTTTGTGGTGAGAGGCAAGTGGGGTGGGGAAGGGAAAGAAGACACAGTCAGAGATAGGTCTTGAGACGAACCTTACTCTACTATAAAAGTTAAACTACAAAAAAAAAGATAATTGAGGCTGTAGTCATTTCAAACTCTAAAGCCGTGTAACAAAAGTTGCATTTAATACTCTGAGATATTTTGTGTATGCATGTGTGTATGTGTAAATCCGTCTGTCCGTCAAGAGAGTGGGAACTGGAGAGGAATTTACACCAGTGTGGTAAAAACCTGAAACATTCCATGTCCATTACCATGACAACACCATCCCAACACACAGCAGCTCTGGCAAACAGGAGAGGAGGAAGCCAGCAATGTTTATAAAGAGATCTCTAGCGCGTAGTATAAAATTTGTATCATAATGAAGATTGATGGCAGTGTCGTTCCTCTAGCTGGATGCAGTTTGGCACTATTCTGCACTTTTATAGTTTGATTTCCAGCTCCGGCTCAAACTGTGAAATGCAGAAGAGTACCGATTTGCATTGGGCTGAAGGAGCGACGTTGCCATCAATCTTCATTATGATAACATTTTTATACTATGCGCTAGCGATCTCTTTATAAACACTGCTGGCTTTCCTCTTCTCAACGTGTTCTGCTGCCAGGATTATTTAATTCTTCCTTTGCCTGAGTGGCATTGGCACTTCTCTCTTTCCTTGCCAGCAACAGAAACTCAGCGAAGGCATGATCACATTGCTGTAGTCAATTACTCAATGTCTGTATTTACCAGTTAGAATTTAGATGCTACTGAAAATAATCAGAGTTGGAACTGAATCCAAGTGACTGCTTAAGACATTGTTAAATACCAAGTCCAGGTGATTCCACGGTCTTAATGTTTGAATTCACCCATATCAGAAATATTAATTTTGAGATGACTGTATTTAAAGGTGACCAAAAGATTTCTCAGCCAAGTGCAGCTCTGGACACATAACTCACAAACAGTGATTTCACATTCCATTATATTCTGCACTTTGAGATGTACTCCTGACAGGAAAGGTATATCAAAGATAAAAAAATTGTAATTACCGGTATTAATAATTGTTGCTTTCCCTCTAAGGTCTGGTGGCATTCTGTGACACTATCCTGCATGAAGGCATTACATATTAAAACAAGATGTTATTGTTAGATTTGAATTGAGATCAGATTAATCAAATGAAAATGCCTGACTTTGAAGGACGTAATGCTACTTCATAGAATAAGTTTGAATTTATCCTTAGTTTCCGGTGGGTGCAAGTCCACACCACAAACATACCCATCATTCAAACATCATTCCATCCCCTGCTGGCCAGTTTCCCCCTAACTTTTTGCTGCTTTACAGCAAAAAATATCCTCAGTACAGTAGTACTGTACAATACTCATGACATTCAGTTGTCAGGAGTAGCTTAATGTGATGAGTTAACATTAACAAAAATCCTCAATTAAAACAATTAATGAAAGGCATTTTGCTTCTACAGATCTATGCATGTAATAGGCCAACTGGGACTCAATCTGGATTGGCTGGTATCAAATGCCATTGAGAATTTGAAGGTATTTACTCTGTACTCAGATAAAGGGATGAAAAGTACCACATTTTCCCACTGCTTTCCAATCTTTGGTAAAGTGAACCAAAAGGGTTTGAGGCATTTATAAGAACCAAGGAATGTACAGGTCACCAACAAATCTCAGGAGAAATATGTTAGCATTTCTGTAACAGTTCTGTAATATGAACTGTATTTTTGTTAGTAGTTAGTAGTAGGATAGTAGCTTTGACATTCAATATGTGGCGGGTTTGAGCCCTCACTACATGAAAGCAGGTGCGGCATAAAATGAACAAGCATGTTCACCATTCTCCTGCTCATAGCTCAAACACACATCCCTTCCAATTGAGAGATGGTTCCACCAGATGTTCAACTCTACTACATAATGGGGAACATATTAAAACGTTAACCTTTAGTTCTCATCTGTGTAAAGCTAATGCAGTTTGTGTTGATGCATCACTGCTACATTGTTCTAAGTTGGTAAATAATTATTTAAGGCTGGGTTTATTGTATAAAAATAAAATTGTTCTTCTTATATACTAATAAAGACAAAATGACTGTGTGTCTCTCTATTGTCCACCAATAATGCAATAACTGATTGACATAGAGACATGCTTAATACCTCATCGGAAAGGTCTTGCAATGGGCATATTTGGGGGGATTCTTTTATCATTTATCTATGACCTATGAACAAGCTCATCACACATGTATGGCAGTTGGTCATTCAATCCACGACTGTTTGCAACACATTTGCAACTGGTACTTCGAGTTATAAATAATTAGGAGATTGCAAGAAGATACAGTAGTCAGTATTTGGAACACATCAATACTAAACTTGCCTGAGTGCTAATCTTTCAATTGTCCCAGCTATAATAACAATAATCCTTGTGTTTGATACAGCACTTTTCACATCTTCTATACGTCACAAAACGCTTCACAGAATATAATGTAAAGTGAATTGTTTATTTGTGGGCAAATACAGTTGGAGGGATCCAGCAATAACCTTGTAACAAAAACCTTGATTCTAGGAAGTTGTCAATATTACAGCAGGAGGTCCAAATAATATCCCGGTTTGTGAGAAATCTCAGCAATTATTTCATGACATAACAAGATCTGTTATGTCTCCTCCCTTTCTGAATCAAAACAAACAGTTTCTCTTTCACTGTCATCTGGGATGGGGTAATTTAGGCTATCAACCCATCCTTTCCCCCTCCTTCCACCACCACTTCATTCAACTACCAAGACTCAGTCTTATCCTTTGCCGTCTGACAGCGCAATAAAGATGACATACTAATTAAATGACTTGTAATTTTAGCTATACAAATGCTGTATCCCTTTCTTTGTGCTGTCGGGCCTATTAGGCCTATCTGCACAACCAGCAAGGCAAACATAACAAGTGGGGGAGGGGGGAAATTGAGAGCAACATTTTATGACAGTGGCTGAATGGCAAACGAGAGAGGAAAGTGGCTGGTAGCTTATGTGACTCTGGCATTATAATTTTGGCTCAGACAAGGCGCTTTGCTGCTACGTCCAGATTCATTGTCACTCACAGCTAATTGTTCCATTAATGTTTATCATGAGGGATCCACCAGGGAGCTGTATGTGCAGAGATAAGCTTCTCTGCAATGATATGTATTATCTCACTGATCTTTAAACATGTATTTGTATGGTGCTCCCTACTGCTCTGTGTTTGCTAACTTCCTTCTCTCTTCCCTCCCTCATACACCTGCACGTGCATATACACCCACACGCGCACACAAACACACAATAGGCAACGACTTAATCAATATTCTGACATCAGCAGATATAATGAATCCATTCAGAAAATCTTAGTAAGACATAAGTGTGAATACAATAATTGATGCAGTTGGTTTTGTCTGTCTCCTGCTTGCTGAGGAGCAGGTTAATTAGAAATTTACACCAACCCAAATCCAAATGAGGTCCAACGCCTGCTGCTAAAGATGAAAAACAATTTTGACCCACTCTAAGGTTTATCATACCCTTCCTTACATTACTTTCAAAATGCTTCACAGCAGTATGATTGCTATATGACAATATCTAATCCTGGAAGAGAGGTATTTTTCTCCTCTGTTTTATTATTGTTGCTGTTTAGAAGCTCAATTTGAAGGAGGGATCCAAAATGGAGGAACGTCGGGGAACTGGAAGCGAGTATTCAGCCCTTTGAACCTGCTCCAGTTCATTAGGTTTTGGCAGATCTTTTAATCTCAATGCCACATCCCTTAATACCTTAAAAGCAATTGAGTAGTTAAAGGCCTGTGATAGTTGCTGCCAGTTTCAAAACCCCACGAGGGACTGAATTTTACATTAACATGGTGCAACTTGAAATGCAGCAAAAAGGAACAAAAATAGGCTTGGAATGGGAAGACAATTGATTAAATATTGATGATTCTGGACCCATGAATAATTACTGATGATACAATGCTCTGACATGGAGAGAACACAGAAAGGCATAAGAACAAATAAATTGCACAGGCCCTCTGAAATCCATCTAGAAACACCAGCCAGATAGTTCAGATTAAAGTATTCAATTACCTGGTACTGACTGCAAATATGTGTTCATAATAATATAATCCTTGCATATAATACAGTGCCTTACGTTGAAACATCTTGAAGCACTTCACAAAATGTTTAATGTGAAGTGTAATCACTCTACATTTGTAGGTTTTTTTGCAACTATAAATGAATATTTTTCACCCCTCTAAAGACTCCATCCCTTTCGATCTCTGTTATAACAGGTGACATTTGGAATGTGTTAATTATCAATGGTGTTAATTATCACATCAATCAAAAACTGCTGTGGAAACAGTTGATAATTAAAGACTGGCCACAGGTATGACCATGCCCTCTCCACATCCCAATTTTACAAGAGCTGGAGCCAAAGTCTTGACTGACATTGTTAATCTGAGTTATAGCGGCATTGTCTCTCTGTTACTGTACAATGGCCCATGATTATTATCATGTCATAATTTTTGACTTCAACATCTCTTGGCTCTTCACATTTTTCATAAGTTGGATTTATGTTTAGAAGGTGTTTAATAGAATGCAATAGAATCATTCAAGATTTAACAACTACACGACAACTCCATTACAATGCAGTGGTTTGGATCCATGAACCCCTGGACCCCAGATTATAACAAAGCAATGGTCATACCTGCAACCAACCAGTCTTTATTTATCAACTGTTTCAAAAGCAGCTTTTGACTGATGTGATAATGAACAGCAGTGCCACAAAATGCTCACCGGTCAATATTTCCAGATCATCGTGTCACTCCTGACTTCACTTCCATGCTCACATAGTGAGCATGTGTACTATGTATAGCTCCTGTGGCTCAGTGGTTAGAGCACTTGTCTTGCAAGCTGGGGAGACCAAGCTGGGGAGACCTGTGTTCGAATCCAGGCAGGTCAGGGCGAAACCTTAGGCAAGTTTCCTTACTCCACACGCCTAATCATAATCCCTCCAAAAAAAGCCACAGTAATAAAATTGGTAATTTCAATCAACGACTGTGTGTGGGACACTGTTGTGCGCAATTGGCTGCTGCGTTTCACCCACAAATATATACAGTCAATTCACCTTTCAGTATATTCTGTGAAGCGCTTTGGGACGTTGATAAGATGTGGAAAGCGCTATATCAAATGCAAGGATTATTATTATTATCATGTGCATGAAGTATTACTTCCTGTGCGCTACACATTCACGTTATGCACAAGAAGTCTTGCTGACATTATTTCCTTAATGAAAGGAAGCATGTGCCTTGCTTCCAGTATAGAGAACATCCACGTTATAAGTGGGATCTGGGCTAGATCTGGTATCAGGCAGCATGCTATGTAAGACTTAACACTCAAAATAAGTGGAAAAATCACCTGTATTACATGTGAAATATTGGGAAAAAAAGAACACAAGGAAGCTGTTCAGCCCAGTAAGCCTGTAACATCAGTTTTAGATCTTGTCAGATTTTATAATACTAATGCCCCTTCTCGTCATATTTCTTCAATCTAAACTACCTCATGTATCTGTACAGAGAGAGTGATGTGAATGTGTGATGTGATGAAACTATAATACAAGATGGTTGGCAAGATTCCTGAAGTAAATACATAATTAGCAAATCGACTCACTTGATAAAACATACTTTTGACAGGTGAAATATTGAGTCGGTTAAGCATTTTTTCAATATCTGATACCATTCCCTAGCTTTTATAAAATATTTAAAACTTAACTATTTGCTATTTAAATTGTTCAGTTAATGATAATTTTATAGTACTTATATTTTATATAGCTAATTTCAACTCAAAAGAACAACTCGATGCACTTCCCTGGATACCAGTCAGGAACCTAGGTGTTTTGTTCGACCCTCCCTCACATCCAAGCAATGACTCGCTCTACCTTTCCACACCTCCGCAACATGTCCCAACTCCACCTGAAGCCTCTGAAACTCTCATCCACACCCTCATTACATCCCGGCTCGATTATGTAAATGCCTTGCTGGTCGGCCTTCCCAATTGCCACAGGCTGCAGATAATCCAGAACTCTGCGGCCTGTGTCCTCTACCGTTCCAAACTCCGTGACCCCATCTCCCCCATCCTTGCCTGACTCCATTGGCTCTCCATCATCCAGAGGATCCAATTCAATATCCTGGTCCTCATATTTAAAGCCCTGCACAACCTCACCCCACCCTACATCCGTGTCCTCCTATCCCCTTACCAACTTGCCCACCGTCTGCTCCACGTCCCCCGATCCATCTGCCCAACCGTTGGCAGGCGAGCCTTCAGTCACTCTGCCCCCAATCTCTGGAACTCCATCCCAGAGTCCCTCCACCTCACCCCCCTCCCTGGCCTCCTTCAAGTCTCGCCTCAAGACTCTCCTCTTTAATGGACTCATTGGCAACTCCTTCCTCCCCCCACCCTTCTGCTCACCCTGTCCTCAGCTCGCGTCTGAAGCAGTAACTGTCCAGCGCCTTGGGACGTCCTCCTGATGTAAAAGGCGCTATCCAAATGTAATTTTGTTTTTGTTGATACAGGTAGACCTCGCTTAATGTTGCTTCAGTCAACATTGTTTCATTATTACGTTGTGGACACATAGGGATGATATATTCATTTAACGTCGCAACGTTTGCTATTATGTCGTTCGCACGGGTGGAAACAAACTAATTTGGGTAGCGTAGGCATATATAGACACTGAACACCCGCTATTCTTGCATGGGTTCACTTAACGTTGTTTCGCTTAAAGTCATCCTTCCCACGATCACCCTTGCGATGTTAAGCGAGGACTAAGTGCACTCTAAAGTATAATACCTTGATATACTGTAAAGTGTAGTCAGCACCTTGGGACGTCCTCCCGACGTGAAAGGCTCTGTACACATATAATTTTGTTGTTGTTGTTGTTGTAGTACTTGTGCATTCTGCAGGCGATTTGTGCACAGCAATTTTCCACAAACCGGTATGAAGTGAATGGCCAATTTTATTTGAGGGACATTGAGAGAAACTCCTTTCCTCTTTTCAATTATATTATGGGAACTTTAATGTCCACCTGAACAGGTAAGCGGTACCTCAGTCTAATATCTCAACCAAATGATAGCACCTCCCACAATGCCGCACATTCCCAACACTGCAATGGCACGGCAGCATAAAATATATGGGCTCCAAGTCCCAAAGTTACTGACTCACAAGTGAGAATGCTACCACCTGGGTGACAGAAGCAAATACAGTGATTTGAAATAATAATAATTCACAACAGGGGGACATCTCAAAGAACTTCACAGAATTTACTGTAAAGTGAAGTGACATTTTTGTAAATGAACAGTAGGTACAATAAATATGTAGCAAGCCCTTACAAAAACATTCTTACCAGAATATTTTAATGGCCACCATATAATCAACATGAGAAAATAAATAGGTTTTTGGGCAATGGGAATTCTAGACCCATGGAAACCAGACAGATCAAAGATACATGGTCCCTTTCGATAATCAAATATTATTATAATAATAATAATTCTTGCATTTGATATAGCACTTTTCATGTCTTCTAGACATCACAAAGCGCTTTACAGAAAATACTGTAAAGTAAATTGATTGTATATTTGTGGGCAAAACGCAGCAGCCAATTGCACACAGCAGTGTCACACAAACAGTCGTGGATTGAAATGACCAATGTATTATTGGGGGCTTTTCTTGAGGGATTATTATTAGGTATGTGGAGTAAGGAAACTTGCCCAAGCTTTCGCCCTGTCTGAAATCAAACCCAGGTCTTTACTTGTAAGCAGAGTGCTCTAACCACTGAGCTACAGGACTCCATTAATTCTTTCAGTCTCAACCCACCTCAAATAAATACTTTCTTCTGAATCCAATAGCATTCTTCTTAATCCAATACAAGTTTTTTTTTCTTTGATTAGATGTACTCTGAATCAAGTGTCAATTGTGCAATCTTACAGAATGTTTGTTCTCTGAGAATGGTTCTATCACTGCTCACAGAGAAATTATCCATTTGGTATGTGATTAACATCAAACAAATAATAGTTTGTTAATTGACTTGCTAAAGGTGAACAGGGCGATCTGTGATGAGACATAAGCACCTCTGACAATTAAATCGCAAGAACATTAGCCATTATGAAGCAAAGAAACCCATGTGAAATTACAATGTTGGCAACTCTGCCTGTTCTTGGATGTAGATAGGAAGTAGGGTCTGGCGATATATCGGTTATATCCGATATAATTTTCATATCGATATGCCGATATAGGCATTTCAAAAATATCGAAAAAGTCGATATATCGAAACAATCGGAATACGCGCACACTGAACTACAAGACCCAGAATGCTCATCTCTATACACAATGCACAGACCAAGGTGCAAGCCACCGTATTGTATTCCTAGTCCACGAATACAATATACAGGTATGCAAGGGGTGAGGGGAGAGAGATGGGGGGGGGGGGGGTAGGGGGGGCGGGGGAGGGAGAGAGAGACGGCGGGGGGGGAGAGAGAGACGGCGGGGGGGGAGAGAGAGACGGCGGGGGGGGAGAGAGAGACGGCGGGGGGGGAGAGAGAGATGGCGGGGGGGTGGGGGGAGAGAGAGACGGCGGGGCGGGATGGGGGTGCAGAGAGAGACGGCGGGGGGGTGGGGGGGGAAGAGAGAGATAGCGGGGGGGGGGAGAGAGAGACGGCAGGGAGGGTGGGGGAGAGAGAGACCGCGGTGGGGGGAGATGGGGGGGAGACACGGGGGGATGTGATAATATACGGATGGATGGATGGACGGATGGACGGACGGACGGAAGGACGGAGGGACGGAGGGAGGGAGGGAGGGAGGGAGGGAGGGAGGGAGGGAGGGAGGGAGGGAGGGAGGGAGGGAGGGAGGGAGGGAGGGAGGGAGGGAGGGAGGGAGGGAGGGAGGGAGGGCCTGACGGACGGAGGGACGGATGGAGGGACGGACGGACGAAGGGAGGGACGGACGGAGGGACGGACGGAGGGACGGACGGAGGGAGGGACGGAGGGATGGAGGGATGGAGGGAGGGACAGATGGAGGGAGGGAGGGAGGGAGGGACGGAGGGACGGAGGGACGGACGGACGGACGGAGGGAGGGAGGGAGGGAGGGAGGGAGGGAGGGAGGGAGGGAGGGAGGGAGGGAGGGAGGGAGGGAGGGAGGGAGGGAGGGAGGGAGGGAGGGAGGGAGGGAGGGAGGGAGGGACGGAGGGGCGGAGGGACGGACGGATAGAAAGAAAGAAATTGGGGGGGTGTGAGAGAGGAGAGAGACACAGGGACATAGACAGAAAAACACAGAGATGGAGAGAGTGAGTGTAAGAGACACAGAGAGAGAGAGAGATATTTACCTTCTGAGGAGATAGGCCCCGAATGCGCGTGCACCTCCGAATACACGCGCACCTCGCGACGCGCGCGCATGCGCATTACGAAAACTCCGAAAATATCGATATATCGGTATATCTTGATATGAGCCCATCGATATATCTAAATCGGAAAATTTCCATATTGACGGACCCTAATATGAAGTCTCAGAAAGATACTTTTTACAAACAAGTGGTAGGATACTGTATTACAAATTAAGCAGGCAAGCATCTATTTCATTCACGAGCATGATAAAAGTATGTACAGTACTTTGGGTTCATTGGGCTTTTCACACAGATGAAATGGAACAAAACTGCCCATATTGTATTCCTAGTCCACGAATACAATATACAGGTATGCACATTTTATGCAGAATTAGGAGAAAAATATGCCTTGTAATATGATAATTTTTACAGGTACTTAAAATCCAGTCAAAAGCATTACATGGTTGGCACAGGTGTGACATCCTTTTCTTCTCTACCTTCTCCTCCCCCAACCTCAGCATAATGTTAGGCTTTGAGTTAGATGGAGATTTCAGCTGCCAACAAGTTTGTTTTTAGTGATCACAAATGACAAAGACCTAACCAATGTGCTACAGTCGCAAATCACCTCCACGGTAGAATTAACCATGGAATTATTTTGATTGTATTTTTAGTCCATCTGAGAATTATAATGTCACAAGTTGGATTTCACTACATAATGAGCAAGTATGGTCGAAAGAGATATATGCTTTTTTCCCATAGATTTGAAATAAGTTGTTGAGCAACTATTCCATATTGAAGCATGGTGATCAAGTGATCTGCAAGTGGTGGGCATGACTTACCATGACTCACTTTAATCGTGAAAGAAATACAACCATCAATGACTGTGTGAAGAACTCTGTTAAACAGGAAGGATGTGTGGTATTCTGGATAATGGGCTTCTTACCTTGGTTGATGGTAGCAGGAATCTGACGTTTGCATCAATTTAGCACAAACGTGACCATGTAAATCCAGAATCATTACACTTGTTAATCTACAGCAGTATGAAACAGCGCTGCAGGACAAATCTTGCAGTAGACTCTCTCACCATAAGGCCTGGGGTTAGATACCAATGCAATGTATTGAACTATTTGAAGTATCAGCCTAGACTACACAAATTCAAAGTCCCGATATGGAGCTTGAACCTACAGACTTATTGATTCAACTAAGATAGGCTGGCACCTATATACAGCAGTTGATCAGAAAATAAGATGCAACTTTTCTCAGAATGCTACTTTCACTGTGTTTCACAAGACATAGAATGAATGCAGTATATTGCTGCAGTCTTTTTACCAGTAAAGTCACATTCTCTCCTGTCTCACAATTCAATTACCTTTGGTAAGAATACTGTATTATAAATTCAGTCCATAGAATCTTCAGCCCGAGCCAGGGTACCACCAGATTAGCAGAGTAAGGACATGGTATAACGTCAAGAATCACTTAGATTAATGTGGCACTTTTCGCATAAAATAAACAGCTCACAGAGTGAGATTAATTCGAGTTTTTTTCCCCAAACAACAATGAGATGAGCAGCCAATTAATTATTTTATGAGGTGGTGGTGGGGGAGAGGGGGGAGGGGCTAAATTTAAACAAGAAATGAATCTAAAGCAAAATAACTCTTACCTTAATAGTCTTAGTGGGGGCAGGGGGGATTTGTAGAGCAAAAGTGGCACTTCGCATCGACCTGAATCACATGGATTGTGACCTGTAAATTACAACAGCAAAATTACATTTGTATAGCGTATTTCACATCGGGAGGATGTCTCAAGGCGCTGGGTTTCGGATCTGAGCTGGGGTTAGGATTGGGGTGGGTGAAAGAAAGGGAGGGGAAGGGGGTTGACTAATGCCATGGTCCATTCCTACCTGACCCACCGTTTACACTTTGTTTCTTCCAACGGTTTTTCCTCAAACCCCCGCACAGTTTCTCACGGCGTCCCTCAGGGCTCTGTCCTAGGCCCCCTCCTTTTCATCCTTTACACGCTCCCTCTGGGCGATGTCATCCGCAAACATGGGGTAAATTTCCACATGTATGCGGACGACACCCAGCTGTACCTTTCTGCCTCATCCCTCAACCCCCAGACCATCAATGTTCTGACAGCATGGCTGTCCGACATCGAGTCCTGGACGAAGGACAACTTCCTGCAATTGAACGTGAGTAAGACCGAGGCCCTCCTGATCGGCTCAAGCCAGCGCCTCCGCACATCGGGCGCTGCCAGCCTCAACATCCAAGGCTGCACTCTCCACCTCACAAAGCCAATCAGGAACCTCGGCATCATGTTCGATCAAAAACTTTCCTTCCTCCTCCACATCCGTGCCTTGACCGGCACCGCTTATTTCCACCTGCGCAACATTGTCAGGCTCCGCAACTATCTTACCCCCCGCGCTGCCGAAACACTCGTGCACGCATACATCACCTCGAGGCTGGACTACGGTAACTCTCTCCTCGTCGCCTCCCCAGTTCCTCCATTCACAGGCTGCAGGTCATCCAAAACTCTGCAGCCCGTGTATTATCCCGCACCCGCCTCCGCGACCATATAACCCCCACCCTCGCCCGTCTCCATTGGCTCCCCATTCTCCAGAGGATTGAGTTCAAGATCCTCGTCCTCACCTTCAAGGCCTTACATGGCCTTGCCCCGCCCTATTTAACCAATCTACTTTCCCCCTACAAGCCCACCCGGACCCTCCGTTCAACAGGACTTGGCCTGCTCCAAGCCCCCCACCCAAACCGCCCCACCATCGGAGGCCGGGCCTTCAGTTTCTCCGCTCCCACCCTATGGAATACCATCCCCCAATCCCTCCATCTCGTTTCTTCCCTTTCCTCTTTCAAGGCCGGTTTGAAGACTTTCCTCTTCGACCGTGCCTTTTGTTCCACCCCGAATTTTTCAACATCCCCTTCATGTCTCACCCCTTCCCAAACACTCCCCTCCCAGCTCGGGTCACACGCCTCCTGTGCAGCGCCTTGGGACGTCCTCCCGACGTGAAAGGCGCTCTATAAATGTAATTTGTTGTTGTTGTTGTTGAAGAGGAGGGTGTTGAGGAGGTACTTGAAAGAGGGTAGGGAGGGGTGAGGTGGAGTGATTGCGGTTTAGAATTTCAAAGGTTGGGGAGAGAGTGGCTGATGGCTTGCCTGACAATCGTGGGGTGGATGGGTCGGGGACATGGAGCAAATCAGAGTCCGCTGAGTAGAGGGAGCGGACAGGTTGGTACAACGTTAGGAGGTCCACAAACAATGAAATAATATGTTCAAGTGAATTGGTCTTTCAGCCTACGGTATTTGCCCTCATTTTCTGGAACGTCATCTTTTGATTTTGCCAATGCCTCATCTTTTTCAAAGTCAGTCTTAAAACCTTCCTCTTTGACTGTGCCTTCAGTCATGCCCCTCCCACTTGGCTTCCACCCTCAGCTCCGATGCTAACTCATAATTGTCAAGTGCCTTGGGAAGACCTCCTGATGTGAAGGCCACTATATAAATGTAAATGTGTATTGTATTGAGGTGCACAAACTAAGCATTCTGTACAAATGCCTGGGAGAGAACATCTGTAATTCCCTGGAAAGGCATAGTCACACACCCTTCGTCTTTATTGAGTAGAGACCAATACACATGTTGTCTCCCGCCTACAACAATTGGAACTATGTCCTGCCAATGCAAACAAAAGCTGTAATTACACAATTGCATTCCAAAGTGAATTGCTATTAATCTTTAGGCTGCAGAACTACCAAGCCAAACTTCAAACCTGTAAAGGATTTGATTATGCTCAACCTTGTACTAGATTTCATTCACACATCTGATACAAGATCACACTATTGCTTTGAATGCAGATATACAAATCCGCTGATACAACACATGAATTGACGAACCACTAAACATTTCACACCAGACCATCAGCAGAACCTAGAGGGCAGAGTGGTAACTGGGGCAGGGATTCTGCCCACTCAACCCGTGCTAAAGCTGCAAGCCAAAACCCTAATGGGTAGGATACAACAATAACAACAAAATTACATTTATAGAGCGCCTTTCAAGTCGGGAGGATGTCCCAAGGCAATGAACAGTCAGGTCGGGATAGTCGTAGTTGGACAGCTTGCCAGACAATATACTCAATGGTAAGTTACATGGTTTTAACTGCTTACATTCCAGTATTACCCTGAGGCAAACTCTGGGTTCCCCAAGCCTTGTGTCTTGCCTACATGTGCCTAATATTCTTTAGAATTCAGTAAGAAGGCTCTGTCCCTCTAGAGTAAAAGCACAAATTCCATTCCAGACACAGGGAGATTTCTAAGTATTGGTGTCTTGCATATTTGGAACTCTTAGTCTAGGGTATTTTAGATATTCTTGAGCTTTCTGCCAGTTTTCTGCATGCGTCAGACTGACTAAAAAAAATAAAATATCACACAAACTATGTAAAAATGTTCATCCTTTTCACATCAGTAAAATTAATTTGATATTTTGATGGTGTTCAGATCTCTACCCTGCCCGTCCCCCTTGCTCGGATCCCTACCTGACTGTTCAGTGTCTTGGAATGTCCTCTCAAAATGAAAGGTGCTCTATAAATGTAATTTTGTTGTTGTTGTCTAAACAGTGTATTACTTTGCAGATTATTTTTTGCCAGTCCATCTGTCTTGCATTTCTTAAATGTGACATTAATTTGCTGCTTAATTGGTGTGGCTGTATCTCACTGCATCTCACTGTATCTCACTGCTACCACTCCAGTCATTGAGATTTCTGTTCAACTGTGCTGCCTGCATTGAAGGAACCTTGTCAAATATCTGACATTGTGAGACTTCAAGCTCAGGAACCCGTCAAAATATTTACAGAGCAGAGTAAGCCGCAGCAATAACACGTCCTCAAAGAAACCAGTTTAACTTTGTTGCTTTCAAGGTACACGAGAAGAGGGGAGATGGAATCTTTCCCTTTAAAACGATAGTTTGAAGACAATCCCTAAAGAGGAGAGAACAAGCCAGTCTGGCCCTACACTTCTGAAATTGTTTCCGAGGAGGTCAGTTCAGGAGAGCTTAGTGAAATGGTGTGTTTAATAAGATTGATTCTTCATTCTATTTTTCCCTTGTAAAATGGGCTATTAATTGTAAAATCTTAAGAATAAATATAAAAGCAGACACTTTTGGTCTGTAGATACATATTACTTTCCTCAACGGAAGTTTCTTCCATTCTCTGTGACCTTAGCAGGCTAACTCTTGGAAAAAAAACTCTTAGGAAAGAAAATTGCCCCTTTTAAACATTGTGATTTATTCTCTTGGTTATGAAGCCCAGCAGTGATTAACACAGAAACGACATTTCATATAACGTGGAAGCGAATAAACAAATCTAGACCTGCTGTTCATAAATATTATGTTGTTAAGAAGGGTCCTTGTTGGTTTTTCAAATGTACCGTAGTGCACATCACCTATATACTGGATGTATAGAACCCAATATCTGATACAATGTAGCAACTTTATGAGTTGCAACAAATCATGAATAAATTTATTGTCTTCCCTAACTTCATCCCCTTTCCACATACCGGTATGAAAAGTTTGTAGGATGGCCTGGTTAGACAGCTGAAGGGAGAAGTTTTGAAGTCCAGTAAGAAACAGAGACAACAGAATGTTCGGAAATAAACAAGACCATTGGAGAAAGAAATGACAAAAGACAAAATGGAAAAGGAAGAATTAAAGGCAAAATTAAATCGACAAGGGAAAGGACAAGTTAAGGATAGCCTATTGCTGTTTTCCATGCCAATTTGAAAGATCATAGCTCTGATGAAATCTTGGGCTAGCGTTGAGGACTTGCAAGTTTTATGTGGTGTACATTGGGCCAATCAGAAGGGAGACCAGGAGGGCCATTTGGCCTGGGCCTCAAGCTCAAACTGGGCCTCAAATTTAGACAGTTGTTAATTTTTGTTATTATTTTTACATGTTTTTATTAGGTTTGTTTAAACTAACAAAATTTTTATTATAATTTCCTAATATTATAGTTATTAATTATGGTGAGGTCATGATTTGGAACTTAACCATCATTTTTTTAATGGCCAGGAACCTCAAAAGTTGGAAGTGGCCCAGGCCTCTCTGAAACTCTGAGAGGGCCTGATTGTACATGGGATCCCTTGAATATTTTTTCATCAGCTGGATATCAGACAGGCAGAATCCTGTAGCTCAGTGGTTAGGGCACTCACCTTAGAAGTGAGAGACCTGGGTTAAATTACAGGCAGAGCAAAAGTCTCCTTAATCTAAACTCCTAACAATAATCCTTCAAAAAACCGATACTAAACTGGTCATTTCAATCCAAGACTGTTTGTAGCACACTGCTGTGCACAATTCCCAGCGCCATGGGATGTGAAAGGTGCTGTATAAATATAATTTTGTTGTTATTGTTGCCTGCTGTGTTTCGTCCATATATATACAATCAATTCACTTTACTGTATATTCTGTGAAGCTCTTTGGGACATCTAGAAGACATGAAAAGCACTATATGAAACGCAAGGATGATTATTATTGCCATTACATTGCTTAAGAGTTTCCAGATCAAAGTATGAAACGGTTCAGCTACGACAGCTCTCACAAACATTTCCAGCAGTTTTTAAGCAACTGTGACACCAGGAAGCCTTATGTACCTGTGCACTGGTCAGTCAACACTACTACAACAACAACAACAAAAGTTTGCATTTATATAGTGTCCCTTGTATATGGTAGCATCCAGGAGCGCTTGACAGTGACGTACCACAACACCACTTCTAACCAGAGCCTTTCCACTCCAATGTTATACAAATATTTTTCTGGTCTTATTATCATAGGAACAATCACTTTTCGTTACACGTTTGATTATTTCTGCCTATATTTATCCTTTTGCAAACAGAAATGCATCAGCTCTTCATTGAAGTTGTTAATCCAATTACCATTACCTGCAGTGGAAAGAGATCTCGTTCCACTTAAATTGCCAAATCACTCTCCACTTCAGTTTGCCAAAGCACAATCTGATTTTAGATCCTGATTGCACCAAATCTCAAATAGGTCCTAAAATATGGTGAAAAAGAATTGCATATGCATCCCAAATCTGAGCTGTCCCTCTCATTATGGCAAGCCACACTCTGTGGAAATGGTAGAAGTGCTAATCATCATCCAGATAAGATTCTCCAATTTGAAGCACAACACACATGTTAAAGCCACAAAGCTTTACAACAAGTAGAAATCTTTGCATTTGCCTACAAAATAGAATACAATATGTCTAGAGTACAATACAATAGGAGACATACCCTTCCTATGTGAAAGACCCAATATCAAATCTAAAGATTATTGTTAGCAACAACAAAATACACATATACAGGGTCTTTCATGCCAGAAGGATATCCCAAGGTGCTGGTATCCCAAGACATAAAGAGAAGATAAGAAAGCTAACAATTTAATTTAATAGTGTTGTATCACAAAAGTTCCTCATCCACAGAAGTTTGGGTTTCAATAACTCTTTGAACAATTAGCTGCTGTGCTTGTTCATTTGCCCATCATCATATTCTACCTGATTTGAAAGAAGATATATCTTCATTTGTGCCACAGTATCAGAGGAGAGGGTAGAGAAATTGGATCAGATAAAAAATACTCTGAAGGAGGTACTACAAAGGTGCTCAAAGTAGATAAGTCACACAGTCCGGATGGGATGCACTCCACGTTACTGAGGGAGGAAATAAATAAATAAGGGGAGAAATAATGGAGGTTCTGGACACTATCGTTTAATCCTCCTTAGGCTGATGCAAGAGGACTGGAGGGTTGCAAAATGTTACTCCCCTGTACAAAAGGGGGCAGAAGGATAAACTCAGGAATTAGAAACCTAACAGTAGTGGGGAAACTTCTCGATACTATAATCCGAGACAAAATATATTTCCTCTTAGAAAAATATGGGTTAATAAAGGACATCCTATACGGAATTGTTGAAGGCAAATCATGCCTAGCAAACTTGATAAGAGATTTTTGATGAAGTAACAGAGAGGGTGGATAAAGGTAGTGGAAGTGATCTAGTTGATATGGATTTTCAAAAGGCGTTTGATATAATGGTACATAAGAGACTTGTAAGCAAAACAGAAGCCCACAGTATTAAAGGGACAGTGGCTGCATGAATACATAATTGGCTGGGAGACAGAAAGCAGGGAGTGGTGGCGAACGGTTGTTTTTCTGATTGGAGGATAGTGGGCATTGGTAACCCCCATGGGTCAGTAAAAGGACCACTGCTGTTTTGGTCTAAATAAATGACCCAAACTTGATTATAGGGTATAACATTTCCAAGTTTGCTGATAATACACAGCTGGGAAAAGTAGTAAACAGTGAAGAGGATAGTAGCCAACTGCAAGAAGACATAGAGAGACTGGTAAAATGGGCAGAAAGATGAAGTTTAATGTTGATAAATGTGAAGTAATGCATTTTGGAAGAAACAATGAGGAGAATAAGATAGACGGTAGAATCTTTTAGGAAGGGCTGAAGAAAGAGAGAGACCTGGGGATTCATATAAATATATCTTTGAAGATGGCAGGAGAAGTAGATAAAGCTGTTAAAAAGCATACGGGAAACTAGGCTTTATAAATAGGGGCATAGAATATAAAAGTCAGGAAGTTTTAATAAATCTTTATAAAATACTGGTTAGACCTCAACTGGAGTATTGTGTTCAGTTCTGGCCACCACACTTTAGGAAGGATGTCAAGGCATTGGAGAGGGTGCAAAAGAAATTTACCAGAAAGGTACCAGGAATGAGGGAGTTCAGTTATTAGGATAGGTTAGAGTAGCTAGGATTATTCTCCTTGGAGCAGCGTAGATGGAGACTTAATTGAAGTTTTCAAAATTATTAGGGGATTCGATAGGGTGAACAAGCAGAAACTATTTCCACTGGTGAGTGGGTTGGTAACCGAGGATACTGATTTTAAATAGTTTTTGAAAGAAATAGAGGGGAGGTGAGGAGAAATGTTTTCATGCAGTGAGTTGTCTGGATCTGGAATGCATTGCCTGAAAGGGTGGTGGAAGCCAATTCAATAACAAATTTTAAGAGAAGTAGATAGTATTTGGGGAGGAGAGGACAGGTTTGCAGGGCCATGGGGAGAGAGAGGGAGAGTGGAATGGGATTGATTTGGACAGCTCTTTTCAAAGAGATGGCACAGACACAATGGGCAGATTGGCTTCCTTCTATGCTGTATATAATTCGATGATTAATGGGTTCCCATGAAGTTAGGTCTAGGAAACTAAAAACAAATAAACTTCATACATGTATTGCTTATGGAAAACCACATGAGAAACTAATGAAACCTTAATGAATGAAACAATGTCAGCTAAGTCAATCACAATTTTTTTCTATGATCATCAATATAGTTTCAGAGCACCACAGCTTATTCACAAAGCACTTAACAATATCATAGTAACCCTCTCACATAAAGAGATGCCATTAAGATTTCCCCAGCAAACAGGAAAGTATACTTTAAAAAATAATAATAGTAATAATCCTTGCATTTTGACATAGCGCTTTTCACATCTTCTCGATGTCTCAAAGTGCTTCACAGAATATATTGTAAAGTGAATTGACTGTATATTTGTGGGCAAAATGCAACAGCCAATTGCGCACAGCAGTGTCCCACATATAGTCTTGGATTGAAATTACCAATTTTATTATGGTTTTTTTTGGTGGGATTATTATTAAGTGTGTTGAGTAAGGAAACTTGCCCAAGGTTTCATGCTGACTTGCCTGAATTTGAACACAGATCTCACATTTGTAAGGCGAGTGCTCTAAACATTCAGCTACAGACATACCGGACAGTAAGTTTCTTTAAATTAATTCTATACATTATAATATTTATATATATATATATATATATAAAAGATTGCTATATACAGGTATATATATATATGCACACAAATTTTTTGTATTCGACTTCCAAGTTTGCTGAGTTGGCATGTTCAATTCCACCTCTGTCAAACAAGTTCCATCCCCTGGGACCATCAAAACATGTGTGAATGAATGACTGTTGAAAACTACCTATCATTTTCCTTCCATCTCTTAAGTAAAGATTGTCGCCTCAGTCGTCCTCCGACACCCCCACCCACCCCCAACATACACACCCATACACACACATACACACTTCTACTATAGTAAAAAGCTTCAGGTAAGATCTATATAAGCCTCAGTTTCCCCCTGAAAAGGCAGAGTTGACACACTAACCAATCGTAAACTTGGACCCCACAAAAAATATACAATAATACTACCTGCATTTGGTACAACACTTTATCACATCAGAAAGACATCTCAAAGTCCTTCACAGAAATTATTATGAAATCAAGTGACTGTATAGTTGTAGGCAAATGCGACAGCATAATTGCACACAGCAATGTCACACAAACAGTCACAGAGTGAGTGATCAATTTTATTTTGGGCGGTTGTTGGCAAGGACATTTGGAGAACTCCACTGTCTTTTGAAATAGGGCCATGTAATCTTTAATGTCTGCCTGGACAGGCAGATGGGACCTTGGTTTAATGTCTGATCGAAACATTGCACCTCTGACAATGCAACACCCCTGCCAGCACAGCATTGGAGTGTCAGCTTAGTGAGTTGAAGTGAGTTCAAGTCCCCAGGTGGGATTTGAACCCGCATCCTTCTGACTGAGGCAAGCGTGCTACCCGTGAGCCAATCTGACCTTGAAGTCATTATCTTAAAAATGATTTGGTATTACTGCATGTTGCAAAACTCTAACACCCACGTCCTCACCCATACCAAATTCTTCATACTCAAGCACCTCACTATCTCTGTAACCTTCTCCTACCGCATCTTTCTGTTTACCCCCTCTGTTTGACTAACTCGGGCTTGTTGCTTGTCCCTCATTCCCTTTGTGCAGAATTTGGCAGCCCAGCCTTCAGCTACCATTGTTCTAACCTCTAGAATTCCATCCTATTTTATCTCATTCCCTCTCTAACTGTTGTTAAATCCTGGTTTAAAATCTACTTCTTTAAATGTGCTTACACTCACCTTCCCCTTCACTCAGCGTCCAACTCCAATCTTGTAAAGTTATTGATGAGGTTGCTCATCAACAATTCATATCACCCTCAATGGATATTCCACCAAGACTTGAGCCAAGTGGCAATTTAACTCTATTTTGCGTATAATTGTCAGGTACAGCACTCTAAGGTTACTCTTTTGCAATACCTACTTGTTTCATTCTTAATAAATTGGTCACTTCAATCCATGACTGTTTGTAGGACACTGCTGTGCACAATCGATTACTTCATTTTGCCCACAAAATAGGCAGTCAATTCATTTTTACAGTATATTCTGTGAAGCACTTTGAGGAATCTCAAAGACATGATAAAGTGCTATATTAAATGCACTTATTATTATTTTGGCGATTGACTTAGTTACATGATGCAGTATGACAATGATTCATTGGAAGAGGATGCCAGGGGATCTCCCATAGACTGTATTGATGGGCAAACGGAGTTTGGTACATGTAAGGAAGGATTTTATTTTATCAGATGGGTGTTTACACGAATGGAAAACCACCAACATGCTTAACAGTATCCACACCAGACTGAGAATTCTGTATATAACACCCACCCATGGAAATCTGTTCAGAATAGAACACCCACCATTTTCCTGGAGGAACACACCCTGTTACATAATTCTGAGTGAAGATGTAGGTGGTACACTTTTGTACAAGCTGGAACTAATGAAACTAGGAAGTAGTGTGTTTGAGAAATCAAGTTGTGAGGTAAATGTGTGACTGAATGAATGAATAAATCAAGGGTTTGGACAGTGTTTTGTGTGAGATAGTAGCGGAGGCCAGCAATGAGATGAAGTAAAGCAGTCTTGCATTCATGAATGGTTTATACATCTACACGATTACTGTCGGGACACGTACATTGCACAATGGGGTAAGAACAAATCTGAGTTCATGCTATTATGCCAACTAAAACTTGAACAAGCCAAAGGATTGATCAGTTATGAGGCATGAGGATAGTCTGTGGCCATTGTGGATCCAATCAAGAGGATCTACCAAGCTACAATGAAGAGTTCAAAAATAATTAGTCTTGCTAAGAGCTAATGAGGGTTAACTCACACTGATCTCTTAAAAATACAGTAGCTATCTTATTGTTATACAGTATCTTTATATTCTAGTGAAAAGGTCACTGCATTTAGTACCCAGTAGAGGATATACTGCAATATAATTCTTAAAAAAAAATACTTTTATCACCCTCTAGATTACATGCTAATATTCAATTTACTAAATTGATCTTATCTCTGAAAAACTGACTGCGAAACAGTGCATGCTAACATGGCTTGCTCCAGGAAGGACATTTCGTTTATCGCAATGTTCACTAACTGTCTATTAACTAAATTGACTGAGTGTAATGGATCTAATTTTACAATTTGTCACACAGAAATTCAGAAAATTAATTTAAAAGTGAGAATACTTACCCTCTGTGTCACAGAAGCGATTTCAGAAAAGGCAACAGAATGTAAAAATTGAAAAAATATATATTTTTCAACTCTACATCTGACCTTTTGTATTCACCTGGAGCCCTGGGATCAGAGTTTAAGGACAGTACAAATTTCATTTTAATTTAAATTGATACTTTTTTTGTTTTAATAGGGGAATTATCTGTATTTCAAGGTGAGACATGAAAATGTTAGGAACATAGTATCATCCTCTTTTGGCACCCGGTGTACTTTCAAATCAGGCACAGAATGAGCTAAATAAATAGTCACCACATCCTCCTACACCGCCTCTCCTCCCTCCTCAATCTCCACAGATCTGCCCTCGCTTGGTTCGATTCCTACCTCTCTCATCACCTACGCTTTGTTGCCACCAACGGTTTCTCTTCCAGCCCCCGCACTGTCACCTGTGGTGTCCCCCAGGGCTCTGAACTTGGCCCCCTACTTTTTAACATCTATATGCTCCCACTTGGTGACATTATCGTGCACAGACATGGGGTTAACTTCCACATGTACGCAGATGACACCCAACTCTATCTCTCTGTCTCTACCCCAACTCTAGGACTACCACTGTCCTGACAGACTGGCTGTCACACATCAAGTCCTGGATGAGAGCTAACTTTCTACAGTTGAATGTCAACAAGACCGAGGCCCTATTGATTGACTTGCGCCAGCGCCTTCTTGCATCAACCTCCATGGTTGCACACTCAACCTCACCAAGCCAGTCAGGAACCTAGGTGTCTTGTTCGATCCTCAATTGTCTTTCCTCCCTCACATTCAAGAAAAGACTCGCTCTGCCTTTCCCCACCTCTGCAACATTTCCCGACTCCTCCATTACCTCACCCCTAAAGCGACTGACCCCATCTCCTCGATTCTCGCCAACTCCACTGGCTCCCTATCATCCAGAGGATCCAATTCAAGATCCTGGTCGTCACATTTAAAGCCCTTCACAACCTCGCCCCACCCTACATCCGTGACCTCCTATCTCGTTACCAACCTGCCCGCCTCCTCTGTCAGCAGGTTCTGGCCTGCTCCACGTCTCCCGACCCACCCACCCAACCATTGGCAGCAAGTCTTCAGTCACTCTGTCCCCAACCTCTGGAACTCTATCCCGAAGTCCCTCCACCTCGCCCCCTCCGTGGCCTCCTTCAAATCTCTCCTCAAGACTCTCCTCTTCGATGGATTCATCGGCAACTCCCCCCGCCACCCCCACCCCCACTTCCACACTGTCCTCAGCTCGGGTCTGAAGCAATATCTGTCCAGCGGCTTGGGTCATCCTCCTGACCTCAAAGGCGCTACACAAGTGTAATTTTGTTGTTGCACCAATGATGTTTTCTAACACAAAATCATACTTTCAATAACTACTTCAGCTTACAAAACAAGAAATAGGGTATTGGCACGTGCTTTTATTCTCTCTCTATATGATAAGCCTTGGATTAGTTGATGATACCCTTGCCTATGTCAGAAGGTTGAGGGTTTAAGCCCCAAGTTGAGACATGGAACTCATATCGTCTAAGCTGACACTCCAATGCAGTACTTGGGGTGTGCTGCATTGTTGGAGGTGGTGTCTTTCAGATGAGATATTCAACTGAGGCCCAGATATGCCTATTGAGGTGGACATTAAAGCGCTATTCAAAAAGAGAAGGGAGTTTCTCTCAATGTCCTGCTAACAACACTCCAGGTAAAATTAATGATTTGTTCCGTAACTGTTTGTGAAACACGGCAGTGCGCACATTGACTGCAGCATTCACCCACAAATGACGCCGTCATGACACTTTACAATATATCCTGTTAACTAAGCGCATTGGGGTAGACGTCTGACATAAAAGGCACTGTACCTAATATAAGAATGAATATTATTACTGTATTATGTTTTATTTAAATCCATGCCAATAATACAGTAAAATACTATAATCAAAAATGGAGTAGAATACATTGAATATCATGGTGAGCATGATTTGTAATGCTGGTTTTTTGACATCCAGTGGAGTCCTGTATCTCAATGGTTAGAGAAATCGCCTCACACGTAAGATACCTGGGTTCAATTCCTGGCAGGATGATATCCAGGGCAAGTCTCCTTGCAACAACAACAAGGAGGATGTCCCAAGGTGCTAGACAGTCAATGTTTCAGACCCGAGTTGGGGTTGGGATTGGGGAGGGTGGAGGGAAAGGAAAGGGTTTGAAGTGACCGATGGCATGGTGGAAAAGGAGGGTCTTGAGTTGTGACTTGCAGGAGGTTTGGGAGGGGACAAGGCGGAGGGACTGCGGGATGGAATTCCAGAGGTTGGGGGAAGAGTGGCTGAAGGCTCACCCGATGACAGTGGGGCGGGTAGGTTGGGGGATATGGAGCAGGCCGGAACATGCCGAATGGAGGGGATAGGGGGTTAGGAGGTTGTGGAGGTAGGGTGGGGTGAGGCTATGGAGGGCTTTGAAGGTGAGCACCAGGATCTTGAATTGAATCCCCTGGGTGATGGGGAGCCAATGAGTCAGCGAAAACTGGGGAGATAGGGTCACTTATCTTGGAGCGGTAGAAGACACGGGCCACAGAGTTCTGGATAATCTGCAGCATATGGAGGGAGGAATTGGGAAGACTGACAAGCAAGGCATTGGCATAATCAAGCCTCGATGTGATGAAGGCATGAATGAGAGTTTCAGCCGCCTGTGGGGTGAGGTAGTGGCAGAGTCAGGCAATGTTGCGGAGGTGAGGGAAGGCCAAGGGGGTCATGGCTTGAATGTGGGGGAGGAAAGATAGTTGAAGATTGAACAAGACATCTTTCACCACACACCTGATAATAATCCCTGAAGAAAAAAAGAAAAAAATATTTGGTCACTCATTCCATGACTGTTTGTGGTTGCCTGCTGTGTGTAATTGGCTGCTGAGTGTTGCCCACAAAAATAGTCACTCCACTTTATAGTATATTCTGTGAAGCGTATTGAGGCGTCTCAAAGACGTGAAAAGCGCTATATCAAATGCAGGGATTATTATAATTATTATAATATTATTTAAAAACACTAACCTTTTATCCTTTCTATTGTTTTTGTATTCCCCCTCTAGCCCAAACCTAAAGATTTTATCCTCTTTTTCTTTCAGCACAACACAATTTTTTGTTGACAATAGAAAGAATAAATTGCATTACCCTTGATTGCTTCATGACCTTGAGTTTGTACGTCTCATTTGACCTGGCTGCTGAAACATTCCTGGAGTTCAGTGCTCTGGAGTCTGGTATGTGTTAAACTAGGTCATTACTCAAACTGACTGAGCGGTCGACAGTATATGCATTTTTAATCACACTGGTTACGTTTTTATGAAGGTGAAGCGAGTAGCAATCAAATATTTTAAGCCTCAGTCAGGGGTAGCATTTGAAGAGTTGCCAATGACCTCAGTATACTGTCCAGGGTTCCAAATCTTGGTCACTGTCTACTGATTCCTGCTGAATGAGCATATGTCGGTGTCAAGTGAGGATAAGATGAGGTTTGCTGTCATGCTACCAGTCAAATAAAAATAAAAACATTCAAAATCCAGCTGTGTTAGGATTCCTGTAGAGTACCTGTTAGCGCACTGGCCTTGCAAGCGAGTGGACCCAGGTTCAATTCCCTACCAGAGCGAATCCTTAGCAAGTTTCCTTACCTCACACTCACACCTCTGTTTACCTAGCAGTAAGTACGATCCTAGTTGTTAGTCAATTGGCATATCACTTTCCAGGGGGTATTAATCGCTGCAAAAGAAGCATTTGGCCATTCAATTCAAGACTCTTTGTGGGATACTACTGTGTGCAATTGGCTACCGTGTTTTGCCCCCAAAATGTACAGCCAATTCACTTTATAAGTGTAATTTGTTGTTGTTGTTGTTTATAGTATATTCTGTAAGACGTCTTGATGATGTGATTAAGCTATGTCACCCTAAAACTATAAGTGCTATATTGAATGCAAGGATACTGTTACTTTAAAGACACTGCTCAGGCTGGCTCATTGATGAAAATAATAATAATCCTTGCATTTGATGTTTTCCTGAAGTATATACCTAATGTAATGAAAAGATTATTATTATGTAATTAAAACATGCTTTCACACCAGGAGTACTTTTCAAACACTTCACAGGATTTACTGTAAAGTGTAGCAACTGTGTATTTGAAGCTGACTGTGTTGGAGAATGTCTGGCACCCATGGACAGAGTTGGCACCTTCAGGGGAGGAGGGGAAAGTATTAGTGATTCAACAAACAAAATCTGAATACTTAATGTATTTCATTGCCGAGTAACTTAGCAAATTAATTGAATGAACAGAGTTTTTACTGGCAGCATCAAATAATTGAATCAACCTTTGACTGGATTTAAGCCAATAATTCATATATTGACTTGTTTCCAACAACAATATTGAATACTCACTGATTTCAATAAATAGTTCATTAATTAAATAAATACTGGTTGAACTTAACAAGCAGGTCTACTGAAAGTGTGTGGTTCAAACCAATGAATTGTTAGCTGCAATTAACCAATGAAATTAGCCGCTACAATGACTAATTAGCTGGGTTTTAACATGTGAAATTTGTAGCATTTAATAATACATGCAGGATGTTTCTCATAATAATCATCCTTGCATTTTGATATGTCTTATATAATGTCTGTGATGTCATAATTGCCATTCTGAGCATATTCTGAAGTGTTTTAAAACCCCTTCTCTCTATCCAACTATATATCTTCTGTTTTTTTTGCTTTCCAAAGTATTTATTTTTAGCTTGGGTGCCCCCCCTATTCTTCCAATCTGCCATTTGTCTTGTCATCATTCTTGATTCTACCTCATTTGCTCCCATCCATCAGCCTAGCTGTCTCTTCCTCCCACTATTCCCTTAAAAATTCAAAGAGTAGTTTCTGAGCATGTGTCAGCATGGCTCAGCTGGTAGTGCTTTTGCCTTAGAGTCAGAAGGTTATGTGTTCAAGCCCCTACTCAGATGTTGAGCTCATAGTCTTGACTGACACTCTAAGGGACTTGGGCAATATACAATTTATACAGATCAGAATTATGTGAGTTTTACTGTACAACAATGGAGGTTTCTAGGTTGACAAATCAAGAGTCAAAACAGATAAATGTGAAGTATTTACTGTATTAAATAACTCAGTAGGTGGAGTCCTGTAGCTCAGTTGTTAGGGTACTCGCCTTGTAACCTCGGTTTGATTCCCGGCAGGGTGAAACCTTGGGCAAGTTTCCTTACTCCACACGCCTGTTAATAATCCCTCAAGAATAAAACAATAATAAAATTGGTTACTTCAATTGACGACTGTTTCTGAGACACTGCTGTGCACAATTGGCTGCCAAGATTTGCCCAGTACAAATATACAGTCAATTCACTTTACAGTATATTCCGTGAAACACTTTGAGACTTCCAGAAGATGTGAAAAGTGCTTAATCAAATGCAATAATTATTGCTACTATTATAGTAAACAAAGCAAACAGATCTGACAAAAGGTCATTGACCTGAAATGTTGACTAATGTTTCTCTGTCCATAAATGCTGCCTGACCCGCTGAGCATTCCCAGCGATGTCTATTTTTATGAAGCAAACAGGATACTGGGCTACATTGTCTAGTCCCCAGTTGCCATGCTGAAGCTGTACAGTTCATGTCTCATGTGGAATATTATGTACAGTTGTTGTCACCTTGACATAAGGGGGCTATTCAGACCCTAGAGGCACGACAGAGTGGATGAAATATGAGGGAAGAATAGATACCCTAGAGCTCTTCAGCCTTGAAAAGAGATATCTCAGAGAGGATCATGTAGCAGTAAGGTTTATAAGATGCTAAATGGTATTGAGAAAGTAAACCTCAAACAAAACATTCAGCAAAGCAGCACGACAGAATTAGGGCATAAGATTGTTCACCCTGTATCTGTGCAAAGCAGCCTTATTGCTTTCCTCTGCATTAGTCAATATCTTTGCTTCTACTGCTGCTGTTTCTATTTCTAATCCTAACATATTATATTAGTACTTGTGCTTTGTCCTGAGAGATGTCAGTATAATATAGCTGATAAATCTCTTTACCACTTGTTTTCCTGAACGTCTCACGTTAATTCCTGCCTGCAAGTTGAAATATTTTGCTACTTCAACAAAACTCTGATAACAATTTCCTCTAAACTCTAACAGTTTATTTTATAATAAGACAAATAATATAATATATAATTCTTGGTTTAACATTCGTACATGCCTATGAAAACAATATCTTTTTTTTGGTCAGCTTGTGTTGACACATGTGGAACCCATCACCATAATTAACATTTCGCCCATAAAGTCCACAGTAACTGTACTTTAGTGTAGTTTCTATGAAGCATTTGAGACATCACAATGACTTGATAATGTGCTACATCGAAAGTAAGGATTATCATTATGAGTATCTAAATGCTACCTACACCAGACTGAGAGTTCCACATATGTATGCCAATTATACATGGAAGTTTGTGTTTTGTATGGAATACAACAACAACATTGATTTATATAGTGCCCTCCACACCAGACGGCATCTCAGAACGCTTATACACACATCTTCCTGGAGAGACGCACTATCTTTATACTCATTTCAGAATGTTTTAGGTGGGAGTTGTAGCTTTGGTCCCTGAACTGAAATGAAAATCCACTGTACAAACTAAAGTTCAATTTCTATATTGTTCCAGGCCAAACCATTTGAAAAATCCATATTACATTCATACTATTTGTTACTGTTATAAGCTAATGATATACAGAATGACACATTGCCTGAAGTCAATGGAAGATGTGTAGGTGGGCCTCCAAGTAGTGTGGACAAGCATGCACACGGGCACAACCAATACTCCTATATAATGCATCACAGGCTCACAGTTATCTTGTATAATATACACATGATATGATTTTCCAACTTGCTTCCATCATGAAAAATGGCCATTGGTGAACCAAGATGAGCTGAATGCATGGTAGAAAAGTTAATTGATAATGAAGCCATGTGGATGTGTAATAACACTACTGAGGGCAGCAGTACTACTTTCAGCAATGGGTGCAAAATTACACAGAATTATTTCTCAAGCACAAGTCTTTGCTATATTATGATAAATTTCTGCTTATTTGATCATTGTTCTTTTCAATGAGCTGGTTTTCTTCTGTGCTGTATACTTCTATAATTCTATGATCACATCACAACACAAAACCTATTGGGGAAAGAGATAAATATATTATTAATAATAATAATCCTTGCATTTGATATAGAGCTTTTCATGTCTTCTAGATGTCTCAAAGCGCTTCACAGAATATACTGTAAAGTGAATTGACTGTATATTTGTGGGAGAAACACGGCAGTCAATTGCACACTGCAGTGTCCCACAAACAGTCGTGGATTGAAATGACCAAGTTGTAATAATTTTTTTTTGACGGATTATTATTAGGTTTGTGGAGTAAGGAAACTTGCCCAAGGTTTCGCCCTGACCTGCCTGGATTGGTAGGTCTCATGCCTGTAAGGTGAGTGCTCTAACCAATGAGCTACAGAACGCATCATGCCAAAGCCAATATCCAGTAATAATAATATTTGATTTAGTGTTTCGTACCAGGATGATATCTGGAAATAAAGTAATGGATTTGTCGTAAAGTGCCATGAATTACATTTTGTAGGTGAACAACCCTACACATTTCACATCGAAACAATGTCTCACAGCAGTTCACACAGCTAACTTAGTACTTGAGCTAAGTGGAGAACTGTGGAGGGGGAGTGGGAGTGGAAAGTATCCAATAGCACTGGTGAAAAGATAAGTCACTCTTAAGGTGGGCTTTAAAGTTTGAGTAAACAAGCTGGGATCTAGTTCCAGAGAGTTGGGGCAGAGTGGCTGAAAGTAGAGTTGAAACCCTGGTCTCACAGCTGGAATAACCATGACCTCCTACTAAAAAAAGAGCAACATTGGAACTTCAATGGGAATGGGCGATATCATTCTCCTGAAGTCAAGAGAATAAAGGAAAACAAATATATAATTCACGTCAGGTAATAAGTACATATTTTAACACCATTTTCCATTTGATAACTAGAACATCACCAATCCCCTTTAAAGCCACAGCTACTTGTGCACCAGCTAAACACAAACAAATACAATACCGGTCGCAGAAGGTAACAGGATTGGATTTTTTCTGTTGTTGAATCTAAAATGATTCCTATTAAAATTTTAAATCTCATTATGAAACTGAAACCATTTTCAGTTTCTTAATGACCTTCCCTCTATTGATCCTGCACTGAAAAAATTGGGGCTAATTTATTTTCTGTGGACACTCTCCATCACTCCAATGCACTCCACTCCCGACTGGCAGATATAATCAAGACCTACGCAACACTCACAGCCAGTGCAGCACTACAGTAGAACCAGCAGTTCTAATAAATCTATTATAAATTTAAAAGTAAAAATTATTAGCGCAGGATCAATGTAGGCAAGTCGTAAACACTTTATTTTAATAAGAAGATATAAAGCTCCTAGCTTTTTTTTAATATTTGGTGATAAATTCTATTCCACAAAGATTGATGATCTTATTTTTGGCGTACTGTTTACCACTCGCACACTAAAACATCCTGTCATGATAAATATAAGTGGAATGGCTTGTGTGAATTTCTCTTGCAAATATGCTGCTGGGGTAGGCAGGGGATCCCACGCATTGCTGATAACTTACTACTTGTCAGACCTATAAAAATCTCAGCACATTGGGGAGAGAGAAAAAAAATCCGTCAAAATTTGGCTGCATTGTGCAGTGTTATCCTATTATTTCTTCTACTGTTATGTGGCACTTTGTCTCTGGGTTGTGGTGTGGGGAATATAGTTGAGAAAGCAAGTTTTACAGGAACATTACTGTCCAACACCGAATGAGGATGCACCATTGATGACAACCATGGAGAATACATAGCTCAGACTATTTTATTATTACATTGCAATTCACAATTTTTAGCATATTGTACAAGAACAAACTAGAGGCATCTGATGTTGAAACACCTCAAGTCACTTGACGGTATTTACGGTTATTGTAAGGATCTATATTTTTTAAAAATGTAATTGTTGTTGTATTTTGTTGTATATGGGTAGAAGGGTGGAGTATTTTAGGAGCTCCCGTCCTAACTCTTCCCCCTCTCCTATTCTCCTTCCATTTTCCTCTACTCTACGAGATGTTGGACTTCCTCGAGTCCAAAATCGAGAGAATCCACTCTGCGATTTCCTCCCCTCTTCTCTCATCCACCTCCGCCCCTCCATCCGCTATTTCAACCCCAACCCACCCCCCCTTTCATACTTTCATCCCCACGTCCCCGTCTTCAGTCACAAAAATAAACACCTCCATGAAACCCACCACGTGTTCACTGGACCCCAAACCCACACCCTCCTCCGCACCCAGCTCCACCTTCTAGCCCCGCTCATTTCTGACACCATCAACCTTTCCCTCTCCTCAGGCACCGTCCGTACCTCCCTTAAAACAGCCATCATCACTCCTATCCTGAAGAAACCCCTCCCTTGATACGTCACAGCCATCAAGCTACCGACCCATCGCCAACCTCCCGTTTTTATCTAAGGTCCTGAAAGAGTGGTTGCCTCCCAGCTCCACTCTTTCCTTTCAACTCACTCACTCCTTGAACCCCTCCAATCAGGTTTCGCCCTGCTCACAGCACGGAAACTGCCCTGGTCAAGGTTACAAACGACATCCTAACCGCCTGCGACCAGGGCTCCCTCTGCCTCCTCGTACTCCTTGATCTGTCTGCTGCGTTCGACACAGTTGATCACACCATCCTCCTCCAACGTCTTTCCTCCCACCTCAACCTTCAAGGCACAGTCCTTGATTGGTTCCATTCCTACCTGACCCACCGCCTACATTTTGTATGTTCCAACGGTTTCTCCTCAAACGCTCGCTCAGTTTCTCACGGCGTCCCCCAGGGCTCTGTCCTCGGCCCCCTCCTTTTCACCATTTACACGCTCCCTCTGGGCGATGTCATCCACAAACATGGGGTAAATTTCCACATGTATGCGGACAACACCCAACTGTACCTTTCCGCCTCATCCCTCAACCCCCAGACCATCGATGTTCTGACACCATGTCTGTCCGACACTGAGTCCTGGACGAGGGACAACTTCCTCCATTTGACCGTGAGCAAGACGGAGGCCCTCCTGATTGGCTCAAGCCAGCGCCTCCGCACATCGGGCGCTGCCAGCCTCAGTATCCAAGGTTGTACTCTCCACCTCACAAAGCCAGTCAGGAACCTCGGCATCACGTTCGACCATAAACTCTCCTTCCTCCCCCACATCTGTGCTTTGACCAGCACCGCCTATTTCCACCTGCGCAACATTGCCAGGCTCCGCAACTATCTCACCCCCCGTGCTGCTGAAACACTCGTGCACGCATACATCACCTCACGGCTGGACTACGGAAACTCTCCCCTCGTCGGCTTCCCCAGTTCCTCCATTCACACGCTGCAGGTCATCCAAAACTCTGCAGCCTGTGTATTATTCTGCACCCGCCTCCGCGACCACATAACCCCCACCCTTGCCCATCTCCACTGGCTCCCCATCTTCCAGACGATCGAGTTCAATATCCTCGTCCTCACCTTCAAGGCCTTACATGGCCTTGCCCTGCCCTATTTAACCGATTTACTCTCCCCCTATAAGCCCACCCGGACCCTCCGTTCAGCAGGACTTGGCCTGCTCCAAGCCCCCCGCCCGAACCGCCCCACCATCGGAGGCCGGGCCTTCAGTTTCTCCGCTCCCACCCTGTGGAATTCCATCCCCCAATCCCTCCGTTTTGTTTCCTCCCTTTCCTCTTTCAAGGCCGGTTTGAAGACTTTCCTCTTCGACCGTGCCTTTTGTTCCCCCCCGAACTTTTCGACCTCCCCTACGTGTTTCACCCCTTCCCAACACTCCCCTCTCAGCTCGGGTCACATGCCTCCTGTGCAGCGCCTTGGGACGTCCTCCCGACGTGAAAGGCGCTTTATAAGTGTAAATTGTTGTTGTTGTTGTTACTACGACCCCCACACATCCCCCGTGCTCAGATCCCGACCTAATTGTTTAGGGTCTTAGGACATCCTCCTGACGTGAAAGGCGCTCTATAAATGTAATTTTGTTGTTGTTTATCACTGAGTCAGACTCATAATTTGCTAAGGTATTATTATTCTCTGGAGAATGGTCAAGAAACTCTTCTAATGAATAACCTTAATATAAAGAGATATTTAGGATGAAAATAAATGCAATGCTGTAGAGAGATTCACAGTTTTGTTATAGCTGAAACTCTGAACAAATGAACAGGAAATGTACCCGAGTACAGAATTCAGACTTTTGGTAATGCTTTCATCTATGTTCCACGTAGGTAGGAGGATGCTAGTAAGCAGCAGAATAGACACTTTGAGTCCAGGAAATGATTTTACCAGAAGCCAGCCTGAGGCTTCTGCTTGATTGAAAATCTGATTCTGGATTGCTATGGCTGAAGAATTGGAGTCCTGTAGCTCAGTGGTTGGAGCACTCACTCGTCTTACAAGCGGGAGACCTGGGTTCAATACCAGGCAGGGTGAAACCTTGGGCAAGTTTACTTACTCCACACGCTTAATAATAATCAAAAAAAAATTGATCACTGCAATCCACAACTGGTTCATGGGCACTGCTGTTCGCAAATGGCTACTGCCTTTCGCCCAATATACCCTTTACAGTAATATTCTGTGAAGTGCTTTGAGACATTTAGAAGACATGGGAAGCTAAATATTAAATGCAAGGATTATGATTATTATTAATTGTTGCTTAAAGACAGAAAGAGAATATATAGCTTCCTATCTGGAAGTCAGAAAATATCAACAAAGGAACCAAAGAGGATTTAAGCCACAGCCCAATACGAATGATGGAAAAATGAAACATGATAACATCAGGGACCGAGAATCAACTCCACTGCTTTGTGATACAAAAACACTGGCCTACTACTGCGAGACTGAGGAAGTATACTATACCACCAAAGAGACAAAGAAAGAGAAAGAAAAGAAAAAATAGTTCAACTTTGTGAAGGAAAGAAAGAAGATTAGAAACGGTATCCTAATAATTAGTTCAGAGATTGATCAAGTGCAAGATCATGTGCATTTCAGAGGTAATTCCTTTCTTCTCTACCATTCCTAACATACGTTAGCATGATTTGAAGGGGTACAACAATACCCAGCTCAGGATTAGAACAGATTGCATTTGTATAGCGACTTCCATATTGGGAGGAAGTCCCAATACTGGAGAGTCAATAGTTTGCACCCAAGTTGGGTGTTAAGATCAGGAGTATTGGTAGGGAGGGAGGGGATAGGAGGGTGCCTGAAGGCCTGGTCAAAGAGGAAGGTATTAAGAAGGGCCTTGAAGGAGAGTGAGGTGAAGGGAATGTGGGATGATGTTCCAAAGGGTTGGGGCAGAAAGGCTGATGGCCCAACTGCCAGTTTTGGGACAGGCAATGGTGGAGGTCATGGAGTAGGTCAGTGTCCACCAAGTGGAGAGGCCAATGTGGGGTTAGCAGGTTATAGGGATAGGGAGTAGAAAAGCGTGGGAGAGAGACGGCTAGGGGGGTGGGTGGGGGAGAGAGAGACGGCTGGGGGGGTTGGGGGGGAGAGAGACGGCTGGGGGGTGTGGGGGGGAGAGAGACGGCTGGGGGGGTGGGTGAGGGGGAGAGAAACGGCTGGGGGGGGCGGGGGAGTGGGAGAGAGACGGCTGGGGGTGAGAGGGAGAGAAACGGCTTGGGGGGGAGGGGGAGAGAGAAAGCTGGGGGTTGGAGGGGGGGGAGAGACGGCTGGGGGGTGGTGAGGGGGAGAGAGACGGCTGGGGGGGAGGGGGAGAGAGACGGCTGGGGGGGGTGAGGAGTAGAGAGACGGCTGTGAGGGGGGTGAGGGGGAGAGAGACGGATGGGGGAGGGCGGGGGAGGGAGAGAGAGACGGCTGGGGGAGGGAGGAGGTGAGAGACGGCTGGGGGGGGAGGGGGAGGGGTAGGTGGAGAGAGATGGCTGGGGGGTGCGGGGGGGAAGGGGAGAGATGGCTGTGGGGAGGTGAGGGGGAGAGAAATGGCTGGGGGGGGGGAGAGAGACGCTGTGGGGGGGGGGGGGGAGATGGCGGGTGGGGTGTGGGGAGAGACGGGTGGATGTGATAATATACAGATAGGTAGAGATGGGGGGGATGTGAGAGAGACACAGAGACACAGACAGAAAAACACAGAGATGGAGAGAGTGAGAGACACAGAGAGAGAAAGATATTTACCTCCTGAGGAGATAGGCCCCGAATGCGCGCACACCCGGAACGCGCGCGCACTCCGAATGCGCGCGCACTCGATATGCGAGCGTCGCGCGCGCATGCGCAGTACAAAAAACCCGAAAATATCGATATTTCGGTATATCTCGATATGAGCCCATCGATATATCTATATCGGAAAATTTCCATATCGACGGACCCTATAATGCGGTAATCAAGAGGACATCACAGCTGAATCCTACACTTACACATTCCAGCCGATATCTTTCAAAAACCTGCTAACTTAAACCTTTAAAACCAAATCAGCTTCTTTGAAGAAACTAATTACAGTACTTGATTTGTAACACCGTAGTGTCTTGCAATTCAGAATGCTTTCTGTATTCCGCCAAACCACACACATATTAAGTGCTTTCCAATGCTATCTCCATGAAGTGCACTACCTAAATGTAAGTTATAATTTTTTAAAATATTTTTATAAAAATGCGTAAACAAAATCAACAAAAAATAATGTGCCTTATTTCAACTGCCCTGTTGTGGAATCAGAAGAAGCTCAATATATCCTGATTTCAGAAGGACACTGGTTTGATTGATCCCAGATCAACTCAATTAATATGGAGGCAATGAAGTATGAAGTAATTGAGCTATCCAGACCAGGAAGTATATGTGGTTGTTCTCACTTTCTGGACATAACTCTAGGAGGACAGAAATACCTTCTATGTGTTAATCACCGAACGTACTGGCCTGGTACGTAATATGTTGTGTCAACGGTTTCTATTTAGAAAGGACAGAGAGAGATAAACATAATCTCAGCATTTCTTCTTCCTCACCAACACTATACACCAAAGCAGAGTAGCTTTTTCCAATTCCTATATATTGTAAAATATTCCATGTGAAAAAACATGTCCATTCACTGCAACATGGAGCCTCATGCTCAGAACTGGAGACTACAATTTAAGCAGAAATCCCATACTCTCCTTCACATGCAACCATTACATCTCAATCAAATCTCAGTGGGACTAGCTTCATGGTTGCAAATCAGTTCAATTGTTGGCAGTGAAATTGCTACTGTTTATATTAGTGTGTGTGCTCAAGACACAGGAGGTGAATCATTATTAGCAGTAAGTGAACACAATCAGGTCACCCTCTTCTCATATACGAGATCACTGTATCATTCCTATGTTAATTCTGTGCCAAGTGCTCAAAGCAATCTCCAAACACTGCTTTTGTTTTGTTTGATTCTTGTTGATGTTAGGAGATCAAGATAATGGCTAACCAATGATGAACCATTAGTGAATTGGACTATGAGGCACTTTCAGATCAAATCCATTCATGGTATTTCAGTACAAAGAAAAGTCATAATTTGTCCAGTATGAACTTTCCTATCTTGTGTTGCATATTTGCTTTAATGACATAAGTGGCAATTGGATATGGATGATGCATGTATAAAGGAATTCTAGCAAGAGTGACTTGCAGATTTGAAAGAGAGTATGAAAAAAATTGATTTGGAAGCAGTCATAATAATAAATAATAATACTTGCATTTGATATAGTGCTTTTAATGTCTTCTAGACGTCTCAAAGCACTTCACAGAATATACTGTAAAGTGAATTGACTGTATTTTTGTGGGCAAAACACGGCAGCCAATTGCACACAGCAGTGTCACACAAACAGTCGTGGATTGACATGACCAATTTCATTTTTTCTCTCTTGTGGGATTATTATCAGGCATGTGGTTGACTTGTAAAGTTTGAATTAAAAAATTAAGAACATTGCCTTTTGGAGATTAAATAACATTATATCTAGGAGGTGCAGTTGGAAATGAAAATAGTCTCTGCAAGTCCTGCGCCTTGACCAAAACAATAGAGCTCTGGTGGCCAACCCATTGTCTGTCAGTTGTCTGGCAACCACCCAAATATTTGCCAAGTCTTTGGCCATGTTCAATCAGTAGTGTGTTTTCATATTTTTCTTGATTGACCATTTCTTGATTTATGGCAGAAATCAAGAAATATTCAATCGAGAACATGTTTTATTGGCTAACCGTAAAGTTTAGCCACCACCACAATAACTTTTTCCCATTCTTTATAGTTTGCAATTGACTAATCCACCTCAAAGGCTCAACTAATAAAATAATTTACAAATCTAAAAGTGCACTATTCAAGCCTAAAATATCTTTACTTGTGTGATCTGAGTTGGAGTGGCTTTGGGGGATCGTGCAATTGACTGCAGTGTTCTTGAACAATGGGAAATATCAAGTACCCTTGTTTGAATGGATTTAAAACTAGCAGAATTTCAGGTGGTAATAATTAATGTGTTTTTAAGTGTGAACTTTCTCAGCTTTAACACTATGGTTGAGTCCAAATGTTAACTTAGCCAATAGCCTGTAAATCGACACACAGATATTACTTATAAATTTTAAAAACAATAAATTCTCCTACTCTCACCAGGACCTACCTATTCATGGGGAACAAACCATTTAAGTTAATTTTCCAGGCAGGAGTACTGATCTGTCTCTCTATGCATCTAAGTTTCTGAAAAGGTCATTGTTTGTGGTCAACCTGGGTATCGGACACAAGTAGAAATCTGACGAAGGGTTGTAGACACAAAACGTTAACTCTTTTTCCTTTCTCCATGGATGCTGCTTGACCTGCTGAGTTTCCCCAGCAACTTTTGTTTTTGTTTCAGATTCCCAGCATCTGTAGTATTTTGTGTTCTCTTTAGAAATCTATCAATGTGCTTAAGAGTACCAACCAGATTCAGAGTTCCATATATGTGTGTGCCACCTGCACATGGAAATTTCCTGGTGCCTTTGAATGTAATCCCAGAGGCACCCTGAGAGGTTAAAGTGAGTTTACGTTTGTCTGTTCTGGTGGATGTTAAAGATCCGATTGCACTATTTGAAAAGAAAGGGAGTTTCTCTCAGTGTCCTGGCCAACAATCCTCCTCCAACAACAACAACAACCTGCACTTATACAGTGTCCTCCATGCGGGGCATTGTCTCAGAGTGCTTAACAGTGTAAAATTGAACACTCACTTCATTACTATTTGTGGGACATTGCTGTGTGCGACTGGCTGCCGCATTCCACCCACATAATATAAAAAGTATAGACAAACTATCCTGTGAAGGGCTTTGAGCTATCTCGATGATGTGATTAGGCACTATATCATATTCAATGATTATATCACATTACTAATGTTGACAAGTGCCAGCTAAGCACACCTTGCTTAAATCTTCCCCTCTCCGAGCAGGATAGTCACTAGTTGGTCATTGTGGTTTAAAGTGACAACATACAGATTCTGAATTCATGCTCACGAAGGCGGATTTCTATTCTCTCCTGGTCCTTAGCTCAACATTAGCCACAGATTGGATATGTACAAAAAGAAAGATGTTTTAAAAAAAAGGTTAGTTTTCAATACTACTAAAATCACAAGAAAAGCTGGTGTTAAAATGAAATCCTGCATATAAATAACATTTCAAAGTTCTAGGTATATTTCATTGACTCAAGGGAACTCTTTAGGAAATTGATTGCACCAGAATGAAATTCCCACAGGTCAGTGTGACTTACTTCCAGTTACCGGAAGAAGTCCCCATTTGCGCAACTTGGTTTCTTCAAGGAATCCAACCGAGAAATACCACAAATTAGACCATTTCATCTGGTAATTAAGAATTGATTTTAAGGAGGCTCCATTGTATTGATCGACAGACACACAGTTCATTGTCCCCACAAGGCCATTCTGTCTGTATCAACAGCTGCCACCAGATCAGCACAGCACGAGTCCCCAGCAACAGCTGTAGATAAAAAATGTATTTCAAAATTAGTAAAATTCCCTAATTACCATACTTCCTGCTTAATAATGTTGATTTTTTATGCAAATAAGCAAGTTATGCAATTAAGCAATCATCATCTAAATGAACGCAGAAGCTGACATGCAGTGTGCTGTTCTTCTATATTTACATTGGGATAGTTAATAAAAGTGCTTTGGGCCCATTACTCATAATGGAAATGCACTGAAATCATTAAAATACTGCAGAGTATGTAGCACCACATAAATTCCCACTACACTTGGGTTTATTTATGATTGATGCTGGTTTGATCAGGCGTCTTACAAAGAGATGAACAGAGCTCGCTGTGACAAAATGTTCTTCTTTAAATGGGCAGGGACACCTTGTACAGCCGCCAGTCTCATACAAATAAGAGGCTTATACCTACAAACAGCTTCAATGAAGCAGGTCACATTTAACTATAAAGTAATAGGAGTCAACTGTGGTTTTAGACTTCTGTGCAAATAAATTGCTCTGAAAATGAAGTGGAAGCTCTGGAATTAAATATTTGGTCAAGTCCAGTGTGTGGTACTCACTGAAAATGCTGAGATTTATATTAAAAAAAGAGGGAGCCAAAGCAATACACTTATACCAAGTGAGTAAAAGCCAGCTTAAGAGAAGTACCCCGCGTGCGCAATATGGCTGCCGCCATGACCCGAGCTTCCTTCCCCCTTTTCAAATTTTTCCCCCCAACCCTCCCTCTCCATTATTCTTTCTCTACCCTTTTTTCTCTTCACCCTCCTCGTCTACTGTCCCTGCTCGACCCTCCCACCGCTTCCCTCTGTTCCAGTATTGGAATCCTCCATCGGGCTCACCGTGGCACTCGGCGCTGGCATTCCAACAGCAGCCACACCAAGTGCCCTGTCCCCCACCATCACTGCCAGCCCCACCGGACACAAACCCGGGGGGTCAACCTCTCCTCCCTTATTCAGATCCGCACCCTCCCCGCCGACCATCCCAGCCCCCCCTCACACCCCTCGGCCAACTGCTTTTTCCGCATCGGCCTCCAAAATGTCCGCTCTGTCTGCAACAAGACCCTGGCCATCAACGATCTCATCCTTGATGAGAACGTTGACATCATGGCCCTGACGGAGACTTGGATCACCCCAGGCGACACTTTCCCCCTTGTTGAAGCCACACCACCCAACTACACATTCCACCATGCTCCTCGACCCAACCGTCGTGGCGGTGGCATGGCCCTCATCTCAAAGTCATCCCTCGCCCTATCCCCCTATTCCTCCGGCTACTTCACCTCTTTCGAACAACTCACCCTCTCTCACTCCTCCCACAATTCCTTCAAAATCCTATTAGTTTATCACCCCCCCAAACCCTCCCCCACTTTCATTTCAGATTTTTCTTCACTTTTAACCTCCCTTTGTGCCTCCTCTGATCGCCTTATTATTCTTGGCGATTTCAACCTCCATTTCACCTCTTTACTTTCGTCTTTCAACTTCTCACTTCACATTAACACTGCCACCCACACCCATGGCCATCCTCTCGATCTGGTGATCACTCGAGACCTCAACGTCTCTGGCGTCACCATCACAGACAAGGCCATTTCCGACCATTTTTTCATTTCCTGCAACACCTCTATCCCTCCCCCCACCACTTCCAAACCCACCACCATCTTCTACCGGCCCTGGAAGAAGATTTCCCCTCAAACTTTCACCTCTGCCCTAGAAACCTCCGACCTCTTCCCACAATGGCATTCTTTTTGTACCGACCCATCCTCCGCCTCCACCGCTCTCCACAACACCCTCTCCACTACCCTCGACACCCTGGCCCCTCTCACCTCCAAAACTGTCTCCCATTCCCGATCATCACCGTGGTACACAACTCACCTCCGTTCCCTCAAAAGCCAAGTGAGAGCAGTTGAACGCACCTGGCTCAAATCTGGCCTCACGGTCCACCGGCAAATCTGGCTGGACCGCATCAAATTTTACCGCTCCGCCCTAGCCACCGCCAAATCAGCCTTCTACTCCAGGATAATCCTGGAAGCGAAGGACAACCACCGCCTCCTCTTCACCACCACCAACCAGCTCCTCCGCGCCCCCCCCGCCTCACCTCGCAGATCCTCTCCTCAAACGTTCGTTGTGAGGAGATGCTGGACTTCCTCGAGTCTAAAATTGAGAAAATCCGCTCTGCGGTTTCTTCCCCTCACCACTCCTCCACCTCCCTCCGTGCCCTCATCAGCTACCTCAACCCCTACTCACCCCCCATTTCACACTTTCAACCCCACCACCCCGCTTTCAGTCACAAAAACAATCACCTCCATGAAACCCACCACGTGCTCATTGGACCCCATCCCCACCCCCCTCCTCCGCACCCAGCTCCATTTGTTAGCCCCGCTCATTTCTGACACCATTAACCTTTCCCTCTCCTCAGGTACCATCCCCACCTCCCTTAAAACAGCCACCATCACCCCTATCCTGAAGAAACCCTCCCTTGATGCGTCGCAACCATCAAGTTATCGACCCATCTCCAACCTCCCGTTTCTATCCAAGATCCTTGAAAGAGTGGTTGCCTCCCAGCTCCGCTCTTTCCTTTCAACTCACTCACTTCTTGAACCCCTCCAATCAGGTTTCTGCCCTATCCACAGCACAGAAATTGCCCTGGTCAGGGTCACAAATGACATCCTAACCGCCTGTGACCAGGGCTCCCTCTGCCTCCTCGTCCTCCTTGACCTGTCTGCTGCGTTCGACACAGTCAATCACACCATCCTCCTTCAACGTCTTTCCTCCCACCACAACCTTCAAGGCACAGTCCTTGACTGGTTCCACTCTTATTTGACGCACCGTTTACTTTTTGTTTCTTCCAATGGTTTTTCTTCAAACCCCCGCACAGTTTCTCACGGCGTCCCTCAGGGCTCTGTCCTCGGTCCCCTCCTTTTCACCCTTTACACGCTCCCTCTGGGCGACGTCATCCGCAAACATGGGGTAAATTTCCACATGTATACGGACGACACCCAGTTGTACCTTTCTGCCTCATCCCTCAACCCCCAGACGATCGATGTTCTGACAGCATGTCTGTCCGACATCGAGTCGTGGACGAGGGACAACTTTTTGCATTGAACGTGAGTAAGACCGAGGCCCTCCTGATTGGCTCAAGCCAGCGCCTCCGCACATCGGGCGCTGCCAGCCTCAACATCCAAGGCTGTACTCTCCACCTCACAAAGCCAATCAGGAACCTCGGCATCATGTTCGATCAAAAACTTTCCTTCCTCCCCCACATCCGCGCCTTGACCGGCACCGTTTATTTCCACCTGCGCAACATTGCCAGGCTCCGCAACTATCTTACCCCCCGTGCTGCCGAAACACTTGTGCACGCATACATCACCTCACGGCTGGACTACGGAAACTCTCTACTCGTCGGCCTCCCCAGTTCCTCCATTCACAGGCTGTAGGCCATCCAAAACTCTGCAGCCCGTGTACTATCCCGCACCCACCTCCGCGACCACATAACCCCCACCCTCGCCCGCCTCCACTGGCTCCCCATCCTCCAGAGGATCGAGTTAAAGATGCTCGTCCTCACCTACAAGGCCTTACATGGCCTTGCCCCATCCTACCTAACCGATCTACTCTCCCCCTACAAGCCCACCCGGACCCTCCGTTCAACAGGACTTGGCCTGCTCCAAGCCCCCCGCCCGAACCGCCCCACCATCGGAGGCCGGGCCTTCAGTTTCTCCGCTCCCACCCTTTGGAATGCAATCCCTCAATCCCTCCGTTTCGTCTCTTCCCTTTCCTCTTTCAAGGCCGGTTTGAAGACCTTCCTCTTCGATCGTGCCTTCTGTTCCACCCCGAACTCTTTTACCCCCCCTTCGTGTTTCACCCCTTCCCAAACACTCCCCTCCCAGCTCGGGTCACACGCCTCCTGTGCAGCGCCTTGGGACGTCCTCCCGACGTGAAAGGCGCTCTATAAATGTAATTTGTTGTTGTTGTTGTTATACCAAGTGAGTAAAAGCCAGCTTAAGAGAAGTACACAGTCACTAAATTTTGCAACACTGTATACGAAAAACATTCTGTGAAGTGCTTTGAGACGCCTCACCAGCATGTTAAGGCTACAAGGATTATTTATATTATATAATACAACTAGATTTGCAAATGGCAGGAACAGGGCTAGTAAAGATTTAAGATTCCACCCTATCCACACACACAATGTCTCCTTGTTTGATAAAATACAGGTTGCTACTTTAGGATGGAAAAATTCTCACTACAAAGGTTTTCAGACATGGTATATTGTTTATCCTTATATTGCATTTGAGTTCTGGAAGCTATATATTGTGTTATTGTTATAGCGGAGAATATAATCAGACATAAGAAAGCTACTGTATAGATTGCGGATCGGGATTAATATCCTCTGAGATGGCTATCTCACCATGATTTTAGGATTATTTGTACATTCTTAGATCTCCTTTGTACATTTAAAAATACAATAGACCTTTATAGCACATTTTTATGATGTTCTTATTAAATTCTTTCTCCTTCCTTTTTAGCATTGGCGCCTATGTTGTAAGGCAGTGAGAGAACAGGTCACATTACGCTAGGTGACATAAGATTCATGGATATGGAGTTTCTGCAAAATAGTGGGCTTGGTTTGATTGCAAACAGTGTATAATCGCTACATTTGTTTTGCTGGTGTTATGTTTTAGTAATGCTGTGCGAGAGTAAGGTTTGAAGAGACTCAGACCCGTATTTCAAAGATAACCTAACTTCAAGCCTAGTCGGTTCCAAGGACTGCAAATGTCTGTGAGGAAAGAGCATCTTAAAGATGCCATGAATTGTCAAAATCAGTGCCAGTACCACACAGGTTTCACACAGCTAACTCGCTGAGGATGATCTGACCCTGCTGGGACATGTTTCTACTAAAAGGATGGTGATTCCTTTGCCATGTTTCTCATTCTAAGGAAGGGAATTGATCCCTACGTATTTTGTACCTATAATCCCTTCACTGCAAGCAGCGAATAGTCTGTTCTTAACTCTGGTGTAATGAATGGCCATGTCATTCACGTGGGGTAACTGTGAATTTTATTACGTGGTGGCACTTCTGCAAAGCTTTCAAAATCCTTGCCAACTGGGCACACTAATAAATGATTGAAAAGGAATATCAGCATAATTTAGACTAATGTTCCTAACTGAATCCATTAGGATGTTACTGGGATGTGAAAGGCGCTCTATAAGTGTAATTTTGTTGTTGTTGGGAGGTCGATTAATTTTAACCCTTTGCAATCTGGAACATTTCACCACTGGGTATCACAACTAAGCATTTTTTATTTCTACTACTGTATTATGAATTGTGCAACTGAGAAAATATCTCTCCTCACTGTCTGTTAATCTCAGTCAGATGAAAATACCAGTTAGAGTGGTGCTGGTGAAGGTAAAGTTGAGCAAGTTACCAGGAACAGTGGATGAGAATAGGACTCTGGACTCATTTAATAAACTGCTTGTAGGTATAATGGCAAGTTTGGCATTTTGGAAAGAACGGATGAAATAAAAGAGGCTAGTTATATTATACCATATTCTCTTGTATTCTTAAAATAATTCCTTGCATTTGACGTAGTGCCTTATCATACTGTCCAAATGACAAGGCACTTCACAGCATAAACTAGAAACTCGAGTGATTGTCTATTTGGTAGGTGCAAGAGACAACCAGTTTGTTCAAACCGAGGAATCACAAACAACTATGAAATCAATGACCAATTTTAACTCGGGGATTGTTGATCAGGAAACTCCCTTCTCTATTCAAATTGTGCCCTGGTATCCTTGACATCACTGCATTAATAAAACAGGGACTATCGTTTAACATCGCATCCAAAGAAGGATCTCCTTCAACAATGCAACACACCCCTAGCACTACATTGGAGTCTCAGCATAAACCTTATGAGTTTCAGGTCCCAATATGGCTGATAGTACGCATAATGTTTCAAGAACTATTAATTCATTGGCTTGAACCCACAAACCATCTGACTCAAAGCAGAGAGTGCTATCAACTGAGTCACATGGACATACATGTAACCTAATCTCATTTTCTTTGCATTTTGCACCTTCCTGGATCAGGGCACACTCCACAAATTTATATCTAGGCTACATGTAATTCAATCACAGAGTTCTCTTCATTTATTTGAACAAAAGCCTAAGGGGGAAACTCCATTGTCAAAACATAGCTACTATTTTGCACAAAAAATCATTTCGGTTTGTGTGCATCCATTTCAACTGCTTCATATTTATTTGAACAGAAAATAAAAATAAATCACCATATTCTACACCCGAGGACAGACACTCTACTTTAAATATAGTTCACAAGAGATGAGAATTACTTGGGAATGGAGGGAGAGTAGGAGTATAAGGCAGGGATTATGGCTGATAGTACGCATAATGTTTTAAGAACTATTAATCGAATCTTCACTTTCTACTTAAGGTTTCCTTACTTTTTTTTCCTAGGAAAAATTATGCTCAGACAAGCACTACATGTTCCCCTGAAAATACTGGCCGATCCTTCACTCATTGGATAAATGACTGAAGTGTGAATACAGTTACAAAGCATGCTATAAAAATAATTTTCCCCCAAGTGCTGATTTGCTCTCATTTACTTCTGTTTTGAAAGTGGAATTTCCCTCAGGTAGGAAAAGCAGGATTCTTCGTTGGTTACTGGTATTTCATGAAAGGACACAATGCTCTGTCCAATGGGAAACAGTTAAAAGTCGGTAGAGAAGAAACTTTACTATCTATTAAAATAAATATAGATATTTCCAAATCTTCTTTACTCTTCCTGATTTCTCAATGGTCATTCACCAGATTGTGTGAAAGACACAGCCTGTATCTTCCTCCTCTACAATTTCTGTGGAGATTTGCTACCTGTTGGATGTGGGCAGTCCAGTTTTTTGTGAAGAAAAACAGATTGTTTTTTCATTAAAATAGTTGACTATCTAGTAATTATACTCTGGAAGATGTAAATGTGGTCTTATTGGAGGCTGAGCAGCGCAAATAATTTTCTTGGAAGCTGAACTGGATAAATAGGGTTTCCTTGGAGGTTGAGCTCAATTGGATCGCATCGGGAGTGAAATATCTCAATCGAGTCTATCCACTGTGGTGGTTCTAATTGTTGGGTTCCTGAGCTAGGTAGGAGATGGAGATCGGGAAGCTTCACTACAAAATACACATGCTGTGAATAACTGAATAGTGCTTGCAACTGACCATTACAATAAAACACATTTATATTTACATTGTGCTGTTTATGTTGGGAAGATATCCCAAATGCTTAATGATACTGGTTTGGCACACAAGCCAGGTAGGTGTAGAGGGGAATGATGACCAAAATGATCGAGTTAGGTCTTGAGACAGAGTTTGAACAAAGGTGGAGGAAGGAAAACAATGTTAAAACATTAACATTTAACTACATTAACAAAAAAGCAACATCAAGGAAAACAACAGTAACCTTGAAGCTAAAAGGCCTGACGAGCATGCTAGAATCCCAAATGTAAGACTGTGACTTCCAGTTCCATTTCTAAGCCACCGTGATTCTCTTAACTTCGGTTGGCAATCCTAATTCTCTTTGCTAGTTTCCTGGATGACAATGCTTTTCAGTGACGGGAAGGAAGAAAACAGCTGAATCAGATGGATTTGCCACACTGAAGCATGCTGTTGTTTACCTAATACAGCATAGACTTGAAAAAATTAAGAAAAAATTGAAGAGGTAGATCATTCTAACAAAATCAACACTGTAGCATTGACAAGAAAGATATAATTTTGAGCTGAAATGACTATATCAAATTTTGTCTTACGTCTGGGATTAGCTCACCTCTGTAACCCACCATCTGTTCAGGAAGATTCTCAGCTCATAATAATCTTCTCTCTTTTTTGCAGCCCATATTAAACAGAATATCCACAGCGGTGTCACTGCTGGCTGTGCAGAGTGAAATTACATTGTGTTCTTTGTTGCAAATCACTTTTTCATTGCTTGACCAGAATTTAAAGGTGTCTAAAAAATCCCATTTATTTACTCATATTTTAAGAAAATGGTCCAACCATTCAGTAAGATTTCATACATTTCCTATTGAGTTCATGTTGACTTCTACAACTGGAATTTGGTGCACAACCCAAAATGAAGTTGGCTCTTATTTGTACAAGAGGTTTGTGCTCAATTTAATTTGAAAGAAACTGTTTGGCAATCCTACAAGCTTTACAAAATGTATATTCAATCATTTTTATTTCAAAAAGGCAAATAATGAGAAACAAATATATTTGACAAGAAAAGCATAAGCAATCCAAATGTATTCATCTATTTTCTATTACATGCACAATAGATTACAGCTCATATGTTGTTTTTCATAAACTATATATAGCTTTAGCCATTCCCTGTAACATGTAGTAACCTAAAGCCCAATAACACTACAAATCAAGCATTACAGTATATTTGTAGAAGTTGGCTTTCAAAATTGAGGGCCAATATACCAAACAAAAGAGGATGCAGATTCCAATGACACCAATTTATTGATTAAGATTTACTCTCACACTGATATTACTATGTGAATGTGTTACTCCAAATACACCAACTCCTCAGTTAACATTGGGGATGTGTTCTTGAAAAATGCGATTTTAACTGAAACGACTGATAATGAAACCCAAATTATCATAGTCATAATGATATAAATAGGGGTATATTTCTTGTCTAAATATTCTTACACAAATATTAAATAAAGAGCAAAAACAATACTACTACTACCTGTATTGAGAATTGAAATAAATGTTTAATAAGTACCAATATATCAATTAAATAATAATACAACATGAAAACTTATTGGAGATGGTTGATGCAATAGTGGGCAACGGTGAGTGGTGGGGGCGGAGTCATTCAGATGAAGGAGTGGATGGTCATTTAAAAAAGTCCGTCCGATGTTTGTTGAACTGCTTTTTTTCTTCTTGCATTATATTATTATTCTTGCTTAGAGCAGTTGTACCAGATTAGTGCAGCCAACAGGATAATAAAGAGTGGCTTCAACTGCTTGTAGTTGCTTGTAGGCTTCAAGTAGCAGTTGAAGCTACTCGTTATTATCCTGTTGGCTACTGAGCTGCGTTCCCCACATCGCGTCCCCACACAGCTGATCGCTAGCACATGGTTGCGCATGTGGTTTGCGCACATTTTTTCTAACCTTTACGACAGTGGTCGTAAAATTGCCACATTTTGTGATTATTTAATCAACAACGAAATAACGGATAACGGGACGACGAATACCGAGGAGTTCTAGTATATATTTAAGCATCAGCCTGGCTGAGTTGGTAGCATTCTTGCCTCCGAGTCAGAAGGTTATGAGTTCAAGGCCCACATTTGGACTTTTAACTCATACAGTCTAGTCTGACATGTCAATGTGTCGTGTTGTTGGAGATGCTATTGCTTGGCTGACAAATTAATCGGAGGTCCCATGCAACTGTTCAAGTGGATGTTAAAGATCACGTGGTACTATTTTAAATGAGAAGGGAGTTTTTGTCCAACAATCCACCATCTCCACCAATATCTCACTCCAAAAGCTGCCGAAACCCTAGTCCATGCCTTTGTTACCTCTCGGCTGGACTACTCCAAAGCCATCCTCGCCGGTCTCCCCACCGCCACCATTCACAAACTCCAGCTCATACAGAACTCCATTGCCCACATTCTAACCCAAACCTAACTTCGCTCCCTGATTACCCCAGTCCTCACAGACTTCACTGGTCTGTCACAGAGCGGATCGACTTCAAGATCCTCACTCCTCTGCACTCCTCCAACCTCTCTAACCTACTCTCTCCTCACAGTAGTACCCCCACCTACTTGTTCCCCGAATCTGGCCTCCTCCTTGGGTCTGGCCTCCTCCTTGTCCCCCAAAGCCTCTGTTCCACCATTGGCGCCCGTGACTTCAGCAAATATGCCCAGAAACTCTGGAACACCTTCCCTCAATCCCTTCATTTTACCCCTCCTTTTCCATTTTCAGGTCGCACGTGAAGACCTTTATGTTCGACCGTGCCTACGGTTAGCCCTCCCACTGGCTCGGCCCCAGGATCTGTTATTGTGAAGCGCTCTGAGACACCGCCTGACATGGATAAAGGCAAGTTGTTGTTGTTTCAAGTGTCATATTCCAAATGAAAACTGCTGTAACTAGCATATGGAACAACAACAACAACAACAACAACAACAAAATTACATTGATAGGGTGCCTTTCACGTCGGGAGGATATCCCAAGGAGAGACATTCAGTGAATGTCTTCACTCAGAAGGTTTGTAATCTTATAACAATTGACCTCTATAACTGGATCAAGAGAATCATTCAAAAGGGTATTGGATAAACACCTGAACAGTAAAACTATTAAGTAACAGGGAAAGAGAGGGAGAGGAGAGGAGAGAGAGAGAACTGGAAAGTGGAATTAGTAAAAATAAATAAAGAAAAACATGGCTAAGTGATTATGGAACTCTACTGACATGAGTACCTCTGGTTATAGCTGTGGTTTACAAAGACACCCATGTTTGATGCTGCTATCTATAGTTGCTCATTGAGCTGTACTGTATGAGCCTAGAAGAGTGAGTGTGGGTCAGATTCTGAAATCGTCAGTCATGCGTCCAGGAAACACTTTTCCTAGAGAATTAAAATTGTCCATCAATATACACTTGCATTTTCAACTGCAGCCCTTGTGTATCAGTAGTGTACCATTACTCAGAAATGCTCTTACTCTGTCCATTCTTGGCCTGAATACGTTTTTCTTAAATTACATTCACTCGTATTTTCTTTTGTGTTCATACGCTGTCAAACAAAATAGCAGATGCTGGGGAAATGATATCAACTGTGTTAAAGATGGAGGTAGTGATTTCACATGCCAGCAAATCCTATTTCAGTCTTCATGTTCATGGTATGGAGTAAGTGAAACAGTAACAGGTTGCGAGGTTAGAGAGCTAGTGCAATAGATATTTTGAAATACTCTGTGAAAGATGATGTTTACCTTGGCAATCTAAAACTTCTAGCTGTGATAAGACAGCTTCAGTAATCCTGCTAAAACAGCAGTTTAACAGCATGCTCTTCACATGTGGATCACAGCGAGAACATTCTCATTAACAATGACACGTGATAAACAGGTGGAGTACAGGGTTTTTAGCAGTGGGTTTGTAGCAGCCCAATTACAATAATGGTAGCCTAGGGCCAGTGATCTCGTGTCAAATTGACCCCATGCTTATTGTTACCATTTTTAGGTTTAATGTTATATTTCCCACCCACCATTATATACAGAACTATAAGGGTCATTCGACCACACATTTCGTTCATTATTTAAGGAATGGCATAGAAAGCTATTTTCAATACTCCCCTCTCCAACTTCTGAACAGTGTATAGAAAGCTGATAAGACCTGGATGATCTCTTGGGTTTCCATTTAGCAGGAAACAATTTTCACTCTCAAGAAAATAGCGCGCACAATGACTTTCTATTTTCTCCTTCCCATTAGCTAGTTGAACTAACATGTAGGTAATAAAACAACAATATTCCATTTGATATAGCATCTTATCATGTTTTTTGAGGCTTCTCAAAGCATTTCACAGGATTTTGTTGTGAAGGTGAGGTGTAGAGGCTGTGTATTTATAAGCAAACATTAATGTTAAGAAGAAATTAATAATAATCCTACATCTAATATAATACCTTTCACATTGGAAGGAGATCTCAAAGTTCCTCACAGGATATCCTGTAAATTTCAGGAAAAAAAAATGCTTTTTTTGTAGGAAAGCAAATTTGTGCATAGTAATGTTCCACAAACAGTCTTGAAATGAATGACCAATTTTATTTGAGGGATTTTCTGGCCAAACACTGCAAGAAACTCTCTTGCCTTTTCAAATAATGCTAAGTGATCCTTAACATCCACTTAAACAGGCAGACAGTACCTTGGTCAGCTAAACGGCACTGCATCTTAGACAACAGCAACATCAACAACTTGCATTTATATAATTCCCATCACACAGTGTAGTATCTCAGAGTGCTTAACTATACAAGCTTTCTATTTCAGAGGTGAAAATGCCACCAACTGAGCCAGGCTAACATGTAAACCTATTGTGGCATAGAATATAGATTGCTGGTTTACAGAAAGCTGGCATAATTCAACATAGACGAGGCGGACACTCCAGTACAGTGTTGGGGAAACTGCCAAATTGGAGGTGCTGCCCTTCAGATAACACTTGAAACCATGGTCTATCTGCTAATTCAATTAGATGTTAAATGGCAATATTTGAAAAGATATAAAGGATTTTCTCCTTATGTCCTGACTAAAAATCTTTCTGATAAAATTAATCATTCACTTCTCGGCCATTTGTGGAACAAAGCAATGTATAAATTGTCTGCCACGTTTGTCTTCAAATATATAGTAGTATACCTTACAATAATTATTCATGAAGCCCTTTGAACCTTTTTGACATTTTAGGCGCAATATCAAATGCAAGTATTAGCAATACGATAATTATCACCAGGATGGTAATATTCACCTCAGAGTGTGAGGAGGATAGGGTATTGGTTTCAACTCCTTCTTGGGTTCAGCTTTGGCCACAATGGACAAAATTAAAACCTTTTCTACTTTCTAAATAAATAATCATTGTGTTTGATATAATATGTTTTACATCGGGAACAGGCCTCAAAACACTTCATAGAATTTACTAGAAAGGTTAGTTTTCAGATTCAAATTCCTGCACAGTCTCATCTTACTCTGTATCCTCCTTCAACCATCCTGCCTTGGCCGATCCCTTCACCAAAGTAAAATTGGCTTGCTTCATTTCCTCGACACCATCCACTACACCGTCAGTGTGTGGATTTTCAGCCATCCTGTTTTCGCTCTCTGAAGCATCATTCTAAGGTCCTCGTGAATTGTTCCCTCCCTTCCCTCAATCAACCCATGTCTCAAAATGTAACTCTTTGTTCATGCTATCATTATCCCCCTCCACATCCCCTTCAGCTCCCATCCCCAAATCAAATACCAGCCAGCATTGTCAAGTGCTTTGAGACATCCTCCTGATGTGAAAGGTGCTCTACAAATGTAAATTGTATTGTATCTTGATTGTGTATTTGTCCGTGAACTAAGAGCCCGAATTGAAACAAACTCAACTAGTCCCCATCCATTCCCCCTGGAATCATGTCTACAACACAGAACTTCATTGGTGATTCTCAATGTTCAAGAGCAACGAAAATACAAAGTCAAAACCCCCACAAAACTCCCAAAGGTCCATGAACAGGGAAGCTTAACATTCATGTCTACCTATCTTCAGGAGGAAAGCAGCGTCTAGTTTATTTATAAATTGCTTATGGCAAACTCTGCATGATCAGCATTGGAAATATCTTCTAGTAAATTATTTAAAAAATATCTGGTTGCCATTCCTTGGCAGGTACATGTAATTTTTTTAAACTTTTTTTTTATCTTGATACCAATGCAACATGAGAAATGGTGGTTGTACCAAGCATCTCAATGTCCCAAGGTACTAGTTTTAGTTATGTTAGTGTTGCATGTTTATTGTCAAAAAACTTGTTTTTTTCCCCCCCACAATATTTAATGCAAGTTCCTTTTTTAAAAAAAATAAAACCCCCAGCAGTACTTAGTGAAGCCTCATGTGAGGCTCATGAATGATTTAGGTGCAAACGGCAGCAGAAGAAATAGGTCAGGTAAAAAAGAGACAGTGGATTTCAGCGAACTCTACTTATTACTTATGCATGATTATGCATAATTTAACATAGCGCTGAATATGCAGGAGCAGTATAATTGTTTACCAAAATATTTACTCTATGCGGTACCGTGTCTTGTCTTGAAAATGATTGGGTTCCACCATCACTTTCTAATCATTTCCTTTAACATTTTAAATAGTTATTTCTGACCATCTTAGGAGCTGGAATAAATGTATATCAACCACTGATGTTTAAACACTCGCTCACACTTCACCATTCAAAGAAAGCATTCAAGTTGCCCCCTTCTCTACTGCTATGTCTTCAGCATCGATGGCTGATGGAACTTCCCTGTGATGATCGATAGCAGTTAGAAGACAGGGCTATGCAGTTCTCTTATTAGGGATGAGCTGCATGTCTCGGGATAGTGTGTAGGACACCTCCAAGTTCAATCTGCTGTGCAATGCACACAAGGGCAAAAAAATGAGCTCCAACTCTCAGAGTATAAACAAAAGAATGGTTCAGGCAGGTCAGAAGAGATGCAAGTGAATCACAAAATATGTGTAGGTGTGGTGTGAATTTTTAGACAGATAGTATATCCTGAGCCCCAGGAGGTCAGATGATTCTGACTGTTAGAAAACTGTCCTTTTCACCTCTATCTGGGACTCACATTGGAATCTACCCAAATATTATATGCAGTCAGAGAGTGGGCACAACTTGGATACAATATAGGATACCTTTCCAAAGTAGTCTGAAGTTCCAGTTGTGCTTTTCGTGATCCAACTTTTATGCAAAATATTTTGCCTTGCACATGATTTTTGATAAAAAGGTATTTTGTTCTGGGAACTAAACAGAATGAAAGAAGAGCAACATCTTTCAGCTTCGAAATGTGACTTGAACCCAATGCAGACAGATGAGATGAAATGGTTCCTTTTCCATCATTCGATAGTTCCAAAATGGAATGAGTTTCAAAAGCTTCATCCAAATGTCTACTTGATACAGTACCATCACACAACACTGCCAGTAATTAGCGAGTAATTGGCTCCGAAGCAGTCCATCTCATTTAAAGAATATGGGTTGCTCTCCCGTCAGTGTTAAAAACACTATATTAGCCATACTGTTGATAGTCTCAAAGCTCATTGAAAATAATACAGTAATTGGGAAATACTTAGAATGTGTTCACCAAATATATCAAGCACCCTGAGACACTATCCTATGTGAAGGGTCACAACATAAATGCAAGGTGGTGTGGTTGTTGTGTATGTATCATCAGCACCATTATCTGACTAGAAATTTGTTTTAGAGCTAAGATAAATGAATAGGATGATTTAAGGCTCTTCAACCGCAAAGAGACATCTCAAGAGTCATCTATTAGAGGCATAAGTTGCTAAATAGGATAAAGAACGCAAACCAGGAACAACAGTTTCTGAAACACCAAGGCATCAGGTCAAGAGGTCGTAGGTTTAAAATTGTGAATGGTAATTGTAGGACAAACATCAGAAAACATTTTGTTACCTAAAGGGTGGTTAATAGTAGGAACAGAAAAAAAGTGTTTCTTTCCTTCCTGTTCCAGATGTTAAGAGACCAGGACACTGGACTCCTTTAAGAAACTGATTGAAGCTTTAATGAGAACAAACACAGGTTTGGTATTCCTGAAAAATATATGTTTTAATCAGGTTGCTGACACTTCACTGTGCTCAGCGCCTTGGGACATCCTCCCGACATGAATGTAATGTTACTGTTGTTGTTGTTAAAGTATCCAAGATCAGTTTGAGAGTTCAATGTATCCCATCTGCACATAGAAATTCTTATGTTAGCTTAATCTTTCCCTCTCAGGATGCACAGTGTTTAATTAATTCTGGAGAGTATTAGGCACATAGCTAAGGCTAGAGGACCCCAAATGTTTGTGCTGGGGTACTTCTGGAGTCTAAACAGCTAAAACTGCATAGCTTACCAATTTAAGTGCTCTGAGATGCCGTCCGGCGTGGAGGGCGCTATATAAATCAAAGTTGTTGTTGTTGTTGTTGTTGAAAGCCATATTTGTATGCTGTCAATTTGGGTTTTGACTTCCAGGGTCAACAAGAACTGGGCTGGAAGAATTCCTGCTCCCAGTGATTCCCTCAGATGAGCTGACTGGTCTGATATTAGCGGTGGCTTGGTGTACTATGGACCTTGGCTTGACTAAGGAACTAGGCTACTGAGACAGCCACAAAGTATTGGCTCAAATCTAACGTCGCATTCCAAGCATGTCACTTTGGAATGTCTTTTGTAAACCCCTGAAATTTGTGAACTTCTCAGCATGAATCAAGAGCCAGAAAAAAATACTACAAACTTACCAGGTAAAGGTCGGTAAACCTGTTGCCAAACGGAAAATCACATCTCAACAATTTCAAGCACTAGGTCACAAGCATAACAATTATAGATATGGGCACTTTGAATCAATTGGCAAGCTGTCAGCACTGTGGTTTGCATAATACATAGTCCATGGTGATTGAGCAATTCCCTGAAGTAAACATATTTATGTCACAGGAACTTTTTCCAGTGGTCACAAAGCGGCGACCACGACTAGAACAATGTTATATCATTATCCCTTCATTTGAATATAAATTAGGCACAGAATAATATAACTATACAGAGCAAAATCAGACACACGTGGTTTTAATTGAATCCAAGAAGGAGTGATATACGGAATTCAAGGCCATTTTTCTGCAGCACTAAGAATATAAGAGAGCATTGAATGAGGAAAGGTCACCTTGGTCCATCAAGACCATTTCTCCACAGCTCTCATTTGTGATGTTGGCAAAGCAAATTATTCTCTGGACTCTTCTTTTACAGTCAGCTGTTTTTCAGAAATGGCAATTAGCTCTTTGGAAATAATATTCAAACATCTAATCCAGTTTGTAAAATATCCAAATCAGATCATACTTGGTTTCTTGGAGTCCACCACAACATTTCTTCTTCGCAGTGAAATAATCAGCAATATTCAGTCTGCACCTTGCCCCATTCAGAAAGCAAACCAAGCAAAACCTATATATTACAGCATGTTTTATTTTATTGGGTTCCTATTGAGATACAAGGACCAGTAACTGAGGAATCATCACAGTTCTCTTGATATGAAGGGAGTTCTTTCTCTTCACCTAACCTGTCCAGTATGTGATTGTGGGGAGTGCTTGATGCCAAAGTGATTACAAAGAAGAAAAATATTCTCTGAGTACCGTGATCCCTCGTTATGACAAATATAAACACAGAGACATAAAGAAGAGTAAAAAAAGTTGAACAAAATTCCATCTTGATAAAACAGGTTGAAAAACCAAGATTATATACCAGTTGATAATTAATTCCGATTAAGTGCCTTAATTTCATCATTAGTAACCATTAATGTTGCAGAAATTTAAATAATAAGGAAACAATGCAATTAAAGAAAGACATTCTGAAGTTAAAGGCAATGGGATAGAAATAACAGGAATTTTGAGTAACAATCAACATCATCCACAAGACCTGACTCATTCTCAAATTTACATTTAGTTACATTTACAGCAACTTTTGCTTTTTGTAAAAAAAAATCTAAATTAAAGAAATAAATGTACATGACAAAACAAACTGGCTGTGTTTTTTTTATAAAGAACCAATGTCTTGTTTAAGATGTGTTAATTCCACAACTGATAAATTTGCCTTACAATTTACAGCACTATCTTGAGAGCAAAATACATTGCCATACATCTGTATGAACTGCTAAAACAGAGGAGAAAAGAACAGGTCTAATTGAAGTGACGTCCCAATTAATAAAATATGAATTTCTCATCATGTTAAGCACTTAATGTCGAAAAGAAACCACATACGGCTACTTTGTTGTTAGCCAATTTCTAATTCAATTTCAATTTGTTTTTCAATTTTTCTAAGTGGGAACATTTAAGATTTAGATTGATCTGATGCACTGCACCTTTCCCTCACAAACCGTAGGTTGAATCCAGTCCATAGCCAAGTGAAGAGATCATCTCAGTGGTTCTTATCAAGCAAGAAGAGTAAATAGCTTTCAGATAGCAGTGCTGATGGTTAAAGGGCAGTTCAGGATGGAAAGGGTATTAAAGAAACACTAATACTCTGCAATTCACTTAGCTTTTGCTGTCATGCAATTCAGATACATCGAGTACAGAAGCAAGTGGTTGGATTGGAGATATTTTGAAAACAAAAAGAATAAGTAACTCAGAGATTGAGGGATTGACAGTGGTTCCATTCTGACCACTAAATATCTATACTTAAGGCTTTGACATATCGCAGAGACAACTAAATGCTTATTCCGCATTATTCAGTTTATTCAGCAGAATTTGTATTTCTAGACCATGGTGTTAGACTTTAATAATAATAAGAAAAGTTGCAATTGGTTTAGTGCCTTATCAAGTTGTCCCAATGCCTCAAAGCACTTAACAGGATTTATTGATTTGACTGTGTATTTGTAGCTGAACATAGCAGCAAATTTATACACAGGAATATCCTACAAACGCCATGAATTGAGTAACCAATTTTATCGAGAGATTGTTGGCCACAACACCAAAAGAAAATGTCTTCCCCTTTGAGTAGTGTCATGAGATCTTTAATGTCCACCTGAACAGGCCATAACTCGGTCAAACATATCATCCAAAGAACAGAACGTCTGACAAGGTAGGACTTCCCAATATTAGAATGGATTGTCAGCCTGAACTACAAACTTATGCAACCTTTTGACTCAAAGTCAATGGTGCTACAAATTGAAACAGATTGACACAAAAGCCAAGTCAATGTGCTGACATGGGCCAATTAAGGTGGACAAAGTTGAGAGAAAGTAAAAACACTGGCATATGTTATATACAGACTATCACTGATACACAACAAACAGCTATTTTCCCTATAAAACAAATTCATGTTATCTGCTCTCAATCCAAGGACACTCCACAGCATTTACCTGAAATAGATTAATGCTCATTTATATATTCAACAACTGCCATTAAAGCATATCTGGATATTAAACAAACCTTAAAATGTCATATTAGATAAATTTTGCCGCAACTAGGTTAAAAATAAATCACTTCAAATATTACAAAATGGTACAGTATATTCAAATTTTGAATGGCTCTGCTTATGAACCTAGAAAAACAGGAGGTTACTATAGTCAAACATATAATTAATCTAAATTAAAAAATAATGATTTGGTCATTCAAACCATGACCGTTTGTGGGACGCTGTTGTGCGCAATTGACTACTGTGTTTTGCCCACATATACAGTCAATTCACTTTACGGTAGATTCTGTGAAGTGCTTTGATGTGTCTTGAAGAAGTGATTAGGCTCTACATGAAATGCAAGGATTATTAATTTTATTATTATCATCTAGACTTGATGAATCTAAGAATTTGATCATCTAACAAATACCATGACGTTAGCCTCCCATCTTCAGTTTTTAAAAAATCACCTTTACTACAAGCAGGATATTAAACAAAACAATACAATGGAGCTCCATGGTCCTGATGCAGCAAAGTAATATAGGAACAACACATGCTTAGGTAATACATATGAGCATATTACAGGAAAACATTTTCTTATATTGCAAAAATAAATATTGTGCATTCATGAACCTGCCTAATCCTTTTTATCACTGCACAAGGGAAGGTGAAGATGGAGCCAATATAGCATTTCCTTTTGTATTAACCTATAGCTCACTGCAGTAGACAGAATATAATTCTAAAAAAAGCTTTGCCCCTTTTGATCGCAGCACATACATTTTCCTTGCTTTTCCGGCTTGCCAAAAATACAATATTTTAAGAATGTAGGTTAAGGTTTATGCTTTATATCTCCTCGTGCAGTAAAGTCAATATATTTGAGTGATCAATAAATCCTGCACCATAATTCAGAGCTGGCTGAGTAGTCATTAAAATAAATGGCCCTAGTTTTGAACTATTTTCTTTCCTTTTTAAAAATTTTACAGTACGCGTGACTCATTTCGCAAAATGCCACCTCAGTGTGTTTGTGTGTATGCATGCATATATATTAAATGTGATTATTTCTACATATTATATTCGTGCATATGGGGGTGTAAATAATATAATTGCAATGAACCCTACAACCTTTTGAATTCATGTTTTAGGAAGGAATTTAAAAGAGCAGTAGATTTTTATTCTTAGAAAATAACAATGTGCTGTGAGTGTAATTATTTTATTTATCTTTTGCTCCTCCCCCATTCCAATTTAAATGTACGTTTATAAAACATTGGTTTGTGTATTTATATGCTAAAGTTACAACAATTATTATAAAATACTGCTAGAAAAGTATTTTAATATTCTTTGAATCTAGGAGGTGACTTTATTTAAAGTAGTGCCTGGCTTTACAGTCTTGCCAAGAGGATACAACAACAACAAAAGAATTACACTTGCATAGCACATTTCACATCAGGAGGATGTCCCAAGGCGCTGGGCAATTATATTGGTACCAAGACATGTGGCAATTATATTGATATTAAATGGGTTTTGTGCTTCATGGCAAATATCACAATGAAAAAAACAGTTTGGAGGGTAAACAAATGTAGCCTGGAATATCACAGACTCGCCTGGTTCAGGAGATGGACTATTCCTATTACTAGTGAGGGTTGGCACAATTCTGACATTCCATTGCGAAACATGTCATCTTAGAGCCAATTAAGCTCCAAGAAGACTCCACTTCCCATCACCCCAACAGGATGTTAAGTCACCAGTTGATCATTTGACATCTGAGAGGCTTGGCTTTGAGCCCTCAGTATGTGGATGGTAGGTACCAGGAACTCCCTGCCACCTTCCCTGATGGGCAACACAGCTTGGGCTGAAATAGTTGAGATCATTGTCACCATCTTCCTGCCCACATCTTGGAGACAAATCCCCTCCCATTGAACGATTGTTCCATTATTTGGAGGTGCAGAGCCTGAGCAATAGCTGCTTATCTCGCTGCAAATCAATCAAGGTGGATTCCGAGCACTGGATGTACGAAGGCGTGTTCACAAATTTGTTACTCCAGGTAACACCTTCCAGCAGCTGTCACCCTAGCAATACACTCAATGACTTCTCTTAAGTCATGCAGAAGTATTCCGCACTTGAAGGTATCCACCATCATGTCCAAACAGGTGATCCCGTGTTCAAGATGGTGGGTGCAAAGGGTTCCTACAATATTGTCCACAAACAGAAGCACAGCAATTCTATCGGAAATGCCTTGGACAGATACACTAAACCCATCTCCCTCCAACCCATATACATAAGTCCAGAAATTTCCATCTCCCTGGGCTGGCCAATTTCTTACCATTTAACACACAAATATGTTTGTTACCATTTAAATATGTGTGTTAAATGGCAAAACAAATGGCTGAAACAAACAGGTATATTATTGTAACAAAACCACTTTGATATCAGGAGAATCTACAATCATTGCTGGAACTTCGGGATCAGCATTGTGATGTGTGACATGTTAATTATCATGGTAATAATCATCACATCATTGATGAAAGCAATCAACAATGTGAGTTGATAAACAGTCTCATGATACCATCTTAACTCAGATACTTGGTGTTGAGTTAAGCATGTATGGTGCTAACCAGCTCTCCAATTCATCGATTCAATCGCTGTTTGCAACTACAGTATATCAGTCCCAACTGTTGTGATAAGCCTGAAATTCTATCTAGTTTTAACCTGTAAGGTCATGGTGAACTTTGGGATGAACATTGTGATGTGTCACATGTTCATTCTAAAATAAATCCGCTTCCAAAATAAAGATGAATCTAAGAATGTTTTTTACAATAATGTCTGATATTAAACTTTAAGACAATAGTGCCTACAGACTAAGAGTATGAGGAAATTCAGGAGAAATATCTTATTTATTAACTGGCATTGTTTACTGTATTTATCAAGGATGATATATTTATCACCACTGGTAATTAACACTCAGCACATTACACTCCATTAATCCCCCAATACCATTTTGCTTGCATTCTTCCTGACTCTTCCACTTCATTTTATTATCAATAATAATACCATAATAATCCTTAGATTTGATATAGTGCCTTCCCATTGATAGGATGTCTCAAAGCGTTTCACAAGCTATGCTGTGAAGATTAGTGACTGCATTTTGCAGGTGAACACAGCAACTAATTTGTGCACAGTAATGTCCGACATGCAGCTGTGAAATGAATAACAAGTTTGGGAGATTGCTGGTTGGGATATTAAGAAAAATGCCCGCTCTTATTGAATAGTGTCATGGGATTTTGAACATTCACCTTAACAGATAGAAAGGACCTTAGTTTAATGTTTCACTCAAAGGACAGCACCTCCAACAATGCAGCATATACCAACATTGGAGTGTCAATTAATGACTACATAAATTCAAAGTCCCGACATTGAATCCACAACCTTCTGGCTTGGAGACAAAAATGTTTCCAATTGAGCCAAGCTTTGAAGGTAGAAACAATTTTTTTTCGAATAATAGACTTTGATTGACTTTGGAGGACATTTTGTTCAGCCAACGAAAAGTCAGAAAAATAATGATTGATGTGGCGGTATTCGGCAGGAGCCCTGAAGCCCAGAAGCGATTGGGCTAATAAACCTGTCCGTGCCAGCGCAAGGATTAAAGTGAACACCTGCATCTAAATTGTGCCATTTTAATTTGAATCATCTTTCTAATATGATGTATAAACAGAATAAGTGATGAGGAACTGTGGGAAATGACCTATATCCCACTCATGGAATATCAATTGTACCCTGCAGTTCCTCATCATGTATCTTCTATTTAGATTACTGGTGGAAGAATAGGATGCTGTGATTGACTACCACACCATTTTAAATCCCCCGGCACATGCACCTAGAACATTTCTACAGCGCATATAATTCAAATTCTAACCTTTTTCCTCCATTTACCTTTTTCAGCAGCGAGTTGCTCAACCACTTTCAATCCTTTATGTGACGCACCTTTTGCATTAAAGATATACAAAATTTATCCACAAATATACACACCTCACTATTTATTGCTTCTTTACTTGCCCTGCTGACCTAAGGAACAAATGCAGCTCCCAGTACAGTAATGAACCATCCAGACCAGGAGGCGTGTTGGTTTGATCTCCTCAAAGGGTAATCAAGACTGGAACAGATTGCCAGGAAAGGTAGTTGAGGCTAGGACATTGGAATCTTAAAACATAGCACAACGTTGTGATGGGGGGACAGTAGGGTGGTTACTCCAGAAGGATGAGATCATAGGCCAAAGGGTCTTCTTCACCCAAACCGATTTGTGATGTTGTGACCCATTCTGTGCTGTACTAGTTGATGTCAGTTCGGGTAGCAATTTGCTATTATATTATGCTTCAGTAGTCCTCAGATAAGTGAGGTAAAATAGGCCAATGTTTTAGCTCCAAACCGCTGACCACCAACACTGACTGGAAAGTGCACATTGTACAATGAATCAAGTTCAAGTAACCTACCGACCCCTTAGTCAATTGGCTCACAACATGGAGAATGTTCCACAATCTGGTTCAAGGGGGTTGGAGAAAAAGGGAAATGCCAAATGAAACAGGACACCAGCATGAGCTATTGCTTCAGGAGAAAATAATAATAAGAATAATTCATGCATTTGATATTCTAGACGTCTCAAAGCTCTTTACAGAATACACTGTGAAGTTAATTGACTGTATATTTGTGGGTGAAAATGCCAGAATAGAAGAGAATTATCTTCCAACAAACATTATGATGAATGTTACATGGTTATTTAATGTAATGCTCGGTGCAAATTAATAGTATGGGTGTCCTTATTTTCTCAAATTCAATTTATTCCATTGTTTACTGGAAGGCTTAACCACATCAATTAGTAACGAAGTGCTCTGCCAGCGGTATCAGTGTCAGACTCCCTCGGAGGTCCACTAATCACTTTTTAAAAAAAAACTTACAATTCATTTACCGTTCGGAAACCTATGTAAATGTTGGTTTGCCAGGAATTGTGATTATGGTAAAATCTCAATCACCTCTACCTTCACATCTCCTGGAACACACAAGATGACAAATGGTAAATATGGTTTATCTGTCTCTGGGTACTTGTCCATTGAGGAATCCTCAAGTTAAAAATGTAAGTAATGTTCGAGTATATTCTTGGCAATTATCAGGAATTGGCTCAGAGTGAGATTCTGGTGTCCCGAGAGATTATGTCCAACATTTATTAAAACAAACAGAGATCTGCTTCTACTACTTGCTGATATAATTTATATTATGGTGCCACCTGCACTGTCCAGGCAGCTTTTCCTTGCATAGGTTTCCCAAGGCTCTGCTATGATAAGGGGGCATAGGAGCTAGTTGTCCTCTCCTATTTATCGTCTCGCTGTGCTTATAGCCTAGTCGAGGCTGACACTCCAATGTTGCACGAGGGGAGTGTTGCTTTGTGACAAGTGCTATCTTTTGGATGGAATGTCAGTCTTTTAATTTGGGTGGATGTTAAAGATTCCATGACACAATTTGAAAAGAGAAAGGAGTTTCTCCTCTTATCCTGGCCAATAAATCCTCCAGATAAAATTGGTCATACATTGCCAGTTGCTTTGTTGAAAATACATTACACTTTTTATAATGTTGAAGATACACACACAGTTTAGAAAACACAATTAAGCTCATTATTCCAAAGCAGTCAGATGGTAAGCATCAAATGATCAGGGTCAGATCTTTGTTGGCAAGACTTGCAGAACTAACAGGGATTTGAACAGCCAGATTTGTGTTTCTTTTTACAATTTTCTTGCATCCCCTCTTCAATGCAGTGAAGTGGTACAATATAATTCTGACAACCGCCTACTCACCCAATTGGCTATTTATTCCTCATGTTCGAGCCTGGACTGTGAATGTTGGCAGAATACTTGATTATGGAGCATCACAGTCTGTTTCGGTCACTTACCCGTCATCGACATAGTACGGACATTCTAGGCAGTGAACAGGATTGGAAACCTGGCTGATATTTTCTTCTCTTTAACCCCGGGCATAGAGCCCAATTGAACTGGTGGCACAGCTGCCATGCCGAGAGCAACAGAGCATAAACCAAGGAACCTTCCTGATCTGTATATGCATCAACAACAACATGTTGCATTAATATAGCACTCTCCAGCTCATGTAGCGTCTCAGAGAGTTTAACATTGGTGGAGCCTGATGCTGAACCGGGGGTGGAGGGGGAGGAATGAAAGGATTGAGGGAGTTGGTTTTAAGCACATTCGAAGTGGAAGGTTTTCAGTCGCAACTTGAAAAGAGGGAGGGAAGGGACAAGTCAAAGAGATTGAGGGAGAATATTCCAGAACATGGAGCATTTACCCACTAAACTTTTGGTAAAGCCTTCCATAGACAATATTTATAATATACTATATCAAAAACATGAGAAAACTTCCACTGGTTTGTACCACAGATTTTTTTTTCTATTAGAGCAGAGTTGAAAATCCATATTTATTTTTAAAGGGAATTGTGATTGAAGCAGCTTTAAATTTATTGGCACCAAATCAAGTTTGTCCCAATTCAGGCAACTTCAACTCTAGATGCACGTACTCCTTTGAATATACTTTATATAAAGGTTGAATAGTCATGCAGACTACAGGTTGTCATTCATGCATTCACTCTGTACTGTAAGCAATTGCAATGTGCTTTGTATTTACACAGGGGAGAATATTCTCTCTTTCCATGCGTAAGGTCAATTTGAATCCCCAGTTTGTTGCTGTCAGGGTGGGTGGGAGTAAGGTGAGGCTGTGCTATTTACAGCTGGAGGCACCGTAACACAACCAGTTTATTTTGTTTAATCCTGTGAAGAGAGGAGGAGGAGATTGGCTCCTTGGCAGTTTAGTGATGAAACACAGCAGATGCCTAGCAGTCTACTGGCAGAGTACGCATCCGCTTGTTTCCTCTAGAGGTGTTGGTGGTCTAATCAGTCGGAGAGTAGGGACAGCATTTGTGTAATTATATCTGGATTCAATTGCTGCCAGCATTGAGATGAGTGCATTCATATTCCTCAGTGGCCTAGTGGCCGGGGGAGGGATTGGAAACAGTTTCTGTGTCATCTCAATGTGCAGTGGATTGGGATTAGTCATATTCACCCACAAAAAAAGGTTTTATTTAATCCTTAACTTCTAACAAGAGCAAGAGGCAACAAACACTGCACATCTTCATATGATAACAGCCTCAATCTGTCCATCATACCATTGGATCAGGTCTGCATGTTCAGGCAGATGCTAACGATCTCGGATACTATTTAAAAACGGAATTGTGTTTCTGCCGGTCACTTGGTCAACAATCCGCCAGAGCGATTGAACAGCCACTGGACACATGATATTTATGTACACAACTTGGTTGCTGCATTTGTCTACAATGTCACTACACTTCACAGTAATTACCTGTGAAGTGATTTGAGATGTTCCTTCGTTATGCTAGGTGTTATATGAAATGCAAGAATTATTAGGACTATAACCATTATTATTATTAGCCCTAGAAAAACCAATTGTGATCCTTTGTCAAACATGTACACTGTAAAACAAAAGTACATTTAATGATATAATTTGAGCCTGTTCTGTATATTAAGAAACCTCAAAAATTTCTTCACCAAATATCTATCTAATTTCCACTTTTACCACGCTCATTCTAACTGAATATTTGAATCTAAATGGACTATACAACTCTCTCTTCTGATTGTGTCTCCTTGTTTTGATGACAATACAATGCTAAAAGTGAGTCAAAGTTGGAAGTTCAGTTTTACAGATAAGATATTAAACCAAGGTCCCATCTATTGAAGTGGATATTAAAAATCCATGGGACTATCAGAAGACAAAGGGGAATGTCTTCTGTTGTCCTGGTCAACAATCCTCCAAATAAATTAGCCATTAACTTCATATGGGACACTTTTGTGTGCAAATTGGTTACAACAACAAAATTACATTTGTATAGCGCCTTTCACTTCAGGAGGAAGTCCCAGGGCATTGAAAGTTACCATCTTTTCCTCCAAAACACGTCATTATACTTTATAGTATATCCAGCAAAGCACTTTGAAACATTCTCCAAACATGAAAGACATTATTTCAAATCTAATGATAATTATAATTATCTATGAAGCATTTTGAGATATTACAGACTATCAAATGCAACAATCAATAAAATGTAATTCATCTGTACCCTGTAGAATCTTGAACACTTCAATAAGATCTCTTCTATGTTTTACTTTAAGAGCCAAAGTGGCTAATCATTTTGGTGTAACAAAAAAATGTGATACTCTAATGCTGCCAAGTTTAAAATTTGGTCAAGTTGTTTACTAAATTGCATCATGTTAAATGGTGTGTTGGAATGAGGGCACACAGCTCCTTTAGTGCCAGCAGATTATTATTCCACAGTTAGTACCAATGCTGTAATATTATAACTGCATAGTTTTAGAGAATATAATAATAATCCTAACATTTGTTTTGCGCCTTATCATGTCTTTGAGAAGCCTCTGAAAGCTTCACAAGAATATATTGTAAAGTGAATTGACTTTATTTTGTGGGTGAAATGCAGCAGCTAGTTGCAAGAGGATTGTGTCCGACAAACAGTTGTGGATTGAGTGACCACATTTTTTTTGAGGAATTATTACTTACTGCCGGAAAATGATCTGCCAATCGACTAACCGAACAGGGTGCCTACTTAGTACAAGGTAAACAGAGATGTGTGCCTAAGGGTTCATCCTGCCTGGGCATCGAACCTGGGACCTTTTGCTTGAGAAGCGAGCGAGCTGCCACTATACTATGGGACTCCACTACAGGAGTATGTGACTAACTATAACACTTAGTTAGATGTAGATTATAACTGCACAATTAGTGTTGTGGATTTCAATTGCACGGTTAGTAATAGTGCTGTAGATTGTAACTGCATGATTAGTGCTGTAGGTTACAATTGCATGATTGGCGTCAGTGCACCAGGACGCTGACCCGCGTGAAGGGTACCATATAAATGCAAGTTGTTGTGCTGCAAATTGTAACTGCAGAGCTAGTAGAGAAATCAAATCACTTAATTACAGCATTTTTCACTCTCAGTTTTAGCAATCAAGAGCTATGTTAACTATGTGAGTGCCTGTTATACGATATTAGGCTGCTATGTCACACTTATTGTTTACCCAATTTTTAAAATGAATCAAATGATGCCAATGCACATTTACTTTTTTTTCAAAAGCGAAATGAAAAAAATATCTTAGTTTGTCAAAAGCACCGAGAGCCATTCTAGCTGTGATAGTGTTATTGAAAAAATGTAATCATTACCCTCTTTATTTCCCTTGCCTCCCGTGACAAGAGGTTACGTTTTGTGCTGATGAAGCAGACCAGAAAAAAATACCACAAATTTTTCATTTCTAGGTATTGTGAAATGGTCGGCACAATCAGAAGCTGATTTTAATGTCAGTTTTGTCTGCACCTCCAATATCTTCCTGATGCTCATATGCACAAATCGCACAGACTGCCTCTGTATTAGGAAAATCATGTTTATATATCTTGCTGCTTACCTCCCCAACACCCACCCCCATTGCCTGTCCCCTCCCATCCACTCCCTAAAAACAAAAGACAAAGGGGAAAAAAAACAAACAAGTCATATTCATCAAAGTAATTGTGTGGCTACTTTCAGTTTCAACTGCCCAGAATGAAGGATTGAACTGCTAGTGGCGTCTGTGGCAGCCATGAATCATAGCAGCTACTTCAGAGCCCCACCACCATAAAACAAAAGATGTTGATGAAAAATGCTGCAATTAAGTGATTTGATTTCTGCTGCCCCCCACTCCCCCCTCCTCTCCCCGCTTCATTCGTGCACTGGTGCACTGCAGCGATTGATGGGAAAAATTACTTTCTTTGATCTCTGACAGAGTCTCAGAACCATTCTGTAGAGAGAGAGAGGAGGAGGGGCAGAGGGACAAATCAAACTCATATCCTAACAAATAAAAAACAATAATGTACACTGTTTCACAAATGTTACAACATTTAAAGAGACAGCACCCCCTCCCTTTCTCTCCCCATCCCCTTTGCCCCATCATTCTTACTTCAAACAGATGTGGAGCTATCGTTATATCATCTCCAATGAAGAAGTCGTCAAATGCACTTCCAAAAATGCAGTGTGAGATCACTGGACATCATTCAGTCTAACCATTAATAGTTAGTGGAGTAAGTCAGGAGTACAGTGCTAGTGGAGTGTTGTGGTTGTCTCAGTTGGCAGCACCATTACTTAGATTTAAACTGAGCTGTACAGATCAGAGGGTTAGATCCCTGTTCATGTTTCAGCTAATATTAGCAGCAATAAGGATGCCACATTTTAACTCGGTTGCATGGGAGAAAAAAGGTGGTATTTCTAGATGTATTCCATTATGAATTAAGAAAGGAGATCATATTTGCTTTAACTCTTTCTCAGAGATGTAGGCGAGATTAGCATGTATTAGCCATGCTTGGATGCCCTTAGAAAGGGTCACGAAGGCTTCTGCACCTTGGAGAACTTCTAGCAGGACCTTTGCTACATTAAAATGGAAAAGAATGGAATGAGCTGAAAGTTTAAGAATACTGTATTGCAATTTTCATCCCTATTTGTGAATGCTGATTTAGAAGAGGATGGGCCCAGCTATAATGAATCACCCATTTCCCCTACCCACTCCCTCCCTCTCCCCATGGTCAAATAGTCTGATGATAACTCAAAGCCAGGCTCACACACAGAAATGTAGAGCAGTCAGCGCTGTCCCCTGGTATTAACACATTCAGGAGAGGAGGCTAAACAGTGAGGAGGTGGGAAATGTACTGCTCTCTGCATGGAAACATATGCAAATTTACTGATGGGAGACAAGAGAGGAAGAGCGTGCTGTGCTGGGCCTATTCCCTCAAGATAGTAAATCTATCTGATGCAGACAAGAAACAAGAGGGACTGATTTTCCTCGCTCTTTCATTCAAAGCAAATCTTGGGTTTTGCCTCTAATTTTAACCTATTTTTACCACCATTTAAATTTTGCCTTTCTTCACTACAGCCTGTAATATATTGGCCGTTACTTTAAATAATTACTCACTTCACTGTAATTCAGATATAAATTTGCCGTGTGAACTAAGCATTTGCGATCTCTCCTGCCAACATAAATTGTCAGATGTAAGCGTGCAACAAAGCTATATTAATACTGTGACTTGTGGATCAACCCCAAGTGGAGAACTTGAAGTATTTTGGCATGTGGAGCTCCTGTAGCTCAGTGGTTAGAGCACTCGCCTTACAAGCACGAGACCTGTGTTCGAATCCAGGCAAATCAGGGCAAAATCTTGGGCAAGTTTCCTTTCTCCACATGCTGAATCCACATCCATCCAAAAAAGCCCACATTAATAAATTGGTCATTTCAATCCACAACTGTTTGTGGGATACTGCTGTGCACAATTGGCTACTGCGTTTTGCCCACAAATATACGGTCAATTCACTTTACAGTATATTCTGTGAAGCGCTTTGAGACGTCGATAAGATGTGAAAAGCGCTATATCACTTGCAAGGATTATTAGTATTATTATTATTAACCTACGGAAACAAGAAGAGGAGGAAATTCAGCCCATCGAGCCCATTCCACCAGTGTATTAGGTAAACTCTTTTAATCCCTACGGCCTGCCTTTTCTCACCACTCTTTATAGCTCTACTACCCAAATATCTGTCTTTCTCTCTATTAAACAGCCTGATTGATTCCACCTCTAAAGCTTTCTGGGGCAGAGAATTCCACATCTTCAGAACTGTCAGTGAACAAATGCTTTCTGCCCTCTTTTCCAACGGTCTCTATGCTGTGTTTGTGCTGCAAAGTTAGCATCAATGCCAGCCCTGCCCTCAGTATTGCCATATAAATGAGGCAGCACAGCTTCCCCCACCACATCCCCCCTCCACCCAGAGGCATTGACTTCAGTCTGCGGTGGGTTTCCTTTTTCTTGGAGCCAGCAGCAAGAAAGGCATAAGATAAATGGTACCTCCTGCTGCTGCGAGTAAAGTAAGGTGCCATTTTATTCTGATCAGTCTGTTGTGTAGGCCAGCAATGTGTTTTTACTTGCAAGGTGCTACTCTGAAATGATTGAGTTCATACCATCTGTCCTGTGTATTTTTATCCTCAGCACAACCCAAATCAGCTAGGCTGCCTCTACTTTTTTTTAATACAAGGAGAAAGCCAGTCTCGTTTTGGAATAAAATCTAATGTAATTTGACTTTCTCAGTTACAAATGTTAAATGTTGAAATGAAATGTCAATGGGAATATTTAACTTTTTTGAAACAAAATATAAATATACAAAACAGTGAAGTTTTAAAAGTTTCGACATTTAAGATTCTATCAGTTGGATTTGACATACCTAAAGCCATTAAAACTCAGAACATTGTGAAGTACACTTCTGACACCCATTACTAACAACAATTTACATTGTATTTTCTAAATATAGACAAATTTGAATACACTTTTGAAGACACTTGTGATAATGTTATGATGTATTTTTACTCATGATGCATTTTGCTCGGGGTACTGCTGAACATCAGCCAAAAATATCCTAGGCACTGTAGCATTTTTGTTCTCAACTTTAATTAAGAAATTACAATAAATAATCTTTCACTTGACAGGATAAATGTGTCAGGGCTTGAAACTCATGGGTGACATTCCAATGTAATGCGTGTGTGTGTGTGTGCTTTAGAACAAGTGACATTTGTATAGTTCTTTTCATGTCGGGAGAATGTCCAAAGGCGCTTTATAGTCAGAGATGTCATCATTTGGATGACACCATAAACTGAGGCCCCGTCTTCCTATTCAGATGGTCATTAAAGATCCCATGGCACTATTTGAAGGGGAGTTTCCTCTGGTTTCCTGCCAAACAATCCTCCAAAATAAAATTGTTGATTAACTTCATGGCTGTTTGTGGTACAGAACAATGCATAAATTGGCTAGGCATCAAATGTAAGATTTGTTATTATTATATAGCACCCTTCACACAGGGTAGTGTAGTGGAATCACACTGACCTGTCACTCAGTGAAAACTGACCTCTTTCGTGTGTCCCCCAAACAAACCACCCCAACATCAGTGAACTTTCAGTCACTCTGCTCCCATGTACTGGAAATCTACTCCAGTATCCCTCGAACTCATTCCCACCTTCCTGCTCCATTGTTCAAAGCACTTTTCAAAGCATACCCCTTTTGAATGCACTTTCAGTCGTCAATCCCTTCCCTACCCCCACCAATCCCAGCTCCAGTGACCACTCAGCATAGTTAAGCACTTTGAGACATCCTCCTGATACGAAAGGCATTTCATTAATATTGGTTGTCTTGTATTATTATTTTTTGCTCTGCGATCTGACAAATTCCTCCACAAATTAGGGAGATTTGGTACCTCCCGAGTAATGGAGGCACAAGTAAGTTATAGTTAGCCTCATCAATAGAGATTATTGGCAGATAAGGTGCACTCTTTATATCACAAAGAATATTTCAAATCAATTAAAACAGCAAAATGCAACAGAATTTTTTTAATATAGCATTTCATTGCATTGAAATATCACAATAGCTATGTTGTCGGAGGTGCTGGCCTTCTAATGAAACATTAATACAAGCTCCCTGTCTGACTGTTCATGTAGACATTGAAGATCCAATGACACTACTCAAAAAAAAGTGTTTCTCCCATTGTGCTGACCAAATATTCTCCCAAAAATTGTTTAAAATAAAATAAACTTTCATGGCTGTTTGCGGGCGATTGCTACATGGAAATTGACTGCCATGTCTGCCTACAAAATACACAGTAACCACACTTCACCATCAATCCATCAATGTGCTTTGAGACATTCTCTTGACATAAAAGCGGTGATATCAAATGGAAGGACTGCTGGTATTATTATTTCAATTATAATTGTAGGTAGCAAGCAAGGAAAATAAGCTGGTTAAGAGTACAGTTATCAGGAGGGAAGAAGGCAGAGTGACATGTAAAGCTACAGGGAAGGAGGGAAGAAAGAAAAAGTAGGAATGGAGCTCTTCTCCCAGTAGCAGAATAATCAAGGCATCAGCAGCAAATATAAATGAAAAATACCATTACCGTTTCCCAGACCGCACATATGGGATAAAGCAATAATAAAGCTAAAACATTTTGTAAGCCTGATAATTGCCTTTTGAGGCCCGCTGATAGCTTTGTTTTATCTTCACAATATTCAGTGTTGAGCTTCTCAAAATTCCCTTGCTTCAGCTCTCTTTGAATATTAAGTGCGCTCTCATTTTTTTTTTACCAGTACTTACATCTGGAAAAGCCCCACGCCCAGTTGGCACAAAAGCCTGATCATCAGTTGTATTGTGACTGCTGTTGAAATCTGTGAGTGGTAAGTTTTGAGCATTCTGGTTTCCTGACGCTGAAGATTTTGTAACAACAAGTGATTGTCTGGGGAAGGGTTGCACTTTTACAGTGTGAAATCTTGCAATGTGGCAAGAGTGTTATTGGCTCGGTTTGAGCATTGTACAGTACATTGTAAGTTGGCTGGTTTTCCTTTGGGATCGTTCCATAGGTGTTACCAGCTCCAGGACCTCGCCCAGGTATGATTTCTCATGTGTGCATCTGGATATAGAGTGTTGACAGGTGGTTGGACTGTGGTGAGGATCGCATCCAAGATTTGACTGTGGTGGGGTTTGGAGCCAAACTGGAATCCTCTCCCCTGATATCCACACATAGACACTTTCCAACAAAGCTCAAAGTGCTTGGAGTCTAAATTGTCCTGTCTTAACTACTCTGCACAGTTCAGAGATCAGCTAACTTCTCACAGTGCTGACATTGAACCTAGGACATTCCTGACCTGAGTGGGGGGAACATAATACATAAAATTTCTGATAACTCATCACTCCAAGAGAAAAGTGCTCAGTGATGAATTCTCTGGAGTGAGTTAGACATTGTATGAATGAAAAAAATGTGTCATGGATATTGACAGCACACTTTCTCACTTTGTGAAGTCCTGTAGCTCAGCGGTTAGAGCACTCGCCTTGTAAGCGAGAGATCTGGGTTCGATTCCTGGCAGGGTGAAAGTTTCCTTACTCCACACGCCTGTAATAATCCCTCAAGAAAAACAAGCATAATAAATTAGTTACTTCAATTTGTGACTGTTTGTGGGACACTGCTGTGCACGATTGGCTGCCAAATTTCACCCTCAAATATATAGTCAATTCACTTTACTCTGTGAAGCACTTTGAGACATCTAGAAGATGTGAAAAGGGCAATATCAAATGCAAGGATTATTATTATTATAGTAACCTAAGTGTTTGTGACAACTTAAGCCAGATTTGAGTTATGAGGAGTCTACTGTCTTATCTTTGAAGAGAAATAATTCAATAGTGGAGAGCTGCATTATGGATCAGTATTCTGGAATTCAAGATAGACTTTCTTTACAGTTGTTGTGTATGACACATGCAGAAAACCCTACCAACATGCTTAAGAGTATTTAAACCAGGCTGAGAGTTCCATAAATGCTTGACACATTATAGTATGTGAAAATAATTCACAACAGGTTGGGTTTAGGAAACAGTGGCTTGATAGGTAAAGTGACATTATCTTTTGTTCCAAGATTTCTAATATTTTACAACTGACCATTCATTTACTATGATAAAGAATGGTTCATTTACTATCAGGCGGCATATCTATATATAGATAAATATATATATCACACATGCAGAGAGCTATATACTGTAATTGCAAGTTGTTGTTTTTTGTCACCACATTATTAGAGCAACCTGCTCACTGTCCTCACATAAAAATATACAGTAATACAATTCATTTACTTTCATACACTCAGTGATATTATCATATCACTTGTATGGCCAAAAATCCCCAACATAACATATCATTCACTTTACAGCTATTTACTATGTGCAAATTGTCCAAAATACTCAGTCTCTACACTGTACAATAAAGTCCTGTGAAGCGCTTTGAGGAGTTTCGATGTCACGATAAGCCACTGTATCCAATCTAAGCATTATTATAATTAGATCACAAATCTTATCATTATCATCACCTCTTCTGGGAATCTGCCTGACAAGACAATTTGCCAGACAACAATATCCCTTTTAGTTCTGAGAAGTACTCTATCAGTGTCACCAATACATCAGTGGCACTGTTAAAATAATCCATGCATAGCTGGCTTGGTTTAACACCACAGTTAAAGTATTACTTTTACTGTGTATTGTTAAAGTGATGTTGGAAGCTGCACCAAGCTTCCATTAGACTGTACATTAGCACCAGAATAAAAACACCAGAATAAAAACACCATGAACAATGAATCTTTTATTTTCTTTGGTGGGCAGTCATGTACAACTCATTTTTATATGAAGTGTAGCTACTTTAATATTCTGTCTGGATTCTACTATCTCTCACTCTACACCGCTTGTTCAGACCAAGGATCAGAACACAGAGAGAATAAGTAAGTGTGAGCATCATGATCCTGTTGGAGGTAGCTGGGACTATAGTTATTACCAACAGCTATTGAAGTTTACCTGATATTCCCACCTATTTATCAAAAAAAAACACTGGTTCGACTTTTATGTAAAGTTGAAAGATTCCAGAACTCTTTGAGCACCAGCACTTGTGAGATATCAAGGCTGGGGATGGAAAGCATCATTGAGGACATTGACCTGCTGTCTGCACTATTGGAGCACGAACAGGTGGGTAACAACAAAATTACATTTGTATAGTGCCGTTCATGTCTGGAGGACGTCCCAAGTCCCGGGACCATCAGTGCTTCAGACCCATAGCTGGGGGTCAGGATCAAGGAAGGTGGAGTGCAGGGGGTGGGGGAAGGAAGGTGATCGAAGGCAAGGTTGAAGAGGAGGGTCTTGAGATGGTCTTGAAGAAGGCAAAGTGGGGTGGCGCCTGGTGGAAGAACAGCGGGATGGAGTAACCGCACTATCAGGGAAATAGTGGTTCAGTGGAGGCTTCACAGTGAATCCACTGCTGGCCCACTTCACCCTGGAAAAATACACAAGGCAGTGAGGAATTGCAGAGTATTTCCAGTATCTCTACTTTATTCCCTTGGCATCAAAGCAAATTATATTCATAGTTCAGATGAATAATTGAAACTTTACAGCACAGGATGAGGCCATTTGAGTGAAAGAGTCTGAGTGACTTTTGTCCCATTCAACTGAATGTGCCTGTTCAAGTGTTAGTTTCCCTTAAAAACCACAACCGGATAAGAATCAACAATTGGGACTAATGCCCCTTGAATCTTCTAATCAATTCCCTCGATGCCTTACCTTGAACCATGCAACAACATAATTCCTACTTGGGGGCCCAACACCATGAGTGTGTAAAAATAATACTTGTAACATTTTTTATTCTTCTGGATGTATCTAGTCTTTTTTCAAATTTATCTCAATTTGCTCCATCAAAACCATTCATATTTATGAAAACCTCTTCTAAACTCTTTCTCAAAATTCAACTTTAAACCAATCCCAAATGACCTGCCTCCAGTAAAAAATAAAGTGCTTGTATTTTTATTGCAAATTTTGTTGGCAATAGAAATATCAGGCATGAATGATCTGTTTCTTCTGAATCCATATTGACCATTCCTTAAACCATCTGTGCTCTTCAGATGTAACATCAAACCATGGGGAAAAACTAACTGCTGTAAAACTGTAAACAGAAAATCCACATTGTGTTCATAATAATAATGTTTGCACTTGATAAAGCGCTTTTCACGTCTTCTAGACATCTCAAAGTAAAATGTAAAGTGAATTGACTGTATATTTGTGGGTGAAATGTGGCAGCCAATTGCACACAGCAGTGTCCAACAAACAGCGGTAGATTGATGTGACCAATTTATTATTTACTTATTCTTATTGAGGGATTATTATCAGGCATGTGGAGTAAGGAATCTCTCCCAAGGTTTCGCCCTGTCAGGAAACCGACCCAGGTCTCTCGCTTGTGAGACGAGTGTTTTAACTACTGAGCTGCAGGACTCCCCTGTTTGTGGCAAGGGATTTGGCCACTGGACCATTTGGAGAAAGATGACACAGGACTTTAATTGATTTATTTATTTCCCTTTCCTCCACATTAGATTTCCATCATGTAATTTCTATAGTATTGTTCATTCTCTCTAACAGGTCATGTTAAATGTGATGCTGGCAGAAAACAATTCAAACAAAGGACAAACAGTAACGTTCTCTCTTCATTAAGCAACCACACAATTATATCTGCCAGGCAGCATCATACTCCTGTCTCTCGTCACCCACTACCACCCCCACCCCATCCCCCTCACTCTCTCCGTCATCAGCTCCTACCTCGAACCCCCCCTCCTACACTCCTTCTCCCCAGTCTCTCTTTCCTCCCTCTCATGCACTCTCAGCTCCATGAAGCCAACAACCTGCTGCCTTGACCCCATCCCCACCAACCTACTGCTCACCCAGCTCCCCCTCCTCTGCCCACTGCTGGCTGATATCATCAACCAGTCCCTGCCCCCCTCAAAACTGTTGCCATCACCCCACTCCTTAAAAAACCCTCCCAAGATCCCTCAAACGCTAGCCACTACCGCCCTATTTCAAACCTACCCTTCCTTTGAAAAGCACTGGAACGCGTTGTTGCAAACCAACTCCGTGCCCACCTCTCCTCCCACTCCCTCTTTGAACCCCTCCAGTCCGGTTTCCGCCCTGCCCACAGTACAGAGACTGCGCTTGTGAAAGTCACAAATGACATCCTCTCTATCTGCGACCAGGGATCCCTCTGCCTCCTTATCCTCCTGGACCTGTCCACTCCGTTCGACACAGTTTACCATGCTATCCTCCTCCACCGCCAGTCCTCCGTCATCCACCTCAGTGGGACCACACTCGCCTGATTCGAGTCCTACCTCACAAACCGCCAGCAGTACATCTCCATAAACGGCTTTTCCTCCCGCTCTTACCCAGTGATCTGTGGGGTACCCCAGGCATCCATCCTTGGCCCCCTCCTCTTCCTCATCTATACGCTCCCTCTTGGGGATGTCATCTGTAGACATAGGGCACACTTCCACATGTACGTGGATGACACCCAACTCTATTTCTCCACTTCAATTTGCGACCCGCAGTGCCCTGATGTTCTGTCAGACATCAGGAGCTGAATGAGCGCAAATTTCTTGCAGCTGAATGTTGACAAGACGGAGGCCATACTCTTTGGCTCTCGTCAACATCTACATTTGCATGGCTCTCACCTCCTCCACCTTCCCAGTCTGCCCCTAAAACTCTCCGAACCTGTGCGCAACCTTGGCGTCAGGTTCAAACCCCAACGGTCCTTCCTCCCTCACATCCAGTCCCTCACCAGCACCGCCTTCTTCCACCTCCGATGGATCGCCCGTCTCCGGCAATACCTCACCTCAAAAGATGCTGAAACCTTCGTCCACACCTTTGTCACCTCACGGCTGGACTATTCTAATGCCCTCCTCGCCGGTCTCCCCTCCAGCACAACCCATAAAATCCAACTCATTCAAAGCTCTGCTGCCCGCATGCTCACTGGCACCAAAGTTTGCTCCCCCATTACCCCAGTCCTTGTCAGACTTCACTGGCTCCCTGTCCCGGAGAGGATCGACTTCAAGATCCTTACCCTTATCTTCAAATCTCTCCACTCCTCTGCACCCCGTACCTCTCTGACCTCCTCTCTCCTCAAACCAGCTCCCGTTGCCTTCGCTCCACTGGGTCTGGCCTCCTCCATATCCCTCGAATCCTCCGCTCCACCCTTGGCGGCCATGCCTTCAGCCATTATGCCCCGAGACTCTGGAATTCCCTTCCTCGCTACCTTCGCCTCGCCCAATCTTTTCTCAGATGAAGACCTTTCTCTTTGACCACGCATTTGGTCACCTTTCTACCCCTGCCCTTGGCTCAGTCCCGGGATCTGTTATTGTGAAGCACTCTGAGACGCCGTCCGGCGTGGAGGTCGCTATAGAAATCAAAGTTGTTGTGGTTGTTGGCTCTTTTTTTCAAGCTTTCAACTCGTAGCACTGAATGCCAATACATGTAGCACTTTTGAACACATCACATTAGCTATGTGAGAATAAAACTTCCATCAAGGAGGATTCTGAAATCATCCGAAGAAAGTTCTGACCGTGTGCCAATGGGCACCTTTAGTTGGATCCCTCTCTGATCCATGGAGTAGTTTAATTTAAAAAGAACTGTGGAAGTGAGCTTTCCACACCTATAACAAAATGCTCATTAACCCTTTGACTCATTTGGGAAAATGATTTGTACAGAAGCATTTTAACTTAAACTTTTTCTTGAAAATAAATGTTTCAGATTATGTTTGCACAACACATGTCTCTAGAAACACAACAGCCACATTTCCTAGGCAAATCATAGCAAAATCAGGAAAACGTTTTTTAAAAAACCAAACAAAAATTATAAAGTATTATTTTTACAAGTGATTTATTGCAGCAAGTTAAAAAAAAACGATGTGCGCATGGGAGTGGGGGAAGGGAAGCAACATAAATTTCTGGTTGCCTTATAAAAAGAGACCCATCCCTTGCCATGTGTTCCTTTGTTATCATCACCCTACCGTCTAATGGCCAGTGTAGAATTCAACAGAAGGACCTCTTTGAGAGAAAATGAACAAAAGAGGAGGAATAAAGGCAAGGCTTTCCAGAAACAAGGATGGAATGGGGAGGTTTTTCTAAGTCCTCAAAGTGTTGAAGAAAGAGAAAGAAAAAAAATTGAAGACCTATGTTAGTAGAGTGCCTCCCAGTCTAGCAAAATGCAAACTCGTCTGAATGAATAAATAAAAGCTGAGCCCAGCCAGCGAAATAAAACTGTAAAGGAGTAAGAAGTGTATTTATAGGCACTCAAGATGTCAGCTTTTGGGCAAAAATATTGCAGAGGGATGATCACTTCTCTTTTGTTTTTGTTCCAATTCATTTTTTGAAGACATGTAATTAAAAACTGCATTAATGGCACCAATTATGGCCTCCAAGGGACGAGAAACCCCACGCTACTGTGTGATGGAACACAACTGAGCTGCAAACATCCATTTACCATTATAATACTCATTAATCCTGCCAAATACAACTCATTACCAGACTTCAAGGAAATCATCTCATAGGCAAACACCAGCCAGGATCTATCTGTCATTAAATTCCTTTCAGCACAAGTTATATGGGAGGGGAATTGTTCAATGTATCCAATTTGTGAAGTGCATTGCACAATATATTATTTAGTCTATAACTTTAACAAGGTGCTCTGTATACGTAGAAGTGAGCTACGTTCAAAGTACTCCGCTGCCAGTGGTCACAAGTTTAGAATGTTACTTTCATATTTACAGCACAAACAAAAATATTACTGGGCCTAAATTTGCGATGTTAATTAATTAATCAAACACATTATGAAATGTAGAAAATATAGGTCCCATGGGGTAAAATCTGCAGTAATTTCGTAACTCATTGCTTGAGTTAATTAGCACAGGAATAGGTTAAGGAATATCCACGGTTTTGTTCGTTTTACTTAACAAAGCCTCAACGTAGCATAATCATCACTTACCTGTGTTCAGATCATTCTATCGGTCTCCGATCCCTGTCCCACTCCTTCTAATCAGTTGGGTACTTGCTATAGTCAGTTTCCTGATGCGGGGTATTGCAATAATAAATAAATAAAACTGGTACTGTTCATTTTGTAGGCAAACTCAGCATTCGATTTGCACACACAAATGTCTTACAAACAACCATGATGTGATTGACCAATTTTATCTGAGGGACTGTTGGTGAGGATACTGGGAGAAACTCCTTCTCCTTTTGAGAAGTGCCATGGGATCTAAAACTTCGGAGGAAAACACTTATTTGGAGTTACATCAGATGGTGTATTGGGGCTGGGATCCCATCTGATATAATTCCAAATAAGGTATTTTAACTTAGAAATTATCTTTTCTGTACTGAAAGCTACTTATATTGAGTTACAACATGGGAAAGTGTATGTATAAGGAACAGCTTTGTTACTATATAATAGGAGAATATTTTCAGGCATTTGTTAACCCATTTATTTAATTTGTACAAAGAATGAGGTAAAACCAAATTCTCTCCAACAAAATAACCATAATCCTCACATTTGAGTTGATATATTAGTGTATTATTATTATCGAAATTTTATTTAAAACCAAACAAATATCTGTTCAGATTTGCTGTGCAGATTAAAATGAAAATGTGCTTGTTAATTTTAGTTTCATAGAAACAAGAAAATGGTAATGGGAGTCTACAGCATATAGCCAGCAGGATTAATGCAGGACCTCCTATTGCACAGTTGTGTAACTATTTTTATACATACAAATGAACCAGTCTGCCAGTCACTTCCCCCTTAAAAGATGACTAAAATATTCATTATTTTTGCACCAAGATCATCAAATTAAGACAATGAGGTTATCTAGACTACACTTCACTGTCAGTCTGGCTCGGTTAGTAGCAATCTCACCTTGGCATGTTATGTTTTCAAGCCCCACAAACGATGCTGTCATTCAAATGCAATGCTTGGGGAGTACTGTGTTGTTGGAGATGTTATCCTATTGATGCAATGCTAAACCAAAGCCTCGTCCGTCTCTTCAGGTGGAAGTTAAAGATCCTATGACACTAAACAAAAACAGAAGGGAGTTTCTCTTGGAGTTCTGGCCAATAATCCTCCAAATAAATTGGGTCACTCACTTCATGGCTGTTTGTCTCGTTCACCTACAGATGCACAGCCACTGGAATGAATCCTGTGAAATACTTTGAGATGTCCACTGATGTGAGAGGTGCTAAATCAAATGTAAGGATTATTTTTATTTTTACATTAAATCCTCTGAAGCATCTTTAAATGTTTCAACAACATAATAAGGCGCTGTATCAAATACAATTTTTTTTTTACTATGAAATCAGTTTTTATTCTTTCAGACAAGTTTCACTGGGAACACCTGGTCTTATAGCAAATGGTTTACAGCTTTTGACTTGGATGACTCTCTCCACCTGTTGACATTTCCTCCTCTAAATCACAAACTATTTTACATCTGAGGACGGAAGTTTACAAAGAGAAGGATTAAGCTGTCGTAGTCCAAAAATTAACTCCTTAACAGCATGGTAGCATAGTGCAAAAACACTTTGTAGTAATTTAGTCAGCTGTATGTGAAAGATCCATGTAGACATGGAGCAAGCCTAATAGCTTTCCCTGCTTTTATGGGATTAAAATCTGTAATATTCCTTTTTAAAGATTTTTGTACACCTCGGGAGATCAACCCTGGTAAACCATGACTACTCAAATTATACAACCTCAAGCTTCTATCAGCCTTTAAAGTAACAAAATAAAATTCTCTCCTCCAAGCGACACAAAATGGTAGTGTGGGCACCCTGAGAAGAATAAACCACTTACTTGGATAAGAGCACCACCTGTTGTTATGCCTTAAAACAGTCGTTAAATAAATTAAGGACAAATCTGTGGAACACCTCAAATTTACCCCTGATGTTAAACCTAAACTCCATGGTAGTTTACCAAATTACAAATCCTGGTAAATATTTTTTTATGGTAAATAGGCATGAAAAGGCACCTTGAATTCCTGGATGACATTGTATTGGTTAGCTACAAGCTCAAAGTCCTAAATTGAGATTTCAACTCACACCTTCTCACTCACAGGCAAGATTCCTACCAACTGAACTAGACTGACATACTAATTAATCCAGTCTCCCACAAAGCAGGACTCAACACCATGTGACAACCCCAATGGTGATGGTGAGATTTTTTTTACTCACAAGAGTATTTTTTATCAGGTTGCTAAAAATAAAAAAAAGGTTAAACCAGTCAAAAAGCATTTAACGTGCCCACCCCCTTCTCTAATACAACGCTTGTGCCCAAACACAACTCAAAGCCTTTTCAAGGTCATCACTGGATATGGCAGCCTACAAAATGCAGCAATATATTTCGCAAGATAGCAACTTATTCCTAAAAAAAATCCAAATAGTTTCCTGTAAACCAGTACTGAGATCAGTACTCCATTGGTAGCTTGTGGCCTAACCATTGTGCTGAAGTCGGAAAACAGGGGTAGGGGTGTTCGTCCTCGCAGTCATTTAATAATAATAATGTGATTTTGACCACAATTTAACAATCTGATAATTGTCACCGGTGACAATTATCACATCACACTTTACAATTTTCACCCTAATGTTTTTAATTATTGTATTTAACTAGCATAAAAATCAAGTTCAAAACCCAATTTGCCTTTCCCCAGTTTCCATGTCATTTCGTACAGCTGAGCAGGATGGGAGCACTGAGGCAGGACATCTCAACAGCTGCCTAATGCCCCAGCACCACCCGCTGCTCAGGATACTCAATGGAGCGTCCCTCAGCCACTGAGACTCATTGTGCATGGACAGCTTTCTGAAGTTGTTTTCCCGTAAGAACATGATTTGCATTGTCATTTTTGATGGAATCTCAGAATGGAGATTCCTTTCACTATTCCTCATATTTATATTTATACAAAATGATCTGCTGGATACCTGATCATGGCAGATCACTGAGATGTAGCAGTATTCGGGCTTTAGCAGCAAAATTTCCTACTTCACTTGCAATGGTTTTGAATGATAAGGCTGAGGACTATCGTGATCATCTAAGTATATTTTAAATCTGTTATTTTTTCTCCCTCTTCATCTCTCAACAGAAACCTTCCTTGGCTTCCTGCTCACCTTCTTTGTGAAGCAAACATGTCTGCTGCATCGTTTCCATGCCCCCTCAACATCGAAAGCGGAACCTTCAGCAACTTTGCCCCCAAGCTTTGCAAGCCTTTATCCTTCCATTTCCATTTCATTTCCTCACAAAGACAAATGTGGTATGATAATGGTGACAGGACTGAGGCTCTCTTGCTTGGCTCCAATTCTGAAGAAGTGCTCCCTACAACTCACAGAGTCACAGCTCAACCATATTTGACCCCCAACTGCCCTTCAAACCTCATATCCAGGCTCACACTAATAAGGCGCTGTATCAAATACAATTTTTTTTACTATGAATTCAGTTTTTATTCTTTCAGACGAGTATCACTGGGAATACCTGGTCTTATAGCAAAAGTCTACAGTTTAATGAGTTCTGACGAAGGTCATGGACCCGAAACGTTGACTCACTTTTCCTTTCTCCATAAATACTGTTGTTGTTGTACTGCATGACTTGCTGAGTGTTCCCAGCGGTTTCTGATTTTATCTCACTATCTCGGCTTCCCCTTACCTCTCCCACTACATCTTCCCCCAGGGACGCTGAGAACCCGCATCCATGCTTTTATCACGTCCAGTCTTAACTATGCTCACTCCCTGCTCACCTGACTTCCCAACTCTTCTCTCCACAAATTGCACATTATTCAGAATTCTGCATTTCATGTCCTCTCCTGCACCCAAGCTCAGTGAGCCGATCACCCCAAACCTCACTCAACTTCACTGGTAGAGGATCAAGTTCATAATCCTTGCTCTCACATTCACGATCCTCCATGTTCTTGCCTTATCCTACCTCTGCGATCTGCTAAAACCTTATTTAACCCAAAGCTCTCCTACTCCCTCCACTTGGCATGCACTGGCTTGCTTCACATACCTTGCCCTACACATTTGACAATCAACAAACAACAACAACAAAATTACATTTATAGAGCGCCTTTCACGTCAGGCTTCAGCCTTCTATGTCTGTAGTATCTGGAACTCCATTCTAGAGTCCACCATTCCTTGCCTCCTTCAGGGTCCATCTCAAGACTTTCCTCTTTGACGACCCTCCAACCCCCTGATGCCTCTACCCTCCAAGCCCTTTGATTCCAACCCCCAGCTCCGGTGCAAACACTTAACTAATAATAATGCGTCCAAACAATTCTACAATAAATTGGCCATTTCAATCCACGATTGTTTGTGGGACACTGCTGTGCGCAGTTGGCTGCCGCGTTTCGCCCACAAATATACAGTCAATTCACGTTAAAGTATATTCTGCGAAGCGCTTTGAGACTTGATAAGATGTGAAAAGCGCTATATCACATGCAAGGATTATTATTATTATTAACTGTCTTGCGAGTTGGGACATTTTCTCAACATGAAAGGCTCTGCATTAATGTAATTACTCATTTGTCCTTCATTACCTCCAAGCTCGATTATTCCAACAAACTGGTTGTTGAATACCTCGCTCTTCCATACACAGGCTGAAAATAATCCAGAAGTCTGCAGTCCTTGTTCTGTCCACATTGGGTCCTGCCAGCGCATTACCCCATTCTAATTTGAATTAATTTCCTCACTGAATAAAATTTTCATTCAAACCTTCTCCTTGTCACTTTGACATACTGTATCTCCATTGTCTTGCCCCACTCTACCCTGTAAACCTTTTGTCCAGGCTACTATCTCCACTCAGCAAAAAACGGCCTGCTTAATATCTCCACCTGCTCTCAACCACTACCATCAGTGGGTGAGCTTTCAGACATTCTGTCTCCATTCTATCGAACTCCATCCGAGAGTCCATCCACCTTTTGCCTTCCCTCCCTAGGGCTTCCCCCTCACCTCGGTGTCACATTCTGCCACTGTTAAGCACTGCAAATTACTACCCTGTATGAAGGTAGCTATATAATGTAAGTCATTATTGTTGTTGCTGTAAATTGTTGTTGCTACAGTTATCACATAGATAAATTGCAGTTACAAATGTCGTTCTTAACATGTTTGTATGTGAACAATTCCCCTTCCCAAACATTGGGAGAATGGTTTTTGCAATGCCATTGAAAATTCAATATAGACACTAAGTTTTTCCGGGAGTGAGGCCGAAGGACTGCTTTCGGAATTTGGATTATCAAGGTTTTATTGCATTGTAAAGTGAATTGACTGTATATTTTGTGGGCAAAACACGGCAGCCAATTGTGCACAGCAGTGTCCCACAAACAGACATGTAGCTCGGTGGTTAGAGCACTCGCCTTACAAGCGCGAGACCTGTGTTCAAATCCAGGCAGGTCAGGGCAAAACCTTGGGCAAGTTTCCTTACTCCACATACCTAATAATAATCTCTCAAAAAACACATAATAATAAATATTGGCCATTTCAATCCACAACTGTTTATGGGACACTGCTGTGCACAATTGGCTGCCATGTTTCGCCCACAAACATACAGTCAATTCACTTTATATTACTTGAACTTTCATTATTTATTTTCTTATATTTCTTTAACTACACTTTAACTTCATATTCTGTGAAGTGCTTTGAGACGTCTAGAAGGCATGAAAAGTACTATATCAACGCATGGATTATTATTATTGTTAAATAGTTATGGATTAAGTGACCAATACTTTTTAAAAGGCATTATTACCCCCAGAAAAGCAATCCGCCAGTCGACTAACAACCAAATTCCAACTTACTGCTGGAAGCGTGTAGCGCAAGGAATCTTGTCCAACCTTTCACTCTGCTGGGAATTAAACTAAAGTCTCTTGCACGCGAGGCGAACCACTGAGCTAGGATACCATTCATTCATTCCATTAATGTAATCAATGGAATGAATTATCACGTCACATACTGTGTTTCCTCCCTCATGTCTTTGTTGAGAATCAACAGCGACAGCTGTAACATGAAACATACAGAGCACAAAATGCTTGAAACATGGGATGGCTTTACAACGGGCAGTACCCAAAATCTACGGAGATTACTGTTGAGATAACACTCAGGGAGTGACAGCAGATCATTGAGAATCACCAATTCATACAGAAATCATCAGTGTCAGAAAAAGATCTTTCTGATCCTATATGCTTCAGGAAGGTTGAGTGAAGTTCTGGTTGAACCCTTGCATTGGCAACTGGATTGCATGTCTGTGTTGGACAAATCCAGATACATTTCTATTTTTAAGGCCCAATTCATTGCACACTAGTGGCAAAGCTTTATGTGTGGTATAAGCAGAGGACATAAATCTTATTAATATGACAATGAGCTTATCCCAACAGATGGGCCCTATTTTGAT